>JAJQKT010000013.1:7500000-8134665 GCA_030512225.1 Rauvolfia tetraphylla
GGATCGAAGACATGAGATAAAGAATATATATGCAACTTGCAGAGTGGATGAGTTGTTGTTACTTGAGATACATCAGACAAGGAATGTCCCAACCCAACCCAAGGCAGGACTCATAGACTTCCTCCATCTATCTTTAATGAATCCATGTGAAGGAGTTGTGTATGAGAGAGAAAGATTTCTTATATATGGCAATGAATTTCCAAAAATGTGAATTTCCAGAATGGATGAGTTGGAAAGTATTAGAAAAATAATCAAGTTGGGGGGAAGCCACATCAGAAAGAGAAAACATGTGTACAATGTACATCACCTTAGGACAGTGCACTACCCCTCAATGTAGTATTTTCTTATCATCTTGATGGAGATCTTATTTGGTTTACCTCCGTTTTATTCTAAAAACTAATACAAATATTTCATTTTGAATCCCACATCTTCTCTCAAAACCAAGACAAAATTTGTCAAATAAAAACTCAAACCAAATATTGAGGATTTTGTGGGGATTTTAAAGCTTGTCCGTCAAATGCAAGAAAAGGAACTCAATCCAAATATTGAGGATTTTGTGGGGATTTTAAAGCTTGCTTGTACGTCAAATGCAAGAAAAGGAACTCAATCCAAATATTGAGGATTTGTGGGGATTTTAAAGCTTGTCCGTCAAATGCAAGAAAAGGAACTCAATCCAAATATTGAGGATTTTGTGGGGTGTGAGTGGGGATTTTGAAGCTTGTCCGTCAAATGCAAGAAAAGGAATAACAATTAATTGGGACAAGGTTGAGACCACCAACAAAGACTTACAACAACCTAATCTTAAACTCCTCAAAAAGAAAAAAGGAATTTACCAAAGTTGTTAGAGAAAAAGTTCATTATGATCAAGAAAACTACTAATTTTGTGTGAAATCAGTTTCCCTTTCCTCCTTGGAAAAGGAAATTCTCTGTTGAATGGAATTACCTTAGACAACTGTACTTGCCTTTGTCCAATTTTGGTGCCAAAATTTATATCCAGGCCACATCTCATTAAACAGTCTAATGCAAATTTTTTATTTTTTATCTCACTTTTTCTTTCATAAATAATTCTTTCTCTTTCAATTTAAAACTAAAAATCTCAAACCAAAATATTATTCAATCCTACCATCACTATGGTTCAACAATACTTTCCCAATGAAACGTTTTATAAGAAGCCTTGGTAGACCATTCTTGTGATGCCCGTAGACTTCCTTTCTCAATTTATCCCTTGTATCAACATCTGCAGATACATATTGTACGATTACAATTTTTCCAGAAAAAATAGTGAAGTGGGGGTGCCATTTGTTTCGAGGAATGTGTACCCTTGAATTGATCAATCAAGATTTGCATTAGATTAATGCAAGTTGAGGTTGGTTTAGTTAATGATAATGACTTAGGAAAGGGACTCATTGATGGAATTGGTGCATGAAACTGTGGATCTGATGCACAATCCAACTTCTCATCATGAGTTGTAAGTAGTGTACTACTTGGATGGACTTGCAAGGTTCACGGCCTTGAGTGTGTGAGCGTGTGGGGTTGCTTGGGGGGTGGTATGAAGAAAGAATAAAAACTCCAGCTACGTACTATTGGGAGGGGGGAAAGAGATGTAGGATGAGAATTAATCCTTTTTCAATATAGTTATACAACTAATATTCAATTTGAATCATACTTATTACCTCTCAAAATGTAAGTTTCTTTTACTCTTTTTGCATAAATTAAAGGAGAAGAAAATAAAAAATTATTTCTTGTTATATTTTAATTAATTTTTATTAATATAATAGGTAATGAGATAATTATATTTATAGTTAGTGTAATTTAAAAAAAATTAAATATTTTGAGAACAAAAAAATTATTAAATTATCTTATATTTTAAAATAAAATAAATATTATTATTAATAAATGAGTTTGTCATATTCGTCATTCTCAAAATTCTACTCCGTTTATTTCAAAATATAAAATTTTATCATCATTTTTTTCTCTCTTAAAATATTTAAAACTATAAATATAATTTTTCATTAAATTTTATATTAATAAAATTAATTTAAAATAATAAAAATATCATTATTTTCTTTTTTAATTTATATAAAAAATATCAAAAATTTTATATTTTTAAATAAAAAATATAATTATATTTGAAATTAAACATCATTTAAATTTAGAATTTTTAAATTTAATAAAAATAATTTTTTATAAAAAAAATAAAACTCAATTATTATATTATATTGTATTGTCCGAATCAAACCAAGCAATCCGCGCGAAACAAATGAGAGTGGTTAATAGGCGACCGGGTGACCTTTTGCTGAGGAGGCGATCGTACTCGTGCTTTCTGTACTAATCTAATATCAGAGCACTGAGCAGATTTATGTACGAACTCCTGAAAAATATGTCGATTTGCAGCCGACGGTCAAAGAATTCCATAGTCTTTGTTGGATTCTTTTTTTTATATATATAATTAAAAGGCGGGAGAGGGAAACTAGCATAGCAACTCCCTCTGAACCAAAGAAGCTCGACAGCCATCATAGAATGTTTGAGTGAGGCCGAAGGGTAATAACTACTGTCTTGATATAGACAGTAGGGTAATGCCTACCGTTGGATTCTTTATGATCATAGATTTAAATTCATTGTACTAACTATTAGATTTTAGATTTTTTAAGATTCCATCCACCGAGCGTCTTGCCATTCTCCCTTCTGGAGGCAATCAGTTGCCCGTTGACCGAATCAAACTTTTATTTCAAATGCCCGAAAATTTTTACACTATTTCACATAAAATGTTTTTGCAAAAATTAAGGAGACTAATTCCCCTTTTACAAAAAGCTTTTTATTTTAAAATATAAAATCCTTTAATCTTTTTTCTTTTTCAAAACTATTTAATTTTTTGGAATTATTAAAATTATTCTTTTATTAGCCTTTATGGTATTAGTAAAAGTTATACATATATATTCTTATTTTATATAAAAAAAGTTAAAATTTTGTATATTTTAAAACAGTTGGATCAATAATACTTAGACGAGAATTTTGAGAATTACACATAAAATTAACAATAATTGTACTGTTGAGTAGTGGCAAAATGATTTAAGATTACAAAATTTTTCTTAAATTCTGAGATTATTATACTCTTTTTTTTTAAAAAAAAAACTTGAACGCCGACTCATACCTTCCTACAGAAAACAGCATTAGAAAAGACTGCAAGATTCTCTAATTAATTCCATCATTAACTAAGGATGATTTTGTTTGACTGTCAAATTTACTACTCCCTCCCCACACTAAAACTGTTGAATCTGAAAATAATACAATTCCAATCCACACCCTTGTCATGCCCGTGTCTGCGCATTTGAGTACCCGACTTATGAGCTCTATGACTAAATACTGAATAATAATCGTTCTTGTTATATTAAAATAAATATTAGTAATTTAACAATAAATACTCCATCATTGTTTTTGTGCTCCAACTGCAATGCTGGATCCTTAAATTACAAATTCGGTACCCAAGAACCTGTTTGTTAGGACTGTAGGAGAGGAAATGAAAGGAAAAGAGAGTAATGAAAGGATTGTGTAATTGTAGTATTTAGATAATTAATAAAAAATAATTATTAATTTATATATTTAATTTTATTTCTATGTGAATATAAATATAAAAATAAAAATAATTTACAAATTCTTTTTTTTTTGGTAATAAGTTTAAAAATCTTCATTAAAGAGCCTTCCTTCTTTTTGTTTGTGTGTGATTTTAGACGGAAAGAAGATTGATAATTTTAAAAATTAAAATTAAATTTTATATCCTCAGTTATTTTTTTTTTTAAAAAATAAATCTTACTTCTCCTGTCTTTTTCTTTATTTTTTTCATTTCCATCCATCCAAAGTGGCCTAAGCACCCGACTTCCAAGTTATCGCAGACGCCGTGTCTGTTGAAAGGCAGAGAAGAGTGTCTCAAAGAAATAAATATATTTTTTTGACAGCGAACCTGGAAACATTGCATTTAGGTCATCAGCATAGGTTGGATTCATTGCATGTATTCGTCTTTCTCTCTCCTCCCTTTCTCTCTCTCTCTCTCTCTCTCTCCCTCCAAGATATATGAAGATTAAACAATAAGAAAAGGGACATGGCCCCACCTTGATAGCAAAAGTTGATAACACCCTCAAATCCGCACCCACAAATACATTGTATCGTAACCTCCACCCACCGCTCTTCATCTCTTTCTTTTTCTGCTTCTCCTTTCTGATTTTTGCCCTATTCAATAGGGTTTCTTTCATTTTCATTTCAATTTTCAGTTTTCAGTTTTCAGTTTTCAGATGACCTCTTGCCTTTGATAGCTTTTGCTGATGCATTTTGAAGCTTTGCTGATAATCTTCTTCTTGGCCGATCTTCTTGTTTTTGCTCTCGGAAGAGGGTTTTTTGAGCTCCCACGGTTCGGATTTGACCTTCCCGGGGCTCTCCACCTTTGCTCACCATGTCTAAAGTCTTTGATTTCACTGGTAAGTACCTTTATCTTTTCTGGGTTTTGCTTAAAGTTCGCCCCTTTAGACTTGTTTGATTATGTTTATGTTGAATTCTTTTTACTTTTTTAACGCATCAAAGCTGTATAAGTTATGGATGAAGTTGGTTGATTTGGTGTTGCAATCTTAATTCTTCTCTGGGTTTTCCTTCAATTTTAGATCTTGATCTATGTTTTCACCCTTTCTTGGTTTTATGAGTATCATAATTTTATTTTTGTAATTGCATATGTTGGATAGTATGCAACTGATGTGCGGTGTTCCTATTGAGTTACACCTTCATGATCATCTCCTGTTTGTCTTTTTTGCTGGTTAGTTTGTCTAGTCTCTTTGTTTTGCTACTTGTAAATTTTTAGGTTTTTCTTTGGGTTAAAGCTGTAATAATTAATCTTGTAAAACTGTAGATAAAGCTTAATTCACACAAAACACATATCTTCAGATGTTTGCACATTCATACATACCCTTCCATGGGTGGCATCATTTATTTAGGTATGCGTAGCTGAATTAACCCAGTTGGATCTACTGGTAAGTGTTGTTATTTCTATATGGTTGAACATCGTCGGACTCTGTAAACTTCAAAAGTTAGTCTTTTCTGTTTTGTTTGCTCATAAAACGGCAAATCGTGGCGGGCGCCTTATTTCATGTATATGTATATTTCCTGGGTATTTAGGGTATGAATATTTGACCAGAGACCTTGCTCGTCATACTCTGATTGGAGATCCTTTGTTTGCATTATTTTGCTTGGATCTGCGCAACTGAACTTCAGTTTCTTTCTTAGCTTCTATTCTTCTGATGTTTCCTGACCGTATGATGTAAAAATATTTCTGATTTTTCGTTTCTTTTCTTTCTGATCCCAGGTGATAACGTTTTCTACACTGGCGGATCTATATGCCCAAACCCCAAGGAGTCAAGTCTCTTTATGTCCCTCGGACATCATGTGGATGTGTATTTCCCCCCTCGAAAGAGGTCTCGAATCAGTGCCCCTTTCGTTTTTAGCGAAGAAAGGATTGAGGTGAAGCAGCCCTCTATTGAAGTTCTTCCTGATGAATGCCTCTTTGAGATCTTCCGGCGTCTACCTGGGGGACAAGAGAAAAGTGCCTGTGCTTGTGTATCAAAGCGCTGGCTTATGCTTTTAAGCAGCATCCGATCTGACGAGACATGCATCCAGAAGATCAGCGAGTCCCCCAAGCCCCAGGAGACACCTTCCATCCAGACTGCCAAGCCATCTGAGAACGACCAGAAAGAGGTTGTGGCTGATCCTGTCAGGCCTGATGGGGAAGCTGAAGATCTTGGTATAGCAGGTGATGGATATCTTTCAAGGTGTTTGCAAGAGAAGAAAGCTACTGATGTCAGGTTAGCTGCTATTGCTGTTGGAACAGCAACTCGTGGAGGCTTGGGCAAGCTTGTCATCCGAGGAAGTAATTCTACCCGTGGAGTGACCGATTGTGGTCTCAAGGCCATTGCTCATGGGTGCCCTTCTTTGAGAGTTCTTTCTCTGTGGAATGTGTCTACCATTGGTGACGACGGACTTATTGAGATTGCTCAGGAGTGCCACCTGCTAGAGAAGCTTGACCTTTGCCAATGCCCTGCAATTACTGACAAGGCTTTGCTGGCTATTGCTAGTAACTGTCCTGGTCTAGCCTCTCTTACTATTGAATCTTGTCCAAAAATTGGCAATGACAGCTTGCAGGCTATTGGTCGTAGCTGCCCCAACTTGAAGTCCATTGCAATAAAAAACTGTGCAGGTGTTGCGGATCAAGGGATTGTAAGTCTCTTTTCCTCAGCCGGTAAAACGCTGACAAAGGCAAGGCTTGAGTCTCTGAATGTTAGTGATGTATCACTAGCAGTCATTGGACGTTATGGCAATGCATTGACTTACTTGGCGCTCACTGGCCTCCAGAATGTGAATGAAAGGGGCTTCTGGGTTATGGGTAATTGCCTAGGTTTGTCAAACTTGCAGTCTTTCTCAGTAACTGCATGCCGTGGAGTAACTGATGCAGGGCTTGAAGCAGTGGGTAAAGGTAGCCCTAAGCTAAAGCGAGTGTGCCTCCGTAAGTGTGCACTTGTGTCAGACAATGGACTGGTTTCTTTTGCCAAAGCTGCAGCCTCGCTAGAGTCTTTCCAATTGGATGAATGCCACAGGATCACCCAATCTGGGTTTTTTAGCATCCTTGTTTTCTGTGGTGAGAGATTGAAGGCTCTTGCATTGGCCAACTGCTTTGGAATTAGAGATCTGCTGTTTGGATTCAATTTTATGGCTCCATGCCGTTCCTTGCGATCTTTGTCTGTACATAACTGCCCTGGATTAGGTGATGCTACCCTGGCCATGCTGGCTAAACTCTGCCCAAATCTCTCGCACATCAACCTCAGCAGCCTGGAAGGTGTGACCGATGCGGGGCTTCTCCCCCTTGTTCAGAGCTCTGAAGCTGGTTTGGTGAAGGTGAATCTGAGTGGATGTGTTAATTTGACTGATAAAGTTGTTTCAACCATTGCTAAGCTCCACGGTGATACCATTGAGCTGCTAAATCTGGATGGTTGCCAGGAAATTACCGATGCGAGCTTGTATGCAATTGTAGAGAACTGTTCCTGTTTATGTGATCTTGATGTTTCCAAGAGTGGAATAACTGACTTTGGAATTGCAACTTTGGCCAAAGCAGTGCACCTCTGTTTGCAGACCTTGTCCTTGTCAGGTTGCTCTCTGGTGTCAGACGGAAGCTTGCCTGCTTTAGAGAAGCTGGGCAAGTTTCTTATGGGTTTGAATATCCAGCATTGCTCTGGAATCAGCTGTGGTACTGTTGATGTGCTTGTGGAACGTCTATGGAGGTGTGATATCCTTTCCTAATCGTGAAGCAAGTTAGCAGACATGACAATCTAGTTGCAGTCCTGGACACACATCAGAAGTTTCACGGGTTCAGTAGCTCCTGTTCGTAGCTGTAGTAAGTTTAGTTTTGCGTCCAGCTTTAATTGGCCTTTTTCCGGTCTAGTGCCTCAGCTCCTTTTTCCAGCAGTATAGCCATGGCCTCTCCTTTTTTTTTTTGGCAGCTTTCCTTAAAATGGAAGCTGTTTCAAGGATTTTGGCCCCCATGAAGGGGGGGTCTTACGTCATGGCCGTACTTTCTGAGAATACAGATGCTAGGCATTCGACTTGAGGTTCTTTTAGATGGACTGGTTTCTGTTGGCGTGTTTTTTAGCTTCTATCTTAGCAGTGGTTGCTCCAGTCATCGCTGAGCTAAGTTATGTTCTTGCGTCAAGTGTCTACGGTCTTTTTAGGGTGTTTCAATTTCAGTTTTACTGAAGTCTATCACGTTGTTCAACCTCCGTGCTCTGCGGTGGTTGGTTTGGTCTCTGTTTTTCTCATGGTGGGCTTGATTCCTGAAATCAGTTTCAATTGTGGTTGCTTTTAGCAGTTGTAGAATTGTTGCCTTGCGCTTGGGGGCTTTGGCCATGGCAGCTGGTTCTTGTAGTCTGCCATTACAACCCTCTCCGGAGGACGGGGTTGTTTTTTAATTTTTTTGCCAAGCCTTAGTTTTGCAGGCTTTGTTCACACACTGTACCGAGCAACCACCATGTTTATGTAATAGACAGCGTTTGCTATGTAAACCTGATGAATAAAATCTTCTTCTAGGCTATGTATTTTGCTGTGCCGCCTTGACCTTTTCTTTGAGTAGACTCCTTGAAGTTGCAGAGGATTGTGACAATCTATTGGTTAGAGACACTTATTTTCATGTGATATGGGTGCAAGGTTTGATTCATATTTTGGCGTTCTTCGGAATATATCAGGCAAAAGAAAAAGTAGCAAAGCGTTAATGTGTACTTGTCTCAATTTGCTTGTATGAATAACCTGTCAGTGCTGTGTAGGAAAAGAAAAGAGCTGTGGTGGGGAAATGGGAATGGACAGAAGGAGACCTTTTTAGGTCCCGAGTATGACTGTGTTTATGAGGATGTCTGCTGCCCAAATGCATTGGATCCACTGCCATACATGAACAAATTGTCAAATCCGTGTCTAGAATTTGTTTGCTATTTGCAACTTGCAGCTACAGTCGCTATGTTATGTTTCAAAGGTCTTTCGTGTCCTCCTATTTTTCCTAAATTCTCTTTCTCATACCTGAGCTCAAATCATTAAGTTATTGATCACATCTTAATCATTCCACCTGTCATCTAACCTTAATATTTCAAAACTTAATACCAAGTTTCATTTTAAGGTTTGCATCTCCTTTTTCTTTTATTACAAACATTAAACAATTCGCCTGTTGGTCAAACTTGGATTGTTTGACTGTTCTTTGTAGCGCAAAGTTCAGTGCACATGAATAAAGAATACTCATCTATATTATACTAAAAGTATAGATAGAGGTTATAGATATTTAAATTTAGGTATTTTTTTTATATTGTCTAAAATGTCCTTAGAAAAATAAATTATTTTATTTT
The DNA here is from genome assembly GCA_030512225.1 of Rauvolfia tetraphylla. NCBI lineage: Eukaryota > Viridiplantae > Streptophyta > Magnoliopsida > Gentianales > Apocynaceae > Rauvolfia > Rauvolfia tetraphylla. Next base: position 7,508,913 of record JAJQKT010000013.1, read on the forward strand.
AATGGACTAACCGACATAGGATACTAAGAGTATAGAAGTTGTACAACTATAATTATTTTATATAAATTCATCTTTGAAACTCTAATTTAATTTTAATGATAGATTATTATTATTTTAATTGACTAACCATAATAAAACACTAAGAGCACACAAGATGTACAATCATAATTATTTTATATAAATACATCCTTGAAATTCTAATTTAATTACAATTATTTGGGAGTTATGTAAAGGATAATAAAAATTAATTTGGAGAGTTATAATAATTACATATCTTGACATATATTGTCAAAACCTTCAAGAATTAAAGAAATACTAATATTTAATTATTATTACTTGAATGTTACACTTTATTATGGGAAAATTAAAAGTATTAAAAAAACAAATGAGTTACTAGAAGGAAAATTCTAAATATTAAAGGGATTAATAATGAGTTATTAAAAAAAATCTCTCTTTATCTATATCTCTATATCTCTATACTCTATTAAAAATATGGATAGGGATTATGGGGATTAAAATTAGTTGTTTCTTCCTTTTTTGAATTGCCTAAAATGCCCTTAGAAAAATAGATTCTTTTATTTTAATGGACTAACCAAAATAGGACACTAAGAGCATACAAGTTGTACAGCTATAATTATTTTATATAAATCCATCCTTTAAACTCTAATTTAATTTTAATTATGAATTATTATTATTTTAATAGACTAACCATAATAGAACACTAAGAGCACACAAGGTGTACAACTATAATTATTTTATATAAATACATCCTTGAAACTCTAATTTAATTACAATTATTTAGGAGTTATGTAAAAGGTAATAAAAATTAATTTGGAGAGTTATAATAATTGCACACGCTAGACATATATTATCAAAACCTTCAAGTATTAAAGAAATATTAATTTTTAATTATTATTATTAGAAAGACAAATGAATTACTAGAAGGAAAACTCTAAATATTAAAGGGAATAATAATGAGTTATTTGAAAAAAGAGGAAAAGAATCTCTAAGTGTTGAAAATAAAAATAAAAATTATTGAAAAAAGATTAAAGATAACTGTGTAGATAATATATTACTAGATATAAACAAAAAATCGTTGATATTGAGATTTCGAGTGACAAAAATAAATCATTAAAAAATTTTGATATATTACTACTTAATGCATTAAGAGGAAAATTAAACATGTGATCCCTCAGGAAACATCAAACATCAAACATCATTCATATTTTCTCCAATTCAAAATTATTTTTTAAATTTGAACTATTTACTTTGGTGCTCTCAATGTCCAAAAATAACATATAGAATGTAGACAATACATTAAGTGCCCTTCTAATTACTAATTTATTTTGATATTAATAGAAATATTTATAACTATTTATTAATAAATATATGCTAACTCTTTTGCTTAAGTTACAAATAATATTACTTTTAATAATATATAATATATTACTTTGATATTTCTAAAATTGTCACTAAAAATTATAATATTAATTAAAAATATCAAAAATTAATTTTATTTAATAGAAAATATAACAGCATAAGATGTAAAAATAAATTATATGATTTTCATGAAATCATTTATATAATTAGAAAATATGTTTATTTTATTTTAATATTATAAAAATAATTAAATATCAAAATAAAAAATATCATATATTTTATTTCATTAAAAATGAATTAAAAATTATTATTTTATAAAAAATTAAATAAAATATTTAATATGTACAATTACATGCTAATATTAGCAAAAAGAGAAATAAAGAATGCCAAAGGTGGATGGCCCAAAAATCTGGATGCATGGTGAATGGTGATAATCTCTAGAAAATGTCGGACGCAGACGAATAAATCCTATGAAAGCGAGAACATATCCCGCCATATAATCCCCGGTTCAACCACTTATCTTAACAAAATTTGACTTAAGATTTAGGGTGTGCTTGAATAAGGTTCTGCACGGAACTCAATACAGTTTTTCATTTCAAATTTTATTTTTTCTCTCACAAAAAATTCTCTTTCCCGAAACCCAAAACAAAAAATCTCAAAACCAAACTCTATCCAATCACACTCTTAGATTCCCCAGTAAATATTTCATAAGCTTTTTTTTTAATCCACAGTGTTATTATACACCAACACCACTTTTTCTCCCACTCTTACGTTTTCCTATACCCCTAATCACAATAACTATGACTAATTCTGTCTTAAATAAAATATCCATATATATATCTCAATTTTTTGAGACATTTATTTTCATCTAAATTTTTTTTTATAGAATTGACGTTTTTCATTTACGTGAATTCTACTACAGATATTTTCAACATTATCTGTGGCAAATTATTCTTTTAAATTTTTACGCCAAATCAAAATAAAATAGTTAGACTCTATTTGGAGTGCAAAAACAAATTAACTTTTTAAAAAAGTGAATTTAAAAAAAAATAAAAAGGAAATTCGATTTCTAAAGGAGAAAATGTTTTAATACTACAAAGTTTCACTAAGACCCTAACTGCATAAAAAGAGGAATCGGATGATGTGGATCCGTCTGGCTCTATATGCCCCTGCCCCCCCTGGTGGTGAGACGAGGTGTAGCATAGTCTGGTCCCGTACATCTGTTTTGGGTGGGCCGCAGTTCCGACCCTGTTAGCTTGATGAGATGGGGTGAAGTGCACGGCCCCGCTTTCCAAGGTTCTCAGCGCCTCGAGTTCAATTTCATATGGACGTCTTCTTCTTCCACTTCAAACTATTCCACCTTTTAACTTTTTTATACATAGATTAAGAAATATATATATTTTTTCTATTCTATTGATATTACAAAAAATTATATTTATAATAAAAATAATTTTTAAAATTCATACAAAATTAAATATTTTAAGAGCAATAAAAAGACTAAAAAACCCTATATTTTAATACAAATCCTTAAATATCCGCCATAACCTTAGTGAGAAAACATCTCTCTACTACAGTGATTTTTTATTTTTAATTTGAATATTTTCTAGAGTGAGTTTAGAGGAAGCCAAGTTATGCAACTCCTTTAATCTTTCAAAGAAAGCCTCTTCGTAATGCATGCTAGATAACAGAGAAGGGTCTTTCTAGTTTCTATCAATACATTGCTAATAGCAGTGTTCAACATTGCAAAAACTACAAATTGCAGGGAGAAGAGAGGAGGGGCGTGGGAAAAGCTATAATAAACAACCATAGATGCTGATAAGTGTAACTGAAGAAATATAAAGCAGAAAACAAAGACTCGTACAAACAAAAATAAGCCTTCATTTATAGGAATACTGAATTGTTCAACAAAACAATCTTAGTAGCCAATACAAGCTCAAGTGTTCAAGAAACAAGCCAAACACCCTATTACTTAAGATCTTGAACTATTTGAAGGCAGAATTCCCAAAAATCTTTAGTACCCCAACTATAAAGTTCGATCACGGCACATCATAACATAAATTAGGGTATGAAATTGACCCAACAGAGACCTTAAAATGCAGCAATCAGCCCACGAATTGTTATGATCAGATCCACCAATCTTTCACAGCAAATGAACATTACACAATCAAACCTTGCCGCTATAAACAATGCGAGGCGTCAATCCCTAATACAAATATCAACCACGCCTTCATCACCATCATCACCATCATCATTTGAATGAATTGAGTTCTACTGGTATCTCACAATTTTAGGCAGAAGACGGGACAGAGGGTGGCCTAATAAATAAACTTTGTATTCCGATGCTGCTACACCTAATGAGCAACTGCCATAGATTGATTCACCAAGGTGATTGCCTCTTGAGCTTCAACTGTTGGCTCAGCATCTGTAACGGCCTGAGTCTGGCCAGGCTCAACTTCAGGTGCTCCATTTTTATGCACGCAAGCTGCAGATCCACTTAATTCTTCAGATGGATTTCCTGGCAGCGGTGCACTTTCACTTGTTTCTTTGGGCAAGCTAGTTTTTCGAGATGAAACCTTCTTTTTTTCATTGGATAAGTTAGTTTTTTCAGAGGGCAGCTTAGGAAGGGATTTCCGCACAGGTTTCTTGACATGAACAACCAGAGAACCCTTGGCAGGACTATCTTGTGAGACTTTCTCATCCAAACTTAACCTAGCAGGGCGAGTTCTAACATCACTCTCTTCCCCAGAGACACTGGTAGGTGAGCTCTTTCTCCGACCAAGCTTGGGAGACTTGGCTCGTGTAGTTGGAATCTACAAAATAAAGTTCACAATGACACCCATTAAGGCATTAATCCAGAATCAAATGTCTTGCATAAAACTAAAAACTGCCATAAAAGAAATATTATTTAACATATCCAGCTGTACGAAAAATTCTCACTGAAGATTTTAGATAGATATAGGTGAAGGAAAATTTGTAGGAGATAGCCAGCATTTATCTTTTCCTAAACTAAAAATATAGGAAAATGCACACTAAAGTAAAATTTCATCCCATACCAGTATGCTCCCAACAGCCCATTGTCTGGAATGGAGCATACGTTTGCAACTTTTAGTATCCCCAGGAGTTACTTTTGGCCATCTAAAAGAAATTCTCATAGGTCTTTCTTACAATCATAGATGGAACCACAACTTTAATTTTGATAGGGCAAGAATCTATATTAAGCAATATAGAGTAATTTTTGAAAATGTTGGGGGAGCGAAGTAGACAAGAATATGATTAATAAGCCCAAACAACTAATACATATAAAAGAATTTTAAAAAAATGTCGGGGGGCTGTCGCTTCCCCCACTTCCTGGGGAGGGGGGTCCATCCATTCTTACAATGGTCTCATCTGTTGTTTTAAAAGGTTAAATACATTAAATAGCACATAATGTTTCCAAAGAAACATGTTTCTTCCAGCCTTTGTAATTCTCAATATCCACAATCAATGTTTCCAAAGAAGCAGCAAAGATAAAGTATACGGCATCTAAATTTGTTCGAAAGAAACATGTCTCTCTCTCACAATTCTATTTGTAAGTGAGAACTGCAATAGCATTTTACATATTAAAATAACATATTGGTTCTTAAAATGGACACAACTCGGTAAATACTTTTCCACTGTCTTTCTGATTTGTTGTTTGAAATATCTCCAGACCGTTTTCTAAAACCTTAGCTCTAAAATGTCTTAAATAGTGATGTCAACACGTGCTGTACACTAAATTTGTTATGTCTATAAGTTAACTGCAAAAACTGTTGCCTAGGAAATATGTACCATGGTTATCCACCAACCTCAAAAAAATGAAGGCCTCACAATCGTATCAGGTCACAAGAAGGATCTATATAGAGTCCTGTTTCTACATACAAAAGCTTCTTCATAATTACTTCCAAAATTTATTTATGGCCTATGCATGCCCTTGCAGTATATTTCCCATATTAGCCAATAATTCTGTTCTTGATGGTACGATAATGAGTGAAAGAGAAGTACCTGTTCTGAATGTGCATCAAAACATCTTACCCATTGATGGGCCCAAAAGGAGGGTAAAGGTGAGCCATATACTGGTAGGCATTCTTGTTTTTTTTTCCCGCCCTTTGAATGAATAATACTGGCAGGCATTCAGATGGGAATTTGCCAAACTGCTCCTGCTACACCACTAATTTCTTGTGCACCAAATTCTTCATTTTTTTATCATTTTCTAGAAATTTACATGATTTAGAGCATGTTCATGTCTTGTACTGGTCCATTCTTTATCCTTCTTCGTTTGGGTGTTTAGAATTTTGCATGATTTAGCTTCATAAAATTTGAGATATTTATAATTGACAGTCTAACTGTTCAAAATTGAATCCTGTAGCTTGTAATTTGTGTATCCTAATTCAGTCGATTCAGGGGTTTTTGTTTGGGAAAGAGTCAGTTCAGGCCTTAAAACTGGACTAACCTTATGCTCCATCTAGTCAGACTAGTTTAGACATATTGCTGAACCTTTAAGGAATCCATAGTTTCCACTTAAAATTGGGATGTAACTGGTCAACTAGTTTGCATCTGACAATAGATTCTTCTATGGGCATCAATTTCTTCACTGGTCACAGAGTCATTGTGTCAAGGTAAGAGAAATAATCAAAATACAATTGCAACCCGGTAGAATATGATTTTATATCTTGTACATAAACCATGATATAAGAGTAGATAGATAAACCCTCGTCAATAAAGCATCTTAAAAGAAGCATAACATTTTTTAAGTGCTCAAAGCAGGAGAATAGATAAGCATGCAAGATGCAAGATTCAAAAGGCAAAAGCCACCATCAGAAATTAGATAATCCGTTCTGGTGATACAATATTAGAGTTATCCCATTATCCTGACCAAGCATACAGATCTTCTATCCATGATTCCGCCAATCAGTTGATCTCTTTTCAAGTGCCAGGTAAGAATTACAAGTTCCAAAGTAAGTTCCTTTCACTAAATGCATCAAATGTCCAAACAATACCATCATGAGATGTTAGTGCTGAAGATGTATCATGCAGACATGGTAAAACTTACATAACAAAGAAAGTTTTCCAATTTCATACACAAAAGTTTGAAAGTATTCCAGATTAATAATTTGCAGATTGACCTTCTTTAGCTCCACCTTTGGAGGGGGAGGTTCCTGATAGAAGCTTGGCATTGGTGTTGCTTTGAACATCAATGACTTTCTTAACATTTTAATCTCTGCTTCCTGTGTTTCCTGTTCAGTTGAAAACATATATACATATGTATATATAAGCATCAATATAGAAACCAAAGTCAGTCGTTTAAAGATAACACAAGCATTGAATAGCATTACCTTGGTCTTGGCCTGCATGTTGCTCTTCTCCACTTCCTTAGCATGTATTTTTTCCTCAAGTTTGGAGTAAAACTGCAAAAACAGACAAGTTTCTAAATTGAGATATAGTTTTACTTGAACAAAAATATGTTTAATAATTGATTCAAATACTGACCTCTCTTCTTTTCTCAGCCCTTTCATCACATTTGAAACTAAAATTATAATTTGGAAGAGCACCCACTCTGCGGGCCTTTGCATCTCCAGAAGTAGGACTTCTGATGTAATTAAGGACAAACTAGCAAAGCATTTAGCATGAGAAAGAAAATTCTCAAAACTTGATTGAATAAAACTAAGCAACACCCTGAATAGATAGGATACAAAGATTCTGTCACTTCATCAGTTTTACTCGATGTGCTCTTTTTCAGCACCTTCAATTTCATCGTGTCCCTGTAGTCAGCAAATACAACTCACAAACCGCTGGGAAAAGAAATTATCATCAATGGATAAAACACTGAAACTTATGGGAAGATGTCCTCTAAGAACCTTACAGCATTCTCTGCAAATGTTCCCATTAATACAAACTACAGAATCAACATATATGTAATTGGCAGCTCTAAAAGGTCTTACCCATGGCTTTCAGTGTGTGCAGAATCTGCATCTCCAGTTTGCTGCTGAAGACACAAGATTACCAAACAATTACCATCACAGATGAGAAGATTCACCAATCAGAAAACTAAATGATAAATAAATACTGACGTTTACAAGAGCATACATATCAAAGTAGAATTATTGGCATAATATTGTTGACAACCCTTACCTTGGTATTGGTTGCAGCAATCACAGGTTTTGACTTGCTGTCAGAAGCCTGCCGACTGTTGAATGATTTACTCTTTGATTTGAGGACAAATGACTGTTTGGGATGTGATTCCACAGCAGTTGTGCCATTCGAAATACCGGAAGTAGCCAGCACATCTTTTGCATCTTTGCTCTTCTTTGAGAATGTTTGCAAAACATTTTTGGAACCTGAAAGTATCTCATTCTTAGTCTTTCCCAGAACCTTTTGTTGTTTTTCATTCTTCAGTTCTGCTGACTCTTTAGGTTCAAGCCCCTTAAGAAGCATTTCAAATCAATCGTCAGTAGGGAAGAAGATACAGGAACATATTCTCAACTACAATATCAAGTCGCTCAACCAACAAGAAAGATGCAGAATATCTTACCTTGGAACTCTCAACTGCATTGCCTACTGCCAGTATTTGCGATCCCTCAGCGAGCTCTGGAGCAGAACCAGAAGTTTCAATGTCATTCAGTTTTGCAGTGTCTACAAAATTTGTAACTAATCCTTCAACATCTGAACTGTAAGTAGGAACACCATTATCTTGCTCCATCCCCACATGTTCCTCAGATGTGGGTAGCTGGTCATGAACTCCATTCTCGTATGCAGCTCCGTTTTCAGAAATTTGAATAGCGTTATCAGCATCCATCATAGTCTGCAAACCAATAATCTGCTGCCCTTAGACTTGCTAGCCAAAACAACCAAAAGGTAACTAAATCCCCCTAAAACAATGCCACTAAAATCTAGCCTACCTCATTCCCAAAAAAATAACATACCAGAAAGCCTACATTCCATCAGATTTGGGGTTGAATTTTTACAAAGTTAAACATCTACAACAGAAGAAAGAAATTTGAAGACAATTCATGACTGTAAGGAGTTACATGTTTTCTTAAACCTATCAAAAAGGTCGTAATAACATTACAACGCAAGATATGTAAAGTTTATAATTGAAGGGACAACAAGCTCATACTTATCCAAAATAAGCAGGAATAAAAATCACTCTATATTAGGATGAACTACTCTTCTTCCTACCTGAACCAAATAGTTTATAATTCAGAAATTCTAAAAAAGTTCAAACTTTTTGACAGCCATATCAGCATTACTTGACAAGTACCAATTCTAATCTCCACCAATGTAACCACGCAAATTACTTGGCAGCCAAATGACAACCCTTCAAATAAAATCACCAATAAACACGAAGGGAGACTGTATATGAATGTACATTACAAGTACCTGAACAAAATTTACTGACCAATTACATTGATGATTTGAGTTACAAAAAGAGTTCATTCCTCACCGAAAGCATCCAAAACTAAATCTGAAATACAACAGCGTAAAAGACAAAGAACCAAGAAAACAACCACACTTCCCTGCAGATCTTCAAGCCCACCAAAAGATCCAACCTTTTCCCATTTCAAGATTCAACTTAAACCCAAACCCACATGCACATTTTCCCCCGGAACCCCAAAATAATGCTCCAACTTTCAACAGATATTCAAACACCGACTCACGGACAAAAAACTCCATCTCAAATATATGCCCAAGAAGCTGCTATCCCAAACAAAACATGCTTAAATTGAGGTATCTATGTTACCTATACAAGCATGAAAGATCAGAAGGCCATATCTGCTGATGTGGGTTCTCGAGGATCTGAGGGGCTCTAGAGAGAGAAAGTGTTACAGAGAGAGAAACAACAAGGGATTGAAAATCAAGGAAATCAACAAGATTTGAAATTGAAATGAAATTTAAAATCAATTGTATGGGGTTTCTTTTTGTCTTGGTGAATGGTGAGGTGAGTTTCTGTTTTCTTGTGGTTTTTTTTTTTCTTTTCTTTTGTTTTGTTGGATATCTGCACAGCACTATTCAAATCTATTTCAAGGACAGGTCAGAAGAGTCTCTAGGAGAAAAAATGGATCAGATAAAACTGTATATTCTCTTTGATCATGCCACGTCATCACTTTGTGAGCTGATGGTGACGTGGCATAATCACGGGGTGGTGGTTAAAAAGAGGAATTTACTAAGTTCCGTTTTTTTCTTTAGTTTACTTTTTAAAATTTTACCCGTCTCTTTTTTGTTTGTTTGATTAAATAAAGTTATTGATTTTTTTTTTTGGGGGGCTAAGTAATGAAGTTATTGAATTACTATCTTTTTCGTAATTAATTGGGCAAGAATCTCAACATAGTTTTTCTATACATATTTAGAGAAGATAACAAAGATCGAATTAAGAACTTTTTGCTTACCAATAAACAAATTTACTACACCACCTTGTTTCAAAATATACAGCCTATCAAGCCACTTCTTCATTTTTTAAAATATTTAATATTTTATAAAATTTAAAAATTATCTTTACTTACAAATATAATTCTTTTATTTTCTTTCATATTAGTTGATGTAATAAATAAAATTAGTTAAGTATATAATAAGAAAAAACAACTCATGTTTTCTTCTTTCTTAATCTATGCAAAAAAAGGTCAAAAAGTTTATATTTTGAAATGGAAGGACTGTTAAACAATTATCTTAAGTAATTGCTACAGAAATCAGATGTTCTAAACATGGAAAAAATGATCAAGAATCCTAATTCACTTTAAATTTGTAGTTATTCCTCTGGCACATAGTGCTTTATTGCTGGAGAAAAAAGACACAATTTGCAATTTATGTATAATTGTCATAAAGTATGGGCATCTCTATCCCGCATTTGCATGATATTTTATATGTACCCTCCAATTAACAATTCTTTACGGACATTAATTCAAAATTTTTAAAATTCTCATACTGGGCCGAGATTGGATTTGCATTGTGTTTAGCAACGGAATCCAATTCAAATACACTTTTTCTATCTGCTGCGAATGAAAGGAAAACTTTTTTTTGCGCACTAGTTTTCTTTTAATTTTATTTTACATGAAGTAGTAGTTTACATTAGTTGGTAAAGAATTTTTATGAGGCCGCATTTTTTAAGTTTGATAAGTATAGGGGCAAATGAAGGATTTCACTAGGGGAAAGATTTTATTAACCCAAAAAAAGAAGAAGAAGAAGAAGAAGAAGAAGAAGAAGAGTTTCTTAGCCCTTCCATATTGCTTAAAGGGGGTTTTGCAAAACTCAAAAAGGTATTTAAGAATAAAAAATTATTTAAAATTTTTAACATTTCAAATCATAATTTATTAACTGTTGAAGGATGTTGGGAATATCGATTTTTTTTATAAAAAAAAGGCAAATTAATTTGTTATGAATGCATTTGAGGGGTTGCTCAATGAGGAGATTCCTAGTTCTCTTATCATAGTTCAATTATTTTATTTATTATTTAATTGAACTATGATTTATGCTATAGGGATCCTTTTGTTGCCATCTTTGGAAACCAGCTACGAGCACCGACATTTGGAAATTGCCTCCTTCCAAAACTAATTTATATATAATATGCTTTTCCAAGCATCTTCTCCTTGTTTCATGCACAATGAGAAATAAAAACTCATAGTTTATTACCATAGTCCATTGTTATCTTTTGTTTGTTTGTGTGCATATATATATATATATATATATATATATATATATATATATATATATATATATATATATATATATACATGATTATATGACAATCGCTCTGCAGGTTAAATAAGAAGATTTTTCTTAAAATAATGGTTTAAAAATAAGTAAATTTGTAAACAAGGTCTTAATTTGATAATTTTTTATTTAAAATTTATAAAAATAAACTATTCATCAAAGAAGAAATTTAACTTTAAATTTCAAATTGAAAATTTGGTGGTGGGGGGGGGAAGCAATCCAAATGAGAATTAACGATAATTTAGTGCATAAAAGTGTGGTTTTTCCTACAGTACTTTCTTTGAGGAAAAGGGCTTGAGTATCTAGACTTGAATATATATGTATGGTACATGCCCTCATCTGGAATTGCGTAAAGACAAGTAAGTTATTATATGGGACAGTAATTTTAGAGTTTACTCAAAATGCCCTCTTTAGAGAGAGAGAGAGAGAGAAAAGAAAAATGTTCCCTAATTCCAGCAGGAGACATGCCAGATGGTCAAGGCAAAGGAAGCAAAGCACATGGAAGCCCAAGAAGATGAGGAGGCAGAGCCTAAACACCGTTGCATGAGGCTGTGCTCTGCCTCCTCACCATTTCCATGCCCACTTCAAAACATTCTTCAGCATCCCATGTTTGAGCTCTGTCCCACTCTCTCCTAGCTGGAGATGGCCTGCAGAGATACTCAACTATGCTTCTGGCCCTTCTTAATATTGCCTGTGTTTGGGTCCTTTGTTGCTTGAAGAGAAATCAATTTATATATGCTACAGTTTTCAATCTTAAGCAATTGACTCTGTAATCTTAGGTGTATTAATTACAAACTAAAAACAATTAAACAAAAAGAAAAAAAAAGTTTGTAGATAAGAAAGCAACCACCAGTCTACTAGGAGGGCTGGGGCCAGAGGTCCTAAGATTTATCTCATCTAACATCTCACTGCACACTAAACACCAAAAAAGTGTTTACTCATGTGTGGGACTAGTTGCTTTCCAAGTCCCCTCTACTGCCCAATTCTTGCAACACCATTGACAATTTGGAAACCTAAGTACAAAAAAGAATGCCAAGCATTCCAAATGCTGAGCAGTAGAAAACCTGGAAAAAATGGACAAGAAAGATGTAGAACCATCTATAAAGCCTACATCAAAGAAAAAGGAAAGTAAATTTCCAATTTAATCAGAGAGATAGTATTAAGTCTAGCTTGCTGTTGCTTCTGTTTCTCCAAAGTCATCAAAGGACGCATTTTCTTTACTTATTAGTGAAGATGCAATTGCATTTGTGACAACATATGCAAAAGAGTAGAATCACTAGACTTTTGTTGCGAGGTTAGGATAGGATTGAATAGAGTTTTGATTTTGTTTTAAGTTTCGTCAAGATAAATTATTGATGAAATAAAAAATAAAACTTAAATTAAATTCTGTCTCTTTGTTCTAAGGATATATGATGGAAAAAAAATAAAGAAATAGACATTACTTGATTAGGTTTAAGTATAGTAGAAACTGGTGGTGATTAAGACGGTAGATAAAGAAATGGACTTGCAGGAGAATTGTTTGAATAAGTATTGTGGCGGAATATTTCCTAAAATACTAAAATCTGTTATGAATTTGTTGATGCGCAGTCGTCGTCGGCACAGTAAAATCGTAATACTAATGTAGAGAGCTTAATAAAGAAATTAGAATGTAGAGAATAGGAGAAAACTATAGAGAGAAAATAGAGAGAAAGAACAAGAGATCTTTATTAATTCTCTGAGAGTAAATTGATCAATGAATGAGTGTATACAATATCTCAGTCTAGAGCCCTATTTATAGGGTTCGAAGTACATCCAAATCGAGAATAGGTATAGGGTAATCGTAAGACAAATCCTATCACTAATCAAAGATATGATAGAACTCTACCATCTATCTTCTGGATAGTTGGAGTGTCTCTATAACTCTGATAATGGACATCCATAATAATATTAATTTCATAACACTCCCCCTTGGATGTCCATTGCATAAGAAAGTATGCCTCGTTAAAACCTTACTAGATAAAAAACCCAGTGGGAAAAACTCTAGTGAAGGAAAAAGAGTACACTACTCTTTATGCCATATTTACTCCCCCTGATGAGATAATCATTTAAGGTTTCTGAACCGTCGCATTCCAATTTTGTTCACCAATTTATCAAATGATGCAGCTGGTAATGCCTTAATGAATAAATCTGCCAGATTTTCACATGATTGAATTTGTTGCACATCAATGTCACCACTCTTCAGGAGCTCATGAGTAAAGAAAAATTTTATCATATCTCCTTAGATATATTCCAAACTTTATTATCATCCAACAACATAGTTGGAATTCCTCCTTAGAGGATATAGATTTATCTCGAATACATTAATCATGATCAAATATATTCTCAACCAACATTATGAATTTCTATTACTTTCAACATAAATTGAAGATGTGGCTGTTATAATCAACACATGCCTATAAATGCATGATTTATGTGGATCATATAGGTAATTTATACCTTACATATTCATCTCAACAGGAGTTGAATTTTCTCAATATTCGAGATAAGTTATCTCAAGGAGATGTCATAAGCAAGCTTAATGCCGTCTCAAAATTTATTGGGTAGAGAAGAACTATAATAGATATCTACTTGCACGTGGACAAGTGTATTCATGCTCTAAATTGCAGAGTTATAGTACTTTCGAGACCAAAGAGTTCTTTAATATCCTTTAATAGATATAAAGGATCTTATATATAATAACTCAATAACTATTGATGCTGTATGTCCACGTGAAACATCTTCGGGATGTTCAATCAAAACAAAATGTTGATCACAATACTTGCTCCTCTAAATTCTTCGGGAAAAAATATCTTGATTATCAAATCATTTTCTCTTTTCAAAATCAATAGATCAATCACGCTTCAAGCATGTATCAAAAATCATATGACTATAGAATTCATATATTTGTCCTGCTAGGACATTTATCCAAATATGATTATCTATAAGTATAATGTTATATCGACTAACTCTACAGAAAGTCGGACAAACAATCAATATGCAATATTATGCAAATAAACAATATTTTGAACTTCCAGTTCACTAATGCTATGCATAAATCAAGATAATAAAAGTCATAAATGATATCCTCTTTAATTGAAGTTTTTCTCCCCTAATGTGGGGAACACCATGCCAATCAATAGATTGTACAACGAAAGCATATTTTCTAATAAAGAAATACATATAGCAAAGTATAAAGCTACGTATACAATTTCTTCATATATGGACATACTCAATCATTTTTTTCAATAAAAATTCACTAAGACAATCTCATTATGTTCTACGAGAACAATTATATGCTTCAAGCATATTGAGTCCATCAGGGACTTCAAATATAAGTTCTATTATCAAATGATAGCAAATATAAACACATATTAAGTGTTATCATGCACTATTATATCCACCACTATAAATATATTTCTTCGTTATCAGTGTCAGGTTTTACGAAGAATCATACACCATAACTCATGGTAAATATTCACTTTTGTAGTTCGCATTTTATAAGCAAATATTAATTGCTATCTATTTGGATTACACTTCAAGTGTATAATTCTCGCTTTGGGAATACATGTACACTTCAAGTGTACTTGTGAATAATTTAAACTTTTCATATTTCTCATGCGAACTTTATCATTTCGAGTCTGCAGACCTCGATTTGAAAATCTTCAATATATTATGCGCATTAATATCTTTAAAGTCATATACTTGTACGGTTCCCAATAGTTCCCAATCATGTTGAGATCTCATCATTTATCACAGCTTTCAGTGCACTCGAATTTCTTTCCTGAAATAATTTATCAATCATGTTTTTGGGACAAAAATTCTCACTGGAATTTAAATCTTCTCGATTTAACATATATGACCATCTTAAGCCTTTGCTCCAGTGAAGAGTTTGTATCTTTGGAACCGACTTATCTACCACATTTCGACTATGTCTCAAATTTATTTGTAGTGGTAGATTATCCTTCGTGGATATCAAATAGGAGCATTCTTTGCTTGATATTGGTCGATTTTATAGACTCTGGCTATATAAATTATCCTTTGAACTTCCTGGGTTCAAGGTATCTTCTATGAGGATTAAAATAGAAGATCAAGATGAAACACATACTAATATCTTTATCCAAAGATCATGATTTCTCCTCTTTATGTTGAGGGCAACATATTCAAAATTAACAAAATACTGAATCTCTCCCTCGAGATTTGCTCCCAACATATTTAATAATCTCTTTGAGAACCCATCTCATTACTTTTGTGCATGGAGCAACATACATAAGTGCATCTCTAAATTTAAGATGAGAAATATTTAGTTTCGACCACAAACCAACTACTATGAGGAGAATTACAATGTGTTGGCAAAATACTGAAATAAGTGCTAATATATCACGATCATAAACATTCTGCAGGGATGTTCAATATTTATCTCAATACAACCAAGTATTATTAGGACAAATTATGTCTTTGAGAGAATCTTAAAACATGAGCTCATTATCAATGAATTGTGCAAACTACAGGTTGCAAAAATAACAATATACATACGACTATTTGTTGATGCATCAACTAATAATTTTTCATATTCATCCCAAAATAACACATTCAACCCCCAAAGTAATACTAAGAACTTTTAAATAAAACAAATAGCACATATAAATTCGTTATATTAGGAAACTTCTGGGTTCCATAATAAATTCATAATCATAATTCGTATTTTAATGATCCAGGGATGGTCCAACCTAATCATGCTAACTAATAAATTATTTATCAAGAAACTTCAAGTTTACTCAATATTAGCATCTCAATTTTATAATTTTATGCAATATAAATCAAGAGAGATAAATAGTAGTAAATATAATTGACGTATATTTTATGTCATAATGGTAATGCATATGCTTCAAAAGTTCATTCATCCAATGTCTCGATATACCGATAATATAATCAAAGCTCAAAAAGTTTTACTGAGATTATATGGAGAACAATGCATTGCAATCGACTATCGAGTGAAGATAATGTAGCTTTCTTCTGTAGTTTTAAATCAATTAACTCTTCTAGAGTTATTTTATCAATTAGTTTCTTCAGAACCTCGCACTATCATTTATACTTTGAACATATATTTTAAATTTTGTCTAAAAAATAACAAATATTGTTTAGACAAATTGTATCTTCACCATTCTTGATCCAAAATAAACTAAAATAACATAGGAAATTAGCATATTCCATATCAAAATGCTAAAATCTCTTTCTGGATATTCAAAAAAATTGGCTACGTTCACATATGCCATATTAATATTTTCGACATAAGCATCATTATTATCAGTAGCATGATTTAGGGAAGAAAGCAATATCAATAATTAATAGATATTCATAACACGCTGACGTACTCACAGTGACGTGACAAACTTTCATATCGCGATCAATAACATGTTGAATTATTACTTTCCCCTTTTCCTTCTCATTATTTTCTCACTTCCCGGTGAGTATCTATTTAGTGTGGGATTTAATGAGTCATTCTTATAATATAAGAACAAAATGTATTTCTACTAGTTACTGACCAAAATCTCGTATATAAATATATTAGAATTTCTAATGTCATTCACTTCGTGAATGATATAAAAATATTTGGTCGAACGTCAAAATATTTTATCAGTGACTCATTTAGTCTCGTAAGATATAAATTCAAAATACTTTTGAAAAATTTCTTCTCAATATTGCTACTTCGGGAGCATGTTAGAAATATGAGAAAGTGAAAAAATCTTTTATCCATCACATTACTAGTGATATTTCTCCTTATAACTTTAATTGAAGAGAAATTCTAAAAGTAATAAAAATTTTTTGCATACTGATAGATAAAAAATCTTTTAAGCACACTTATAACAAATCATAACTAGCGATTTATATAACAATTATCTTCCCGTGATTGTATGTTTCGCTCACAATTACTAAGAATCGCTGGGCTTTGACGCTTTAGTATTTCTTAAGTGCTGTCTTCGTGACCCATAATATCTGAGATGCATATATTCTAAATCGCCATGATTATACTGGATTATTCTTACCATATCTCGCATCTATGTTGACGGCTTCAACCATGATTACGACCTCTTCCAGGGGTCATAACTATTTGGTTCTAATGCATTCACTCACGATAAAAAAGTAAACCGTATTTTTGATAGAATGACCATCTTCCCAGTAGTCAAATCTTTCTTTTTAGACTCTTCCATAAAAAAAAATGGATCTTTTACAATAAGATACTCCGCCTTTGAGATCCTCATGAAAATTATAGCGGAGAAAAATCACGCTTTTATAAGATTTTTGAGATGGTGTCTGCATGCACTCCATTATATCTTAATAAATTTGAAGATCTAATGTCTATGACATATAATTCTTTTTATAAATATCAAGAGTAAAAAAAAATAGTTTTGAAAAGTTTACCATGGGAATTCAAAGGTAGAAAAAAATACCTCTTTTTCTCTTGATTAATCTCTCAACTACGCTGGCAGACTCGCACGATAACGTGTTATGAATTTGTTGATGCGCAATGTCGTCGTACGACAAAGAAAAATCGTAATACTAATGTAGAGAGCTTAATAATAGAAATTAGAATGCAGGTAATAGTAGAAAACTATGAGAGAAAATAGTAGAGAAAGAACAAGAGATCTTTATTAATTCTCTCGAGAGAAATTGATCAATGAATGAGTCAGATACAATATCTCAGCCTGAAAGTTCTCATTTATAGGGGCTCGCAGTACATCCAAATCGGGAATAGGTGATAGAGTAATCGTAAGATAAATCCTATCACTAATCAAAGATATGATAGAACTCTACCATCTATCTTCTGGATAGTTGGAGTGTCTCTATAACTCTGATAATGGACATCCATAATAATATTAATTTCATAACAAAATCAAACTTTACCTTTCTTAGTATGCACGAAATTTATTAAAAAGTCATCATATTAATGATTTCTTTTCATTAAAAAAAATAAAGTAGAGTTACGTATTAAAGCTTCCAAGGTATTTTCTACTTGAAAATGAGATTGATACAGACTTGAGTGGTTAATGTGCAATATTCCAATAATGTATCAATCTCTCAAGAAAGATTAAAATCAAAGGAAAATCTTTGGCTCACCAGACATTGCTGCACAGTGTGGGGTGGGCCTCTCTCAGGTGGTGGGATTACACACACTGTACTCCACGAGTTAGTCTTCCACTCCACAACTACGAAACTCCACGGCTAAGACAATAGTTTTATTATAGTTATGTAATAATTTATATACACGAGTTATATTATGTTAATACAAATAAAATATATAGATAAAAAAAATTAACTACTTCCTGTAATTTTTTTATCGATATATGTATAACTCATGTAATGTTTATAAGTTATTATATACTTATAATAAAACTATTTCGGTCAAAAATACTTTTATTCAAAATTAGTCATGAATTGAATATCACGTATTTTTTTAGTATTTAATAGAATGTTTAGGATTAAATAATTTATTTTTTTAAAAATAATAATATTTGTATTTAAACTCCTACTGCCAACTTTTTTAATCTAAAGAATTATTATTCAATCATCTTTTGAATTAAAAAATTAATTCTACAAACTCATAGTCCCACTATTAATTTTATTAATTAATAAATATAAGATAGTAACTTCACTATGGTCAAATGCTCTCTTAAATTTTTTAACTAAGTCAAAAAAAAATTATGATTGTATTTGAATCGTTGAGATTTGGAGTGATTGTAATTTATATTATTGAGAATATATGTGGGCATATGGTATTAATTGCTTTCTTGGGGGGTTGCTTTCTCCTGTCATTTTACAAAGGAAAAGCCTTCGGACTTGAAAGAATGATCGGTGTAGGGACCCGATGACTGATGATATTTTCAATTTTATTAGAAAGGCAGCAAAGAATTGAGAATTTTTAAAGTCAAATATTATGAAATCAATAGGACCCCTCTTTCGCCTTAATTGTGAGCCATAGATAGAGACGGTGGTACATACCCACTTGTTCCGCGATTTATTAATTAACCCCTCAACTTTTCTTCTTTTATAATTAAAAAGATTTTAAAAATTTAGCTCCAACTTTGTCTGAAAAAATTAGGAATGAAATGCAGTGCAGGGGAAACTGTATGCTTCTTGTCTGTTGATAATCAAACTTGAGGCTAATATACATCAATCGATGCATGAAAATTTTGTTACTCATTCTGGAGTATTTGTAAGCTACTAATTTTAAAAACACGATACAATTGTAGAAAGTATAACTTACAATTGTGTGAGACTCACATCTCCTCTCACAAATAATTGAAATTTTACGAAATCTAAGATAAAAATATCAAAATCAAATTCTATCCAATCACCTATGTGTCACGTGCTTACAGTGTTATTTTTCTTGATTGTTTGAAAAAAAAATTATGTACATAATAAAATAAAACAAAAGTTTTTAATTAAGAAAAACAAAAATAATCTAACGCGTTATTGGTTACCTCTGGAGGGGTTGCTTTCTTTTGTCATTTTACAAGGGCCTTCAAATTAACTTCAAAGAATGATCAGTGCAGGGACCTCATGACTAATGGCAATGTACAACTACATTTTGAATTGAAGTAGAAAGCCAGCAACGTTAGCACTTGAAATCAATAGGACCATCTTTTGCCGTCTCGGTGAGCCGTAGACATAGTACTTATCCACTTGTTCCACGTTTTACTAAATTAAGTAATCTAGGAAAGCAATATTTACATTTTCGTTTTATTTTTAATTCTTTTTATAATAGAAAAACCATAATATTCAAAAAAAATTTCAAAATTTAGCTCGAGTTATGTTTAAAAAAGACTAACTATGAGTATTAAATTTTTTTCCGTTAATAAAAAAAGAGGGAGGAGAGTGTAAAAAAACTAAGAAGAAAGTGCGAATCATACTAACCGCAATCTAAAGGTGTAGAAGCCCTTGAAGCTTTGCTGGGAGTTAGACTTCTATCTGGTGTAAGATTTTATACTCTTTTTAATAAGATTAATTTTTTTCTTTATTAAAATTTATAATTTTACATTATTTTTATTATAAAACATATAATTTTTACCTCTCATACTAAAAAAATTCTTTAGGACATTTGCAGTGTATTTGGGAATTGGGAGCGGATTTGAACATATCCTAAACAGAATTGATCATCTTCTTCTAACTTCATCTTGAAGCACAATTACAGCTATGAATACACGTAACTTCACCATCATGGTAACTATTGGATACTTCGACTCCCTTGTTGTAAGGAGAGCAAGGTTTCTATTTTGGCCTCGACGTTGGATGCATAGAAGCTCAAGCAAAAATGAATTTTCTCTATCATCACAGGCTATGTAACTATTTAAAATTATCAAAATAACATGTCAGCTTGGGGGAATGTTAGGAAAACTTAAACGGGCATTTGGAATATAAATGCTATTTTTAGAATCATTTACCCATAGAGACAACTTTATCTTTAAATTTTCAAATCGTGATTTTCTGCTATTGTGAAAAGAAGGCAATACGTGGTTTCAAACATAATATTTAATCTTTAATGTCTGAAAATAGTCATAATATTTTAATTAATTTATATATTTTCTGAGAATCTTCCCATATTTCAATATGAATTGATTTATTATCAATGTAAAATTTCAAATTTTACCACCTACTTCTTTTTTTTTTCTAAAGATATTTTGGACTGTCCTTTTTTTTTTCCTTCTCCTAATAAAAGGATCTTCTGGACTCTATTTGACGTCATAATAATTCGACTTTATTGTGGTTGTCTTGGTGGCATTTCCTTTTCTTTTTTAAGGGAAGCGAGCCTTGATGGCATATTAAGTATTCCATCCATTGTGGCATTTAAGGTTTCACATTTGGATTCAAAAAGCCATTAGATTGAAGGTAAAAAAAAAAAGGAATATTAATCTTTTTGATAAATTAAAAAATTAATGATAGAGTCAAATTGGGGGAAAAAAGACACTATCTTCCTAATTTTCTAAACAGCTTATATTGAGAAAAAGACAAACCAACACTTATATTCTAATGGAGATGGTAACTTTCAGCCATTTTAATTAGGCAAACTAATCCTTCAGCACCACCAAAAAAAAAAAAAAACGCAAACTGCAGCTTTTTGGTCCTTTCGTTAGACAATGGAAAAGGAAAAGACTGTCAAAAAACACACAAAACTGGGCATTCTAAACTATATATTTGCATTCTTTTTGTTGTCTGATGCTTGGAAATGTATACTTCGGTCCACAAATCATGGAATAATTCATTGTACTAGAAATGTTACATTTCCCCTTCACAGAGGACCCCTTTGGCCTAAACCTTTCCAACTTGTATCTCATCATTTAGGCTGTTTTCCATTCATCCATCTGTGTTTAGTTTAAAACATAATAAGAGTCCATTGTATATAGGGTGTAATCGGGTCCTAAAGGGTTCGGGAAACCTTGTTCCGAATCCAGACCCGATTTATTATTCCCAAATTCGAATCCGACCATATTATTCGACATATTTGAAAGGAGCGGATCTAGACCCTACTCTATAGGGACTTGGTCCGAGTCCTAGTAGATTTAATTATAATTAAAAAATAAAAAATTATAATAAATATAAAATATAATTCAAATATCATACTATAAACTTAAGAAAATAACAAGTTTAATATCTTTAAGCACAATTCTTAAATATATTTATCAACCAAACTAAAATAACAAATTCAATGTCTTCAACTCCAGAAAATGAATATATAAAATATTTATTATTAAAAATTTATTCGGATCCCGAGTCTATCGAGTCAGAAATTTTGCATACCGTACTTATTCTCATTTAAAAAATATATTATTACGTCTAAATCTAAGTAAATGAATATAAATATTGTACTGTACCCAAACTTATTAGGTTTAATCCGGATAAAAATCCCACCCATTGACAACCCTAATTGTCCAGAGTTGATGAATTTGGTACTGATTTGGAAGCTCAGAAACCTTTGATATTTTGTTGGAATCTCAATTTTGTTACAAACCAAGGACAGGAATTACAGTGGCTAATGATTCCCTCCCATTTAGGTGTTTCTCACGGAATGATAGAATGAGATTATTGCTTTCAAAGATGGAATCTTTTATTGTCAACCACAGGTGTTTTGCTGCAATTTGAATCCGGTCCTGGACGTGCTTTTTGCAGCATGTCCGGGAGATGTGATCCGTTGGATCAGATTCTGAATCTGATCCAACTGATCAAATTTAATATGCCCTCTGTATTTATTTTTTAAAAAAAAATTTAAAAATTTCGACAATCATTGGATCAGATTCGAAATCTAATCTAACGGTCAAAAATTGATCATGGACCTGGACGTGAAAGCACGTCCAGGACCGAAACCGGACGTGTTTTGCTGTCCTTGTGAGAAGGGTTTAGAGGACGAGGCCCCATGTACAAATGATAATATCTTAATCTATATAGCCCCATTGGGTACTCGTAATCATATTTGAACCCCTCATAGAAACTTGACAATTCTTCTTCAGATAAACAAGACATAATCGATCCACAGTGTAGCGTGAACCAGTCCTATAAATACAAAGTTGCCCATGTCTGTATATTTCATGAGGACCATTTGAATATTTTTCTCCTGATTAAACTTTGTATTTCCTTAACAAGAAGTCAAGTACTGTTGTTAATGAGATATTACTACAACAGCTGAAAACTCGGGTATTCAAGGTTTCTTGTTTTACTTGTTCTAGTTTGCACTAAAGTGACGGCCCTAGAATATCATGCTTGACATGTTATTGTAACAGTTGCTAAACATACTGTATTAAATTAAGCAGAATAGAGGCACTAAATTTTACATTCTTCATGAGGAATAATAGACAAGGGACAAAACTTGTCTTACAATTATAGATCCATCAGTTTTCAGCGCAATTTCAAGGTTACAAAGGCAAACTAAAATGAACAAAAGTAAAAGAATAATGCGAACCTCCAAGGAAGAATATATGAAGCCAAAACAAAAACACACTGCTAGATAACTCAATGTACCAGTATCCGAGCATGGAGTTGGTAGCTTCATTCACAGTATTTCTATCGGCCATCCACCGCTGGGAAGTGGACAAGTAGAGCCTAAGCATACCCTCTTTTCCTGTTCTCCAACTTCGCCCTCCTCTTTCCGTGAAAGATGACCATAAAGTTTACGTTCAATACATGCAGAACAGACAGCAGCTGTACTTTCTGAATATCTGGTGTGCAGACGGATACTAGCTTCTGTTTCTAACAAATTATTCTACAACTTCGTTGTGCTTGCTCTGGTTGCAGCAAGAGACAGCATTTGCCTAGTTTCAGCCGAGGTATTGTTGTATGTTCTTTTACTCAGTCTTTGAATCAGCAAGATATAAACTTGTTGAGTATAGCTTGCTTGCTTTACCCCACTAACAACGTATGATTTCTCTTTCTTTTTCATTTTTTTTTTGGTACAATTCAAATATTTGTCCACCTTGCACCACTATTTACAAGTTTAACATAGGCATTCTTAAAATCTTCAAAGAACAAATTTTGGTTATCAGCATATTTCATGATCCACCTGTTAGTCAACCAAAGACAGATTTTCCTCAATGAATTAATTTGAAAAGTTATGCTCTAAATAATTACTATACAGTGATAGTCTCTAATGGGCAACCGGATTCCATAATGTAGGAGGTAGAAGAAGCAATCAAGAATTACCAATGATCCAGCCATCAAAGAGAAGAGTAAGCAAGCACAAGAACTGGAAGAATAAGAAATGAATTCATGAAGGCATCCTAGGAGTCCTGATTCTGAATAAGAGGGTGTTGCAAGCAACTCCATGGGAAATCCTAAGGCAAATACTTACCGATCAATTTAAACAATCTCAGACGTTAACATTGGTGAAACAACATATCCGTGTTGCACTGTATATTTAGGATGATTGTGGAACAACTTAAAACATAACCACAAACTCAGATAGCTATAGATGTATTCAACTTTGTATGACTTATAAAATAAGCAGCATAATCGCTTCCAAGCTTCTACTAGTTTTAGTCATTTAAAGTTTATAAACAACTCTGAACTATTAGTGAAGTAGTTTTTTCTTTTGAACTATATTATTACCAGTAAAGATTGTAATTATACCTCTGGGTAAATGAGGAATTATTAAATATAAGATTGTAGTGACAATACCTTTTGCATTCATCATCGTCAACAAGAGCTCGGTCTGAAGGAAGACCGATCATAGCAGACATACCAGCTGCCCATAAAGGAACAAAATACAGTCAGATCCTTGGTGTTCAAAAGATGTTAAGTTCAAGGCCAAAAAGAATTAAAAATAAAAAGAAAAGGAAAAATTGTTGGGAGCTTGGTGTTCAAAACGTGGGGCTCAAATCCAGTACCCTTCCATACCAGCCCTCTTCCCTCTCGTGTCCAGTCCCTTTCCAGTAGCATGGATATGAGTGGGTAGGACCCAAAAGAGTTCATATGTGAGTGGGTTTAAATTGGTCAGCTGGTGAAGAATTAAAAAATATATCGAAGGGAAGGAAAAAAAAATTTGAAAAGGTGAAGCCAAAAAATTATGGAGGACATGAGAAGAATTATGTTCTGATAATCACCTGAAGATAACCACGGTTTCTCCAACAGAATTTTGAAGTATGAATTATCAAAAACAAAAGGGTCTCCAAAACCTTTGCTTCCAATAGTATGAGCTCCAGACAGTGCTACAAGTTCCTGGGTGCTGTCAAAGATGATAAAATTCAGGAATGCTGTATCGTATACAACAACTCAGTAATGGGAAAAAACAGTAACGCTAAGAATGGATCTACTATACAGTAAGCAAATTACTGAAAGAGGAAACTCTTTATTGCCGCTAGTGGTGAATATAACTTTCTCAAACTAGTAATTGTCCCACAAAAATTTTTCATGGCGATTTTGTGTTCTTTAAAATGTTTTCAATTGCTTGGACACTAAAAACACCAATTTCTAACGTAACTGATGTTACCATCTTTTATTTTTTGAAAATTTTCCAAATGACAGTTTATCTGCCATGAAAAATAATATGGTTTATCATCAAGTTGAGACCTGCCTACCGTATACAATAAAATATTCTATTCAATTATGCATGCATTTGCTAGGCTAAGACATGGGTTTAATAGATTCCTCAATCTGAGCACCAGAAAGGAAAAAGATATCTTGTAAATGTATGCATTTATCTAACTATTGGAGATTTATAATAAAACATCTATGGACTTGTAACGTCCATAGACATTTGAACTTCTTCCTGAGTGCTTATCTAAATCTTCAAGAACTAGCTCAGATAATAGAACAAATAATTCTGAGCTAATATGTCTATTATAAGAACTATACAAATCAGTTGTAAATTAATTAAGTATTGATTCCGGATCCATGAGACTCTTGGTTTAGAGGGATCATTAGATCAAGGAGTCAGAGAAGAATAGACAAAAGGGAGATGGACAACCTCATCGATTCTATTGTATCAGATGATTGGGTAAAATTGCTCGACCTTATATCATGGGCCAATTAGATATATCCCTAAAACAAGTCAGACGTACGGGTGAGGCAGTCAACAAGTGGCTTAATGGCAAAATAAATTAGTTAGTAGAAGTAAGTTGGTCCCAGCTCAGGAAAAATGCAGAAATCGAAGTAAAGGCTATATATTTTGAATGGAACCTGTCAATATATCATTTTTTTTTGTCTTCACAAATTTAGGAATGAATTAGCCAGGAAATATCTGACCCCAGGAAGGGTGCATGCTATAGCAGAGGCTAATTCTGCTGCGAGGACTAGACACGTAAGTTCTGCCCTAGCATATCAGACCCAGCCAACTGGTCCACCACCTCTCCATAGTCCTACCCTTGCATCAACCAAATCGAATTTGAACCCAACATAGGTTCTACCGTAGCATATCAGACCTAACCAATTGGTCCAACACCTCTTAATAGTCCTACCCTAGCATCAACCAAATCGAATTTGAACCCAACACCAAAGAAGACTAATTGTTTCTAAATGAGCCATGACAGATCAATACCCCGCCATCACCCACCAAATTGTCCGTGGATATATCCAGCTATGACATTTCTTGCCTGAGGTGTCCTATAAGGCCAAATTGCAAACTTGCATAGATCATGCATCATCAAAATGTTGAATCTAGATGGCTATAGTTCATAAAAGATCATAAAACGGGGTATTTGAGAGAAAAAACTGAAATATTTATGACTGTTAACCATAACACATTTCTTTTAAGAACTGAAACCAAGAGAGAATAGGAAAAACAGAAATATCAGCTGATAAGGACCAAAAATAGGTGAGAACACCTGAAGAGTGGTTTAAGTGATGACTCAAATCTTTTATCTGATCAACTTGGCTATGAAGTCACTGCATCATTCAATATTGACTGCACATTTCTATCACAGTAATAACATAAGCAAGCAAAGTCAATTTGATCAACAATATTCCTCCACCACCCTGACCAAATTAGGTTCTCTTCATTACTTTTAAGTAGATGATTTGAACAAATCCAAATTAATATACATAACTCTCCATGTATGAAGAGAAAAGGAAAAACATTTTCTATGACTGTCAGATACTTTGCCAGTTTCCAATTTCGTGAGTTAATAATTGTTAGAAAGGCAAGCAATTAAAGTGTTAAGTTCGCACGAAATGTTATGAACGGAATGCATTAGGGCATTGAGTATATTAAGTTATGATGCAGTGAAGTGTGTGAAGCAGTTCTGATCACCAGAGAAGCAAAAAAGTTCAAAAGGATGAAATTTAATTAACAAAAAAAAACAACCTAAAGATACTTACGAGAAGCCTTTATTTCGAAAACACTGCTTTAGAGCAGGAGCATCTAATGATTCTTCAGGTAGTCTCCCTTCAGGATCAGGAGCCCTACAGGGAAAATTTAACAAAATTCAGGGCACAAAAGTACTTTGAAAGCTACAGCTTAATGGAACTTCTAAGGTTAGGATAGCAGTAGTGCATTAAGGTCTAAACAGAATGAACCTACCCTGAGAAATGGAAAATACACGAATTGAAACTGAATGGCTGTTGTAACTTATTTGCTAAATGGCTCATTTAAGTAAATACCTCATCGCTAATCTGAATTTAATGATTCAATTTAACATCAAACGATCTAATTAAGAAGATGGATCCCGGAAATGAAGTAAGAATCATTGGATACAGAAGTCTTGCCCTCAGTAAAGAATAGTTATTTTACCACATATTAGCAGTCATTGATACATAAATACTGAAAAAGAAGGATCAATGCTGCCGTCTTAATTCCATGATACTAATCAGGATAACTAGGGCTATCCTACAAAAGGACCCTTTGGACTTGGAAATGGAAGAAGTTGATCTCATGATGTTAGGTCCAGAAACTCATAGCCAGATAGTGGTGTCTGTGAAGATAGTATAGTAAGGAACAGCAATTAAAGGATCCCAAGTCTGCATCTAGTAGTACTAAAGCTAACTGAGAGAGTTTGAAATGATAAAGGAGGTGATGGTCATTTATTGCAAGAAAAACCAGGTGCAATAGAAACATCAGTTGCAGCAGATGTTTAGAAATGTTATAATAGCTGAGTGGTGTTGGTAGTAATACAGCAAAAAGATGCACATTTTTCTGTCTTCTCCTTAAAGCAGTGAAGACCTTGAGCAGTCAGCCAAACGAAACTGAACAGAATTTTACACCAATTGAGCATGAAAGTACCATAGTTAGAATTAGATAGCTTCAGCTGAAGTTTTTTCTTAATTTTGTGTGACACCTCTAACTGAAATCATTTTCACCAAAACAAATGTTAACATGCACAAAGATGCAATTGAGTGAGAATCCTTTGGACTAAGTTCTGAACGAAGAAAGCCCTTTTACAGTGAATCTATTCTGCCCAACTGAACCAATATTTTGGGTCCACCACATAATGAAACAGCTTCTGCTCCAGCAACAGCCATCATATCAGCCCATGAAACTGATGATTACCAATAGACATTAAAAGATTATAATTATAATCATCATCTGAACTCAAATGACTATCAAAGTGTCATGAGATGGTTACCTGGTCGGATTATATCAATTTGACTCTTTGCCTTCTCAAGAATCTAAAAAATAATGCATCTACTGAGGAGTTAGGTGCTTCGAAGTTGTTTAAGAAGTCAAGGTTCTGGGAAAGTAAATGTAAACCTCAAGTTTTAATACCTAGTCAAATCAGAAGATAAATATGTACAGTGCAAGCATGGTTATGAGGAAGATAAAAGAAAGGGTACAACTTGCCTTAAGAGATTTCTTCAGACCTTTGTTTTCAGGTCTTCCAAGTTCAAGAACAATGGATCCATTCATACCACCTAGTCATACAAAGGTAACTGAGATGGCTTGTTAACATACAGAGAGAACAAACTTATCAGAAAATAGACAATATGGAAAGAATTGGACGTGACAGATTGCAAAAGTGAGCACTCTCATTGCAGGCATCTGAATCCAAGCAACTTTAACTTTTCTGTGGAAGAGTGAAAGGAAGAAGTGAACGAGTTGTCAAATAAGAACCTGTTTTGTCATTAATGTCAAAAGTTCCTGCATCATGGAAAACTAGACGAAGTACACCAGCAGCTTTTCCCCTGGATAATGCCTTCTGGATCTCTTCCTTCATGTAAGAAATCCCACTGGCACCCAAGTTTCAACGTCAATTACCAGATAGGGAACAAAAAAAATTTAGCAGTCAATTTAGGCTTCAAAATACAGTAATGAGAAAGCTAGGCATTCTCCCATTTTATTTCTTATTTCCCATTAATTGGAAAAGATACCATGTGATACCTATTCGTACATAATATAGGTACAGAATGAAAATGAATAAAAATACGTTTACCAAAAATGAGAAATATGAAGCCTTTTGAGATCTAAGCATGAAAAGCATGAAAAAGGAATTTCATTTAATCAAACAGAAATCAACATTTTTTTCTTTTTTTTTCCAAAAAAAAGAGAGACAGTTCATTGCCTTCTCTTGTTTGTCCCTGCTGTATGCACGATGATTCAGGTATATACAAGTAAGCATCCAATTCATGGCCTGTAGAAAACCCAGGACATGATTGAGATGTCAGTTATGGACCAAAGAAGCACAATTAACACAGTGAGACCAATAAGTTAACAGGATAATCTACTACACACATTTTGGGTGCCTTTTTATTGACAATTTTACAAGTTTCAGAACTTTAAGAATGATAGCAGCATTCCATGCATATTTTTGGACATTGGAAAAGTTTTGCAACTCATACAAATAGATTCATGAAGATTCCATGGACACAGCTTGGCTATTTACTCAAGTTTCTTTCCCATCATCGTTGTGAATACAGATTTCTTCTCTTAAGGATGCATGAAAATATCTTTCCAATAGCTACTTGGACAAAAGTCTACACTGAAATTATCCACTTTATGAGTGGTTAGAATAAGTTCCTTTATTAAATTTCTTTCACATTTTTCCAAGTTAATAAGTTAATGGAAACATAATTCCTGTAATTGCAGTTTAGGTAACCTCCATTCCGCTGGCTTCTTCAGAACCATATCCTTCACAAAGCCTCAACATTCAAAGTCAGATTGAGGATTGAATGCAAGCGTCAGACATTACAAAACAAGAGTTCAGATCGCTGTGGCACCTTCACTAGAAGGGAACTGATGAATTCACAACAATTATAGCAAAATGTTCTGCTAAGGGTTTCTATTGGCACAAAAGTATCCTAGCATAGAATGTGCTGACAATATTGAATTTAATGGAATAAAAGACAATTATCGAAGTCAACTAAATTCTCTATCATTGGTTGCTCTTTCATTTATTGTTATAGATCTAAATTTCCATTACATTACTACAATCAGGTACCTAATTATGGGTCCTAACCCCCAATTACAAGATTAAGTGTCATACCACAGCTTGCAAGACTCTTATGTCAAGTCCTGGCAGGCCTTGGGCATGGTATACTAATATAATCCTTGCAGCAGGAAAGAATTATCTATTCAGAAAACATTACTGAAATATAGGCTAAGCTTTAGAATGGAAATAGTTTAGTATTATAAAGAATCTCGACGAAAATCTGATTTTTCCATATAACATTCTAGAACCAATTGTGAAAAGCCTCAAGTTTTCCATCCATCCTTTGAAGATTATAACACTACATTCAGTCATAGGTCAGTGGAATGAGTAATAGAAGGGGCAAATCTTGTCTTTTCTTGCGATCTGAGCTCCACGAAATCTCAAACTTTCATCCCAACATTAAAATTTCAACATTATACATCTGCCACAGAGGTATATCGAGAAGGTCTCATGCACCATATCCAACTCTTGTCCGGTCAAAATTTGGAAAATCTCACAACTAGATATTATTACCAAAGGAATGTGAGAAAATGCCTTCTTGAATCTTGATGAGCGAGGATTACGTCACTTGTCTTGTACTGCAGGCAGTGATAAGCTCAAGGAACACCTCCATAAGGCACAATTAGCCTATAAGTCTTCATTTCGAATACCTTAGCTCATGGAGATACTGTGAAGTAAAATTTTGCAGAGCTTTTCAAACTCAACTAAAAAAAAGTTCCAATTTCTGTCCATCTAATGGCAAACTTATCTTCAAGAAGAGAAGGCAGCAATAATAGAAGTTCAAACTCTAAAAAAGGTAAGAAAATGAAGCTCGAGATTTAACTTACTCAGCAGCATTAGCAACAGCACCAACATCCTTAACAAGAACTGGCACCGCAGATATGTACAGAAGCTCTCTCCTCCCAATTGAACTTGACCCACAACGAGCAATTTCACCTGCAGCTCAGAACAAGAGTTTAAATTCAAGAAAACTATTTCAATTCAGCACAAACACATAGTACTGCACATTCAGATCAGTATCAACATATATATACGCATATGCATTCATGTAGCTTACTTGAAGGAGCTTTTAACGACGGAAAGGAAGAACAATAAGAGGCAGCCGCTTTAGCTTTGCTAGGTTTGCGGCTAAATTGAGCAGTTCGTGGGGCTATGGAGGGGAATTTGAATTTGGATGGAGAAGAAGAGGAAGTAAAGGAGGAGACTAAAGGGCCCAGCAAGGAGGGGTCGATGCCACAGCCGCAGCGTCTGCCGGAAATGCTCGTCATCGTCTTCAGCGATTGGCTCCTGCTTACACGTGCTTTCTCTACAAGGCCTTATCCCTTCTGTTGGACAGGGCTTTATAGGAATTTCTCACATGACCCCTTCTAATGCTTGGGCTTTGAGCTTGTTCCCCATTTCTTTTGGATCCAAATCTGTCCTCCTTTTGGTGACCCGCATCCTGGCCGTAATGATCCAATACGTATTGCGTTCTTAGTTGACTGTGAACATCTTTGACGCTTGCATTCTTTAGATAAAGCATTTTAAGCATTCTAGCTAGAGGTGTTCCAAAAAAAAAAAATTCCAAACCGAAAGTATCCAATTTTCCAAATTTGGATCGTATCGGATTGAAAAACATTGGACTTGGATTGAATTTCAAAAAACGGGCGAATCGAATTGGACCGTCCCAATTCAAAGATACTTAAAAAGGAGAACCAAAGATTCAAAAGAAATAATTTTAGAACATGATTTCATGCATGGGCATGGGAGATGTTCAGATATCATGGATCTCATTGTGAGGGCCTCCCCATGGTATACATGTGGGCAATTAATTTGGTCGTCTGGCGATAAATCGCTACCTCGATATATTTAAATTCAAAGAATCATGTAAGTCTTAAGGCTAAAATAGAAAGAGAAATAGAAAACCAGAGAGTATACAAACTTATATGCTTCTCATTCAAACTTCATACTACAACTACCTCTAAACTCACTCTGCCGAGAATGGCTCAGAGCTTGAGGATTTATAAGCAAGCAAACTTACATACGAAGTAAAGGAAGATGCTCTAGTACAAGCACTAAGCAAACAAAGCAATAAAGCTAAAGCTACTTTTGACAAAGCTGAAAGCAATAAAGGAAAAGCTTCACGCGGGCTGTCTTTAACTTTATTCAGTAGTCTTCAGCACTACTGTCATAATATGAATTATTGTGGGGCATTCAGGGCTCATCATAGTTGAAATCTTCATCATCTGAGGATGTGGGCTCCGGATAATGGTGTATGCGCTGTCCATGGCTGTCGTAGTCAATGTTGGATGTGTGCGCTTCTGTGTAAATCAATATCTCCGCAAAATAAGGATGTGCGGGCCAATCCAGATAAAGAGGAATCTCCATTAAAGAGAAAGGGAGAGTATGGCAGTCAGTCAAGGATGTGACTCAATTCTTGATAGCCATCTGAGTCAGAATGTCGATCCTGGTATCTGGATGGTTCCTTTGGGCCTGTGGATTTGCAATATTGAATCTATACCAACCCAAGACTTATTCTTGTGGAAAGTGATATAGTCTGGGTGACATTTGTTCTGGGCCGGCCTGGATGTGGAGGTTTAGTATGGGCCGTTGCAAACTGATAACCACATATGTACTAGATCTTGTGCATAGAAATCTAAACCAACCGGACGGGTCAAGAAACCATTTTAACAACTTGAACATTCTTGATTGGTCTGGTGTGATGTTGTGTCCTTGGTCACAGCTCCAGATGTAAGAAAATAGGCTTGAGTTGTTAAACACAAAGGCAATCTTATGGGCTTCCAATAAGTACCAAAAATAACAATAAACGAGTTTTGGAAGATGTCATAATTCACACAGATGGAATATGGTGTGGTATGGGTGATCAGGGTGATTTTGAATACCCCGAAAAATTGATGTTCCGTGATGCTATAAAAGGAGTCTGTGAAACAGTCTGTAGTTCAAAGAAGTTCTGAGAGGCAAGGTATAGTCCAAAATAGTTTCAATGACTTCAGGAGGAAGGTGTGAAAGGTTAAATGGTGCAAGGCATGGGATGAGTGTATGAGATGGAGCAGGCTTAGTAGGAGGAGGGTTTCTGCTCAAGTAATCTGCAAGAACATTAGCTTTACCAGGGATGTGTTTTACCGTGAATGTGTACTGGGAAAACCATTGTTGCCTACGTAGAAGCTGGGCATCTGGGATAGTTTTCTGCTTGAACTGGATCATCCGTGGGAAAGAAGACATATCCATCTCGATCTGGAAATGGTGGCTGACCAGGAAGAATTCAAATTTCTCAATTCCTCTTTTGACTGCAAGGATCTCTTTGAAAGTGGAGTGATAATATTTTTTTGAATCTTTAAACTGTCCACTTTGGTAACCACAAATATGACGCTAGCCATCAATTTCTTCGAGTAGAATTGCGCCCCAAAATTCATCTGAAGCATCTGTCTGGAGGATGCGAAGACCATCAGCAGGGATCTGTAATGGTGAGGCTTTGGCTGCCAAAGACTTTAGTTGTCTGACTGCTGCAGTATGTTGATATGTCCACTGAGGAGGAGACTTCTTGAGTCTGGCTGAGAGTAGAGCTCTGGGTTGAGCGACTCGGTGGATGAAATTATGAATATAATTTACAATTCCAAGGAACTGCTGCAATTGCTGAGTGCTGAGAATTTCGTCAGGGAATTCTTGTAATCTGTGAGCAATGTGAGGCTGCGGGACATAACTCCCGTTGAACGGTTTCATGCCTAGAAAATCAATTTCTTGTTTTCCCAAAATCATTTTCTTTTCTGAAAGCATGATTCCATAAGACTGAGCAATTTTGTGGAACTGCTTAATGAGCATAAGATGGGAATCAATATCTTTTGAAAAGAGAAGAATGTCATCAATGTAAATCAAAATGTTGGGAAACAATTCTTGAAAAATCTTTGTCATAGCCTTTTGAAAATAAGATGGAGCAACCTTTAAACCGAATGGCATGACAGTCCATTGAAAATGATGATTTGGAATACAAAATACAATTTTGTATCTATCTTCTGGAGAAATTCCAAGTTGCCAAAATCCTGCTTTTAAATCAAAATTTGAAAACCATTTTGCATTTGCATGATATTGGAACAATGTATTCCGTCTGGGGAGAGGAAACTTGTCATCTAACATAACTTTGTTCAAAGTCTGGTAATTGATCACTAATCTCATTTTTCCTCTAAGTTGCTCTGCTCTCTTGTTCACATAAAAGGCTTCTGAGGCCCATGAAGAAGATGTGGGCTCAATCAGATTTTCAGAGAGGAGTTGCTGTAATTCTTCTGTGGCTAATCGATAGTGGTCTGGGGACATTCCACTATGGCTAACTTTCTGTGGGGTACTCTCAGAGTCTGTCTTAAATGGAAGCTGAATGTAAAGGTTTGTATTCTTCCAGAGAGGATTTGAACATTTAAGTAAGAAATCGGAATGAGACTGAGCACAGGAAGACTTAATGATTTCTGAACGGACAGAGTCAAAGGGATCTTATATGTCTGGAGAGAGTTGGAAGAAATTTTGGGAAAGTGCCCAAGGCACTGAGTGACCTTTATACAGTATGCCAGAAG
Source organism: Rauvolfia tetraphylla (assembly GCA_030512225.1). Taxonomy (NCBI): domain Eukaryota; kingdom Viridiplantae; phylum Streptophyta; class Magnoliopsida; order Gentianales; family Apocynaceae; genus Rauvolfia; species Rauvolfia tetraphylla. Next base: position 7,543,432 of record JAJQKT010000013.1, read on the forward strand.
GAGTGTAAGACAATTGTGGTATCTGGCACAAGATATCAAACCCTATGATTAAATCTTTCTGTGGAAGTGCTGATCCTAGGATTTGGTGCTGAACTGTGAGATTAGCTAGAATCTGTATATGTACAGGCTTACTGATCTTATTTATGATGAAATCACTACCATTGGACTTTTAGGGCAATTTTTGGAATCCATGCATTAAGACTTTTAGGGCAGCCAATGGTATCATCTCTCTTGAAAAGAAATTTTATCAATAACAATTAAATTATAAACAAATTATATGCTTGCAAGATGCTAAGTTTTTTCATGTGGTCAAAAAATAAAACTCATTAATATTATTTTGATATATCAATTAAAATAATTAAAAAAATAATGTAATAACGTAATTTAATATAATAACATATGAAGATAGAAATACACTCTAATAAATATAATTACAATATATACTTTAATAATCACTATAAGTAATAAAATTGTTTTATATCTAGTACAAAAAAATTATTTATATCAATAAGTATATATATAAGTGTCAATAAATACTTATAATAAGAAGAATAAAAAAAGTTAATTTATTTTGATTGTAATATTTTCAATATATATAATATATAGAATTAAGATATTTTTCATAAAAGATGAGAAATATGTAATTACGTAAAATTATAAATCATCATCCCTTCCTTTGAAAAAATAAGAAAACTTTTTCTAATATATAAATATTAATTTTATAAATTTTAACTATAAAATTTAAATAAAAATTTGATAAATCAAATTCTTAAAAAATGATACATAAATAAAATTATTTATATGAAGAAATAAAAAATTTATTTATAAAATTCTAATAATATAATATTATATATAAATTATTACTATTATATTAATAAATTATATATTATATAATTATAATTTTTTTATTATTATCATTATTATTATTATATATTTAAGCTAAGCTTATAACGAGCTAAAGCTCGGAACCAATTCAAAAAATATATTCGGGCTCAATCGGGCCTGGACTAAAACTAGAATCTTAAATTTCGGGCATAAAGGGTCGGTATCGAGCCAACTCTGTCCGATTAACAGTCCTAGTCAAAACCCAGAGTTCGGCTACCATTTCCGAAGTCCTACGAAGGGAACCTGTTTGTTTTTAGCTCCATTGAAGGTTCTTCTCCACTTCTAACCAAACCCCCCCCACCCGGCCAAAAAAAAAAAAAAAAAGAAGGTTCTTCTCTACATCTTCGAAGAATCAGTTCCATAAGGTAAGAATTTTCTCCTCCTCCAGTACCTTTGATTTCTTTATGTATAATATGTAACTTTTTTTTCTCTGCAATTGGGCACTTGATTTCTTTATGGAGTCTACATGTTTGAATAAGTTCAAGAATATTGATTTACTTGGTGAATCAGGCCCTCTTTTCTCACTGTTCTGAAGCTATCTGCGGTGATATTAGAAGAATGTGTTTGTAGATAACGATTTAACAGAAGAAAGGAGAAAGAATTCCAGTTTTGGACCATCAATTTCATTCTTGAATATTACCACCGGACTCTTTTAACCTTTATTTTTTTACAAAATCTCACTTTCGTGCTTTCAATGTCACAGGGGAAAGAAAGGTCCTGTCTTGTGCCCCAAGGAACTGTTCGGTATAAATTGTTAATTTGGATAAAGAGAATTTTCCTGATATTAATTTGGTGATGGGGAAAAAGCAAATTTTGCTAGTATGTGGTGATGCTCATGGGTTGACGTTGTTCATCTCATTGAGCAAATGATAACTAGGAGTTTGCAGAGGGTTTATCCATATAAGAAAGTTAACCCTTTTGCTCATTAATGGATTGGAATAACAGTTCCGCAGTTGCTGGCTTGCTGCACCCATTTCTTCCATTTACCATTAAGCAGAATTCTGATCATTTTTGAAATTACCAAATTCATCTGATAAAAAGATCGTGCATATTTGCTGAAATTTGCTCCCTGGCAATTGTTTGGGCAGGGGGAGCTGGAAAAAGCAAAATCATGTGTCCACTAGGCCATTTTAAAACTTTGCAACTGAAGGAGCTTTTGCTCACATAATAGGTACTCCTTTGTGTGCATAATCTGTTTTGAGTTTCTTTTCCTTGAACCTGATTTTAGATTTTAAGGAGCTGTAAAAATGTTTTCAGAAATTTGGTTGGTTTTTACTGAAATTTATGCAAAATTTCCTTTCTTTTCTCTTTTTCAATAGGGTTGATCTCTTTGCTGTGTGTTATCTTGCTTTTTGCAAACAATTTTGATTACTGTTCTTGCTCTTCCGTTGCTGCTGCTCAGAGTCTGCTTGCCTTTTTGGTTTGATTCGTTTCTAAGCTTCAAATGTTCAATGAATTGAGTGAGTAGAGGAGGAGTTAAGTGTTGTCCCAAATGTCTTTGTTATAGAATGCAAATGGCTACATGAAGCTATTCTCAGTTCATAGTTTCTTGAAAAATTTTCAGTACTTAACTACCAGAGTCTACATCTTGTAAATGCTTTAGGTACTACTCACAGAAAATCACTGATGGTTTGCAGGGAAACTAGAATGAGGATTGTAGGGCTGACTGGAGGCATTGGATCAGGTAAGAGTACAGTGTCCAATCTTTTCAAGGCCCATGGAATTCCTGTTGTTGACGCCGATGTTATTGCTCGTGTAAGCCCCCATTCACAATTTTATCCCTTTGTAGTTGTACTCCATTTTCTTTTGCTTCATAATGAAGCCAAAGGTTGTTTTCCACTGCAGAAAGGAACTGATATATTGTCAATTCCTAGTAAGAGCTTTTTTTGGTTGGGGGGATGGGGGAGGAGGTACTCCTGTATATTTCATGGCTGGAATTTGAATGCTATTATCTCATTGTACTTGCAGGATGTTCTGAAAAAGGGCACTGGTGGTTGGAAGAAGGTTGTAGCTGCATTTGGTGAGGACATCTTACGGCCCGATAGAGAAGTTGATCGTCCTAAGCTTGGCCAAATTGTTTTTTCTGATCCAGAAAAGCGCCAGCTACTCAATAAGTAAAATGAATTTAATTTTCATTTTGAACATGCAAATGACCAGAATGTTACCCTATTTTGTCACTTGGTATATGTTATATAGGATTAGACGTTAGCCATTGTGGGACTAAGAAAAACCAATAACGAGGAATGAGAAAACATTGTAATCTGTTAAAACAAGAGAAGAAGAATAAAAAATTACCACCACTGTTATTTGATGTGAAGAAGAATTAGGGGAACCTTGTTTAAGATTTAGGAGATGTTTTGATTTGAGATGTTGACTTTGATGATGCAAATGAGTCTTTTATTTAGTTGCACAAATGCGATCAGTTACAAGTTATTGGCACATAAGGTTGCTAAATTTCAAAATTATATGATATTATATGTGATTATCTCCTTTATCTTCTCATAAATTGACTTTCATCTGTCTAACTCAACTACATTTTTTTCCATCTCAAGTGGAAGTATTTCATGATGAAACTGTATATTTATGGTCTAATCATTGCTTAGTGCTCACTTACATGCTGTGTTGTAGTAAGATTAAATTCTTTTGGTCATTCAAGAATGTTCAAAACAATGATCTCTCTAGCCTGGAAAGAATGAAGCTGTAACAATAGTGAGAGTTATAAGTTGCTTATATTAATCAAATCAAAATCACATGAACCAAGATCTTGTGAATTTTTCATCATCTTGCATCATTTTTAACATTGCTTGAGTATGAAATCAAATTAATTTCTTTCAAACTATGTTTTTGGCGATTATATCCATGTAGGTTGCTGGCACCGTATATTTCATCTGGTATTTTCTTGGAAGTATTGAAGCTATGGATGAGGGGATGTAAAATTATTGTGCTTGATGTGCCACTATTGTTTGAGGCGAAGATGGACAAGTGGACAAAGCCCGTTATTGTTGTTTGGGTAGATCCTGAGACACAGCTTCAGCGGCTGATGGCAAGAGATGGAACATCAGAAGAGGATGCTAAAGGCAGAATCAATGCTCAGATGTCTCTGGACCTCAAAAAGACCAGGGCCAATATTGTAATAGATAATACAGGATCACTTGAAGACCTGAATGAGAACTTCCAGAAGGCATTGGTTTATGTCACAAAGCCCTTAACATGGACTGAATTTGCCCTTTCTAGACAAGGTGCTTTTCTAGCCGGTATATCCATTCTTTTTGGTGTAATCATATGCAGGAAAATCTTGTGAGAGGAATTGCTTTGTTATTCATTGTGATGAATTTATTTAGCATTGTCGTGGTTTTATAAACTGTATTGCTGGCTTATGAATAACTTGATTGGGAACAGCCAAGACATGGATGAATTGTTTTCAGTATAGGAGCTCAATATGTCTGAAAAGGAAAGGTTTTCGAGTGTCGAAGGAATAGATTTACTTGACTCAATTTCAGTTTAGGGATAAGGTATGCAGTATATGTTCACATAAAACCAATGGCCTGAGGTTGCTCAAATTCTGCAAATAAAGTTTTCTAGGTTGCTCAAAACAAGTTAATTTTTCACTCGGTGCAGAAAAAGAAAAATACACGCAAACAAGAACAAGCAAAATATCAGTACTAGGGCTGCAATAAAGTTAAGTCAAGCCGAATTCAAAGCTAATTAAGCTCGGTTCATTAAGTTCTGGGCAAAGTTGGGATTCGAACTCAAGCTTGTTTCTAGCCTTAAAATAAAACTCCACTGGACAAAGAAGCTATTAAAGTTTTGAGTTTAGTTCGAAATTTTAAAATATTAAATTAAAGTTCGATAGTTTGAATTAAATATTTTTAAATAAAAATATAATATAATATGTTATTTTATTAATTTAAATATATAATTAAACATATTTCACGAACTTTTAAACATTCAATAGAGCATGAACACGATGGATATGAGCTCAATTTTATGTTATTGTAGCAGTAACCAATACTGACTAGCTTCCAGCTCCAGCGGCTAATGCCAATAATAAGAGGTCCCAAATTGCTCTTCGTGACGCTTATTTAAGTTAATGCATTTAATTAGCTATAGCAGAGAAATCGTTCACTACTAACGCACAAAATTGTTTGACTAATCTAAATAGTCCTTTCTGTCAAATCCATGTCTAATGCACACCACGGAGTCCTAGAGCGGAATCATAGTAATCATTTTGCTGATTGGTGGTTGCAATCTACTGCACTGACTATCTAGTTTTCTTCTACATAACAACTGAAAAAGATATAAGCAGCAGGAAAAGAGCACCAACAAAATAACTTCTTTTTCGAACATGCATGTCTGATGAAGATGTGAACCGGTCATCCCACCTCGGCACATGTGAGGTGTCAAGAAATTGGCTTACGGCATAGTCAAAGGTCGACAATGACCGATGCAAAATCTGAAATAGTCTTAGCCAATGCACTGAGATTCATCCTAGAAAAAGACAGTTGCTGTGGCTAATAGATGATCAACCAATTATCGTACTATACAAGTTGGACAGGTTTGATATAGAGCAATTTCAGTGGTCAGAGGAGGCCCTTCACTGGATGCAACAAGAAGAATCTCATCTAGTGCAAAAACGTGTTAGATTCATACCCATTCCTGCTATAAATTTACAGAGAAAGTATGCATGTGCAAGCATCAATATCAAGCTGTTTTTTGGCTCGGATTGCAAAATCTTTACTATCTAATAAACCTACCAATTTACTTACAGGGGAAACAAAGCATGAAATCGTTGTACATAAGTAACTCTTCCACAAACGACCGCAATTTGATCACTCTTCCATCACCTTCTCCGGCTGCTATCGTGGCCCCGAAAGCCGTACGGCTGAAAGATAAGCATCGCTGTTACAGTCCGATGGCCCTGATGAGGTACCCTCGTCACTGATTGATTTTAAGAAACCGGCATAGAGCCGTGAACCCAGTTGAGGAGCAAGAGGTGGTGGAGGGACAGGGCTGATTCCTTCAAGCATTTGCACTACTTTGGTCATTGATGGTCTTAGGTGCATATCATCCTGTATGCACCACAAAGCAACTTTGATTGCAGTAGAAACCCTCTCATCCTCTTCTATCTTTAGACTTGCATCAATGATGTCCTTCAATCTTCCGTCTTCCATCATTTTGAAAGCATACGACGGAAAATGGGATTTCTCCGAACTCACTGAAGGGTCATAATTTTTTCTACCTCCAATTATCTCAAGCAGCACCATCCCATAGCTATAAACATCACTCTTCTCTGATATGGCATAGTTTGTAATCCATTCTGGTGCAAGATACCCCCTTGTGCCCCTTAGTGTTGTGAAAACATGGCTCTGCTCTCGTGTCATTAGCTTTGCAAGACCAAAATCTGAAACTTTCGCCATGAAATGATCATCAAGGAGCACATTCTCTGGCTTTATGTCACAATGGACTATCTTTACATCGCAATCTTCGTGCAAATAAGCCAGACCTTTAGCTGTTCCTAGTGCAATATTGTATCTCATATCCCAATCCAGCATGAATTCTTTATCTTTCCTGAAAAGCCATTTATCCAGAGATCCATTTGCCATGTACTCATACACAAGAAGACGGTGAGCTCCTTCTGTACAAAAGCCTTTAAGTCTTACCAAATGAAGATGATGAATGCTCCCTATAATGCTAACTTCGGCTCGAAATTCTTTCTTTCCCTGTCCAATGCCTTCCAATTTCTTCACAGCCAATCGAGTCCCATCAGGGAGAGTTCCCTGGTAAACTGATCCAAAGCCACCTTGCCCAAGCTTCACTGCAAAGTTATTTGTTGCAGACTGAAGATCTTTGTAGCTAAAACGAATTGGCATTCCAGATAAACTTACCAAAAAATTATCCTCTTCTGAAGAATCCTTAGGAGTCTCAGGCAGTTTTCTGTTTCTCTTCTGATGATAACGATAACTGCCATAGATAAGACCAAGAATAACAAGAACTGTTGAGACTACAATGCCAATGACAATTGGAATGCGTTTACTGCCACTTCCACCATCTTTTTGGTTTCCCCCATTACCACTACTACTCGAGACCTTAATGTATGAAGCATATCCGGCCCCATTATTTGAGCCTTGCAAGCTTCCTATCTGATCAAACAGAAAACAATTCCCTGAACTGCTGTCAAAGAACACAGCCATGCAAGAGCAGTTTCCAAGGCAAGAGGATTTGCAGCCACTTAAATCTGTTTTATAAGAAGGTGGAACAAATCCAAGGGCAAAATAGTTCAGACTATCCCCAGCATCAACAAGCTCCACAGAGTCCCTCGATTTATTGCAGAAGGAACGATTCCCAGGTTTGCAAGTGGGAAGAGCTGAAGGGCACTGGCATCTGTTACCAGGGTAACAGATATAATATGGATCACAAGCTGCAGGCCTACTGCACTGATCTTGCGGTATTTGTGTTGGGGAAGCAGCAGTTGAGCCTCCGGATTGAAGGACAGTGAAAGTGATAAAACCATCATCTCCTAGGACAGCCACCCAAGTCGCATTTGCATCAGTATTATCCGAGAATATAAATTGCCACAGTAAGACTTTCCCTGGATCATAAAACTTCCAAGAATTGGCCTCCACTGTTGCAGAAGTGACATCCCCACCATCTTTATTAATTATTCTTCTGTTATCCCTACGAACAGTCCAGTAAGGCTGTGGGGGATGGAAATTTGCAGAGAGAATCATATCTCCAGATTTTATTTCAAGTGTGTAGCTCAAGTTATTGGAATTGGGATTGCTTACGAGTTTCATTCCCTCAGTAAACTCCTGGTTTGACAGAAGGGTATCCGAAGGATGGCTAAAACTCTGCCAAATTATGCTGCTATCGTTCCCAACCAGAACCAGATTCCCAGAGTTCTGCAATTCCATTGCAGCAACTCCTTTATTAGCAGTATCAGTGGACCAAATAGTGGACCCTCCGCTTTGCAGGTAAGCATTCCCGGCCTTATCAAAGATGAAATTATCAGAATTATGGATCGGAGAGGCTCTATTAGCTGACCATATTACTGTTGAGCTGCTCTTGTGGATGACCACTAGTAGAAACAACGTGACATCTACTGTAGGCCTGAAGCCGAAGGCAAATTGTGAATTGTTGGAAAGTAGAATTAATCCATCATTATCTATCCAATTCATTTGGGCCCCTTGAAATTCCAGATCCAACCTGCCAGTTTTCTGAATGCTAGCCATACCGGTTTCGTGCAGAAACAGAATAAACAAGATGACTTTGACATATGGGAAGCCCGAAGTTCCCATGACCACCACAGGAAGTAATACTCTTACTAAATTGAGGAATTTCAAGCCCAATACATGAAGAATATAATTGATTAACCCAGCGGAAATGTCAGGATTGGGTACCAAAGGCCAAGAATAAAGAGGACGAATAGGAAAATCGAGCAGCAAGACAAATTCAACTAAGAACTTCAAGAATCGCCGAGATATCGCAATAAATCAAAACTATACAATCAGAAGTCACAGAGAGGAGACCTGTAGAGTGGAATTACCTGGCGGTACAACAAAGATCAAAACTTCGAGACTCAAGAAGTGAACAAGCGAAAGCACCGTCAGCTAAGAACCCTTCGTGCAAGGAAGATGGAGCAAGAAGAGAAGTCATGGAAAATAATGCAAGGGCGCGTTTGCGTACTATGAAACTATCGTCAATGATGCCAAAAACGTGAAACTTGACCAATCAAAGATTGACAGCAAGCAAAGCAGGCCTCCAAGAGGAAAGCAGTCTGACAGCAACTATTCATTAATCCGTCAAACGGGACTGAACGAGCAGATTCTTCTACTGAGAGAAACCCAATTCGCAAGTTCATCAATGAAGCCCAGAGGAGGGTTGAAAAAAGAGCCGAGAAATGCATACAATACCACGCCTGAAGGATGGCAAATCAAGAATTTAAGGCTTCTGGCTAAGACTTGAGGAGAAACAAACAAGAAAATTTTGCAGGGCAAAGGCTGCTTGGCCTTTTCTTGAATTAAGCAGGTGGGAAATCAATGAAAATCAGATGAATCTGTTTTAGCTTATGTCAAAGAATTGGAGAGATCTAAGGAGGGCTTTAACTAATATTTTTGGCTCTTGTAATTGAGTATCAAATTTGCAAAACCAGCATCACCATTGACAGCCACTGTCGAAAAGCAAAACAGGAACTTTGAATTGATCTCATAGGGTGGGTGACAGAAGAATGCAGATCCATTAATAACTTGCCGAATTAACTAACGCATAAAATGATATAATTATAAGAAAATTCATCGTTAAAATAATGGGGATGAGGTATGTAGGCGTTTGTGCATGTCTCCCGGTGAATTTGTTTAATGGAAGAGTTGAGGAGGTGGATGGGAAAATGAATGCCTACCGAGATAATTTAATGCTGAGCTTAGACAAATGGGAGATCCGGACTTCAAAAGAGTCAACCCCCGAGCAACCAACTCATACCCGGCGGTTTTCTTTTGCTTTTCTTTTTTTCCCCTTTAAGAAGACAATATTCTTCCTTCCAATCAGGAACCTAGGATAACTTTTTTTTAAAAAAAATTATAATATAAATTACAAATTTTAATAAAAAAATATTATTCCTATAAATAAAAAATAAATATTAAATTATATAAAAATTAAATACTTACCGTTTATTTTTTAAAAAAAATTTACGATTTATAAATACAATCAATTAAATGCGCAAATAAAAGTATTATTAGAACCAAACAATGGCCTTAGAAAAAGGAAAAGACGAGAACTCCTACCGGTTGGGTTAGGGTGTTTGAAGCCACTTGAAGGAATGTGGGGTCTTTTCTCTGACCTTCAAATCCACAATCCACTTGTTGTGTATGCCCCTCCTTTGAGGCTTTGACCTTTGATTTTACAGCCACAGGAAACGCCTTCTGCTTGGCCTCTCCACAAAATCTGCGTTCTCAAAAGGCAATAGTTGTATTTATTGGGCTCAGATGCAGCGTACTACTTGGTTGTTTGATCCTAAATGGATAACTTCGTCATAACTCCGTAGAACAAGTTGTATTATGGATAAGCGGCATACGTGAAAGAGGATGGGCATTAAGTGTTTCGTATATGACTTCTTAATCCTTTATGAAGAATTTTGTCAACTAAACCACTGATTTACTCCTAATACAAGTCTTAAGTACCTGACCTGTCGTTTAGAAAGAATTGAATTATTCTTTCCGGGGAATATTAAAAAAAAAATTAAATGTAATCACGGCAACTGAGATTTTGGGATTTGGTATTGTCCCCTGAAATCTCAATTATGACTCTGTCGATCACTTCATTGAAGTGGTTGGTGAAATCTTCAAACGATAGTGATAGAGACTCAATTTTACAGCTATGATAGCAAAATTGAAGGAGACCCCAAACAGTGGGGTTTTTGCTCGATTTAGACCTGTTTCTGTAAAAACGATTAGAATGGGCCGGGGAAAGGGAGGAGATCCTTATTGTGAACATAACGCCATCTTGGGAGGCGTTATAGCTTTATGCTATAACGCCTTTCAGGATGGCGTTATAGCTTTATGCTATAACGCCATCTTGGATGGCGTTATAGGCGCAATACGATACGTCACGGGCCTTATCGCCACAAATTTTATTCATGCGCTGTATTTTTCTCCCGACGAATCGATACCGACCATACGAATTTCTCACGTACAGAACACATTCCGAATTCTTCGCGGATTCTTAATCTATCTTACTGTTATAATATTGTCTTGAAGCAGACGAACTCACCTATAAAAGACTCCAACTACCGAAGAGCTTCTTCACTCCAAATCTCCTTCCTCTCATTCACTCTTCAGATATATTTCGTTCTAAAATTTTGAGTCTCTGTCACTCAAAATCTCTTTCCTCTCATTTCGCTAATCAATTTGCTTCGTTCTAAAATTTTGAGTCATTTTATTTCGTTTGTAAAATGGCTCTTTCGAATCCAATTAGAATATTTTTATTTTGGGATGCTGAAATTCTGAACGATGATCGCGGAGCATACTTTTCCGGAGCAGAAAAAAAAAGTTGGATCCTTAGGCGCAAAGTCTCTTACAACGAGTTGGTGCAAAAAATATGTGGCATTAGAAATATGGATTCGGCTTTGTGGTGCATTCGTATGATTCTACGGTGGCCATATTTTTCGCCAGAATTCAATCAAATTTTCTACAGCGCTATTAGTCTGGATGATGAAGATCAAATGGATCTACTATGGGATATCCAACCGAGTTTGGTCGTCGTCGGGCGTGCATATTCTTGTCGATTTTCAATTAATGCAGTCCAAGAACAACGAAAGATCGAGAAATTCCAGCCAACACAGACAGATATGCTGACGGGTATGAATCAGTTGACTATCACCAAAGTCATACCCTTAATGAATCATCGATGGAGATTCATACTACACAGGTGACTGAGTTCGTGGCATCCGAACCGAGGATGTTATACGGAGCAGCTGTTGCCGACTCATTAGGTCCAACTTCTGACGTTGATGGTGATCCTGAGTCAGAAGTACGGAGGACCGATCACCGGATGACCATCGATAGGCAAACCCCACAGGATCGATACATCCTGCAATGTAATGGTGGTCTCACCACACGTCAAATAAAAAGTGTGCGTCTCCGGACGCCATCGCTCGACCAAAGCCGTAACCAGTGCGTGGTCCACGGGCCTGAACCCTACTCAAGCCAACCCTCCGAACCCGACTCTATCTATCAACTCCTGAACTCTAGTCGGAGCCGCATCATATGCATCATAAAATATGCGGTCAAAGCGGCGTACTCTCAGAGGTTCCTCTAAAGTCTCTCTATAGCCCTCCCATACTATCGCCGACCGATGCTCCGACTGTCGACTCAAAGAAACTCGGATCTATCGCCCTGGGATGAACACCCTACGAGAGCTCGATCGACATCCATCTACAATTCTATCTATCCAATGAAATATAATTTTATCGAACGAAATTATATATTTTATTTATTATCATTATCTAATTAAAAGGTTAATGACAATTAAAAAAATTTAAATTATATTAAATAATTACTCGTGTCTCGTATATTCTAACTAATATTAATAAAAAATTACAAATAACACATATTCAATGATAACAATAACAATATACCAAAATAAATAAAAAATTACAAATAACACATATTCAATGATAACAATAACAATATAACAAAATAAATAAAAAATTACAAATAACACATATTCAATGATAACGATAACAATATAATAAAATAAATAAAAAATAATAATAACATAATAAAATAAATAAAAAAATTAAATAATTACTTAAAATTAACTTACTCAAATATATAAATTTTAAATTTTTAATGTTACTTCTAAATTTACTAAGAAAATTTTCCTCTTGAGAGCACAAAATAAACCCAAAATATAATGTAAGGAAAACATAAATATAAAAACTAATGCAAGAAAATAAAGTACAATGGACAAAAAAAAAGCAACAAACGGCACAAAAAAAAAGGAGAAAATGATGAAAGGATGAAAGAGTTTACCGCGGCAGCAAATGCAACAAATGCAATGAAAATGTTATCCGACAGCAAGCGACAAAATCACGCCGCTAGTCTTTGCTGTCAGGCGTCGAAAGCAGCGCTGAGGATAACGTGATGGTCACCGGAGACCGCAGGCAGGGACGTCGGCGAGCTTTCGCGAGAGAGAGGGCGGGGTGGGGAAGGGGAAGAAGTGCGGCTGAAAGTGACGGTGGGAAGAAGGTAGGGTTTTGCTATAACGCCATCTCAGATGGCGTTATAGTTTTACTATAACGCCATCTGAGATGGCGTTATAGCCCGGACATAACTCCACCCTCGAGATGGCGTATGTCCGGAATAAAGCAACCCCCCTCTATCCCGGCCTAATCTACTCCTCTTTTTTTAAAAGAGGTCTACAGTTAGCAAAAACCCCAAACAGTGAGGACAGTAAAAAAAAAAGAAAATGTATCAAATCAATAAGCCCTTGCCAGAGGGTTTTTGCTAATCAGTAGACATCTTTTTAAAAAAAGAGAGTAGATTAGGCCCGGGATAGAGGGGTTGTTTATTCGGGACATAACGCCATCCAGGGGTGGCGTATGTCTGAGCTATAACGCCATCTCGAGATGGCGTAGTAAGCTTTACTATAACGCCATCCGAGATGGCGTTATAGCAAAAACCCTACCTTCTTCCCACCGTCACTTTCAGCCGCACTTCTTCCCCTTCCCCACCCCGCCCTCTCTCTCGCGGAAGCTCGCCGACGTCCCTCGCTCGCGGTCTCCGGTGACCATCACGTTATCCCTGCGCGCTTCACCGCGCACAGCAAAGACTGCAGCGTGATTTTGTCGCTGTCGTCTGATAACATTTTTCATTGCATTTGTTGCATTTGTCGCCGCTGTAAACTCTTTTCATCCTTTCATCATTTTCTCCTTTTTTTTGTCGCTTTGTTGCTTTTGTTTTTTTTGGTCCATTGTACTTTATTTTCTTGCATTAGTTTTTATATTTATGTTTTCCTTACATTATATTTTGGGTTTATTTTGTGCTCTCAAGAGGAAAATTTTCTTAGTAAATTTAGAAGTAACATTAAAAATTTAAAATTTATATATTTGAGTAAGTTAATTTTAAGTAATTATTTAATTTTTTATTTATTTTATTATGTTATTATTATTTTTTATTTATTTTATTATATTGTTATCGTTATCATTGAATATGTGTTATTTGTAATTTTTTATTTATTTTGTTATATTGTTATTATTATCATTGAATATGTGTTATTTGTAATTTTTTTATTTATTTTGGTATATTGTTATTGTTATCATTGAATATGTGTTATTTGTAATTTTTATTAATATTAGTTAGAATATCTCGAGACACAGTAATTATTTAATATAATTTAAATTTTTTTAATTGTCATTAACCTTTTAATTAGATAATGATAATAAATAAAATATATAATTTCGCTCGATAAAAATTATATTTCATCGATAGATAGAATTGTAGATGGATGTCGACTGAGCTCTCATGGTGTTCATCCCTGGACCGATAGATCCGAGTTTGCCGAGTCGACACTCGAGCATCGGTCAACGATTAGTATGAGGGCTATAGAGAGACTTTAGAGAACCTCCGAGTACGCCGCTGACCGCGTATTTTATGATGCATATGATACGGCTCCGACTAGAGTTCAGGAGTTGATAGATAGAGTCTGTTCTAGAGGGTTGGCTCGAGTAGGTTCGAGCCCGTGGACCACGACCCGGGTTACGGCTTTGGTTGAGCGATGGCGTCCCGGGAGACGCACACTTTTCATTTGACGCGTGGTGAGACCACCATTACATTGCGCAGATGTATCGATCCCTGTGGGGTTTGCCTATCGATGGTCATCCCTAGTGATCGGTCCCTCCGTACACTCATTCTAAAATGGAGTGGATTGAGATTATTGATAGACTTCTCAGGGTTTAGGGTTATGCCTTCGACATCGCTTGGACACAAATTGCGGAAGGAACCTCTAGAGACATTTATTACGAGACCGATTAGTGATCGTATATCGGAGCGAGATTGCGTCTCGCCGGCGCGTGACTGCTCGCTTATGCTTATGGGAGGACATTTATTCTCGCACCACTCAAATAACCGAGATACCGTTACGTTATTTGCGTCCCTACTAGAGGATTTAGACGAGGCCGGGTCATATAGTTAGGGCAGTGGAGTGCTTGGATACCGTATCGGTGCCTTTGTGATGCCCTCGTTAGGTGATGCACGTGAGATTCACTGGACTGTTACCCTATTACGGTTGTAGGGCGTGGGAGAGGATCCCGCTATCTGCGGCTCGCTAGATTTCAGACACGTGTACCCATCCCCTCGCACATGCAAAGCATACTGGAGCGCGCTGGTCCGTGCCATTTGATGCCGACTTATTACCGACGCACGTATCTACTAACGCATCGGGATTAGTGGTCGCCAATTTTGCCCGCTTTACCTGCACTCGGCCCGGACCCTGCCGAGTAACTCCGGGTCCGAACAATGGTCATACCCATTTACCCGACTCGATAATATATCTTCTAATAGGGTCCGGTCCTGGGAGAAGGTATCCCTGGACTCGATTACCCGATTATCCGATTTAAATTTTTAAATAATAAATATTTTATATATTTAAATTTTTTTATAACCGTTAGATGTGTTTGATCAACGGTCAATTATTTATAAATTTATATTAAAAATTTTATCGGGTCTACCCGGACCCGGCCCGAGACCCTATAGGGTAGGGTCCGGTCCATCTTATTTGGACCCGTCGGGTGATCGGGTCCCAGGGTCCGGACGAGTGTCCCTGACCCATTTGGACCCAGCTGACACTCTCTAACCCGGGATCGGCTAGACGCTATGTCTCGATCAGCAGGGTATATTGTCATTTCAATAATTTATACTCAAATTATATGTTTCATTGATTAATTCTTCACATCACGATACATTTATTTTATCTTCGGCTTTGCTTGGATGCCATATGATGCTAGTTCTTTCCCGAAAGAGATGATATTTGGAGGGCAGAGGTCCCTTTAGTCTGCTTTTTGAGATCATGGAGTGGCATTTTCCTCAGCGGGTTATGAGGCAGCTTTGGCCTACAGCAGTTCAGTACCTCCAAACGTGCGACGACACTCGCCGAGATTTACATCGTCACGGGACCCGTGGGACTAGTGGGACGTGGATCGGGCGTAGAACGCATGCGTCATTGATTAGTATCCAGGGCGAGCCGGACAGATTACGTTGTCGACGGTGTTTTTCTCCTCATACTGACCCGCTGCCACCCCTCGACTACATAGTAGTGGTATCGCGCCGTACGAGGTTACTAGTAGGGAATCCTCGTGCACCGGGCGGAGGCTCCCGCTCGGTTACCATACCACCGAGCTCTGCTTCTACGATTTTGGTTAGTCTTATTTATTTTCATTAGTTTTTTGAAGAAGTGTTTGAACGTAGCATACTTTTGTTGATACTTGTAATTCTTGCAGGGTGCGACATTGCAGCAGTAGTATGAATGTAGCATCGAATGCCATGTCATCGGCCCCTCCGCATTCTCGATCCGCATTCCAGCAGATATTAGAGTCAGTGCAAAGCAGAGGTCGACAGCTGGGCTGGAGATGTCATCACTGCGGGGCTATACTGCATGGGGACGATGCTGCTATCCCACCCTCGAGACGCCGACCCCGAGATAGAATTCCAGAGCGTGGAGCAGCAGGTGTTCGCAGAGGTGCTAGGCGTAGAGTGGAGCGTCGACAACAGAGGGGTCCAGTGGCTGGTGTCGACGATGCCGCACCGCAGCAGCACGACGACGTAGCAGAGCTGCCCGAGGACGTAGCAGACCTTCCCGAGGACGCAGCAGACCTTCCCGAGGACGCAGCAGACCTTTCCGGGCACCCACCGCCTGACACTAGCTTGACCCTCGAGACGCCGTCCGCAGACTATTATCCCGCTTTCGCAGAGCCGGTCACAGATGATGCAGGTCCCTCAGGTTATGCTAATATACCTGACGATGATACATTTTTGTCGGATGTTTTTGGAGATCACTTGACTCCGGATATGCATTTACGTCGATCTACTCGGACCCGTTTCGGTCCTAACGTGTATACCCCCTCCGATTGGCAGTAGTGTTTGACCCGTATTGTATTTTTATTAATTGAATGGAATGAGATATTACAGCATAGTACAAGACATATATACTAGTCCACACAAATTTTTTAATATTGATAGTAAAAGACACACGTAGTACAAGACATATATACTAGTCCACACAAATTTTTTAATATTGATAGTAAAAGACACACGTAGTACAAGACATATATAACACTCAACAATTTTAATTTATTAACAATACATGTAAACAGCAGTTCTAACTCGTACTAGACTCATGCAAGGGCGTATACTCGGGCAATTCCTTCTATTATGTCCAACTTGATGGCAGATCTCGCATCTTGGAGGAGAGTCAGAGTTACGGTAATCCATGTCTGAGCGAAACCTTGTCGCTCGAGACGGCCTCGATTGTTCTTCATATTCGGAAGATAAAAGGACATGTTAAACGGAGCGTCTCGCCACAAATTCTCGTTTGCAACCGGATAGAAACTCAACTCGTAAAATAAAAATATTCTAATTGGATTCGAAAGAGCCATTTTACAAACGAAATAAAATGACTCAAAATTTTAGAACGAAGCAAATTGATTAGCGAAATGAGAGGAAAGAGATTTTGAGTGACAGAGACTCAAAATTTTAGAACGAAATATATCTCAAGAGTGAATGAGAGGGAAGGAGATTTGGAGTGAAAAGCTCTTCGGTAGTTGGAGTCTTTTATAGAGTGAGTTCGCTCGCTTCAAGACAATATTATAACAAGTAAGATAGATTAAGAATCCGCGAAGAATTCGGAATGTGTTCTGTACGTGAGGAATTCGTATGGTCGGTATCGATTCGTCGGGAGAAAAATACGGCGCATGAATTGAATTTGTGGCGGTAAGGCCCATGCGATGATAACGCCATCTCGGGATGGCGTTATAGAGCGAGTCAGATGATGCGCCTATAACACCATCCAAGATGGCGTTATAGCTATAACGCCATCCTAAAAGGCGTTATAGCATAAAGCTATAACGCCTCCCAAGATGGCGTTATGTCCACAATAGGGATCTCCTCCCTTTCCCCGGCCCATTCTAATCGTTTTTACAGAAACATGTCTAAATCGAGCAAAAACCCCTTGCCAGATGTTTGCAGACAAAACCATGATCTTTATTTTTACTGGCCGTGAAACTGTTAAAATCCCAAGTCAAGGTTGTGATGCAATTTGCTCAATTGAGTCAAAAATGCTGTGGCAGCCTTAATTGCAACTGTCTACCTACCTAGAAGGGGTCAAACTTGTCTACATTTGATTCATCAGAGGGGGAAAAAAAAAACTTGTCTACACTTGAGATGATGATATTAAAGAGAACGATGAGAGCGTATCAAAGGTTTTTGCCTTTTTTTTTTTTTTTCTACATTGGGAACAACTGAGAATTCTTTAATAGTTTCCATATGCCTCTTCTTTTAGCCAATTGAAAGGTTTCTTTTCCAGTCTATTTCCGTTGCTAAAAAGGGACAATTTAGAACAATCTGCCCAATATTCCCTCAAGAGTTGATGCTGAGTAGAAGAGATCTTTCTAAGTAGTAAAATAGAGAAAACAAATTCAAATGGGAGAGAGAATTTTCTTATCTTGACTCCGAACAAAAATTAGGTGAAATTTTCTAAAGGAGTAATATGGTGAAATTTTCTAAACTCGAACAAAAAGTTATAAATAATCCATTCGCGTTAGTTAGTGGCGCACTTGCTCATTCCATCAGATTTAAGAATAAGATTGGATTGAAACTTAATAAAAAAATATTTATTTTTTTAATTTTAAGTCTTACCTTTTTATAAATAATTTATTTTTATGATTTCTAATATAACTCAATTAAAAAAAATTAGTCTGAATATGCCTCTGAAACTTGTCAAATTAAGTTAAGAGAGTAACGCAATTTTTAAAACTAGCACTAAAATTTTGAGTTCGTACAAATCAGACGAATGTCAATATGTATATTTTTTCTAATCTCTTAAAATTTTATTAAGAAAAAAGGAAGAAGGAGAAGTGCATAATCGAGGGTGAGATGGCCAATTACGTAGCGATGTCGTGAGGGAGTGGCAGCCGCAATACCTTTTTAACGTTAACATGTGGCCAACCCATACATGTTTGTCTTCTTCCTGTCCCGAGTGCCTCCCCACATTGCCCTTCCAGCATTTCATATATGTTTTGCACTACGAGTCCTTTGTTTGAGGCTCATCTGCGTTTTAAGGACCAAATTTACAATTATTATTTTTTAAAAATATAACTTACAATAATTGGTAAAAACATAATTGTATAAAATTTATGATATATTTTCTGAAAGAAAAACTTATGGTACACAAAAAAAAAACATGCCTACTTTAAAAACTTTTTAAAAATAAAAATAGCAAGCAAAACATTCTAATGTTTGTCTCTTAAGCACATCAATGTGTAGCTTCCCATTCAATACATAAAACTATGGGGTTGATTTGGTCGTTATCAACCACAAGTTCGAAAATTATTATATATACTTAGAAGTTACGTATGAATTTGATTCTAGAGAGAGTATGATCATAACGCCAATAGATTCGAATTTGCTGACTAAACAGTCGGCGCAACGGTCAACATTGATTTGGGATGGTTATAGGAAGACTTTAAAGGGATCTTTGCGAGTATAACGCTTTGATCGCATATTTTATGATACATATAGTGCTACTCCAACTAGAGTTCATGAGTTGATAGATAGAGTGAAATTCAGAGGATTGGCTCAAGTCGAGTTCAGGTCTATTGACCATATACTTATCATCGTGTTGGTCGAGCGATAGCTTTCGGACTGTACAATGTTTAGTCATCTCTACGAGGAGACGGTAGAGGTAAACATAGATATATACAGTACACATATGAAACAAAACATGTACTTGTGAAAATAGCACATGTACAGGTTACCTTATTCGTATGTATTAACGGTTTGTTTAAATAAATGCTAGAGCAGTGCACAGTTTGTATTGGACATATATTATAATGAATCTTACAAAAAATCTAGGGATCCCGTTTAAATCTGACAGCCAACTAAAATTTACTGCGAGATGTATAATTTCATATGACCTTTTATCTTCTAAACTTGAAGAATAATCGAGAACGATTGTGAACCACAAGATATTATTCAGATATGGATTATCATAACTTAAACTCTCTTTCAAGATACAACAATTGTTATTTACATGGTCATAACAGAAGAAATTATAGCCTCATTAACTCTCTGCAGGGTCACCTACCTCTTTGTTTTGCTTTGTGTTACATGTACTCCTATTTAATTTTAATATTATGTTATGTTTATACGAGCTCTTGTCTAATAGAATAAACAAAAATTTAAGTTATATGAAACACTAGTACTTGTTTATGAAACTCTTATTTTTTCCTTCCTTTCTTTTTAAACAATTTCTTATTATTTAAGAGCATTTTTAAGGACAAAGTTATGCAATTGATTCACATTTTCATTTCTCTAATCTAAACAAGAAAATAAATAATTTAAAAATTTTATACATGATTTAATTTGGTTTTCTCAATTTCAATATGTTTCTGTTAGCTTCCAACTCTAACGTACTAAGATAAATTAAAGATAGAAAGTTAGAATTTAATTCTAATAATTCTTGTCTCTCATTTGCTACTAAGAGTCTTTAGACGTATGAAATTCTACATAGTCGCAAACTTGAGATAAAATAGAAGAAGTGAATGAGGGGAATTGAATTTGGGAGAGGGGTATAACATATTTTCAGTTGGCGTTATAGAAGCTATGACATCAAATGGAAACGCGTTATATGTGAGTGATTTTCTGGTAATTTATATAATAAGTTATAATGCCAAATAAAAAAAATATTATATGAGTTACTTTTCTAACAATTCTATATAGTGTTCTTATTATATGAGCTGTTTTTTTTACGACCCTATAATGTACT
Organism: Rauvolfia tetraphylla; assembly: GCA_030512225.1. Lineage (NCBI taxonomy): Eukaryota > Viridiplantae > Streptophyta > Magnoliopsida > Gentianales > Apocynaceae > Rauvolfia > Rauvolfia tetraphylla. The sequence continues at coordinate 7,563,847 of JAJQKT010000013.1, forward strand.
CTCATTTGATTGAAATAATTCGCTATAACTCTAAATGAGAACACGTTATGGTTATTGATGAAATTCGACCGCAAAAAAAGACCCTTTTAGTGTCTTTTTTTCATAAATAAAGCCAATCACAGTAGAGACCCCAAGATTATCTAGACGTGAATAACATAACATAACGAACATGATCTAAAGGTGACATTCGAATGATGCAAATAAAAGCAAACCAAAAACATCTATTTTTAGCTGAAAAGGCATCTGTCGTGTAGTATTTGGCCTTTTCTTAGCAATTTGGCGACAAAGAACTCATGCCCCTAATATGAGACGTAAATTAAAATTTTCAATATATCTTTAATTTCCATATAAAAGAAGACAGAAATACTAGCAATTAACCAAAACCTTGGTGGTCCGCAGATCCAATTACACACGCATTTATCGATATATTAATTTTAGTGCCCAAAAAAACAAAAGAAAAATAGAAGAAGAATACCTCGAGATTTGAAAAATGGTACGGAAAGTACCCAATTATGAAAAATTACAGAGTAAGCATCTGCTTAGCATGATAAAATTCTTCTAGAATCAATGAACTATGAAACAAAAGTACACCTTTTTGTAGGTAATTGATGCCACCATCTTGTTGGAGTAATCTAAAGTTTTTTGGGAAATAAGCTAATAGTGACAAAATTTAAATCGATAAAAGTTATTTTTTTGATATTCCATTTAATTTATTTTCTACTAATAATTTTACGAACATCTTATTATTATTTATTTCAGGCCTGTTTTATTTTATTTTTTTTAAGTATATCGAGAAGGGAAGATGTAGATGAATTAAAAATTCTTGTTTGATAACTTAATTAAGTTACGTCTGGTCATGTTTGAATTTTATTTTTTATTACAGACAGTAGATATGAAAAATTAATTTATTAAATATGCTAGTTGAAAATTATCATTTGAAGTATCACATTACCTACAGCGGAGCGGACACTAAAATTCAACCCACTCAGAGAAAAAAGAGAAAAGAAGAAAAAACGAAGAAGATGATGGGTAGATTTATGTTTAAGATATAGAAATTGGTTATGGTTTTATGTTGGATTAGTGCATTAGGAAAGCATCAGCCAATGATAGGAAAAAGCCCCTTCCTTTTGTGCTGGGCATTGACACTAAAAAATTTTGCCTTTTTCCTCAAAGGACATTTATCAACTTACCACTTAAAATAAGCATTAGGTAACCTTTTTGCCTTTGTGAATTTCAACAATGGACCATCCAACATTGGTTGAACTTACATTTCACTGTCTGCATCCGAAGATAAAAGTCGTGGAAAAACATGTCTTCCCCTTGCCTCCTTCTAGTTAAGATTCATTCCCCTTTGTTGACCCAAATGGAGTCCATGGATATTGCTTTCAATCCACCTTTTTGGTTTGATGGTGGAAAGGATTGAATTCTACAAATCAAAAACTGCTTTCACATGCACTTACTCAAGAGGTTAACTACGGATCACTAAGGCAAAATCTTTTGCTTAATTAGGAGTGCTCTATTACTAAAATATTACCATGCCATAAAAAGAGACGACATATGATGATGGAATATAATCATATCCATTGTCAAAAAAAAAAAAAAAGAATATAATGATATCTGTTTGGTTTTTCTGGCTAGAATTGCCCAGAAACGTTAGCTATATGGAATTGGCAATTGTAGCCCAACAGGTAATGCCTGGGTTTAAGATTTTCCACTAATGGTTGGGCCATGATAATAAAACTTTGCGCTTTTTTAAGTCCTTAGATCATATGTTTCTACACCAAGAGAAAGATTGAGATTTTTTCCTAAGCAGTCAACAAAATTGACGAAGCCACCCCTAAAATATTCTAATAATTTTAGAGTTAACAGCACTAAACTACCTTTACATTTAAAAAACAATTTATTTGTCCTTATAATATTATTTTTATATCATTTTACCCCTTACGTTAAGTCACATCGGCAATCTTATTTCAATTAATTAAACATTTTGTAATTTTTTTTACCCTTAAATTTGACAAATTTGAAAAAATATTAGTATCACTAAATTTCTTTAAAGTTTAGAATAATTCTCACTTTTACCCTATAATGTTGTCTTTGTATCAGTAGACCACGTATATTAAATTTAACTCAATAATTTTATTTATGTAAAAAATTTAATAAGACAAATTTTCAATGTCTCAAAAAGATTAAAATCAATCCAAGATAGGATTGAAAGCATAAGGTTAGATTGAGTGGAGGTTATAGGTGTTCATTATTTGGTTTTAATAAAAAATGAAACTAAAGCGAATTATAATTCTATTTTTTAGAAAAAATTAGGTTTGATTTGGTTTGGTTTTAAAAATTTAATATAATTTCAAAATTCAACTTTTTGTTTTGATTTATTAAAATTGAAGCCAACCTAAATTATCTTCAAAATTGTTAAAATTTTGGGTTGGTTCAAATCAAACTGGAATAAGGAATTTATTAAATAATTCAAAAAATTATTTTTAAAAAAATAAATAAAATTTTGATTTAAATTTGAACCAAATTAATTTATTATAGTTTGATTTTAATGAAAATTTGATTTAGTTCAATTTTTATTGAAAAGTTTACTAAATCAAATGAAAATTAAAATTTTCAACCAAAAAATCAATAAATAAATCTGATAGAGATAAAGTCGAGATAGAAGTAAGACATGGCTTCGAGAATAAACACTGATTGGAATTGAAAGTGACAAACTTCAGTATGAGAGAAGAGAATAAATTTCAGAATTGATCGTGTGAAATAAGAAATGTTAAACATTTTTCATAAAAAATAAAGGATATTTTTTATTTTATCTCTTTGTTAAAATTAATAACTAAACTTAGTGATTTATGAGCTAAATAGATACAAAAATAATGTTGTATAAAAAATATTTTTAAAAAACTTTAAGGGGTTAAGTGATATGGTCTCAAAGGGCAATAATAACATTTCAAATGTTTGTTAATAACCGTTACATTTAACTAACCGTTAACGGTTTATGGGGTAAAGTGATACAAAAATAATGTCATGGACTAAAGTGAAAATGACCCCAAATGTTGAGGTGATTTTTTAATATTAATCCATGATTTTATGTGTATGAAAGAAAGTGTTCATTTTACTATATCGAAGCTCGGCCTCGACCGCTATCACTTTCCTATACTTATTTATTTATTTTTGGACAAAAATTACTTTCGTATATCTTAGGATGGGAATAGACTGAGTTTGAGTTTAAGATTTTCTATCTTGAATTTCGTAAAAGTAAATTTTTTTATGAGAGAATAAGTTAAACACAAAGTAAAAATTTTGTATTAGATTCTGTAACAAACCCTATCCAAATATAAAGACAAATAAATGTCAAGTTTATATCATTTTCAAAATTTATAATATGTTTCAAAGTCACAATTAATTTTGTTAAAATATAGCTATAACATTAACTTAGGTAGGCAAAACTTCAACTCTGAATGATTCATACTATTAACTATCTTGTGTTTTGAAATGGAATGAGTATTCTGTCATAAATCACAGAAATGACAGACTTTTTGATAATTTGAAAATAAAAGAATAAGGATGTGATTTGATAAGATTTAGTTTTGAATTTTTTATTTTGAGTTTCATAAAAGTTAAATTATTTATGAGAGTTGATGTGAGTCTTATATTTAAAATTTAAAATTTAATTTTAAAATTAAATTCTGTTTAAGTTCACCCTAAGAAAAGGAAGGAGACGAAACAAATTTCATATGAACCAACTTGTGATAGTAGTGTATTAACTCAAGCATTTGTTGACAAATTGATAATTAGATTTATTAAAAATATATTTTCATCTTCTAATATATTTTTTTAAAAATAAAAACTCGAGAATATGGGCAGCATACACCATCCTCGTAGTCTCTAGAATCAAATATCCGTACATGGAAACATCCTTAAGGCTTACGCGTATATCACGTTCACGTGTTGAAATTCCTCCGCCGCGTTTCCGTCTCGCCACCCTCATTCTTTTCGTGACAATTGTTTCCCGTAATCTAAAACACGTCCAATGCAATTGAGCCACGCCATCACGTGGATCCATAGTGACAGTTTAAGTTGAGGTGGCATCACCTTACTGGTTTTGCTCTTGATTTGGAGGTCGCGTCCGCAGCAGAAACGGGTCCCTTTGCCTTCTTCCAAATACTTAACCATAAGATATTCTCTTGCCATTTTAAGAAGAACAAAAGAATAGTAGACGTTTTCTTGAATCGATTCTTTACCAGTTTCTCTCGTTATCCGATTCTTCCATTCTATTGCTGATTAGGAACAAAGAAAACTTCCCATTTGGAGGGAAAATTTTGTATCATTGACTCGTTTGAATTCCATCTTTAATGGCGGTGAAGATGAGGAAATGGTCGCCGTGGCCGACCATGGCTACCAGGAAGTTCAAGGTGAAGGTGAAACTCGTGAGGCTGGAATTTGGGTTCGGTAATGATGGCAGCGATGGAGAAGGGGATGCTGAGAAGAAAGAAAAAGTCGTCGCTATTAAGTTAAAATGGAAAGGCGAACCTAAGTTTGGTTTGGTTCCATTTCATAGAACATCGAAGCGACGGAAGGACTTCTCGACGGAGAAGATTGTGAGGAGAGGTGAGGTTGCGGTTGAATGGGACGACGAGTTTGAGAATGTATGTAGCTTTTCCGTTGTTTCCGGCAATGATCAAAAGTTTGGGCCTTGGGATATATCCTTCGGCGTCTTATCTGTAAGTTGATTTAGTTGACCAATTCTGTTTCAATTTGCCAATTTTGGAGAGATTGAAATGCGTGATTGAATTAATGGGTTTTTGCTTTTGCATGTTTGGGCTATGTAATAGCGAGAGAAGATGGAGACGAAGGCCAAATTGGGGGTGATTGGAAGGGTATCTTTGAATATAGAAGAAATGGCTTCCTTGATGGAATCTCAGGTTGAAAGAAAACTGCCCATGAACTTACATTTTGGAGGGGTCCCCATTGAAGCTAACCTTCTGGTAATCAACATTTTCCTCAGATGCTGCAGAAATTAGTTTTATGTTTGCACAATGCGGTAAAAATTTAATCTTTGAAGGTCCCTTTTTTTGACTGATTAGAACCAAATATGGTGTTCTTGATCCAATTTCCATCATTTTACGAAAATTATTTGTTTTTCCTTATGGGATTCTAGCTACTACGAGTGTTGGGATGCTGCTTGTGTGATTAGCTCATTCTTCCCAATCCCATTTCCAAGGAAAAATTTGGAGCTTATTGGAACCCTTAGAAAAATTTTCTTGCCCCTTCTATTGTTTCATTTTCATCTGCCCTGTGCTTTTAATTGTGTGTTTCTTGTTTACCTTTTAAGGATTTTGGACCAGTAAGCTTTTCTGTGTACTTTTTTGGGGGTTGGGGTTCAGGCTTTAAATTGTGTTTCATTTGATGCAAAAAGACGTGAGTACAAAATGACAGCTTTGCAACGACTATTCCTTTGAACTCCAAACTTTGTTTTCGGCTGATGTGGCTGATGTTTCGATGAAAAGTAATTTGACCATTCTTTTTTAGTCTTTGAAAATTGACCTTTATATTTTAATACCTGCTATATGTGTTTATAACAAGGATCATTGATTAGTTTCATTTTATTGTAGTCGTCAAATTTGAACATTTTTTTGCAACATCAGTTATAATGTTTATGGTTACTCTGTAAGGTATGGTAATAGATTTATAAACTGGGTGAAAGTTATCATGTTCTAAATTTTGCACTACTACACGCAGGTGTTATTGAACTTTGTTGAGATTAGAGACTCAAAAGACGCTGATGGAATTGCCCAAGACTTGGTTCAGTCAACTGGGCATATTAATGAAGGTGAAGTGAAACTAGAGAACTTGGTTGAGCCTCCAGAGTCATCGACTTTAGACACCGAAATTGCAGCTGAAACAAGCTCGGTCACTGACATGGGATTGACAAGAAGTTCAGAAACTCAGTTGGAATCAGTCAAGAAAAAGGGGTTCTTCTCTTGGAAGAGAAGGCGTTTGAGGATTACACCATCTATGGTTAAAGGAGAGCCCTCGGATAAGAAGACTAGCGGGTGTAATGCTGATAATAATAATAATAGAACTGACATGGACCTGCAAACTAGCAGTCCTTCTACGATTGACTCGGTCACCGACAGTCCGATACAGGTACATTTCTTATATGTTCCCGTTTTGCTACAATTAACTAAAAGTATTTTTCTTTCCAATTGAAAAGAAAAGAAAAGGGATAGTAGGAGATTTTGAATTGGTCGTTGTCAAGTTGAAGCAATACTAGCAGACGAATTAGCAGCCATTTCCAAAACTAAACAGATGATAGAATAAATTATATTCCTTACACTTCATTTTTCAAGTCGTAATAGTTCACAGTTTTTCGTTGACCCAAAACTACCCAAGGTTTTGGATTAATCTTATCTCGCTTCTTTCAACACTTCTTCTCGTTATTATTGATGGAATTATTAAACAACTAGGATATGCTTGATGACATCAAGAATTGAACTATTCTTACTTGATGGCATTCATGGTGAAGTAATTTTATGGGTAAATTTTGTTTTCACCTTCAAAGAAACCCAATCATATATTGTCCCAGATGATCATTCAATGACATGAAATCTAAGTTAATAAAACCGTCCAAATCTTGATGCAATAAGCTAGGATTACAGACACCATAGTTTTTCTTCAGTAGCCCATAGATGTCACTTTTGCTAATTCGGCCTATCATTGCTGTGGTTGCTAGCAGGCAACAGAAGAAGGTGGCTGGGAATTGAAGGAGTTTATTAGTAGAGATGGACAAACAAAGCTCAAAACAGATGTGTTCTTTGCATCTTTCGACCAATGCAGCAACAAGGCTGCAGGAGAGAGTGCCTGCACAGCACTGGTTGCCGTTATTGCTCACTGGCTCCAACTGAATCGAGATGCTATGCCTACAAGGCCAGAATTTGATAATCTTATTGTAGAAGGATCATATGAATGGAGGAAACTGTGCGAAAATGATGCCTACACCAGTGATTTTCCCAACAAACACTTCGATCTTGAGACTGTTTTGCGTGCTGATGTTAGACCGATATCCATCTCCCATGATGATTCTTTTGTTGGATTCTTTAGCCCTGAGAAGTTCGAGTCTCTGAGAGAAGCCATGTCCTTTGATGAAATATGGAGGGACATCAACAAAATGACTGGCGATGACCAAAGGATATACATTGTAAGTTGGAATGACCATTTCTTTGTTCTCAAGCTGGAGGCAGATGCCTGCTACATGATTGACACATTGGGTGAAAGGCTCTTCGAGGGATGCAACCAAGCATACATACTAAGATTTGACAATTCAACTGTGATGCATCGAAGGACCGTCCAAGAAGATGGTGACGAGGCTGAAGACTCTGGGACGGAGGAGAAAACAAATTTGAATGGAGAAGAACAGAGAACTAATCCCTATGTGGATGAACAGATGATATGCCGGGGAAAGGAGTGCTGTAAAGAGTTTATTAAACGATTTCTGGCAGCTATTCCACTTCAGGAACTCGAAGCAGAAGAGAAGAAGGGGGCGGTTTCTTATTACTCCCTGCATCACCGTTTGCAGATAGAACTAAACTTCTGCTACTTATTGTCTTCCTTGACATCATCTCCCTTTTCTACTTCATCTAATTCTGCATCTTCAAGTTCAATGGATGAATCTTGTATTTAAAGATATATATCATACAAGTGTTTATATCTGTGTCTTGTTGCAACCTTCAAATCATGTGAATGAATTTGTGCACAGCAATTCAACGGATCCCTCATAACCATTTAGATTTTGTGGTACTTAAGTACTGGCTAATAATTCAATTATTCTTAGTTCAGTTTCAAAATTCCTTCCTTCTCAATAGAATATGAAAAATAGAAACCTTAAGAAAGTGGAAAAAAATACAAACCCGAATGGCTGGAATGACTATTACTGTAATAGGTTATGTGGATTCACTGGCCTGTGGAGTTCCCGAAGCTGAGAAGCTTTTCTCCTGCAGTCAGTATCACACAGCATGGAGTTGTCATTCGTCCAGAAAGGTGGCCGTCCATGTAGGACTGATAAAATTCAGCAGCTCTTTGCAAAATAGTAAATAGACTTGATGAAATCCAACACCATTTCGGAAATAGTAAACAGACTCCCTCCCCTCCCCGCAATTACAAGATGGGAAAAACTCTTATCTTGCCATTTTTCTGAGCCACGGACCGTAGCTTGGTTATCGGGGACCACTTGTGAGTAATCTGTAGTTCTACCTCTTGTAGTTCAGTAGTAATAGCGTCTCATTTCCTGCCATTTTTCTGAGTCACAAAAGCTTTTGATTTTGATGGTGGCCTCGGGTCCCACCGCAACCAACTGAGCACAAGAGATTTCAAAGAAACAATAGAAAAGAAAGAATGAAAATGGTTTTGTTTGTCCACTCAAATTAGCTCCAGAGCTTCATATTCATGTTAAAATCATTCTTTCGATGGTACTCAAAACTTTTCCTTTGCTATCAAGGGTTGGCGGAAGAAACATGGAAGAGCTGTAAAAGTCCAAGGAAATATTGGACTATGTCTGTTTTATGTAATCAAATGGAGCACTAGAACCAAATCTGCAATGAAACAGTGCGCCACCCTCCGAACAAAGCTTTGAAAGACACCCCTTTGGTCTATCACAAAATCATGCCGTCCTTTATCATTAAAGAACCAAAATGGGGTAACATTTATTCAGGCAGCAGAAAATCTATCTAATAATTAGATTTGAGAAGAAACCATCCAACCCGGCAACCCCCAACTCCCACCCTTGTTTATGTTTTGAGTCTAGCTTTAGGAACAAGGAGTCCCATCCACAAGATTTTGATCCGTTTTAATCATCAATGGTCTGGTCCACGTCGCTAAATGATCTCTGAAAAAAGGGAAAAAGCCTGCCTCAACAAAAGCCATATTAGCTTCGACATTGAGGTGAACTTAACTGTTAGAATTAGAAAATCAGCTCAGTGGGGCACAAGAAGTACATTTGCCACTACTGCACTAGAATCTGCATATCTACCAATGAATATTCCAAAATTCAAGATAAGCAGCAATCCCTTTTAAGTCCCTTTTAAAGTGAAGTTCTTCCATTGATTTCTATGTTATAAACAAATATGTAATGCTTGAAAGATTAGGTATATCATAAGCGGAAAACTGAAAACTCAGATCTTTATTTACACTTGACAAGATACTAAAAGCTGTACGTTTAGCTCAGCAGCAGACTCTTGCCAAACACAACAACTAAATAGCCAAGAATTCCACATTTACGACTCTCATTCAATCCCAAAACTGTGACATTCTTTGAGCCTGCGTTAACTTAGGACCCTGCATTGCTAATGCTTCCATTAAACTGCTTAAATGGGAACTTCAATGGCCAAGAAAGTTGTCGATCCTCAGATGGATGACTAACAATGACCTTTCGCTTTCTTAATACTGCCTCTGCACCAAGATTTTGAGTCATATAACTCCGTCCTGTTGAAGAGAACTCCAACATATGATGAGCATTGGCCTGAGGGAAGAAAGAGAATCCTCTGTCAGTTTCTGAAGACAGATCACTCGACTTGCTTCCCACTTTGGAAGTACCCAACCCACCATCTTCCACTTCTTGGGGCCAAGTACTTTCAGCACTTATGCGTGGAATCGCTAGAGGACCCAGTCGCAAAGATAAATCACATCCATTTCCAGGTGGGGTCTCAGAAACGCACTGGTTATCTGCTTGAGTAATAACATCTTGAGCATCTGCCTCAGAAGAAGTAAACTTTTTCATCTCACTTTTCCTATTGGCCTGAGTGAGGTAAGAATTTAATTTGCAAGCTGTTCTGGACTTGGAGTCTTCGGATTGAAACTGGTTCCCATAGTACAAGGGATAAACAGAACATGGACTAGAAGAATACCGGACATTTGAAGAAGGTATGCGTTGATGGATAACACTTGGGGAAAGACTCTTTGGTGAAAAAGGAACCTTCAATTGATGGATACCAGGGCTATCAGAATTTACAAAGGTGTTGGAGGAAGTCACTTTATTAGTTGCCGAAAGATTTGAAGAACTTGGGGACAGGAATAAGCTAGCGGCATAATTTCTTTGGACATTGCTCGAAAGATTTTCATTGTTTTCTGGATTAAGGTAAAATCTTGGAGTATTGTTCCGTTGACTCCTCGAAGCTCTTCTTGCAGGGCACCCCAAGTGTAGAGCAGCTAAATATGGTAAAGAGAAACAGCTAAACTGTGATTACCACCGAATCACATTTTGCAAAGCTTTGCAACTTTAATTAAGACTAGGAAAATATACGATCAAACTACATGGTCAATACCACCAAATAATTCTACATACTAGAATTAACACAACCATGAATTACAGGTGGGACATTTATGCACCAAGAGAGAATCTTTACAATTAGAGAAAACCACATACCTTCTATACAAGGCTGCAGAAGTTCTCCAGTTTCAGTACTTTCATCCCTCCGAATTATAGTGTCGATGGCATCGTTTACTCTGCTCCAAAGTGTATCGACATCCACATACTCAGCCTAAACATGAAGAAGTATCCATATAACAAGAAACAAAAACCCGCCTAAAAATTAAGCAATGAAATAACGGGAAACATGCTACGGGAAGTCGAAAGCAAGGAACTTTTTGAACAAACCTCAGTATTAGCTTTGGAGTACATAATTTCTTCAGCTTTCAAAACAACAATTGGGAGCTTCTCTTGCCACTCTTTGTTCTTCTTGGTGGCTGAGCTATGAATTTCATTCACAATCCTAAATTAAGAAGTTAGACAATGGCATAAGAAAGACCAAAAATGGCATAACAAATAAACATATTTTGCCTAGTTTTCTACATGTATGCATGTTTATAAGAAGAGGGAGGGTAGAAGTACCTGAAAATCTCTTGAATTAGAGAACCTCTGATGGGTTGGTGTCTGTCGCTGTGCCAAGCTCTTCTAACACATTCGTAGGGTCTTGGGCCTGGTCTAGGCATGTTCAAGAGCTCGAAAGAGAAAAGAGAAACACAGGATGAAGGAGTGAGAGTATGGATAGTACTACTACTGTTTATACTTCAATGAATAACGCCCTTGTTGTTCAATCTTTGACCGGTGAGGGGCGACTGCATCCAGTCTTTACATTTGAACAAAAATGCAGTATCAGGCCAGAGACTACGAGAGAGAGAGAGGGAGGGAGATGCAAGGACTTATAAAGAAGAAGAAGAAGAAAGAAACAGTAATGGGGAGAGGGACTTGACTTACTTTCAACCCTTTAAATATTTTCACAACTTCACTTTTTCAGTCACTCAAACTCAATTATTCAAGAGGGGTTTTTGAGGAGTTTGATGTGTCCCCCCCCCCCCCCCCCCCATCCACATGCCTGCTTCCCCATGCCTTAGGGGTCTCTCTCTTTCTCGCTCTCTCTCTCTCCGTCACTGCTTCTCCTTCTGCACTTTCTTTCTCCTGACAATTCATGCAGAAGGGGGCATGGATTTGGATGATATGGGTTACTGTCGGTGGCAACTTAGCAAAACCCCAACCTCATACTATGGTCCTCTCAGAGGCATTAGCAGCAAAAACAAGACGAGGGGGTGGGGGCTACAGCCAATAATTGCAGGCTTCCCGGTGTTGCCAAGCCTCGTGCAAAGTACGGAGTCCAGACTACCTCCGCCCCTCACTTTTTTCGTCGAGAAATTTACACAAACATAACCTGTGCTTTTCTATTAAGGTGGCAATTCGTCCGGTTGAAGCATTTGAGAAATATTTTCCAATATAACCCACTAGCAACAGAGAGCGCAATACTTGTATAAAGCAGTGGATAATTGATAAAATCGTTCGTTTTTAGGCGAAAATTCTGACTTCAATTACTATCTTCTCTCCTGGTGCATCAAAATAATTATGACCATCCTTGCTCTGAGCACTCCAGTGAAAGTGCTCTTTCCACAAATTTAATTATATTAGGTCCAAAATATGAGAATATGTATTTGGGTTTTAACTTTATGAGTAAAAGAGAAAAGGAAGTAAATGAGGGGGTGATTTATCCCGATTAGGAAGGACACGAAAATAAAGTAAGTTAAGAGGAGAGCAAAATTATTCCTTCTAAAAAAAAAATTTCTTAGGTGAGCCCGATCTACAGCTCTACCTGTAGATCGAATTCACCTAAAGAAGTCATATATCTTTTTTTACCTAGAAATCTATTCATCTCTTCTTGTTTATCTGCTTCTTATAGTAATTGTAATAAAAAGTAAAGATGAGAGAAGAAAATAAATTAAATATTGAAATAGAAAAAATGGAAGATTCGAAAATCTTCATCAAGGTCTTTTGCATTTAGGGGTAAAGAAGAGAAGATATACTAAGGTTGAAGGTGGTAGTAAGAGAAAGAGAGGATGGAGGAAGTGAGAAACTGAGATTGAGAACGTAATAGTAGGGTTTTGGATAAAAATAGACACATAGCTTCTTTTTCTAAATTCGGTCCACGGTGAACCCGTGAACCGGGGTCATCTAAAAATTTCTCCTCTAAAAATGATGGGATTGATAATTTACTTTTTTTTTATTCAAAACCAAACAAAATAAAGATAAATATTTTCCTGCTCCTCCCCCTCCCCCTCTCTTTTGCGAACCAAACTTAATATTATTTTGAAAACTTTTATTTTTAAAATTAAAAATTATAAAAATAAATTATTTATAAAAAAATATGACTCGAAATAAAATATTTTTGCTTGAAAAAAATTGATAAAAAAGAAGTTCACTTTGAAGGCAAATATTGTCTTTTCAAAGTATGAAAAAAAAATTAAATTAAGAGTGAGATTAGATATGTTTCAGTTTAAAATTTTCATTTTGAATTTTGTTAATCATATTCATTTGTGCTAATCACATAATAAGTCAGAAAAAAGTTATTTTTTTTAAATAAACGAAAATGAAACTACGAAGTGATTGTCCAAAAATTTCAACATGCTATTTATTCTGAAGCCCACATTGATGGCTCCTTTAGACTACCGGTCTAAAGCCCTGTTCTGCGACGGGACCGGATCTAATGAAAAATTAGAAGATGGGCCCAACAACCCAGAGCTCGGACAAGTGGTGCTCCTATTAAATAATGAGCTTAACTGAAGATGAACTAAAGCCTTTAAGGAAAACAGGGCCCTACTCAGTCAGGTGTAGTCTTCAACAGGGTACAATGATGTTTTTTTTATAGATAATTACACGGGGAGGAGAAGAGACAGACTACATGGATAGCCAGACGCAGAGGAGCACAGAAGAGAAAGAGAGGCAAGACCAAGAGGGATCCACACTCTCACACCATCCAGAAATTGCTGACTGAAAGTGAAGGTGTGGACTCTTACAATTGGTTAAAAGAATGCAAAATTTCTCGAATTTCCCTTTCCATCATTTTTTTTTATTTATTAGGTGGAAAAAGAGACATCTCTCCCACTTTTGGTTGGCTCACAATTGGTCCGTTGCGTCATGAAAGCTCTTCCCCAACTGTTCTCATTGATGACTAAGAGATTCATATTCTTTTTTGCTTCGTATTTCTTCTCTTAGAATTGAAGTATTTCCGAGAATAAGATAACCTAATTAATTAAAAACACCTCTTATTGGGTAATTTGATCATAAATTTGATTCGCATATTTTTTCAACAATTTAGGAAAAATCTCTCAAAATTCCAACAAACTATGAGTCAATATCCTTTATTTTCAATTGTTTATGCCCATTAGCTAATTTCATATATTAATTAATGGAACGTCGCTTACCCACATGAAAATTTTTTATACAATTTTATCCGCCACATTTTAGAAGGACAAATAAGTCAAAACAAGCTATTCTTTTTGAAAATAATAACTATAGTAATTTCTATTCTGCAAGGCACAAGAAGTGAAGGAAGTACTCAAAGGGGGATTGGGGCATTATTTTTGTAAGGAATCAATTGTTTTGAGTGATTTGCCCTTATAAAATATAGTACAAAAGTTGCATCTACGAAATTCTACTACAAACCATTGTGTGGGTATGTGATGTTTTATTAATTAATTAATAAATAAAATTAGTCGATAGGTATAAAAAATAAAGAATGTGGGTAAACTGGAATTTTCGTATATAGTTTTTGAGTAATTTAGAAAATTTTCTCAACAATTTATATTTCTATTTGGAAGAATAAATTTCTAATTTATTAAAATAATTATAATCTTTCATTCAAATTTTAACAACTGACGTCTTTTGAACCGCATGAGTGCCGTTCAGCATATTATTCCCATCATTAAGTTCTAGAATTGAAAAGAGTAAAACTGTAATTGATTTTGACTATTTTACGAGTCTAAGTTATCTCCTAATTTTTTAGTATTAAGTTAAAATAAGATATTTTATTATAAATAAATTATAAAAATATTTATAAAGAACATAAAATTATAAATTCAACTATTATTTTTAGTGTTAATATTATTTGTTTAAATTTAATATTATATTTAAACAATATTTTATTACAAAATTCAATATAACTTTTTTACTTTATATCTTACTCTTCTTTTTATAAATAATTTTTTCTCAAAATTAAAAATAAAAAATTTTAAATCAAAACGCTGTCCTATTAGTATATTCCACCAAATTCAACAGTTTCATGCTTTGCTTTGTTTATACTCAACAACCTTTCCCATCCAAAGTTAATTACCGATTAAATGATTTATTAGAAGATTTCGGTCTTCGGTAAGTAAAGTTTTGTAACTTATAATTATAATTTATAAGATAAATATAAATTATTAATGACCACTCAATCAATTGACGTTGATATTATTTACAAGTTGCATAGGCTAACACACTTGTCATCATCGTAATTCATGAACAAAACATCTACCTATATTTGATCACGATTTGACCATTTAAGCCGAACTTGGATTAGCGTTTAAATTAAAAAATATATATTTTTTTCTTATTTTTTTTACTTTAAATTATATTTTTTTCTTATAAATAATTTATTTTTATATTTTTAATACAACTCAATTAAAAAAAATCAATCCAATCAAACTTTATTTATTTTTTAAAAAAATTGCAACAATCTTTTTAATATATATATGAAAAATATCGTTGAGATTACACAACTTGCCAGTCAACTATATGCTATTGACATAAAATTATCTTTCACCCATTAGAAATCTCATCGCTCGCCATTTGAACAATTCTTTCCTCCTCAATTTGTAATCGTAATCGTAACGAGTGAATGACTCAAAAGTAGATACCAAAATTGCCCTTCCATTCATAAACCTTTCTGGATACAACCCAAGACCGTTACATGGGTAACCCTCGCGTTTGATAAGAGGAAAACATGATTGGTACTGCTAGAAGAATCGGTGTATAGAGTGCATCACAGCACGAAAACTCTCGTGAAAATCCAAATTACAAAGCACCATCAGAGCCCCAACAATTAGACCCCCGCATCGGCATGGCAGCCAAGTGTAAGCCCCCAGATTCCAATCCATTACCCTTTCTAAGAACAACATGCAAATCAACCCGTCGCCACCAAAAACCAAAACGACCTTTCACACCACCAGAACAAAAGAAAGAAAGAGAGGAAAAGAACCAAAACCCTCTTCCTCCTCCATTGAGATGCTGATCTCTATCCACGCTTTTTGACCAATCCCAAAGCTCAAATTTCTACCATAAATACTGACTTTTGTTAACTTTTTTATACTACTAATTAACGCATCCCCCCAAAGCAAAAGTATCAATAGAATTTATAACTTCTTCGATCTGATCACCAACATGTTTGAGTGGTTCAAGGTTGTGTGTCTCCCTTGCTTGATCATAGCCGTCAATCTCACTCAACAAGCAAGACTTCAACTCCATCCCTAAGCTAACCCTACCAAATCCTACACTAAATTCTTAATCAGACACCCTCATCACTCTTTGGAAGTCTGGACGATGCTATCTCCATCTCCAATTTCCCTTCTTTGTGCTATTCTTCTTTGTTTGCCCCTTGCCATAGTCTTCACCATCACCACTCCTGCCACCCCCATCTCCTCCCCATCTTCCGCGGCCACCAAACCACCTGCTGGCTCCACTGCTCCTGCTCCTGCTATTCTTGCAAGATTAACCGGTGCAAATGTGAAGGGACAGTCTCCTTCACCACCCATTGTCAAAAGATTCAAAACCCTACAAAAAGCCAAAAATCGCACTTCATTTCAATCACCATCGCCGCCGCCTCTACTTCCGCAGCCAGTGCCGGAGAAAGTATTGTCGAGGCCAACCTCGAAGTTGCCATCTCCGGTGGTTCCACCCATGCATGATGCTACTGATCAAGTAAATGGTAATAGTATTGATGATGGCGACGATGACGCACTTTTCCAACTTGCTGCCCGAGTCAATCCAAATCCCAAACCTCCCGTCAAGAAGCTGGCTTTTATGTTCCTCACCACCACCCCACTTCCGTTTGCGCCGCTCTGGGAAGCCTTCTTCAACCGCACCCCGAAACATCTCTACAACATTTACATTCACGCTGACCCTCGTTTCAACTACACCCCACCGTTCCGAGGCGTGTTCGCTCGCCGTGTCATCCCCTCCAAGCCCACTCGCCGCCACTCCCCTTCTCTCACTGCGGCCGCCCGTCGCCTCCTCTCCCACGCGCTCCTCCACGACCAGTCCAACTACATGTTTGCCCTACTCTCCCCCGCCTGCATACCCCTACGTTCCTTCAACTTCACGTACAAGTCTTTGACGAAGTCCAAAAAGAGCTTCATCGAGATCCTGGCAAACGAGCCATGGGCGTACGACCGATGGGCGGCGCGTGGGGAAAGCGCGATGTACCCTGAGGTTAAGTTCGAAGATTTCCGAATTGGGTCCCAGTTCTTCGTGCTGAAACGCAAGCACGCAAGAATAGTTGTGCGCGACAGGCGGTTATGGTCCAAATTTAAGCTGCCGTGCTTGATTCTCGACACGTGTTACCCGGAGGAGCATTATTTTCCGACTCTTCTAAGCATGGTGGACCCACGTGGCTGTGTCCCCACGACGCTCACCCACGTGGACTGGAGGGGGAGTCACAGTGGCCACCCCAGGATGTATCACAAAAGCGAGGTGGCGCCGGAGCTAATCCGGACCCTCAGGAGCAGCAGACCTAGATATGGGGATGAAGAATTCAACGGTTCTGATCCGTCAACTGTGAGGAGGCGTGATCCGTTCTTGTTTGCGAGGAAGTTTTCTCCGGAATGTTTAGTGCCTTTGATGGACATGGCAAATGACGTCATATTTAAGGATTGAGATGGCAGTCATGAAACTTGTAATTTTCTAGGTAAATATGCCTCAAAACTTAAAAGCGGGAATGCGTCCCTTACAAGAGGCGGGACAAAACCCGTTCTTTTTCCGGCTTGTGGAAATTACTCTTTTGTTTTGTTAATGTGAAAAGTTCTCAAGTGTATTTAGCAAAAAAATAAAAGAAAAATGCTCAAGCGTACATTTTTACCCTTCAGACTTCGGCCTTTTTTTCATTTTTTTCTTTTCTTTAAATTACAATTGACACTTCTTCTTTTTGTTTTTTTCTTTAAAAATGATTTTACTACTCTTTTTTTTAAAAAAAAATGCCACCTCTCTCTTAGCCGTTAGCATCAACTACTAGTTTATAGTTTTAATTTTTTCATTGTTTAGTTAATTCTTTTTCCTCAAAAATTATTAAATTTTGATCCGCCGGATATTTTTTTTTAAAGGGACGTTTTTTATAAGATTTATTGGTCGCTTGGCCATTAATGTAATAAATGACAAGGGGAATAATTATTTATTTAAAATTAATCTTATCTGGATGGGGAGCTCTTCGCTTCCTAAATTACTTTCCTTTAATATCTCCCAACCAAATAAGGTAAAAATAATTCATTTATTTTCCTTTCTCTTTCTCTCCCTTCTCCCACCATAATCAGATAAGAGCTGCCAAATCTTTTCCTCTTGCCTGTCCTATTATAGTATTATTGTATAAGATTGCAAAAATTCCTTTCTAGTTTCTAAATGAAGATAAGACATTCAAAAAAATGATTGTGAATCTTCATTCACATGCAGATTTTCCTTCCTAATGACGTTGTTTTGCATTTATTTCGATTATCTTGAACCAAAAATTCTCGAGTCTTTTTGGAAAGTGGAAGGCTGTTGACTTTGTTGGACAAAAAAAAAAATGTGTGCTTAGAATTTGATGGAGCAACATAATGAAGGATGGAATAAAGTGCTTTCATGAATTCCATAGATGATAGATTCTCCTTTATATTGTCTGGTCAAAGGAGGAAAAATAAATCACCAAAAGTTCAATCTAACCCTAACACTAACGCTGCTGTGTTTGATACACGAAAATAAAATAAAATAAAATGACTTTTTTTTTTAAACTCCTCAATCAATTATAATATTTTAGTTCAAGTACAAAAGTTCTTTCTGCAAAATAGTTCATTCAAAGAAAAAGTGATAAAAGGTATTCCATACTAAAACCTAAAGAAATACAATTTTAGGTAAAGTAAGAATCTTAAAAATTTCTTATAATTATTATACATTTATAATATTTAATAAAGAAAAAGCATAATTTAGCCTTATTATTATTATTTATTATTGGGTATAACTTGACTTTATTGAAGAGGGTTTGCTCTTTGTGGTTATATTTGCCAAGAAATTAACCCTATATATAGAGGAAACATGATAAGGCTGCCTTGGGACTTAATATAGTAACGAAATTGAAATTGAGGGCAATAAAGTCCAGTTGTTTTTGGGTAAAATAAAAAGTCCATTATTTATAGCAATATTTATCGAAGTCGGTATTGATTGTTTGAAGGTTTAATTTTGTTCCAACATCGGCTTCTTTTTTTTTCCCCAAAGAAAGGGATAAGATTCTATTAATCAAAAGATATTTACACTTTACAAGGTAAGGATTCTATTCAGATCATCAATTCTAGTCCAAATCTGATTGGCTAAACTATTTGAGACTTAAATACAGTCTTTGCTTACAAAAACTAATGTATTACGTTGTTTTCATACTGTATGTAAAATCTCTCTAAACACATATTTCCACTTTCTTTGTTGAATGTCTCCACCCCAACTATTCGCCAGATTCACATCTATCCAATGGTTGCATTCAGTAGGGGAGTAGAAATCTTTCTAAAATTCCGGTTAGACCATGATATTCCGTAGTTGTTTAGCCCAGTTACAGTCTCTAAGAGCATGTAGTATTGTCTTCTCCACTCTAGAGCAAAGTGGGCAGGTCCCATCCTCACTATTTTTTCTGTTCCGTAACATTTGCATTGTGGGTAATCTTTCATGTCTAGCTAACTATAGTGTCAAAAAAGCTCGTAGAGGTCCTTTAAATTTCCACTCGAACTGTTTGTGACATTTCTCAAATCGGCAGAGTAGTGAGTAGGCTTTCTTGGTACTGAACCCTCCTTTTGTTGATGGCTTCCACCATAGTTGATCTTTTTCATTCCCTATTAAGTCTAAACTCCTTTGAGACAGTTTAGCGATTTTCTTCCAAAATCCATTGGGCCTCAAAGCCCACCACCAAAATGAATTGTTCACAAGTCTTTCCTATACCTTATGTGGATCACGTTTTCAAAATTAATTCCTATTTTACAAAGTTTTTTTAACCACTAATCTCATGTAATTTGTGATATGCTAACTTATGTATAGTTGAATGTTTTAATAAATTTTCATAACAAATCAGGCGTGACTAAATTAATTTCAAAAAGAGGAAGCATCCATCAAAATCTTCACTTGCTTTTTATTTGGATTTATTTTCAATTTGAAAATTATATTATTTGTAAATTTGAAAGAATATATTATTTGTAAGAAAAAAAATAAGAAATTTTATGTTGATATTCCAAGTAAAAATAAAGACATGCCATTTTCTAATGCAAATAATCAGTTAATCATTTATACCTTCCACAAAATCATTACAGGCATGATCATTCACTTTCTAGGATTGTTTTGAGGGATTTTGCATCATTCGCCAGTTTCAAGGCTTGTATCATAGCGCAAGCTTCTGTCTCATATACATCCAGTGCTGTTTCCGATCCCAACCACATGTACACAATGTTCCCTTCTTGGTCTCCGTTTACAAATGCCACTAACACCTCTCCATTATTAAAGGAAGCATCAAAGTTTCACCCCAATGCCGGAGCATCCCACCCTTTTTTTAAGCCTCTGCTTCCTACTTTAAACTCTTTCATATTGTAGCATTCCAATACTGCTGGGCCGAGTTGTGCTTCTTCCCATTGTCTGAGTTGATTCCTACACATCCAGATTCTTTCCATGCATACCACAACAAAGTTTAGCATCTTCTGCTTTTCCAGTGCACTTAGAAGGGACAAATTTTCTAAATTTATTAGTTCCTAAATCCATATTTTAAGTGTCCAATCTTTGAAAGCCTCCAATCTGACTTGCTACTTAAGAGTTCCACTTGTCAACAGACACTGGATAAATATGTGTTCATTATCTTCAGGTTCCCTTGACAGAAGTAGCAAACGTGATCCTCTAATTGGACCAACTTGCTGAACCTGACTTTTGTTGGAATGGTCTCGGAAAGAGTTCTATTCTCTACAGAAAATTTTTATGTCTACCATGTAGTTCTGCTACTCATATTCTTTCCCATAAGGAAGGACATTGGCATAAAGATTTAATTTTATACTTATTTTTTATAATATGTATAAGATTGGATTCTGATTATTCGATCGTAATTAAATAGTCATAATAAAAATTTTGAATAATTATTTAAGATAATTATTCTAATTACCTGATTTCGATCAAACAATCAGAATTTAATTTTACATTACTAATTATAAAAAATAAATGCATGATCAAATTCTTTCTTACCCCCATTGCTAGGGGGGTGATAAAGGCATGTCAGCTGACGCCATGGGTTCCAAAGGAATTCCCATAAAAGGTACGTTCAAATTCCATTCCGCAATTACAAGCAACAAAAGTAGATCACAACAGCAGCGCCTTATCTATGGTGCTGATAGTACTTTTTTAATATGTATAAAATAAATTTTCGATCATCAAATTTTGATTTAACGGTTAAAAATTCACACGTTGAGAATAATTATTCTGTTCTCTCTATAGTAGAATAATTATTCGTAGAATAATTATTCTATTATAGAATAAATAATTATTTATTCTATAGAAAATAAATATTCTACCTGAATAATTATTCTCAATATGTAAATTTTCAATCGATAAATTAAAATTTGAAGGTTGAGATTTAATCTGCACATACTAAAAAAATATTATCTGTACTCTAATCAACTCGCAACCGCAGATGAACAATAAACAATAAACCATTTTCCTTTCCTTATTGACCAACCAAAAAAAAACACATTTCCTTTTCTCCCATCCGCAAAAAGTAAAAACAGAATAGAAAATACCGTCAGCCATACCGTACGCCTCGTTCCAGGTAATAAAAATTCAAACACAGTAAACCCCGACGCATTGACTCTCCCACCATCTTCAGAGAAAATCGTGAGTGGAGCGGCTTCACACATAAGCGCCCGGTATGTGGTGGTGCCGCAAATAAACGTATCTGTCCACCTAAGCGAAAATTGAGATTTTTATTAATAAAGTACCATAATCTTTATATGTATTTTTATTTTAGTATCTTAATTTTTTTCTCATTAAAATACACCCTCTTTGCTTATTAAAGTATCTTAATCTTTGCCTTTTTTTTTTAAATTTTAGTACTTTAACATTTTTTTCTTGTTAAAGTACTTTTTTTTTTGCTGGTATTATAAAAATGTGTCTTTTTACCATTATAAATTTTGATTCTTATATCTTTTTGCTAATGTTATGAGAATGTGGTTCTTATCTGTAGATAATTATTATAAATTTTTGACAAAAATGTCTTTTTTTTATTAAATACAAATGAACAACTATTTTTTTTAATTTTTATTAGTAATTTGTAACTTTTAAAAGTAATTTTGTTGTTTATTGTAATTTTTTAAATTAATTTTTTAAAAATTTCCTATAAGATACTAAGAAGTAACAAGTAAACAAGTACACAAATTTTAAGTACTTTATTGATATTTATTTATTGTTACTTGTTCGTATCTTATAAACAAATTTTTAAAAATTTATTCTTTATATTCTCTTTGTAATTCTTTGTACTTTTTTTTTGTAAAATATTTATTTCTTTTTTTACTTTATCTAATTAGGGCAAAAGAATCTTTAGACCCTTTTCATTTTCTCACCAATTTTAAGCTCAATTCACTTGAAAAATCTATATTTTTTCTCAATCTAAAGTCAATGAAATAATCAATAGTTTAAACGCTAGCATTTAATAGATTATAAAAAAGTGTTAGTAAAATAAAATTGATTGATACAAACTACAAATTATTTTGAAAGTTGCAAATTGCAATTGAAAATTTGAAAGAATATTTTTTCCTTCGTATTTAACAAGAATGGCCATTTTTGTCAAAAATTGTAATAGTCATTCACAAATAAGAACTACACTATTTTCAAAATTTGTAACAATAAAAAAGACACATTTTCATGATATCATCAAAAGGAAGTGCTTTAGTGAGGAAAAAAAAGTTAAGACACTAAAGCAAAAAAGTATACAAATGTTATGGTACTTTATTGAGAAAAAAGAAAGGTGCATTAATAAGGAAAAAAATTAGTACTAAAGTGAAAAATTATACAAATGTTATGATACTTTAATGATAAAAATTAAAAATGCAAATTATCTAACATAGACTTTTGGCTCTTTTTGCATATAATATTAAGGAACAGGAAAATAAAGATTTTTTAATTATATTTTTAATTAATTTAATTTATTTTATATTATCATAATTAAAAATAAAGGAATTATGTGATTTTCTTCCCATTTTAAGTCTTGATAGGTTGGATATACCCTATTCAAGTTGAAAATATACTCAACTCCAAAACTGAATATTTATTCCTAGACACATATAGTGTAATTTTCCAAAATTCTTTATGCATTAATATATGGTGTGATTAGATAGAGTTTGGTTTTGAGATTTTCTGTCTTTGGTTTTGGGAGAGAGAAATTTTTATGAGAGAAAAAGTAAAATGTGAGATAAAAAATTTGCATTGAGTTCCGTGTAGAACCCAATCCAAGTAGACCCATAATTTCTCTTTACTTTAATTGAAAAGATAAAGCAGTTATAAGTGAGTTTAGTTATAAAATAATTTTTAAAATTAATAAAATGTCTAATATTTTGAGGAAAAAAAAATGTCTGACCGACCGAGTAGTGATGGAGAGTATATAAAACAATTTGCGCGGTAAGAAGCTGAGCTCTGACTCGTCCCTCTGGTAAAGTAGTGAGTCCAACCTAAGCCCAACTCATGTGTCCGAAAAACCTCTGTGTACACAAAACAACACACGCCGTTCCGAGACCTCCGACAGTTTCGCGATCTTTTCCCATCTCTTAGATCAAATCCGACGGCCCTTATTCTCCCGGACTCCAATCCCCTATTTAATTCCACTTCTTACTAAACTTTCCAATTATTCTCACTTTCCTTCTTCTTCTTCTTCTTCTTCTTCTGTCCACCTCAACCTCAAGCTTCGCAGCAAATCTAGAAGGGAGAAATTCCCGGTTACCGACGAAAACCCAACCCGAATGCTTCTGCTCGGCTCTTCCAGATCCGGCGGCTTTTAACCTCAAATATCACACATTTTCATTTTCCAACTCTAGATCTATCAGTATCAGTTCTTTAAATTGTTTGTTTGATTCCGTTTGTAACTATTTAGCCTGTTCATTCTGGTAGTTTTGGATTCGAATCGGTTTCATCATGGCGCCCAGTACAATACGCAAGGCGATCGGGGCTGTGAAGGATCAGACAAGCATAGGAATTGCGAAAGTGGCGAGCAACATGGCTCCCGAGCTTGAGGTGGCCATTGTCAAGGCCACCAGCCACGATGACGACCCAGCTGGGGAGAAGTATATCCGGGAAATCCTTCATTTAACCTCTTCTTCGCGAGGATATGTGAACGCCTGTGTTTCTGCCATTTCGAAGAGGTTGGGGAAAACCCGGGATTGGATCGTCGCCCTCAAGTGCTTAATGCTCATTCACCGCTTGCTCAATGATGGGGACACTGTTTTCCAGCAAGAGATGATGTATGCTACTAGGAGAGGCACTAGGCTGCTCAATTTGTCGGATTTCCGCGATGAGGCTCATTCTAGTTCCTGGGATCACTCTGCTTTCGTGAGGACTTATGCTTTTTACTTGGATCAGAGGTTGGAGATGATGGTGTACGAGAGAAAGCAAAGCGGATCCGCCCATGGAGAGGACAGGTGGAGATCTCCTCCCGGATCGAACAGGGGTTATGGATATGACTATGATTATAACGAGTTCAAAGACGAGCCAGCTTACGGGATGAGACGGTCTAGGTCTTCTGGGGATGTCAGGGAGTCCAAAGAGGAGATGAAAGATGTGACTCCAGTGAGGGAGATGAAGCCCGAGAGGATTCTTGGGAAGATGGTTCATTTACAGAGGCTTTTGGACCGATTCTTGGCTTGTCGGCCGACGGGTCTGGCCAAGAGTGAGAGGATGATTTTGGTGGCATTGTACCCTATGGTGAAGGAGAGTTTCAAGTTGTATGCTGATATATGTGAAGTTCTCGCCGTGCTGTTGGATAAATTTTTCGATATGGAGTACCAGGATTGTGTGAAAGCCTTTGATGCTTATGCTAGTTCAGCCAAGCAGATTGATGAGCTGGTTGGGTTTTTTAATTGGTGCAAGGATATAGGAGTTGCAAGGTCTTCGGAGTACCCAGAGGTTCAGAGGATTACCAGTAAGCTGTTGGAGACATTGGAGGAGTTTGTGAGGGATAGGGCGAAGGCAACGAAGAGTCCTGAGAGGAAAGTGGAGCCTCAGCCAGTGGAGAAGGAGGAGGAGCCGGCTCCTGATATGAACGAGATTAAAGCATTGCCACCACCGGAGAATTATGTTCCACCACCGCCACCTGAGCCGGAACCTCCAAAGCCTGTCCCTCAGCAGAATGGAGATTTGGTGGATTTGAGAGATGATGGGCTGACTGCAGATGATCAAGGGAATAGATTGGCGCTGGCCTTGTTCGCTGGACCCGCTGCCAACGGTGGGAATGGATCATGGGAAGCATTCCCGTCTAAAGGGGATTCTGAGGTAACCTCTGCTTGGCAGAATCCAGCTGCTGAGACTGGAAAAGCTGATTGGGAATTGGCCTTAGTAGAGACGGCCAGTAATTTGTCCAAGCAGAAGGCAGCAATGGGTGGTGGTCTTGATCCATTATTGTTAAATGGCATTTACGATCAAGGGCTGGTTAGGCAACAGGTTGGTACTGCCCAATTAAGTGGTGGGAGTGCAAGCAGTGTGGCT
The DNA here is from genome assembly GCA_030512225.1 of Rauvolfia tetraphylla. Taxonomy (NCBI): domain Eukaryota; kingdom Viridiplantae; phylum Streptophyta; class Magnoliopsida; order Gentianales; family Apocynaceae; genus Rauvolfia; species Rauvolfia tetraphylla. The sequence goes on from JAJQKT010000013.1 coordinate 7,589,144, forward strand.
TTGCCTGGTCCGGGGAAGACACCAGTTTTGGCTCTCCCTGCGCCTGATGGAACTATCGAAGCAGTTAATCAAGATCCTTTTGCTGCATCTTTGAGCATTCCTCCTCCTTCGTATGTACAAATGGCAGACATGGAAAAGAAACAACAATTTCTAGTCCAGGAGCAAACGGTGTGGCAACAGTATGCTAGAGATGGTAAGCAGGGTCAAGCTAGTTTGGCCAAGATAAGCACGGGGGTTTACTATGCTCCAGGGCAACCCCCAATGATGCCTTATGGAATGCCAGCAGTTAACGGGATGGGACTACCACCTGCGGGGTATTACTATACTCCTATTTGATTTTGCCACACACCTACATACAATTCTCTTTTCATTCTCTTTTAGCATTTTCATAGTCTCCATTGTATCTTATGTGATTCTATTCTTGTAATTTGTGGATGTCAATGTTGGTAGAGAAGGGGAAAGGAAAAGAGATTCTGAGCTAATGGGATTAGTGATTGTTGAGGACATGTATATGCTTGGTGATCTGTGGTCAAGTTATTATTATCTCTATGTTCTTTTGTAATGGCTGGAACACACTGCAATTTTTGCTTTTATGCTACTCCCGCGAGTGCGTCATTGTAAAAATTTTATCTTGTTAAATTTGAATTTTTTAATTGATTTTTTTTTATTTATTTTTATAACAAAAGCAATGGTAATTTTGCATAGTTAAAGATAGTAAATTTTTATGTTATAGAGAGAATATTTAATTAAGAATAAGTTAATAAATTTAATTAATATCTTTATATGTATAAAATTTTTAAAAATGATATTAAAATTGAAAAGGAGTGTGTACTTTATAGAGAACTATCCCTAAATACTGTGAGATAAAAAGATTTATGTTACCAAAATAATGCTTGGGATTAGATCCTACCGGAAGCAAAAATGTGTTTAACGAAATACAAATATCATTCATGCGAAGATTAGAAGCTCTGATGGAAGTTTGAAACTATTAAGGTGTATTTAAGTTGTATTTGGTTGGAATAGAATTTTTCTTAAATTTTGTAAATGTGAATTTTTTATAAAATGAGAAGTGAGGTTTAATTGTGTTTTTTGTGAGAATAAATTTTTTTGTAACAGGAGGAGAAGTATAATTTAATTGTGTCCGCAATTGGAACTTGGGAGAGAGAGAATCAAATAAAACCCTTAGCCTGTTATTCTGCGGGAATTACTTAGAAATCCCTCTTTCCTTCCATAATCACTCTCTTTTAAGTATTTATTGTTTCTGATGTCTGGCATATATTTTCATAGATAATGGGAAAGAGAGGGTCTGGAAAAATTGACCTTGGGAACATTTTTTTTTATGTTGCTTCAAAAATTGAAAGGTCAGAGTTAAATTGAAGGGTTTATCCTAATATGGATAGAAAACAATAAGACAAGAACTACTAGGATGCTAGAACGGTATATAGCTTAGATTCAATAGCTAGTCTTACTCAGACCGCCAATGGAAAATACATTATCCAAGGATCTTGAAGGCGACCTTTCGCCTGCAAAATTACAAAATTGTGATCAACTCCCAGTGTTTATTTATTCTCTATGCGTTTTTAAAATATGTCTTAATTTTTATTTTGGCATGTTTTAAAATATATATTATTTTTATTTAAAGTATTTATTTATTATTTTTTTAAAATTTTATCTTTATTTACAACAAATTATTTAAATATTTTTATTTTTCTCAAAATAATTAGTTTTTCAACTAATCATTCAAAATCTTAATTTTTAATATTAAATTTAAATTTAAAGCACTAGTCAATAATCTTTTAATAAGGATATTTTAGATATGTTTTAAATTCTTATCGAAATTTTAATTCATATATAGAATAAAATTAGGTTATATATTTTGAAAGGAAGGCAGTATCTCGTTCAGAAATGATGTTTCCTGCAAGTGGAGTTTTAGATCGAAGGAGGGATAAATTGCGATGAAAAACTTTACTCTTCACATTTTGAAGTTTTTTTTTTTCGTATTAAATTATTCTTTGATCTCACAAACCTCGAGTTAAATAACATTAATCCTATGTCTTTTGCCAACTTTAGTGGAGCATTACCGAATCAAAAGCTGCCAAGTCTTTGATTTGAAATGTCCTTAGGATGAAACTAATAACAGATGTTTCTAGGAAGATAGTGGTAAGGCAGATGATAGGTAGTATTCTCTTGTTTCGCTCGGAGCTGAGAATGTTGGTTGAGTAATTGTTCTATGTCTCCCTGGCAGGCTGGCATAACTCTGCACGGTGCATTGTATTATTGATGAGAGTATGAGCAAAGGGAAACCTTTAAATTAGTTGTCCCATGTTTTCTTCCATCATTTTTATTAACTTCTGAATTTGTAGTCTTGTTCTTGTATTTGGTCTTTGGACCCTTCCAGCGATGACTTCCATTCCATTGGAAGAACAACCCAATTCTCCTTGCGGTCAAAATTCCTTTCAAGATTGGCTGCTGCAAGAGAGAGGATTTCTTGTTCACCCAAAGCAGTTAACTGGCCCCCTGCACCCCATAATAGAAGAACATTGTTGTGGGGTGGAGGGGAGAAAAAAAAAACATGATTATAAAAGGAAGAAGAGACTAGAGAAAAATGATTCATGATGGAAATGGATAGATAGATGTCAAGAGATCAAAGCTGCATGAATTCTTTTTAAACCTCTTGAAACATATTTGGGTGTATTTAGACAATATCTTGCTACAAAATTCAACATAATTTTTTTATTTTAATTTATATATATTTTTTTTAAAAATAATTTTTTTACAAAATTTAAGATAAAAAATTTTAAACTAAAACAATATCTATTCCCATCCAAAGTTTTCACTGGCTGCGTGCCATCGCTACACTGCTTTTTAAAGTTTTTTTGGAAAAAAATCAAAACTGGATCTTACTGTTTCTTATAGAAAATGGAAAATTATGAAAAACTAGTCTAAATAGATGAGAAAACTGTTGTAGAAGGTGGTAATCATTCACAAGGCTCTTGTTGTTGTTATTACTATATTGGTAAGCCAACTTTGTTGCAAGGAAAGGTGTCTCTACAGATTGACTCAAAAATTGAGTCTGAGTTGAGGCGGCGAGGTGGCTTTGGGGTCTGCCTTTAACACTGGAAGTAATATAATGGGAAAAAGATGCCACAACTTTCTCAAAGTAATTCCACCCGAATTTTTAAGTATTATTAGCTGCCATAATCGTAGGGTTGCCTTCAATAATGGCTTCCTCTTTTCCCTTCTGAATTATTCTCAGGTATTTTCACCCTTAATGTCTGCCTAATCAATTATTTTTCTAATTGCAACAATTGATACCCTCTAACTAAGTATTATGATTTCTATTAAGTGCAAAGTTAGGTGTTAATTTTAAAAAATAAAAAGAAAACCATCATTTTCAAACACCCGTCTAAAAGGGTTGGACAGTATTAAAGAAGAAGAGGGCAAAAGTAGAATCAAAGTCTAACTGCGTAGCTCCACCGGCTGAGCTTTACGTTCACCTAATTCCACCGTCATGTGTAAAGTGAAAGGTCAACTGCATTTGCCCCCTCTCTCTCTCTCTGGTAACCATCACAAAGCTACTCTCTCTCTCTCTCTCTCAAGTTGAGAGAGAGAGAGAGAGAGTAGCTTTGTGATGGTTACCCGTCCCACCACACCATTTGGGTTATTGGTTTCAATCTTTGCAATAATAGCTGTCAAATCAAGGAGGTCAATGGTTGTAATCCGACTTCATTTCACGGGTATAAAATGGGCAGAAGTATATATCGACATGCAGCTTACATTGATTTTCTAGTGTGAGTAATTGACAATGCCAAGGTAAATAAGTACCATTTATTTGCCCACCGGAAACAAGATTCTCCGATTTTCCTTTAGGCCCTCTTTGGTTCAAAGTTCTTAGGAAACTAAACGAGGAAAATAAAAATAAAATTCTTAGGAAACTAGAAATCTACATATTATTTGGTTCACTGAAGAAAATAATGTGGAAATAAAAATAATTTCTAAGAAAATAATTTCCCTTGTTTGGTTCGTAAAATTTTACAATGAAAGTAGAAAAATAAATAATAATACATTAAGAATTTTCAAATAAAAATCTACCCTAAAAAATAAAAATCATCTTTAAAGTAATAATAATTTCAACTATTAACAAGTTAGTTTGGAATGAAACAAACCCTCATAATCGTCTATCTCTCTCTCTCTTTTTTTTTTCCGTAACCCAAGCACCTACGCTTTGCCAACAAATCCTAACCGCAAGACTTTTATGTACCCATTAGGCGAGTTCGCTACGGCGTGGATGGCCAATTTTTCCGCACGTTTGGTTCGTAAAATTTTACAATGAAAGTAGAAAAATAAATAATAATACATTAAGAATTTTCAAATAAAAATCTCCCCTAAAAAATAAAAATCATCTTTAAAGTAATAATAATTTCAACTATTAACAAGTTAGTTTGGAATGAAACAAACCCTCATAATCGTCTATCTCTCTCTCTCTTTTTTTTTTCGTAACCCAAGCACCTACGCTTTGCCAACAAATCCTAACCGCAAGACTTTTATGTACCCATTAGGCGAGTTCGCTACGGCGTGGATGGCCAATTTTTCCGCACGTGCGGAAGGCCATCTCAGCCGTTCAATCAGTTAAAAACTGATCCAACGGCCTAGAGCATTCAAGGGCAATTTAGGCCTCAAAATATATTTCAATTCCCGCTCAAGTCACAAAATAAATTTTAAAATTATCTTTTGAATTCAGATTCAACTTCCTCACTCTCTCTCTTTATCATATCCGATTCTCTTTCTCTCTCACTCCTCTCTTCTTTCTCTTTCTTTCTCTCTTCTTTCTCTATTTTTTTACTCTTTTCTCCGTCATTACTCTAAATCATTGTTGAAATAGTTGATTCACAAAAGGCCTCAGAGAGGGCGCTTTTGGTCGCCAAACGGCGTACATATATGAGGTCAAATTTGCTTCCCTGTCAAAATCCCTCCTTGTTATACACGTACTTCATGTATTGCACTTTGTCTATCTTCGAACATCTCTTCTCATACATGATCTTTGTTTCGAATCCAATATGGTGGGCATATCTATTGTAGAATACATGAGAATCACTGACAGTTGAGAACATTTTATCACTGTGTCTACTTCTACTGGCAATTACTATAATAATTATTCAATCATTCAAAAATAATTATTCTGTGTATTGTGAATAATTATTCTCATTACTGCAGAATTCAAAGTTTACACGAATATTTGTAAAATAACAAAAAATGTCCAGCATTGAAATCCTTCATCATCAAAACGTTTCTTCAAGTCACAGGAATCAACATAAACCAATTCACCGCCAATGCCTTCAGTTTAGGTTGTCTTGAATAATCATTCACTCAAATCTAAAATCATCTCAAGAACCTAATTCATGAACCATTGAAATCCAGACAATAGAAGAGTTGCTCTTCTTTAAAATTCATCTATTTTCCAATATCAAAGCCATTTTCATACCTGTGAACACAACCACAAAGTCTTCACTCATTCAAAAGGGTGAAAAACTAAATTTATCAACAAAAAATAAGAACAATCAAGACCAAATCAACAAAGAGAATTGTAAAAAGCTAAATTTACTGAAAAAATAGGAGAAAGATAAAGACTAAACAAAAAACACAAACATATCTTACTTGACTCCAAATCTTCGGTAAGTCTTGAAACTATTTTTTGTAACAATGATTTAGAGTAATGACGGAGAAAAGAGTAAAAAAATAGAGAAAGAAGAGAGAAAGAAAGAGAAAGAAGAGAGGAGTGAGAGAGAGAGAATCGAATATGATAAAGAGAGAGAGTGAGTAAGTTGAATCTGAATTCAAAAGATAATTATAAAATTTATTTTGTGACTTGAGCGGGAATTGAAATATATTTTGAGGCCCAAATTGCTCTTTGAATGCTCCAAGCCGTTGGATCAATTTTTAACCGGTTGAACTGGTGGGATGGCCTTCCACACGTGCGGAAAAATTGGCCATCCGCACCGTAACGGACTCGCCCATTAGGAGTATGTAAATCTTGGAATATGCATGAGTAGGCTCACAAGTTTTCAAGATATTATGTGCACTACTGGAACTCTACTTCAAACTAATTGTTTCAATGTATCTCAAAATATAACTCTTAAATTTTCAATAAAAGTGTAACTCTTACCCATCACTTATGCATTGAGATCTTAGCACTGATTATTCCACCAACTCAACTCACCTCGCGTGGGCTCTATATTTCTCTCTCTCAAAAAAGCTGCTTCATTTCCTTTTCTTTGGAATTTGCATCTTCCTACATTTATATTGATATAAATCGGCTTGAAATATAAAGAAAGAAATAAAAAAATATGGCTAGTCTGATTTGCTAGCAACTCCAACGCTATTCTCAATCACCGATTTCAACCCATTTCAATTGGTTTGGATCTATTGTCGCAAAGTAAGAGATGTAGAGAAGATGATGTTCAACTTGTTGGGTTTGGGTGGATGTAGAGGGAGCTTAGAAGTTAGCAATGGCATATAAAGGAGCTAAGGAACAACAGTGGCAGATGGAGGGGGACAAGGGGAATAGCTTAGAAAGGATGTGATACTAATGAGGGAGAAATTTGAAGACACAGTGAGAAGAGCTTCAATCGACGACTTTTTCTTAGTAATTTTTTGTGCACTTCTATGCGGAAAAACCTTTTTTAAACACTTTCTATTAAATTTTTTTTTACTAATTTTCTTCATTTTAGTTTCGTCAGTGTTTTCCATTCATTATTTTCTTTCTACAATAAAATCGTTGAATCAAACATACCCTTAGTAAATAGGGGCTGGGAAATAGAAACTAAATTAAAAATTTATTGCTAGTAAATGGTGGTTCTAATAATTAAGTTAGGAGTCCTTCAAATTATATAAAGAACTAGTGTCGAGGAATTCCTTTTTTAATTTGAAGGAAAAAGGTTACCGGAAGTTAGCCACAAGAGCATCAACTTGGACATACAAGTTAACCTTAACACAAGGAAGACGGCAAGTATTTATTCCGGAGCAGAATATTCGCTCGATCGCGTGGCCTAATGGATAAGGCGCTCGCCTCCGGAGCGGGAGATTGTGGGTTCGAGTCCCACCGTGATCGTTTCCCGTCATTTTTGCAGCTCTTTTCCGAAGTCCTACGCCTAGCATCCTTTACAGCTCTAGTTCAAACTAGACAGCAGGCTTCCCTTTTTCTTTGCGTTTCTTACGCTCCGCTTTCATTTAAAACCTCGTGAAGAAGAATTCAGTCCCGTGCGGCAAACGGGCCAACTCTTACCATCACTGCACCTGCCACCAACGGCCGAATCCCTACTCGCGTAGCTGCACAAGCATATGCAAGTGCCCCCAGGAACACTCCTCGGCGAAAAAACGACAAAATGAGAATGAGTTTTATTCTTCAATCTTTTCAATTCTTTCATACTAGCATTATCTATTGCCATATGGTTACATACAAGTTTCAGCTCTTTCGATTTGTCCATCTCAGTTCTTGCAACTTTAGAATCTTGGATTATGTTACTATATGTAATCTGTTTGGCAATTTTATGGAATCGAATATGTTTTTACACACTTGCTAGATATAATTTATTAGATTCTATATAGTAAAAAAATTCTCTTCTTTCTTTCTTTCTCTGTCACGTGCACTTGTGTCACTTATTGAAAGAAGTAAATAGTCTACTTTTGCCAAAAAGTGAAAGAAGTGTGTTCAAGGTGATGAGTTGACTTCGTACAAGGTGATGAGTTGAGCGACCACAGGATTAGAGTATTGCCGTCCGTCAGTCGGCCAAGACGATCAGAAAGAACCCCTAGTTCCCCACTTTCCCATGCTAGCATAAGGAATTATCCTATCACGTACCCGAATATTCATAATCATATACTTGAAAATATTGTATGCTTCACGATATAACTTTAAAATTTACCGTCGGGTCTTATCTGATTTGTAGCGAAATTTATCATGAAAAATGATGTCTAATGGGTGGTATCATCAGTCCCAAATTTCACCTTCGGTGCCGGATCATTGTTACGTCCCAAGTTGGGTAATACATCGAGCCTGATGAGTTTGGTACTTCACTAGCTTTCTGTTGTTAAACATCTTACCCTATTTCAGATTCAATTCAAGAGTCTGCAATTATTTACGCATGGAAAAACCTCTGATTTTGGTCATATTTCAGAAGTTTCTGACTAAAAATGACCCCTCCAATCTGGTGACAGTGTTTGCTTTAACATACTTTTAACTAAGGGAATGTAGAGATCCAACCATTGAGGATGGACCTCTCTAAAAATTGGCGTATGCCACTCTTTGCGACGAGCACACGGTATTCTTTAGTAAAAGGCGAAAGAATAGTTCGCTCTGTGCTCACCTCGTGGCTGCGTGACCGCAAATTTGGAAGCTAAGCTCTACTTATTCCAGCACCAAAATGAGCAACCACCTCTGACAGCCAATGTGGGACTGCTCCATCCTTCGGCCCCCTGCTTCCTCACGCAAAAGCCTCTTGCTGCCAATCCAACTCGACACTAACTATAGAAATCCTTAACAAAGGAACCGACTCCAAAAATCCGTATTCAGCAAAGGGAGATGAAGAGGCACAGTGTGCAAAATGATCTTTCAAGAAATCCCTTTGGACATAAAATAAACTGTTGCCAAACTTCGTACTTGGCAGTAGTTTTCCGGTAGTCCCGTATGAAAACTAAATTGTCCCTTTGTCGAATTGAGTTTGACTCTTCTTTTCAACTTCGGGTAGACGGAATCTTCTACTTCTGCTGACTTCATTTGTCCATTGAAGATTCATCATTCAAATAGACTTGCAAATATACTCTAAGAATATGTTGCTAAGGGAGGAATGAGTACTTGGAAAGATCACTTCAATAGAAGATGGATCCACACTTCTTGTCTTTATACATTTCACAAAATGATCACTAGGAAAAGTTTTTGCAGATTACTTCAGACCCTTCAGGATCTGGATTTGAAATTCAGCAATCACATGTACACAAAGGTTCTGGCTTCTCCAGTAGATTTTAAGTACTTGGCCCTCAACCTCTCTGAAGAACAAGTGCCAGTTGGTGCCTACAGTTGAGATACACTCTTAAATGAGTTCTCAGATTCTCTTATATGATAGCTTACAAACTAGTGCACGATGCCACGTGAACTATCCCTTTAGTCAGGATGAATTCGCATGTGTTCTGGTGACTGTTTCATCCACAAGAGGTAGAATATGGAAGAAATAATCAGCAGCCTCCTCTGCGTTTCTTTTTGCTTTCGGAAGAATCAAGAGACTCTGATACAGCAAAAGAGACCAGGAGATCTCAGCATGAGGTATTTGATAAAACAAAGATTCCAAACAATTACAGGGAGGATTTTCAAGAACCTGGAGATACAGTGATCGCCAAAACTAGGGCGACTGAATGTTGAAAAGGAATACAAGAAGGGCCTCTTCCAGCACAGCAGAAATGAATGTCCATTAGTGTTAGTCACATTTGCCTCGAATGTTTTAACCAGTGCTGTCTTGGATCCACCTGCTTCATTGGGAATGTTGAAATCTTGCAGGACTTTTTCACCGTTCATTGAGTTCGTCATACCTAGGAATAAACCAATAGGAAATTATCAACCACTAACCATAGCATTGTTGAATGGAAGGCGTCAATAGGTACGAAAAGAGAACCATATCCTCAAAAGTTTTAAGGTTAAATATTTGGAATGGTGTGAGTAACTGAAGTACATATTCCAATACTGGCAAAATGAGTTTGTCATTCGTGCATCTCGGGCACACACTACAGGAAATTTGGAATCTGGCTTTAGGTTTATGAAAGTATGTATTGTTTGATTTGAATATGAAGATTCAATACAGACATTCTATAAGTTTAAGTTCAAGGTAGTAGAACAATCTCACTTTTGGTCGAATTCTGGAAGTGGATCAGCAGCAGTAATTCAATTCAGATTTGGAAGGATAGGCACACTGCACTACCGGAATTTAAGTGTGTCTACTTTATCTTCCCTAAAGCATTTAAGAACTACCAGTTGCTAGTATATTTCAGAAAAAGTTTTGGGGTTTGAAATGAAAACTCCAGAGCTGCTCACTACGCATTGGGAATTAGAACTTGTGTAAAATGAGGCAGCCCACAAAGCTTCTGAATCGTCATCAAATTTTATCAACTGCTCCTCCACAGTTGATAGAGAATGAAGCTACAAGAAAATTGCAGCATGATATTATAACTTTCAGCAAAAGTAATTTCTCTCCTTTGGATAAAATGCAGTTAACGAATCTATCAGCCACAGATACAAGAGGAAACATCCTAAAACAAGATCCGTCTAGTAATCTCAAAAATTTATCTCTCTATCTACAATGAAAATTATGTTAGTTCAGACTTTCAATGTGGATAGTATCAAATAGTAGACCTCACTTTATTCTACTTCTCAGCCATTTACATTCTTTCAAACCTGTTCTTTGTCTTTTACATTTTAATGCACCTGTAGATTATACCCTTCTGTTAAATCCTAATTTCCACAGGAATAACAACTAACTCTCCTCCTACTTTAGTAATGCAAATATATTGAGGATATATCTGGTTATTCAAGGAAATTAAACACTCATAATCCACGAGAGTACATAGGCTAGTTGTTCATTTTTGTGGTGTCCACATACATGCTTTAAGATCTTCACATTAATATGGAATATCTGTATTTGATCTTTGAGATTATGGAATCCAGAAAATTTTGCTATTAAGAGACATCAGCTTCGAAACAGTTCCCTTTAAAATATATCTTAAGATGCTTTTGGGTGTATTGAGGTCCACAAGCTTTCTTCTTCCATTTCTTTTTTGTCCGTGTTTTTTGCCAGAAAGAAATGATACACATACTTCTTGAAACTTTCTTGGGGAAGTTGGTGTTCCCTCGAAAGCACCCCAGCATTGCAGATACTTTACTGCATAATTCACTATTGTTTGTTATAATATTTACTTAAAAGAGGCAGCTATGAGGGACTAATGAGATCTTTTAGCCCTTGTAATGCATTATCTTCTATATTTGGATTGTGCATCTGAAAGATCACCTTAAAAGGGAAAAAAATAGTGGCAGTGACAAGAAGAACTTAGGGGATATGGTGTTTTCACTTAGTAGTGACCCTAACCCAAAAATCTGTCCAATATCCTCAGTGTTGTTTACTGGGCTAATATATTGTCAAGTTTTATCCTTCACATCATGTGATCCATAGCGATTTTGTTTCTAGACTTAGAACTGTCCAGAAAACACATTAGGTCCTTATTATTCACCAATATCCTCGTTGGCCATCTTGAAGAAGAGACTAACCTGTCATGTAAATTTGTCTCATCAATTAAAGTCCCAACAACATTCCTGCAGATGTTAGCATTTTTAGTAGAACGAGAGAGGTTCCTAAGCATGTATCAGTGGAATCAAATGTGAGTTCTGCAACGCCACTATGAATGATGTTTACTTACATCGATACATCTAGCCCATTTAGCGTAGATTCCCCGTAATGGAATTGAAGGAGACATCTCTGCAACAATGTTCTATTGAGATAAAATAATTTGCATAACAGCTCAAAGAGGTCGAAATAGAACATGTACTTTTAGAGTTGTATGAATTATCAGAAACCCTAATATACATGTATAACCAATTTTTTGCTCTATATTTGGGAAGTGGGCATTAAAACAGACTTATTTTTTGTAGATGTCCTTCAGAGCAGGTATGACTCCCAACTCTGAAATGCATAAAAGAAGAATCAATTTTAAGTTCAAAACTTACAATGCAAGAAGAGTTGAACTAATAATACTTGGAGGTAGCTCTCCACTCAAGCTATTGCTTCCCAGATACCTGAGATGCATCAGACCAACCATATCAAATTATAGGAGTACTTGAACATGGTAAGGAGTTTTAGCCGAGAACGTAAGAAGATTTTCAAACGATGTGATTTTAGATTTGTGATGTTGTTTACATCACGGGTCAGTGAGATATCAACCAAACTCCTGAGCAAGCATAAGCTGATAAATCAAGGACATAAATCAACAACTTCCAAGTCAACTTGTTGAGTTTGGAATTGGACCTGTCAACTTGTTGAAGCTCAAGTCTCTCGTATGACAAAAGAAACCATATATAAAACAACTTCTGCAAACTGAACAGATTCATATACGAGAAGAGAATTCCATTCAATGTGACACATCCAGTATTGTTGTTTAATTTGAATCAAGAAATCCAAGTGCCGAACTTGAACATTAGCTAACAAAACAAGAGGATACAAATGAATTATACCAAAATGTAAAGATTCAACATAACTCTAACTATAGGCCTATCGGAGACGAACTGGTGGCTACATAAATTACATCTGGATGCGGCTCTTAAGAATCCGAAATTTCTTTAGCGGTAAAAGTTCTCATTAATATCTATATATATCCAATAGCGAAAGACTAAATTGTATTCTGTGAAGCTTCAAGGTCGATGTATACGCAAGTTTTAAGAAGTACTTTAAGAAAAATAGATCAGGCATCCTTTCAAGTCTTGCAGTTTTGTCAGCGCACCATAACTGCTTGGAATTGGGCCTTTAAGACTTGTTCCTTCAAGTCTCCTGTCATTGAAAATGATGGGGGAGAGACATATCAATCAGAATACTAGATCATTTTGAAAAGAGATACTGAAGTTAAAAGCAATGGCAGCAAACGTAAGAACATAAATGAAAGCATACAGGACTTCAAGATCTGTAAGCGTTCCCAAGAATTCAGGCAGCTTTCCAGTAAATCGATTATCAGATGCCCACCTGAAAGAGAGAAAAATCATAGGGTTGGATGGCAGAAAATTGTGCTTACTTTCTTTAATTCGAGAAATTCACCTAATCATATTTGACGCAAGTAACAAAGTAATACCAACTCTGAAGCGATTTCAAATTAATTCCTGTGGAATTGGTCCACTCACTCCACTGCTATCAATGTATCTAAGTAATCAAGAAAGCAATAGAGTCATTAGGCAAAGAAAGTGGATGTATTCACCATTACTGGGAATGACATACCACCAAAGTTCCCCCGCCCCCTCCTCCTCCACCCAAAAAGAAAACGGTAAGGAAAACCCTCCATCGCTTCCATATTCCAACTTAGCCATTAGTGGTCTATAACAGTTGTACTGTACTGTTTACTGTACTCCTTTTTTTTTTTTTTTTGGGTCACAGCTGCTTTAAAGAGGTTAAATTCCCCAGCTCACTTGGTAAGGAACCATTGAAGTTGTTTGAGCTAAAACTTCTGCAAAACAATAAAAGAAGGACATGAAGCGCCAATAGTGTATAGACAACAGAAAGGCCAATCATATTTAAGGATGAGATTTACAAGGACTCCAACTGCCAGAGATTGCCTAACTCTGCAGGTACTGCACCAGTGAAGTTGTTAATGCCAAGGCTTCTATATTTTGCAATCCCATAAACTTCATGAGAGTAAGTACCATTTCGGAAATGGAATGATATATTTGCTCCAGAAGTTCAATTATGTACTTACAAGTACTGCATCTTTGATCACTGCCCAATTTCAGCCGGGATGGTTCCGTTTAGTACACCGCAAATTCCTACAGAAGGATGCAATTTCATCAGTCAAATAACTATATATACACGAGAAAGTTACCAGCTCTTTTAGCATAAAAAATTTAGAGGGAAGTTCACTAGAAATGTCCAGAGCATAAATTTTCCTAAATCACATGCAAAATTAGAGGACAATTTCTTGGAAAGAAACAATCAGATGATGATATCACATGCAGAATTAGAGGACATTTTCTTGGAAAGAAACTATCAGAGGAGCATGAAGAACTGACAAATGGGTTACGTGGCAGACAGTGTTGGAACAGTCACAGGCAATCAGCGGATTCGCATTCTCACTTGTCCAAGTAGCATTGGTGATGCAGGGATCAGTGCTGATATTTAGCTTCTTTTCCAATTTCCAGTGATCAATAATCTACTCGAGAGCATCCACTATTTAAACAAAGCAAACTAAAAATTTGAAGTCATTGAATTTACACTAGTAAACAAAAATAAAATAAATTAGATGCAGAAGGGGACCTTCATTTGGGTCAGCGACTGGTTGGGCAGCAGTCATCTTTAGAATGAAAAGAACAAACAATAAGCCTCTCAAAACTTCCATGATTGTGAAAAGAATAGAGAAAGTAGAGCAGTCAGGTGAGAAAGAATTCAAGAAAGGCTTAGGCCTTCTTAAACTTCTGATCTTTAGTACCAACAAGTCAAGGAAAAATAATTAAGAGATCATGACTTGACAATTTGTTTTTCCATGGCGCTTGTCATTTGATTATCAGTAGTAGAATATTGTAGCGGTAGGGGGTGAAAAGTTGATAATGAAACAAATTTTTGTGATATCAGACAAAGACTCCATTTTCTGGTGTGGAGTGAGGCGAGCAAAAGGGATGATGATGTATGTAACGCTAAAAGCTAAACTACAACATGGGTTCTTTTACCGAACATTTTATAGGCAACAACCATAGACCATCATTCAACCAAGAATTGTAAAAGCTGTAGAAATATATCAAACTCATCAGCTAGAAAGCCACCTTCTAATATATAAAATTTCTTTTATTTTGGAGATTGGATGACTATTAACTATTAAGAATTTCAGATTCATATAGAACTCACCATTAAGCTATATCTCTCTTGAACTGTAGCATCCCATATTCATTAGTCGAAAGGCATATTTGTGAAGTTAAATTTTCCGAGATTCATTAAAAAAAAAAAAGGAATAGTTCTACCATTTCTCATTTCTGAAGTATTTGTAAAAGGAATAGTTCTACCATTTCTGAAAAAAGAAAAGTTAGTTATAATGAAAAGCTACAGAAAACATACTTTTTTACCCTGGAAACGGAGAAATTCAACTGCCGTACAAGTAGATTGCCGGCTAACCCCTTAAAGAACTATATATCATGTGGAGTCAAATCAGATTAGATCAGATTTTTAAGGATTCAGGGTAAATATCTTTATGATTTAAAGAAGAGTTTCAGTCGGGAAGATTTTCCGCATCTTGGATTTCCATGATCTCACTTGTTTGTAAAAATAG
Source organism: Rauvolfia tetraphylla (assembly GCA_030512225.1). NCBI lineage: Eukaryota > Viridiplantae > Streptophyta > Magnoliopsida > Gentianales > Apocynaceae > Rauvolfia > Rauvolfia tetraphylla. Next base: position 7,604,192 of record JAJQKT010000013.1, read on the forward strand.
TGTTTCTATTCAAGTAAAACGCAGATCGTGTACAGGGTAATTCAGGCCACTTTGACATTAAATGAACAAGAAGCTCAACGTGGACATGGAAAAGCGAATATTCAACTTCCAGGGTTGAAACTTGAAAGACATATATTTTCAATATTCATCTGAAAGCCACCTTTTGATTTCTATTTCCATCTACCAGTATGGATATCGGAAATACTAAATGAAGAAATTATAGATACAAATGTAAATCATCTTCACTTGAAATTTATTGAAGAAAACAAAGAATTGTTATAATGTTATTTATAATTTTCCTTTATACTTTCGTACTTTCCTTTATAGTTACTAGAAGTCAATTTAATTATGTTACCAGAAGAAGAAGTTGACTCCTCCATTAAAATAAATTGACCAAGGCTCTGATACCACTTTGTTGGGAGGTTGGGATAAATAAAACAAAACAATGAAAAATAAATCCCAAAATAAATAACCCACACTACCAGGATTAAAATGACTCTCCCAAAACTCTAGTATTGATAAAGTGAGAATTTATCAATAACCACCTAACAAAAATAAATATGATAAAAATATTGAAAATATTCTGACACCAAGATTTACGTGGAAAACCCCAAAACGGGTAAAAACCACGGGCCAAATATTGACCAATACTTCCACTATAAAAATGGGGTAACAAATCTTCTTCTAAATGTACTAGAAGGTAACACAACTATCCTCACCAAAATAGGTGGATAACAAGAAAAAAGAGATGAAAAACAAACTCACAAGAAGAATAGCAAAACCTCACTCTATTCTCTTCTCTCTTTCTTTCCTTCTCTCCCTTTCTTTTCTTTCTCTCTTGGTGCAAATGTATGCTTCTAAACTTGGCTATTTATAGGTGAAATCTAGCCAACATTTCTTGACTTATCCTACCCTAATTTTTTTTGCCAAACAATTTAGCCTCCATTTTAGAATTTTGACTAGCCAAACTTCCTTGATTTTGAGCTTCAATTTTTGGACTTTTGATTTCAATTTTGATGGCTATCTTTTTGAGTTGAAACTTAACAAATCTCCCCCTTTCAACTCATTGAGAGAGTTCCACCACACCAGCTTCGCTTCTGCAAAAATCAAACTTTTCTTTTGACAATGACTTGGTCATCATATCTGCACCATTCTCGTCAGTGTGTATCTTTTCAAGGACTAATTCTTTTGACTCCAAAACATCCCGAATCCAATGATACCGAACATCGATGTGCTTTGAACGAGAATGAAATGTTGAATTTTTGCAAAGATGGATTGCACTTTGACTATCACAATAAAGTTCATACCTTTGTTGCTTAACTCCCAATTCTTGTAAGAATTTCTTCAACCACAGGATTTCCTTACTTGCTTCAGTAGTGGCTATATACTCGCTTTCGTAGTAGAAAGGAGCAACACATTTTTGTAGTCTGCTTTGCCAAGAAACTGCTGCACCTCCAAACTTCATTAGGTATCCTGACGTGGATCTTCTATTATCAATGTCTCCAGCCATGTCTGCATCTGTATAACATTCTAATACAGGTTTTGCATTTCCAAAACACAGACAATATTTTGTTGTACCTTTAAGATACCTGAGTATCCATTTGACCGCATTCCAATGCTCTCTACCAGGATTAGAGAGAAATCGACTAACTACACCATCGCATGAGCTTTATCTCGGCTCGGTGCACACCATAGCATACATTAAGCTACCAACCGTCGAAGAATAAGGAACCTTCTTCATATCTTCCTTATCTTGCTCACTTTTAGGACATTGCTTCGTCATCGAGCTTGAAGTGACTCGCTAGTGGAGTAGAAACCGTCTTGGCCTTGCTTTCATGTTGAAACTGGGTCAAGGACTTTCTCAATGTACTTCTCTTGAGACAACCAAAGTTTACCATTTTGTCTATCTCGAGTGATCCTCATTCCAAGAATTTGCTTAGCTGGCCCTAAGTCTTTCATTGCAAAAGACTTGCTTAACTCCTTCTTTAACCTGGCAATTTTGGCAGTATCCTGGCCAACAATTAACATGTCATCAACATAAAGAAGGAGAATAATAAAATCACCATCAGAAAATCTCTTCACGAACACGCAATGATCTGGTGTGGTCCTGCAATAGCCATGTTCTGACATGAAAGAATCAAATTTCTTGTACCACTGTCTTGGTGCTTGCTTCAACCCGTACAAGCTTTTCTTGAGTTGACAAACAAGGTGTTCATTTCCTTTGACTTTGAACCCCTCCGGCTGCTCCATGTAGATTTCTTCTTCAAGATCTCCATGAAGAAAGGCTGTCTTTACGTCAAGTTGTTGAATCTCCAAGTTCAAGCTAGCTGCTAATCCAAGAACAACTCTGATAGAAGACATTTTAACTACAGGAGAAAATATTTCCTCAAAATCAATACCTTTCTTTTGATAGAAACCTTTCACGACCAACCTGGCCTTGTATCTTAGTTTGGAGATATTTTCTTCCACCTTCAGTTTGTACACCCATTTGTTCTTCAAGACTCTTTTCTCTTTCGAAAGTTTCACCAAATCATATGTATGATTGTCATGCAAAGATTTCATCTCTTCTTGCATAGCTTTCAACCACTCATTTTTACTTTCATGGTTTACAGCTTCTTTATAAGTTTCTGGTTCTCCCCCATCAGTGAGCAGCACATACTCTTGTGTATTGTATCATGTGGAAGACCTCCTTTCTCTGGTGGATCTCCTGGGTTCTGGTTGTGGTTGTGGAACTGGTGGTATTGCTGGCTCAGCTAGTGGAACATCATCATTGTTGTCCTGCTCTGCCTCAACTCTCCCGTGCTCGTCATGATTGATATGTTGAGGTGTTGGGTCTAGGTTGACTGGAATTTCTGGATCCGATCTTGGTTTATCATCTTTCTTGATGTCTTCAATGGTTTGATCTTCAAAGAAGACAACATCTCTACTTCTAATCAATTTCTTATCAACAGGATCCCATAGTCTGTATCCGAACTCTTCATGTCCATATCCCAAGAAAATACATTGTTTGGCCCTTACTTATCAAGTTTAGACCTTTTCGTCTTTTGGGAATGTGAACAAATGTTCTGCAGCCAAAAACTCTCAAATGCTTGTAAGAGATTTCATTACCTGTCCAAACTCTTTGAGGAATATCACCACCCAAAGGAACTGAAGGAGAAAGGTTGATCAAGTGAACTGCCGTTCTCATTGCCTCACCCCAGAAAGGTTTTGGAAGTTTGGCATGAGAGAGCATGCATCCGATGCGTTCGTAATTGTCCCTGTTCATCCTTTCACTCTACACCATTTGTGTTGTGGAGTCTTTGGTACACTTTTCTCAAGTCCGATGCCATGACTCCCTGCAATATGCTTCAAAAGGGCCTCTCGTATTCACCACCATTGTCACTCAGCACACTTCAATTTTCTTCCCTGCTTTCTCTTTCCACCTTGACATGGAAGTTTTTGAAAACATCTATAACCCTCGATCCTTTGACTTCAAAGAAAAAACACCATACCTTCCGAGAAAAATCATCAATGAAGGTCACAAAATATAATGCACCACCAAGTGTTCTTTTCACCCATATGACATACATCAAGATGAACCAACTCCAAAGGAAATAATTTTCTAGATGGAGGAAATTTTTGAAATGCAACTCTATGTTGTTTTCCAACTAAACAATGAGTGCAGGGATTTGAGACTTACACCTTTACATCCGGTAGGAGTTGTTGTTTGGCAAGTCTCCCGGAGTCCTTTTTCACTCATGTGGCCAAGTCTTTTATGCCAAAGATTTGAGGAAGATTCAAACCGTATTTACTTCTCCATTGCTCGACTTTGCTTTCATCACGTAAAGTGAGCTTGCTTTTTGTACCTTTGGCGATGATAAGATTTCCTTTTGTCGACTTCCATTTTCCGTTGTTGAATTTGTTTGCATAACCTTCATCATCAAGCTTGTCGGTGGAGATGAGGTTGAGACGAACATCTCGGTACATGTCTCACGTTCTTTAAAATTAGTTGACAACCCAGATCTTTGGAATTAAGGTGAATGTCTCCAATACCGATTATTTTGCAAGAGCCATCATTTCCCATTTTTACATGACCAAAATCTCCGGTGTGTAAGATGAGAAGAATTCCGTGAGAAGTAACATGATAAGAAGCTCCCGAGTCAATAACTCGATCAACTGTTATGACAGATTAGGTTAATCTTGGAATCATCACAAACAAGTTCGATTTCATCATCGGTTGTTGTGAGCAATGCTTCGAAATTTCTTCCTTGGCTTCTCCTTTTGTGTTGGCTCGATCTTTCTTCCATTTCGGCATTCATTCTTGTAATGCCCCTTCTTGTGACAATAGAAGCATTCAATATCTCTTTTAGACTTGGACTTACCTCTTGATCGTCATATCTCACTGTGGGGATCTCCGGACTTACTTCTCCCTCCGGTGATTCCTTTCAAAGCAACAAGTGCTTGAGACTCCGAATTTAATCCTTGATCCTTCATCCTGATTTCTTCATTGTACAAAGCTTCTTTGACCATCTCCAATGTAACACCACCACTTGGAGCAGAATTTAAGACAGAAACAACAAGTGTTTCCCAACTATCAGGGAGTGAAGTAAATAGTAAGAGTGCTTGTACCTCCTCATCTAGCTTCAGATTTACAACATCAGTGCGGTTTATTAATCCCTTAAAATCATTCAGGTGCTCGGACATATTTGCTCCTTCTTTGTACCGCATAATCACAGTATCTGTTTCAACAAAAGAAACTTTGTTAAGACCATATTTTCTTTCGAACATGGTCTCTAATTTTTTCCACATCACATCTGCTCTTGTTTCGCCTGAAACATGATTGAACACACTTTGATCAATCCAACTCCTAATATGACCAATAGTTTTTCTATACATTTTAGCCCATACAACATCAGATATACCCTCTGGTTTTGCAACATCACCAAGAATGGGTTCATACATATCTTTACAATATAACAAGTCTTCCATTCTAGGCTTCCAAACAGCATAGTTACTAGAAGTCAATTTAATCATGTTACCAGAAGAAGAAGTTGACTCCTCCATTAAAATAAATTGACCAAGGCTCTGATACCACTTTGTTGGGAGGTTGGGATAAATAAAACAAAACAATGAAAAATAAATCCCAAAATAAATAACCCACACTACCAGGATTAAAATGACTCTCCCAAAACTCTAGTATTGATAAAGTGAGAATTTATCAATAACCACCTAACAAAAATAAATATGATAAAAATATTGAAAATATTCTGACACAAAGATTTACGTGGAAAACCCCAAAACGGGTAAAAACCACGGGCCAAATATTGACCAATACTTCCACTATAAAAATGGGGTAACAAATCTTCTTCTAAATGTACTAGAAGGTAACACAACTATCCTCACCAAAATAGGTGGATAACAAGAAAAAAGAGATGAAAAACAAACTCACAAGAAGAATAGCAAAACCTCACTCTATTCTCTTCTTTCTTTCTTTCCTTCTCTCCCTTTCTTTTCTTTCTCTCTTGGTGCAAATGTATGCTTCTAAACTTGGCTATTTATAGGTGAAATCTAGCCAACATTTCTTGACTTATCCTACCCTAATTTTTTTGCCAAACAATTTAGCCTCCATTTTGGAATTTTGACTAGCCAAACTTCCTTGATTTTGAGCTTCAATTTTTGGACTTTTGATTTCAATTTTGATGGCTATCTTTTTGAGTTGAAACTTAACATGACCAAATGTTTCTTCTTAACGGGGAAGCCGAAACGCCTCCGGTTGCTACTGTCTCGAGCTTTGAACATGGCCAGTTACTTGCGACTTTCGAGCCTTTGATTTGATTTTTCATGCTATATTTACATTTGTGGTTCATGAATCCAAGCTTCACTTTGTCGACATTATTGCATATCGTCTAGTTATTTCATCAGCATGCAAAGTCACGAAGCCTAATGTACCTAGCCAAGAAATGTGTGGTTTCATCTGTTAGTTAGCATCAATGATAGAAAAGGCCAAACCCCTTTGAATTTTGGAGGTTTTGTTGATTGCCATTTTGAAAAGTTAGTGAGGGAGGTTTCAAAGTTGCAAAGGGCGTCTCTACTCTTGGGCACTAATCTCATAATATCAATATTGAACCAAGCATGATTCCTTTTATCACCCAATTCTAGACTGAAGTTGGTTGAGTCACGAGTGCATAAAAAAGGGATAGGAAATTGACACATAAATCAATTAACTTGGGGAACTCTTGACCCTTCTACTCCTAGCTATGGACCTTTTTCTTTTCTAATATTTGAAGGATCCAACATGGTTTTTTTAAACCACGAGTCGTGAATAATCTTTACATGTATGTGCTATTATTCTAGTGGTTAAAAGATGTGAAACTAATTGAAAAAAGTACGAGAATGTGTTATTTTCTTTTTCTTTCCATTATTTTATTCATTTTGTGTTAGTAATTCGAGAAATGTCATAGGTATTGTATTCCTTGATAGATAATTACACAAGAGGCTGAATAAAATGTTATTGAAAAGCATGACGAAAAGAGACCAAGTTGGTTTGTCTAATTTATTTTGTTGATACAATGAAAATTAGTTAATTAATTTTGAAACTAATTATCTAATAAAAGATACAAATTCTGTCAGGTATGAAGTCAACTTATCTTAATTTGAATAGTGTGCTTTAGATGTTTCCATGGTCAAATAAATAATATATTCGTTCACAATTCAATGTTTCATTTTGATTTAAAATAAAATTTAAAGAAGATGTATTTGACTTATTTAATTTACCAACTTTACCTTCATTAATCTCATAATATCCTTATCAATTAAAGAAGTTAGTGATCGGACTCGTATGTTAGTAGAGTTAAAGTACCTTAAATTAAAGGAGTAAAAGAAGTTAGTAGCGTGCTTATATATTGGTGGAGTTTATTTTTTAAAAAAAATTAAGGATGTTAATAATATAAATTTAGGTAAAATATATAATTAATATAGGAAAGTATACGTTTAATTGTGAACATTCTAAAAAGAAAATATAAAACTTTAATAGTGGACGTAGAAAGTACAAAATTTAAAATTTAAGATGAGATATGCATCTTGAATATTCTATCATTTTTATAGAAAGAGGTGTTGGAACAAGTTTAAAAATCAAACTGAACTGAAATTTAATTCAGTTTTCAGTTCAGTTTTTTAAAATTTTAGTTTGGAGAAAATTTAATTTTTCATCTTCAAATTAAACTTCGGTTCGATTTCAGTTTGGACCAAGCCAAACAAAAAAAACTGAATTTTCTTCACATTAATAATTAAGTATAATTGAAGGTTAATAACCATAGTTGAGTTACATCTTAATTAAAGTTATTTTAAAATTTAAAATACTTAATTTTGTATATTTTTGAGGACACGATTTAAAAATTCATAACTCGAACTAAATTAAAATTTAATTAAGATTATAATCAATGTTATTTTAAAATTTAAAATTTTTAATTTTATATACTTCAATTTTTTCCAAAATAAAATATTTTAGTTTGAAAATTTTTGATTTGAAAGTAAATTAGATTTAGTTTATTTTTTAAAAAATAAAGAAATTTATTTTTCTCTAAATCAAACTTCTGAACACCCCTATTAATAAATGTGGAAGAAAAGTGGTGTGCAAACCATTCAATTCTTTATCCATGTAGTTCCCGTCTTTCGGATACATGGGCTCTGGGGAATCCAACTTGTTCTTGCCTTTTTCCCCTTTTTTGTTGCCTTTTTTCAGCACAACAATGACAAAAAATATTTTTGCTAGTAACTTAACTGATTGATAAAGGTGCAATCTACTAAATGGAAGATATTCGATTTGATTGCTTCTTTTTCTTTCCATTGCATAAACTACCCTCCAAAAACAGGAAGAAAAGAAGAGTAAAGTAGCTAATTTTTATAAAATAAAAGTTGAATATTTATTTTTTAATTCGTTTTATATGCGACAATAAGTATATTTTTCGTTTAAAATTAAAATTTTATTTTTATGTAAAAATAAATTGTAAAGTAGACATTCATATCATCAATTGATATAGGGAGTCGAGAATCGAATCTAAAAAAAGTGCATATTACAAATGAACATTGTCAATTCTATTTATCAAACCTTTGTATAATTAGATTCCCAGTCCCACACGAAGAAGATAGCAGAACAAATTAATATGCTCCCTTTTCTGAATTGAAATTCACATTAGACATCTTTGCCAACTACAGAGAATTTTTGACAATGTACAGAAATCATTCACTCAATCTTTATCTCACTTCTTTTTTTGGGAATTAACAGTAGAGAATTTTCCCTTCTCAGTGAAACAACAAACATTTTACCCATGTCAAGATTGGCTGCTTCTGTTCCAGGAGGAAGAGACCAATCAAATCCATAGATTCATGATGCAAGTGCCAACAGAATCTGCTTTGAGAGCCAAAGACAATCCTACACAGATCCTCCTGCCTCCACCGAAAGGCAAAAGTCAATGCCATGTTCCCTTTAGATCGAATTTTTTTGCCCAGAAAGCTCTCCGGTTTGAAGCTTAGAGATCTTCCCAAGCCATGGGGTGTCGTCCGATGGCGCAGGCGCTTACGATCCAAAACTTGACAAATATGGCATCTTATCTAGATGGCATTCATGCAAGATGCTTCTTTCAACGGCATTTTCGAGTTCATCACGAAGTTTTGAGAGGACTTCTTGGTTTCTTGTTAGCTCAGCCATTGCCCATTCAATTGCTGTAGTTATAGTTTATGAAGTAACAAACATTTCCTGCAAGTTATTTGAAAACCGTAGGATTAGTGTTGGTCAGAAATTCCAGAATCAAATCATAAAAATGTGTGAGAGGGCGAGAAAGGAAGAGAGATCATAAAAATTGGGAGGTTGGAAATCTGAATCAGAACATCTAACAAATATCTGCTCCTGATGCTAACATCCTTCTGGCTTCTCTTCTTGCTTATTGTGTATTATTTTCCCCCTCATTGTCTTGTTTGTGTTGGTTAAGGCCATGGCTTTTTGGTGACTCCAAAACCTAACCCAAGAAATGCAGGAAATATATCAACTAGGCCAGGGATGGCACTCTCAACAACTCTCCCCACAAGCCTTTTCATTTCTGCAATTTGATCCTGGGAATCAATGGCATCTTGGGACACCGTGATATTACTCAATGTATTGGCAACATTTGCAAATACAACGTTTGGAATCTCCACAACCTCACCATCTTGTGAACCCAGAAATCTTTACAATTCTGCTGCCTTTTCTAGTCTCAAATTCGAATGTGATTCCAGTGCTCGGGATGAAAAAGGTTTGTGGTCTCCGGCTTTCATCACATTGTGGACACAATGTCATCACTGAACTGCTAATTTTTGGGACTCCGCAGCTTACTCGCGTCACGTACCTATCACATAATTCCCGGTCATCGGATTGGAAGACTTCCCTAGCTGCAGCGCGGGCGATGCAACGATGACGAGCCTCGATCGGAGATTTAGAGCCATGAGAGGGCCACAAGTTTGGGCAAGATTGGTCAACCGGACATGGGGTTTCTTTGTATTTAGGTTAAAAATGTTACCTCCGATAGGCCATGCATATAGACCAGGTGGGAGTGGCAAGACCGAATCAGCTTTACTTTTGGTGAAGAGATGGTATAGGATGCTTGAGAACAACACAAGTTGAAAGAGAATTTTTGGTCCATTATCCTTTACAAATATTGAACTTTTATAAAATATTCAATATAAAATAGTATTTATATCATATTTATAATTATAGTTTGAATTTATTAATTTAATGTATTTAGATTTGATTCCGTTGTAAAATTTAATATAAATTTTTTATTTTAAATCTCATCCGTTCTATTAAAAATAACTGTGTCTAAGGGTATATTTGAACAGGGTTCGATTTTGAAATCGAATTTAAAATTTTAAGTGTGGAATCTATATTTTTTCATAAATAATGTAACTTTCACGAAACTAAAAAAAAAAATCTCAAAACCAAACTCTATCCAATTACACCTTAACTATATCTTTCAGCATTTTCTTTTCATTCGCTTGTCAAAATGCAAGCATTTTGCTCTTTCTATGCAAACAAAAAGGAAAATTTCATTGGAGGACTTACAACTTGAAAATAGAAAATAGTTATACAATCACATATTAAAACAACCAAATCACATATTAAAAATTTGTAATTAATTTAAGAGTATAAATTCTACGAACACATAATTAATAAGTGGTAACAACATATATTTATTCAAATCCTTTTTTTTTTTTAACAATCCATCTGCTTGTGGGTAATCTATTATAAAGTATTTTGGTCTTTCAACAAAAAATTCATGAGAAATCAAAAAGGTTTCTTAATTATTGGGTGAAGGGTTTCCAAGTATTTTGTTTGAATTTTCCAAAGTTGACGAAACAAACCAAAGTCGTCTTGTAAATAGTTGGAGGCTCCTCCAACTAAAGATTCAGTGCGCCGGCCTCCTCCTCCGCCTCTATCGCCTGCGGCTGCTCCCGAAACTGCGCGAATTGAATTTGCAGCGGGATATATGTAAGAGAAGTCGAAAAGGAATTCAGCGATTGATTGCGGGACTGTTGAATTGACAGAGATCGATCCACCTGTAGTTGGTGGTGTAGAAATGACTTCCAATACTGGATTACTGCCGACGAAGGCGACCGATGCACCTCCCAAAGTAGAGGAGAAAATCTTCAAGGGATCTGCGATGACCAAAAGAGGCGCTTACGCTGCTATTTCTTACATGGCCTGTGCTGGTACTCATTTCAACTCTTCCTTATTTGTTCCTTGTTATTTTAATTTTCATAGCATACACATGTCTGTATGTGGCGAATTCTCCTCAGTCTTAGCTTATTTCTAAATACATATATGAACTGATGGGATTTCCTTTAATTACTTAAATTTCAAAGATGGAATCTTGCATTAGATTATGATCTGCGTAAGTTTACATTTCAGTTGGATATATATTTTTTTTCTTTTGGCCACTTTGATATCCGTGAAGCATTTTCGTGTGAGCAGAGTTTTGTCGGGTCTTTTGCAATCAAACTTCCCAGTTTTCCTGGACATTACCGTTTAGGTTTCTTGTATAATTATAAGCAAAATAATTTGGCTCCGGTTATGGGGATTGCAAGTGAAGCAGAGTAAACCAGCTACATCTTACCCTGAGCTGTTCGTGTTATTCTTTTTAAATGAAAATTCTTGCCTGCCAAATTGGAGATTGTATGTCTTTCTGGCACGCTAATGCATGTAGTTGAGTGGTTTGTAGTTATAAGTGTGGTTTATCTTTCTGTCTTTGTTTGCTAATGTACATAACATCTTCAAATTCAATTATGCAGTGCTCTTGGTTTTGTTCAATAAAGCAGCTCTTTCTTCATACAACTTCCCCTGTGCAAATGTCATCACTCTATGTCAGGTAATTTGCAGACTATTTTCCCATGAGTTGCTGGTTTAAAAATGAGATATCCAGTTGTATATTAATTTTTGCTATTGAAAATCTATATCGATACCAAATTAGAATTTCTTGCTGCATACTGTAGCGAATCAGAATCAAGTCGTGTACTAGGTTCGGCTGCTGAAATTCTAACTTAAGATAGCAAACTTGTGTATGAGTTTCCTCATAGTTGTGCATCTTTGGAAGTATAGTTTCTTTCTTAAATGATCAAGTTCCTTTCGCACTCTCTTCATCTACTTAAACAAATTTTTTATTTGATTCTGATTGCAGCGTTGCATAATTTTTCTTGAATTGTTTGTTCCTCTACTACTTATTATGCTCTTTTGAGATGGTTTGTCATCTTGTACTTTACATTTTTCAATATTGCAGATGATATGTTCATGTGGCTTCCTTTATGCCTTACGACGCTTGAATATCATTTCTTTTAATGCTGGGGAATCCCTCTCAATAACGGATAATTCAAAAGCATGGGTACGAATGAATACATTGATCAAAACCATGCCTCTTGCCATGAGCTATTTACTCTATATGGTATTTATTCCACTTAATCACATTGCTTTTCCAGTTGCACCCAATTCTTGCTGTCTTAAATAAACTTTTCGGATTCTTTTGGTTCTCCTTGAAAGCTAGCTACCATGGAGTCTGTTCGGGGAGTAAATGTTCCCATGTATACAACCCTTAGGAGAACAACAGTTGTATTTACAATGATTGTTGAGTATGTCCTTGTACGGCAGAGGTATACCCCCCCAATTCTTGGAAGGTAAGCTTATTACGATATTTTGATGCACTTTTAGAAATATGAAATTTCACTTATATAATGCTTTCAACAGGAATTGGTGGTGTTTTTTTAATTGTTGAGGCATATATATGCATACATAACTCTTTTTGGAGACTTCAAGTGTCAATATTTGTTTCCTGTAACTTAGCCACAACTGTTGATATTTAGTATTCTACACCTCCATGCAAGAACTACAATTGTAAAGCACTCATTTGATGGTCAGCAGTATTGGCAATAATTTTGGTTAAACAAAAATTTAATTCTAGTCAAATGTAGAATGGAAAATTAGTGCTAATTTTTCTGGTTACTCACAGGGAAAGAAAGATATGAATAACTGGGAAAAAGAAGGAAATGAATGTGAAGGGTGGGGCTGGAAATTTTTTCTGGTTCCAATCACCAGTGGTCTTTCTTCGTGTTGTGGAGATTATGGATCTGAATGGGAGGGATTTAATGTGAAAGTAAAAGGAGAATAACTGCAACCGCCGAGAAACAATGGGAAGAGGCCCTTTCTTTTATGCTCTGAAAATCACTTGTAGTTATTATACCATTTCCTTGAAGAGGAAAATTGGAGTTGAAGAGTCTCTAATTGCGCCTTTTTTATTAGAGGGGAAAAAAATGTATACATCTATTTATGATTATGAAAGAAGTACCTGTTTGGAATTTTGGCAGGAAAAACGAGATCTTTATTTTAGTCCAGCCACATGTCTGATAGCGGATGAGGAAAATTTTTAGAAAAATGGAAAGGAAAAGCTAGCAAATGTTCTTGAATATTCTTGACAATTTCTGTTGCAATTCAATTGGTTATGGAAGCCAGCTGGATTGACAGGTCTTGGAGCACCATTGTTTTGACCTGGTCCATGTTAATATGATTAAACAACATAAAACTTTCCTAAGTCTATTTTTATTTTTCTGTTTCATTCACAAGTGTGTACCCCTTTGTCTTATCATGAACCCAATGGTTACGTGATACTGAAGATGGCTTTCTGCTTAAATTTTATGAGGTCGTGGTGCTGTTGCCTGGCTTGGATGGTATTGGATACGGCATTATTTACTTTGAAATGATTGTATATCCATTATCTTGTGACTAGTAAATGTAGTTTTTCTTTGAGTGCTGCTGTTCTAATTTCTGCCTTTAACAAAAAGTATGATTAAGGTGTTGTCAGTGTGGCATTGATTGTACTCGGTGCATTTATTGCTGGAGCTCGGGACTTGTCATTTGAATTCTACGGCTATGTTGTTGTTTTCCTATCCAACATAACAACTGCAATATACCTTGCAACTATTGCGCGCATTGGTAGTACTTCTGCTTCTTCTTCCAATGTTTCCTTTGCAGCTCGGTTCTTTCTGTGTTCTTACTGAACTTTAATTTTCCAGGCAAGTCTAGTGGCCTCAACAGTTTTGGCCTTATGTGGTGCAATGGTTAGCATGTGAACATTTTTGTTATTTTCCGTTTGTTTCATCACACTGTATGATTTTGATGCCTTACTAGTAAATTTGAACATGTTCTTTGATATTTGTATAAACATTGTAGGGATTTTATGTGGACCAGTATTATTCATATGGACATTTTTTCGTGGTGACTTGGAGATGACAATGAATTTCCCAAATCTGCTTTCCCCTGGGTTCCTGGTAAAAGTCATCTATTGGTCAAAGATCTTTGTACTGTGGATTTACCAATGTTTGACACTCAAGTTTTATGTACCAGTGTGTGTGTGTGTAAACATTATTGATATTTGTGTATGTTTGTAACTGTATTGTGTTATTTTTTATTCTGTATGACATTCTTTTTGTGATGATAGAATGCATTGATATTGGGTTCCACATCAGATGCTTTTCTCTTAAGAACTTAACCAGTTGAAATGTATGGGGATCCTTGAGCTGTACAAAGACATAAGAAAATATAGCTTTCAACTCTTTACATTGCAAAATCTGCAAGATTTTTAAAAGCAATTTTCACTTGTAATGTTCTTGAATAGAGTGCAATTAACTTGTGGATGCCATTAAATCATAGGATTCAGATTGTGGACTATTTACCATTTCAGCGTTTGCTTGTTTAGTATTAGATAGTTCTAGCTCTAATAACTGAACTTGTCAAAAGGATAATGGTATATAATTAAAGCTTAAGCGCCTTATCTCATGAGTCATAAAGTATGAGCAAGTCTAAAGGTTTTCTGTGGTATGTGTTGCAGAAGGTAGAATGGCTAACAATTGTACATGCTATTATTGAAAAACACTTGGAAAACATGCGTGATCATTTAGCTGTAATGGACATGTGATTTAGATCATGGTTGTGTTACCTATGTATCGATCTTTCAGCCAATATTTTCCGATTGGGCTTTCCTGATAAATGGTTTTAGCAGCCAATTTATTTGTTGGCAGTTATTCTTGGTTCCATTAGACATCTGAATTCATCTTAACGTTGATTCTGATATGTTATCCTTGAGTCTTAGAGGAAACCTCAACATATCTCTGAATTAAAATATATTTGCCATAGCTTAACAAGAAAGAAATTGAACTAGCATATGAATGATAAGGGGTGTTATAGGGTAGTATTTTTGTGTATCTGCTCCTCATCCTTTCCACTTCTGTCTCCTTGTTATTCGGCCTTATGTAGTTACTGGTAATTGTAATCATGGGTAAACTTGACCTCTTGGAACTATCGGAATGATACTGACCTGTGAACGCCGTCAATTTTGAGGATAGCTATATTGATTCAGCAGTCTTGTTCTTGATTTTCAAGAAGTATTATAAATTGCTGATCCATTTAATGTGTATTGGTATTGGAACAGAGCAAAATTTTTATCCATTGGCAGAGAGAATATTACTCCCTCAGTCCCAAAATATGAGCTTCACTTGATACTTTCACAAGGATTAAGAAATAACTAAAATCTATGCAATTCAAAATAAAAAGACTGATAGTCCCTTTTCTACCCATGGTATACATTAAAGACATCTCTTTGGAAATTGAGATACTAGTAGTTAATAAGGGTAAGATTGAAAAAAACTTATTAAATGTCTATTGCTATTACAAATGAAGCAAATATTCTGGGACAAATGAAAAGTGCAAATGGAGCTAATATTATGTGATGGAGGGAGTATCTTGCTCTCATTTCCAAGTAAAGAAATTCCTTAATCTTATATGCTGTTGGGTAATAGTAACTTTTGGGCCACCTCTCCTATATTTGCTTAGTTTTCTTCTCATGTCAAATGGTCTGTTTTCTGTTTTATGCTTCTCTAACTCTCCTTGGTTTCGGTTGATGCGGGCAGGTTGTAGTGCTGTTTTCCTGCATATTTGCCTTCTTTTTGAATTATAGTATATTCCTGAATACAACTCTCAACTCCGCGCTCACACAGACAATTTGTGGTAATTTGAAGGTTTGCTAACCAATACCTTGCACCTTTATTGAATGTGCAAATGCTCAATTTATCCATATTGCAATTTTCATTTCTAGGATCACATATCAGTAGATCTTGTACTTGAAGTTAGCTACTTTGAATATCTGTAACATTAGGTTGTTTTATTTATTTAATGTATAACAGCAATACTAAAATATTTACACAGCTTACTACATTTTATGCAAAATAATCATTTTCAGGATATCAAGAGATTATCTTATGCATTTAACACAGTTTTGTAAAGTAAGTGAAGCCAAATATTCTTTCCGTCTATAATTGAATGTTCAATTTTCACGTAACAAAAAAATAAAAGAGAGTAATTTGACTATAGAAAAATTATTATGATATCCTTATTAATTAAAGAGATTAATGGTAAGACTTACATATTATTGGAACTTATATCCCTTAAATCAATGGAGTAAAAGAGGTTAGTGGTGGGGCTTTTGTGTTAGTAGAACTTACTTCTCTTGAATTAAGAAAATTATTAATGGAAGTTTAGATAAAATATGTAATTATTTTTAAAAAATTGGCATTCAATTGTAGACATCTTTAAAAGAAAATGTGGATATTCAGTTGTAGACGGTGGGCGTAATAAAGTGAAATTAAAAAATAACAAATTTCAACTGTGCATGCTTTGTATGAGTTATTAAACTTCAAAATCTTTCTCATTCGACGGAAACTGTGGTCAAGTAGTGGTCACATCTGTTACTCTTCTTGTGTAGGATCTTTTCACAATTTCACTTGGATGGATAATTTTTGGTGGGCTTCCATTTGATACTGTGAGTAATTGCTATTTTCATCATCTTTCTGAACAGCAACTGTGGCTTCTAATGTTTTATTTTCTCTGCCGAATGAAGACTTAAAAGAATGTCCTATTGGCTTTTACTTGCAGTTGAATGTTATTGGACAACTACTTGGTTTTCTTGGGTCTGGTTTGTATGCCTACTATAAGCTCATCGGGAAGTAACAGCGGAAGATGTCAAGAAAATTTCTTTTCTTAACTTTTTCTTTCGGAGAGATATCAGCTTCAGCCATTTTTTCGCCCTTTGTTGGAACTTCTGGAGCAAGACATTTGTTCTGTTGGGATTTTGATCTTATGGACGGAAAGGGCGCTGACGAGTAGCTTGTTTGATTTTTTCTGGGATGAGCTGATTGGATTATTGCTTATTTGTACATGATGATAGCACTCTTCAACACAGTTTAGGATGATCATATGTGGTAACATATCTTGGCTACTGTTGCTGCCCTGTAATTAGCGTTCTTTGGAAATAGGCCACAAAAATGACCTTAATAGTTCGGTTTATACTATGACTTCTATGAGATTACACCATATTTTCTGTTTTTTAAATAATAATAAAATATTTTAAACACAAAGTAATGTTCCCGATTGTAAAATTTTTTTAAACAGTAAAAAATAAATATTTTTAAAAAAGTTATATTTAAAAATTAAAATAAAAATTTTATTTTAAACAATTTTAATGAGTAAAAGTTATTTTAAAAATTATTCTTAGTAGTTTTTCAAAAATAATTTGGTTCGGATTTTCACAAATACCTGGTTGTCTTTGGTTATTCGAACTTTGATATACGATAACCTAAATTCATGAACGAGATTCAAATTTTACAGATTTGGTTGTCACCAGAACTACACTATTAATAGTGCGACTGGGAACTGGGAAGGTTCGAAGAAATTCATCAGTCAGGTGTACAATTTCACCGAGAAAAGCTTTTTACCATATTAAACTCTCAGAATTTTCTGGTAAAATGGGCACCTGGTATGTCATATTTTCAGCAAAGTTTGATCTGCTACAATCTTTTTATTCCAACATTGGTAAAATTAGCTTTACTTGGATTAGGTTCCAAACGAAATTCAATGCTAATTTCTCTACAAAAAATTTCAAAATCAAAATTTATTCAATCACACCCATTTATGACTATAATTAGGGAGTAGATCTTTTTTGTAACGCTACAAAGACTTGTAATTATAAATAGGAATGGGTTGTATTTTAGAGAAGAGGTAAGGCAGAATTTCACATTAAAATTTGCAATTAATCTGAAAGAAAAAAAAAACTCCGGAAGGACGCCTTTTATTTGCATAGGCGTGTTTTGGTTAAGCAATTAATTATTCTGGCACTGCAAGTCCCATTACGATTAGTTCCCTATTTAAGGTGTGACGGGACCTTAAAATTGCTCCTCTCTGTCCCGGAGAAATTTGTTGGCTTCGTTAATCGCTATCATGGCATGGTATAAGGTTGCAAGCGCCTCAGAGTTTCTGGTGATCACCGAAGTAGGGATTGACGACGTCAAGATTGCTAAGAAAGCATGGGTTTTTCCAGGTCAATCCTGCTCCATCTTTGATGTCTCGCCGGTGAACTACACGTTCGAAGTTCAAGCCATGAGCGCCGAAAAGTTGCCCTTTATCCTTCCGGCTGTCTTCACAGTCGGCCCTCGCGTTGACGATGGAGAAAGCCTTCTCAAGTACGCCAAACTCATCTCCCCTAACGACAAGCTCTTCAACCATGTCAAAGAGCTCGTTTCAGGGTGTCATTGAGGGCGAAACTCTCGTCCTGGCTGCTTCAATGATCATGGAAGAGATCTTTAAGAGAACCTAGGAGTTTAAAAAAGAGGTCTTTGAGAAAGTTCAGCTTGAACTCAATCAGTTTGGGCTGTTGATCTACAATGCCAATGTTAAACAGCTTGTGGATGTTCGCGGACACGAGCACTTCTCCTACCTGGGTCAGAAAACCCAGATGGAGGCCGCCAACCACGCCAAGATTGATGTTGCGGAGGCCAAGATGAAGGAAGAGGTTGGTGCAAAGCTTCGAGAAGAGAAGGCACTCCAAAAAGCTGCGAAAACAGATGCGGAGACGAAGATTGTGTCCACACAGAGGCAAGGAGACGGGAAAAAGGAAGAAGTCAGGGTGGAGACCGAGGTTAAGATCTTTGAGAATCAAAAAGAAGCCGAAGTGGCCAAGGCCAATGCAGTATTGGCTAAGAAGAAGGCTGGATGGGCCAAGGAGGCACAGGTTGCCGAGGTTGAATCAGCGTAAGCGTGGCACTAAGGGATGCCGGATTGCAGAAGAAGGTTGAGAGGATGAATGCCCTGACCAAGACAGAGAGGCTCAAAGCTGAGTTCTTGAGCAAACCCAGGGTTGAGTATGAGACCAAGGTATGTGCTTTTCTTAATTTTCCTCCTCCATCAGTATATCTTTTCTTCCTGTTCCTCTATTGGTCAAGCATGTTCGGCGGCCCATAAAAACAATTAATGGTGGAAAAATTGAAGGAATTCTCCTTTTCTGTTTGAGAGTGCTCTGGTTAAATACTGGACTAAGGGGAGCTCTGTGATATCATATATGTGGACATGCATCTGGAAAGAAGAGTATGTCACTGGGAACAAAATTTGGTGGAGATTTTGCCTTGTTTTCCTAATTAATGGTCTCCAATGTCTTCTTATTTTCTTGTGAACTTGATTTAAAGAACAGATTTTAGGATCTCCGTCATACGCAAACAAAGCTGTTAGTCAAATTCTCTGTTTTCTTTTGGTGGGTTTTGGTGGGTGGTGAGGGGACGGTGTGGTTTGATGGAATTCGTAATTAGTAGCATTATCTTTTCCATTAATGTGATCACGTGACTTACGTTATTGCGAATCAAACATATAGGTATACAAGAAGCAAATTGGGAGTTTTACAAGAAACAGAAGCAGTTTTATACAAAAAGGCAAAACAAGCAGAGGCCCAAAAAGCAACTGCAGCAGCATAATTGTTTGCCCGTCAACAAGCAATAGATGGATAATTATACGCTAAGAATAAAGAAGCAGACGGGCTCATGGCAATGGCAGAAGCTCAGGGAAAGTATTTAAGCACCCTGCTTCAAGCACTGGACGGTAATTACGCAGCTCTTAGGGATTACCTGATGATCAGTGGGGGGAAGCAGTGGAGAAGCTGCTGCTGCCGGTGATGGTGCCATGAAAGAGATCAGTCAAATTTACAAGATGCTTCCTCCGCTGCTCAACACCGCCCACGAGCAGACCGGAGTGCTCCCACCGGCATGGTTGGCCAGCTTACCCCAACCTGACTCGTCCAAATAGTCTGCTAGCATATATCAGATATAAGAGTAGCAGTAAGAGGAGCATATTAGTGTGATTTCACATATAGTACTATGCGAATGGCAAACCGAATGAAATAAGTCACTTTATACAGTCTGAAAGTTTTTCTTTACATATGATGCTGTTTTCTAATTAATTACTGATTGGGTATCTGATTTCTTGCTTCTGAAAGAAACAGCAAGAAAAGAATATGCATGAGTGTGAGGTTGAGCAGCATCATGAAGTTTTTGCAGTTAGGCTGCTTGTGTTCTGGGTAGTTTTGCATGGTAGGTAGAGGGTCCATACTAACACTAAAATAACGTTAATAGCAATGGTAAAATGCACAATTTGCACACAACAAACTCATTTTCTTGGCAATATATAATTGGACTTGCACTCTAATCGGGTTGTTTGGGCATATTTTACTAAATATAAGATTTTTTAATATTTTTTGTATATATTAAGAAATGAAAAACTAGAGGGTATTTTTCTTATTTTATACTTAACTAATTTAATTTAATTTCTACTAATATAAAAAAGAATTGATAAATTATATTAATAAGTAAGGGTAAGAAATGAAAAGAATCTTAAAATACTTTATATTTTGAAATAAATAGAGTTTCAAATTGAACAAACAAGACAGTCAAAAACAGTTGAAAGAACAAGAAGCTAGAAATCAAATCAATAAAGGAAAAATGACTTATATATAATCTTTAAAGTTAGGAACTTGTCATATTATGGTTTTTAAAATACTTTTTATTGTTAAAATCCTTTAAAAAATTTACTTGTGAAGTTTGTGTCATTTCAATCCTTTAAAACTTTACTTGTGACAAATTAGTATCCATCAATTTACAAAATTGTCGAGTTAAATCTAGCTTAGTAGATAAAATTGCATTTACAAAAAGAATTTTAGTGTTCGTTTAGTAATCTACTTAGTAAAAGTACTTTTAACTAAATAGAATATTTTTAATTAAATGGAATAATTACACTTTTAGTCGTGAGATTTGTTTAAACTATGAAATAAATCTCTTAGTTTGAAATATTAAATATTTACCTTTCAACTTGTTTTAAAAAAAATTGTATATTTACCCAGTAATTCACAAATCAAATAACATTTTAATCCTTATCATTAATCAATTAATGATTAGTTGATAAGTTTCTCATAAAATTAATGTAAAATATTAAAACTATCCTTCCAAATTTATGAAAGGTATTGCATTTTACGTATTGAATATTAATTTATTTAAAAATCATTGCACTTTATAAAAATTTTTATTTTATAAAAGTATAATATGGTGTGTGTCCTTCAATTTTTACAAAGATACAAAATAAGATAAGCATATATTTTAGTAAAATAAAAGTATAATATAACAAATAGATAATTTTCATCAATTTTAGAGGGATAAAGTTAAAATTTTAAAGCAATTTATAAGAAATCTATAAGCTAATCATTAATTAATTAACGATAAGGATTAAAGCATATTATATGATTCTAAATGAAATGGTAAATTTGTAATGTTTTAAACAGTTTGAATGGTATATTTATAGTTTTTGAAACAAGGAGATTTATTTCATAATATGAATAAACCTTAAGGGTAAAAGTGTAATGTTCCTTAATTGAAAAAAAATCCGTTTTGAATTTATTTTATGTTTATTTTTCACCAAAACGTATTAAAAGTATAGCACGGTTTAAATTTCTTTCTTTTTTACCATTAAACTGCCACATGAAAAAAGAAGCATAGGACCCTAATGGGAAAAAAGTATATAACAAAGATTTTTAAGTGAGGTACCTCATAACTTTTTAGGACGAGAAATAAAATATGATAGAGATGGGGGTTAAGAACGGAATTTAATGCCGATATTTTTTAAAATTTTTTTAAGTATTATTTTTAAAATTTTTAATAATATTTTTTGTCAAATTTGCCTCAATGTTTGTGAAAAATTTTTTATATGAGATTGTATATACATTTTTTTCTCTTTAAAATTGAAGTTTTAGTTCCGTCAAATTATTTTTATTTTTCTTTCCAATGAATCCCATACAATTATAAGAATGAACAAGAAAATAGGCACCGGTAATGCGTTCAACGAGGATGCAACCCGGATGGGTCGGGACGTTCTAGCGAGCGATATATGAATTGAGATACTGCTTGACTCGAAGACAGAAATTCCAGGCGGGCACGGCTTGTGGTCCGACCAAACCTATAAAAGGCTGGGGCGGGGGCGCGTGGCTATACTGGAACACTTGACATTGCCTCCCAACGGAGGAAACTGTCATCTCTCTCCCTTCCCTCCAACGAGACAGAGCTTCCATTTCTGTTAAGAGGAGAAAGGGAGAAAAAGGCTATATATTACTAATAATTATAAGGGCAGGAATAAAGAAAATTCGATTCTCCTCTTCTTTCTGCCTCTCTCTCTCGCACAAGTCCCCCGACCAAAGCGATGCCGAAACCCTAACTCTTCACCAAAGAATCCCAAAAATTTGAACAAACAAAAGATTAGTTGAATTTCTTATTTTTCTGCGGTCTCTGTGGGGCCAATATATTTGATTCCGTGTGTTCTGAGGTGGAGAGGAGGAGACCTTGGATCAGGGTTTGGCACTTGTTGGCAGAGAAGCGCATCGTATTTGACACTGCAAAGAATTTTGTTGTTAGACAATCAAGATGGAGATGTTGGCGCTGCAGGAAGATTATGTTAGCCCTAGAGTTTCATTTCGCAGAAATGGGTCGATGGCGTGTCCGCACCCTTCGTTGCTCATTGATAGCCTCTCTAGGAAGAGCTTTTCTTATAATAAGCTCCCCTCGCAGCCCCTTACACTCACTGTCATCAAATTGGATGGCTCTTCTTTTGGTACCATGTCTCTTTATCTTAAATCTTTTTGTTTTTAGGTAATTTTCGGATTCAAATGAATTCGTTTTTTCCTTTTTTTTTTTTTTAACAGTGATTGAAGTGCCAAAGACGGGGACGGTCGCACAACTAAAGCAGGGGGTAGAAGCGGCCTTTAGTTATTTGCCCAAGCATGGACCAGGGACAGTATCTTGGTATATTATTATGAACTGCATTGCAAATTTTTGCACGGTTCACTTATGCACGTATGCGAATGTATCTGAATTCTAGTGGGAATCTGGCAGCATTTTCTATCTTAAATATAGTCATTAAATGGTTCATAGCTTTTTTTTTTTGTTTTTTTTTTTTTGGAATGCTGCTGATTTATGTCCTTTCGGATCTCACAATTAGATTGTTAGTTTTTCTCATTCAATCTCGTCTTTCTGCCTTCGTTCTAAACTCTCCAAATTTGATTATAGGTCGCATCTATGGAGACACTTTTGCCTGTCTTACCACGGGCAGAAATTGATTACTGATAGTGATCATATTGGAAATTATGGCATCAAGGATGGTGACAGGGTTAGTTTCTTCTTCAGTGGACATAAAAGGTTTTCAATGATTATAAAAATCATACTTGAACAATATTTCTCATTTCTATATTCATGAAGTCAAGACATATTATTGTTTTTCCCTAAGCGCTTGTCTTGAGATGATTATGATGAAGAAAATTTTCGCATAGGATAATTATGAGAAAATGTAAAGTGGAAAAAAGTGATAGCTTCCGGCCCTAGTTAATGGCCAGGGCCAGGTACATGTTAAGTGGAAGTTATGCAAGATATTCCCTCTAGTCTAATGCTTGCAAATAACAGATTGAAGTGGGATGACTGAGAAATAGCTTTCACTTTCCAGATTTATCTATAGTTTGACTGCACTTCTCCTACTTACAATCATTCAACTTCAAATGCCATAGGGTATATAAATTCTTGCTTCTACTCTGCTTCTCTACGTAAACTTATTGAGAAGTTTTTAGATAGGAGAGAAATAATTCTATCACAGATCTACCTGTACGTTTTGGACTTTCCTTCCCTCTCTTATTTTGCTTTAACTACAGTTCTAGTTTCACATGTGATGAGAGTTGCATAGATTAATTTGTAATGGTTAACACTGCTTGTGTCATTACAGTATCTCTTCCCCTTTGGACAACTTCAGGCAGATGAATTTACAGGGTTATAAGAACTTATGGTCACTTAAAGAGTAGCAATCTTATATTCTCCCTTATGTATTCTTGGATGGATTTCATGTTTTCCTTGTTCAGGTCATTTCATTTGATCTTGAAAGATTCTGTAGGTTTATCTGTTTGCATATTGCTTTGTGATGTTTGGTGTTTATATTCTGAACTTGCAGCTTCATTTTGTGCGGCAAGTCTCCTGTAGTCAGAACATGGTGAAGGAGAAACAGGAAGAGGAGGGTCCTGATCTGGATAAACCCATCATGTAAGTATATTTGTAGTCTTCTATCTTTTATTGTTGATACTTAATCCTGTCAGGAACCTTTTCCGTTTTTCTTTTTCCCCCTTTCTCATGAATCTTGTCCAAGTCTAGCTCGAAAGTCACATGTTTACATGCCATCTATCATGATTTCAACATGGAAAACTTCAGAGGAAATATTCATTTCTTGCATCTTTGCTTAAGGATTAAAAAGGGTAGTCATAGTGAAAGAGTCTTTTACCGGGGAAGAGGTTATATGTAAATAAAGGGAAACAGTGATCATAAACATTTTCTTTTTTCATTTTTTATCATCTCAAGTTGGAAATGCACAACCTTGGAATGATTCCCTGGGGCAAGTCTTGCTCTGCTGAATATGTAGGTGAAATTAGTAGTGTCTATGCCATACTGTCATTGAGAAAAATGACTTGCTTTATCGAAATGAATAGTCATGGTACGCAAAACTAGCACTAACTCAGTGGTCCAAAACCATGGCTGCAAGGACAGACAAGAAATTGAAGAGAAAGATGATAATGCTAATGAAAGCAACATAAAGAATCAGCGAGACAATTATGATAACAATGAGGGGGAGCAGGGAGTTTGGACATATTGCCAATACAAGTTGGCTCATTTGTTTGGACGGTGGTTGTCGTACCATAAATTGGCAACTTCAGATACGATAGTGGAAGAGAAATGTTATTCACCTGGAACATCCTTTGACCGTTTAGGAAGTCTCAAAAATGCTGTACGGCTTTCCAGTGATATATATGATTTTCAAAGAGAGACTTGGAAGGCAAGGTAATGCAAAACACATTAATATCTTGTTGGAGCTTGAAATGCCCGACGCTTCAATCACTGAACGGAGAACAGAGACTTCAAACTTCCCTAAAAGGTATACTGTCTATGCTCAAGTTCGGCATTATGCAACATCTGATGGCTGTATTGTTATTGGTGGCTAAGGACTCTCTTCACATCTCTGGGTTTGTTGATTATGAAGAGGCTAACAAGTATAGGGACTGAGGTAGCTGACGTTAGTCCAATGATTTAGAAGTATATTGCAACTAGCATGGTACACAAGCAACAAGTGTCTGAGACGATGGGAGCAAATTACTTATGGCTAGGCAAGCTCCTGGGACTTGATTGCCATGATCTTTTGACACTTGTTTTTCCTTCCAGGTACTTAGCCCTTTTTTAAAAAAAGTTCAGTTTTGTTCATAATCAAATGGACATAGAGAATTTCGAAACTCTGTACTCTTTGGAGACCGATAAGAGAAACCCGTTTCATTTATTCATTACTTTGCAAACAAATGCATAGTTCACTCTATGCTTTTTAAATTTTTTTTCATTTTCTACATGATGAGATTACGTCTTTAATTGAGATTTGGTTTATCTAGTAGCTACAGGTACAGTTATGTCCTATGTACATCAATACAGTGCAATTACCATCCCCAAGTTAATTAAGAATGATTTAGCATAATTAAAATGTTTAAATGATAAATGGCTTTTTATGAATAAATGAGAAACTGGTTGAATGACAAATTTATCATTATGAAATTAATATCAAGTTATATTTATATTATTCTAAAAGTATGGCGGGGTTATGTTAATGTAGATTTTTTTTTTGTTTCTTCTGGTAAAAAATATTTTTAATTTGAATAGATCATTTTTTTATTTTGGTAGTCTAGTTTGAACAATTTATTAACAACCAAGAGCGTGTTTATTAGTCCTATTAATGTAATTGTCTTTCTTCCAAATCGACCGGTCAGAAGCAAAAAGTTACCTCCATAATGTAATAAAAAATAATATTAATTTTATGGAACTTGCTTCTCTGATTTTTTCACCGAGAAAAATTTCTTCTGTAATTTAATAGCATATGAACTCTATACGCAGTTGCATAGAGAGAGGTTAGATAGCGTGTAATAATTAATTTTGAAAGTTATTTATAAGTTGCATTTAATATAAAAAAAATAAAACTTTTAAAAAAGAAAAGGAAGAAACAAGAGTTGCAGATTAGTTAAAGAATAATATTATATTAGTTTATTATTATTACTGTTATTTTTATTTATTTATTTATTATTATTATTATTATTAAAAAGTTAAATTATAAGTGATATTTAAAAGGTATATGAGTTAAAGAATAGAAAGGTTGTTCTTAATTGATAAATAATAATATTTTAACTCCTTCACTTTAATTCTAATTTTTTTAATTCTAAAGTATAATTTAGTGAAATATATAAATAAAAAATATAGAGTAGATTATATAATTTATAAAATAAGTATCATATTGAAATATTATAAAATAAATTAAGAGTAAAAAACTACTTTAACCACTAGCTTTATAAAAACAAAGAGGAGGTGAAAGAAAGGATATTGTAATTTTACAATAGAATAAACATAATTATGATAATCAAAACTCAATTACAAATTATTCATCAAAATAATAAAACTCAATTACAGATGTAATTAATGAAAAATAAAAAATATTGGCATCTTATTAAAACATAAAAATAATTATATTAAATAAAAATTCAATACTAATATTAATTTTAAAAAGTTTGACACGTGAAACTTTGCACATGCTTACCGAAAAGTATGGAAAGAATATAAACTTCAATGATATGATCAAAACTATAAAAGAAATTTGGTTAAAAATTATAAAAGAAATTATATGTGATGATTCAGTTAAAAAATATCTCACTCCAAACAATTTGTTGGCGCCGGCGGGGGAGGGGAGGGCAGGGTGGCTGTTATTGCTGGGCTGCAAAAAACGAAAAAGCCGAAGAAGAAGAAAAGACCGGTCCAAGTAGTCAATCAGAAATCATCAGGGCCTCATCAAATTGTGTGGCACAGAAAGAGATTGCCTTTCTAAGATGTTCATCTTCCCCTCACTGCCTACCAGTCCATTCCCTCCCCAGTTTTCCAAATCCTCAAAGAAGCAATCCTTTTGAGTTCTGCTAGCTGAAGCAGAAGAAGAAGAGCAGCCATGGCCAACACGATCATGGCTTCCTCCAAATCCCTAATCACATCCTGCTTCTGCTCATCCGCTCCCAAACTCGAACTCTCCCCAGTCCGGGTCTCGTTCCCCAAGCTACCTTTAGCTAAATTGCCCAAACCCCACCAACTCCTCTCCCTTCCAAACTCTATTTCTGTGATTCTTGCAGCCACACTCTCAATGGCTCCACCTTCACTGGCTGCGGAGATTGAAAAGGCTCAGCTTTTTGACTTCAATTTGACGTTGCCAATCATAATGGGAGAGTTCTTACTCCTCATGGTTGCTCTTGACAAGATTTACTTCAGTCCGTTAGGTAAATTTATGGATGAGAGAGATGCTGCCATCAGGGAGAAGCTCAACAGTGTGAAGGACACTTCCGCAGAGGTGAAGCAGCTTGAGGACCAGGCTGCGGCCATCATGAAGGCTGCGCGGGCGGAGATTTCTGCTGCCCTGAACAAGATGAAGAAGGAGACTCAGCAAGAATTGGAGCAGAAGCTGGCTGAGGAGAGAAAGAAAGTGGAGGCTGAGTTGCTGGAGGCCTTGGCCAACTTGGAAAGGCAAAAAGAGGATACCATCAATGCTCTTGACTCTCAGATTGCTGCTCTTAGTGATGAGATTGTCAAGAAGGTTCTCCCTGTTTCTTAATGGGCTTGCAGTCAATAATGGTATAATGAAGTTGGAATTTTTGGTTATTAGAACTGAATCTGATGTGAATTCAAAGCACTATTAGTTTGTTGTGATATATCAATACTCCTCGCTGTCGATGTAAACTTATCCAGTTCTTGCATATCTTTAACTTTTAATCTATTCTTCTGCAATTTTTTAAAAAACCTTTTGTGATATTGCTGGATCACTCTGTTGCACCATCTAATCATTTTTTGTCTTCAATCTCTTTGTATATATCTGATTATTATGGATAGTCAAATTTGCAAGACTGCAACGTTATTACCAGAAAACAAGCGGAAAGTTCATGCCAAGTATTTTGATAGTACATTACATTGCAAAGGTTCAGTTCATTTTGAACTTTCAATGCATGCCACATCAAATTGTAAAACTGTACAGAATGAATTTTTGGTGAGAATGGTTATTCCTGGTTAAATTAGGCATGCTGAACATCTCATTTTGTGGTTGCAATGTCACTATACTGGGGAGTGAACTTTTTGTTGCCTGCATTGACTGTTTTAAACTCTGCATCATTTTTGGATCGAAACTGTGAAGTTTTGCAAACACCACCTTAAATTGACTAGTAAAATAGAAAGCTAGATCTTGCAATATCTATTGAATTTGCCACTGAACTCCTGGAAATTGTAGGCATATAACCATGCCTCCACCTCCCAAAAAAAATGCCAAATGTTTATATGGTATTAATCGAGAATGAGCAGATTCATGTAAAATATCAGATGAATAAATGGGGATTCTATGCTAACTAAGTATAGCCGTTTCAGTCAATGGACTGTCTTATGGTTTTTTGGTGACTGAGCTTGGCATAGACTGTCTTATGTTCCTCCGAAAGTTTTCTTCATCTATTGCCTTTGTCTGATTACTAAACTCCTAATCAGCAAAATTGACGCTGAGAGACAAACTTCTTCTCTAAACCGCCTTTGGTGGGAGAATCTCTACTTCCCTCTAACTGGCAAAGTTTAGGTTACAAGCATCATTTTCTCTTTCCTCACTTGACTGATCATGTTGGAGAATTTCTTTAAATGTTAGTTATTGGGATTCACTTTCCCAGGAAAGAAAAAAAGAAGTAAGAGACAACAAGAGAGTAGTACATTAGGAGTAACGGAATAGAGACGTACTTGTTTCTCCATCATGCAAGCATCTAGCTGTTCTATATGGTTTGAAATTCGCTCCAATGACTGTTCTATACAATTTCTGTACCGTTGTGGCAAGATTTTGGTTGTCAAACTTTGTTAAGACATCACCAGGGACCTTTGTTAATGTTTTCAACACAATATATTCATCCACAAGCAAGCTCTGTAATTGGCCGCAGGAAGCAGGACTGAGTATCCACAGTTTATGTTTACACCATGTTAGAAGATATTCTAAAATGCTCTTCTTTTGTCCTTTGATTTTGAAAAGAGATTCAAAGAAATGTATCTGCAGACATTAAAGAGCCAAAAAAAACCCAAATAAATTAATCTCAGAAGACAGAAATAGGAGGACCAAAATGCTTAGAAGAAAATTTCTCGTGTCAATGGCTCTGAGATGTAGGAATTACATTTATACTGAGTCAATCAATTCAAAGGCCCCAAGTGAATCTTTTTATTGTAAAGTAATGTTGAGTAAACACATTAAATTGTTAAAAGGAGTAGAGATCACGTAACAAGAATCAAAAAGCATGGAGACAGCAACCATTGCTAAGTCCATGTGCATCATTTCTTCTGTGACAGGGACTCTTTAGTCTGCTACCGAGAATAGTGGTATTTTGTACTCAAGTTCGTGGTTATCTCTTTCTTGTACTTCCAGAATTGGACCAAATTCGTTGTTTAGTCTTTATTTGTGAGCATTATTTCTCTTGTATATTCGTTTGAAATTTCTGTATTCAAGTTTGAAATGATTGACATATTTTGACTTATCTTCAAGGGATTAGATAAACCCACTTCCAACCTTCTTGATTACAAAGGATGACAGAAGTGTCCAAATCTGGCTTGGGTGGAATCCTCGTACCTTACACCACACAAGGATTCCTTCAAGTATCTCTTTTTCATTTAATGAGATGAGATGCTCGCCTTCCTCCTTCCTTTTGCATGCGCGAATTTAAGTTAATTAAGAAACTATTTGCTAACTGAACTATTTTTCATCACGCTTGAGATTATTTGTCACCCTCTTTGTCTCTCATACCTAAAACTGCTGTCATGTATCTCACTAAGACAAAATTTTCCTTGTAGTTCATTGCTTTTTTTTTTTTCATATGAGAGTTTAATGGTAGTAAGATAGAAAATGAGATATAACTAGAATTAGAATGTTTGAATCACATATGTTAGGGAAAAAAGCGCACGATATTTGTCAAATAAGAAGCACATTTTAATCAATTAAATTCATATAGAATGAGCATTAACAAAAAAAAAAACAAAAAGGCCTTTATATGGACAATTTTTTTTACCAATGAAGCATTACTTTTAATTGAGCCCTGTCCTTCACTATGCGGAATTCATCAAGGAAAGTGCTATACTTCATATGTTTCAAAGATTAAACATATAGATTAAAAAATATTTTTTATTATATTTTTAATTAATTTTATTCATATAATAAAAAAAATTTAAAATTCATAAAAGATTGAACGATTGTTGACGGTATATGCCTTTTCAAGGGAGACAACAAAAATTCAGGAAAAGTATAAACATTAAAAATTTGGATGATGTATGAGTATGACCTCCACAAAAAAAAAAAAAAAAAAGTTTAAAAAAAGAATGACGTATGACCTCCACAAAAAATATCATAATGGACTACAGTTAAGTCTTAAAAAAATACCTCACTGCTATCTTATATAACAATTGTGAGAAGCTGTTGAATTTCTGCAACTCTTATTATTATTATTTTTTACTAAATTCTGATTTTTTATACGTTGAGAAGGGATATATGATTTAAAGTACATGATTTTCTTCCAACTTTTTTTATAATTAAATATTTCATTAACAAAAATATGAAATTAAATAATACAAAAAAATAAAGTATCTATAATAACAAATAAAATATTACACTTTATAAAATTAAATAAATAAAATATAAAAAAAATAAACACATTATAATCCTCTATCTAATTTTTTCTTTAAAATACTCATACACATGAGCAACCCAACTCTATCACTTCCCTTGCAAAGTTTTTCTCACCACTGAATTGTGACTGTAAAGTATACAAAATATGAAAATACTGCTACTGCTAAATTACATTAAAAAGGTCTTTACTCTTGTCTCCCCACCCTGCAATATATATATGCAGCTTTTATTTTGTTCTCTTCTCAAGAAAGCTTGTATCAGATGTTAGCAAGTGGCATTGTTTTTCTCTCTTCTTGACAGTTCTACAGGACGAAATGATCCTTCTTGAGTGATCATTTCTTGCCGCTTCATATAATCTGTCGAAATTTCCTCTCTCATATTTCGTGACTCTTCCGTTAACCAGTAAGTCTGTACTTTCTTTTTGCTTGAATTTGGAGAACAGCCCTCTTTTTATCTGTCTCTGTTTCGATCAAAGTTTCAATCTTTATGAAATTTATTCAGCTTCTATATGGGTCTGAGCAGAATTTGTGAATACACCATGGACGACAACGGTGAATTTCTTGACCTTTTAAAATTGTTTCTGTCCATTTCTTTAACTGGAGAAAGCACAGTTCGAATAGGTCCGTGAATTGATATTTATAAAAATTTCTGGTTGAACTTTCTCTTATATAACTGTGAATTGGAGGCTTCTGTTATTTTCTTTAAATGATTAGGTCGTCCGGTTCTGATGTTTTCCCATCATTTTAACCCTTTGGGCAGCTGATGAGGAGTCTGAGCTTCATAGGAATAATGATTGCATATATGTCTCTGAAACTTAACATCAAAGTGTATTACTTTTATGCTCTTTATTTAAAATAAAATAAAATACAATAAGACCCGAACTTGGAACTGAGCGCTTCTCTGTTTCTTTTATATGGATAAGAATAACCCATCGTTGTGTTGAATTCTGAAATGACTGCTTGAAATTGATGCAAATTTTGTGCTCTTAACGGGAGAGATTTAAAGTGGCCTATGATTCTGTAAAACCAATCACATACGTTATGACAATCAAATCTCTGATCTTTTCTGTTTTGGCTTTTGTTTGGCAAGCAACTGTACGTTTTCCATGAGATAATTTCCTAGAAAGTTCGTGATTTTGTCTAGAAAGAGACCCGGTTCTTGGTATCCAAGCAAATAGGGTATGTGATATAAAAAATGGATGATCTGTTCTCTTTTTCTTGTCAAATAAATTATCTTGGTGATTATGTAATCTGTAGTCTCAAATTATTTGTTTACAAAGTATGTAATCCCAGGCTTGAAGAATAAGAGGGGTTTTGATTTTTTACAATTTTGTGTTTGGATAAGGACAAATACTTTGTCAAATTTGGGGGAAGAAAGAAAAGTTCAAGTCAATCAACGAAAGCTAAGGCAGACAGGATCAAACGCTTGATATTAATAACTCATAGATTTTTTTCCTTCATGAGCTCCATTTTCACCATAAATAATAAGGGAAGAAATAACCCCTGCTAGTAATTTCTATCTTTATCCCTTGTTTATTATTTACTCATGATGGTTTTGTGAATTGCATCATTGACTTGAAGATTAGGTCTTTCTTATCACAGGGCAATGGCTGGAAAGGTTGTGGCTAATCGAGCTGGTTCTCCATTTGACTTTGAGCTTGTTGAAGGCAATTCTGATCAGCTCGCAAATGTAGTAGCATCAACTGATGAGATTACCCTATGGATTGACCCTGAAAATATCAAACGTACACAAAGAATTGGCAGGGGTCACTTTGGGGATGTCTGGCTTGCAACTCTTTATGACCATGAGGTTGCTGTCAAAATGCTACCTCTTATTATAAGAGAGGACAGTATTCGTGCCATATCAAATATGTTGGGCGATTTGTTCTCCAAGTGTCAAGAATTAGAAAGTGTTCATAGTCTTCAAGGCATCTCCATCATAGATGGAAAGGTGAGCATTCCTTTCCTGTTCAATGATTGTGCTGAAAGTTCAGTTTGATTTCTGACATGCTGTATGTCTTCCTCCAGTTATGCGTTGTTACAAAGTTCTTTGAACTCTCGATTGGTGAAAAAATGTCTTTCCTTGAAGAAGGGAAGCTGTCACTGCATGATGTTTTAAGGTAATATTTGCAAAGCATTAGATAGGAGATTTCTAAAGACTGCTTTTTCCCCCTTCAGAGTTTTGAACTTGTCAAATAAAAAAACTGCCATGCTCAAAATTCTAAGCGTGCACTTCTTTATGTTCCCATAGGTATGGGGCTGATCTGGCTCAGGGAATAGTGGAATTGCACTCCAAAGAGATTCTAGTTCTCAACCTTAAGCCTTCAAATTTTCTCCTGAATAAAAATGACCATGCTGTTCTCGGCGATATAGGAGTTTCTTATTTACTCCCGAGGATCCCACTGTGTGGTTCAGATGTGATTCGAAGACTTGGTACTCCCAACTACATGGCACCAGAACAGTGGCAGCCTGAAGTTAGAGGTCCAATAACCTTTGAGACTGATTCCTGGGGTTTTGCATGCAGTATTGTGGAGATGTTGACTGGCATGCAGCCCTGGGGTGGTAAATCAGCTGATGAAATACACAAGGCTGTCGTGAGAAGGCAAGAAAAGCCATATATTCCTGATGGTCTTCCACCTGCACTTGAGAATGTCATTGTTGGTTGTTTCGAGTATGACATCCGGAGTCGTCCTCTGATGAAAGATATATTATCTGCATTTAAGAGGTATCTCTTTCCTTCATTATGTGAAACTACAGTCTTCTATCTAAGAGAACTTTAGAATTCTGAATCTTCTCTGTCAAGGAAATTTTGCATTTTGAACCATAATACTCCTTATAACTCTTGAGCTAAAGCCCATTCAGAATTCGGGGAAATCAAGTTTACATGATTAACTGGTAAAAGACAATTGTTAGAATTTGACAAGCACGATATGTATCACTATTTTTTGTCAACAAACTGTAAATGTTTGATGGCCTGATCAGTAACTCAGTGTATTGGATAGTCATGCATTTGTTGATTCTTGGAGTGAAAAGTTATTTGATATTTTTTTGACTTTTTATCTAGCAAAATGTTTGAGCTCCTAAACACCTGAACTAATGGACACCTGCTCTGATTAATGAAATCAAAATGGTAGCAGAGCTCCCCACAGTAGAAGAAAAACTTGGTAATAAAAGGGGCAAAGTTCAATTCTATGCTGGACAAATGATTCTCTGTTGGACAGAAGAGAGGAGCTTGGTAGATGAAATATCCATTAGATTTATCATTTAGATAAAAAAGCTTGCAACATGTGGGCCAAGAAAAAGTTATCTTGTTTCCAAATTTGTGTCAGGAAGTACAACATGCAGTTGATTTAAATCAATAGCACTAATCTTGCATGAATGTGGACTGTGGATTACGCACATCCTCATTATCTCCTTATGTAATCATATATGGTTATTGCAAAGTGCTAAGTAGCTCAGAGGTGATAAAGATTTTAAGCAAATAAATGCCAGTTGGTACATATGGTAAAATGACAGAATCACCGGTGAAGATCTATGTATTTTTGGTTTTATTTGTCTTTGGAGCTTGTTTTCAACATTTTTACACTGTACTTGTTAGAAGAGACATAATCTGCAAAGCATATTTATTAAAGATGTTGCATCAGCGCCAGAAATCAAAACAAATGCTTGATCAAGCTTCATCTTAACTTTAAGAAATGTGCATCTGCTATAGTATGGAGCTGGTTTTGGAAGGTGTGCTGTCCTAAAACAAATCAAAGTACTCTCAGACACTGGTCTTAGTTTTAGGTGGACATAGTATAATGACTAGAGAAATAGTAGACATTAGGCATTCAAGTAAAATGCAAGTGCGAGGCCTCTTTAGCGTCTGATATTATGCTGGGGCCTGAGCAAACCAAATTGGAGAGATGGTGATATCTCTGATCTAGGAGTTGAGTTCTCTGGACTGAAAATGGATAAGAAGTATTCTAAAAGTGGCTTCTTAGTTTATGAATGACAAGTCAAAAATAAGGCATTCAATAA
Organism: Rauvolfia tetraphylla; assembly: GCA_030512225.1. Taxonomy (NCBI): domain Eukaryota; kingdom Viridiplantae; phylum Streptophyta; class Magnoliopsida; order Gentianales; family Apocynaceae; genus Rauvolfia; species Rauvolfia tetraphylla. The sequence continues at coordinate 7,638,899 of JAJQKT010000013.1, forward strand.
GCATAGGATACCTTTGAATCACTCTTCTAGTTTTTTTCATCCTAGTTACATTATATTGCCACAACGATCTTCATCTTTTATCTGTTTCACTTGCATTGCTAGCATTTAGTTAGCAGAATATAAGTGTAGGCTCAAAAGGAAGATGCTTTTTAATAGGCATTCCTCTGGTTAGAACACATGCAATGCTTCAATGCCTACTGCCGTTGATGATGGGTATTCTTTATTTTGCTTTGCAATTTGCAGCTCGCAGAATGCGGTTTTCCGTGATGGATGTTGGATTGATGAAGGGACAAGACCCAGAAAGTTTATTAGTAATGGTTACAGTGAATGGTTCCTCTCTAAGGACCAGCTTCAACTGGGTGACAAGGTTCGATCCAGAAAACCGCTCAATTCCTGCAAACCTGAAAGCATGGAAGTCCCTGAGGGGACTATAGTAGGTTTGGAACGTGATAGTGACCAAAACGGATATGTTTTGGTTAGCGTGCACGGTATTCATGACCCTATAAGAGTTCATCGATCTACACTGGAGCGGGTAACGTTTGGATTGGCTGCGGGGGATTGGGTGCGCTTGAAGGCTGAAGGCAAGAAGCATTCAACAGTAGGCATTCTTCACTCTGTCAGTCGTGATGGAAGTGTAGCTGTTGGATTTATAGGGCTTGAAACTCTCTGGAAGGGAAATTGCTCAGACTTGCAGATGGCTGAGACTTATTGTGTGGGCCAATTCGTGAGGCTGAAAGCAGATATTTTTAGTCCTAGATTCGAATGGCCCCGGAGAGGAGGTTGGGAATGGGCAACGGGAAGAATTTCTCAGGTCTTACCAAACGGGTGCCTTGTTGTCAAGTTTCCGGGTAGGTTGTCATTTGATGAGGGTAGTAGCAGTTTTCTGGCTGATCCAGCCGAGGTTGAGGTGGTATCTTTTAACACTTGTCCCACCTTGGTAAAAAAGTATCAACATGTTGAAGATTTTCACTGGGCTGTGAGGCCACTTCTGATGGCATTAGGGCTATTCACCGCAATGAAGCTGGGCCTTTTTGTCGGAAAGAAGATTGCCAGGGCCAGGTTTAAGGGACGGAGAAACGTGTCACCAGCTGATGGGCAAAATGGAGATGGCCGAAGTGCTGGAGGAGCCGCTTGGCTCCCTCCCAAAGTTGCAAATATCATTTTTAGGGAAGATCCGAGTGCACCTACATCCTGGTAGTTCTTAAGTTTCAGACTAGTGCCAAGCAAGTGGGCCAACATCCTCGAGAAGATCCTCGAAGATTTGTGAACTTAGCTTTAGAGCATTTGACAATCACAACTCTTCCTTCTAGTTCTGAAATCTGCAAGACAACTATTGTAAATATATGCTTTCACTTTACTGTCTGCTCCAATATATAACTGTTTTATAAAGTTGATTATCCAACATGTTTAAACCGTCACAACGGTTCATTGTTCCATCACATGCTTATTGCAATTTGTATCCTTCCTGGTTTGCATTGTTTATAGCTCAGGTTAATAAAAGAACTATTAATAAAAGCAGAAAATGCAGGTGCCAATTACACTAGGTAGAATCCTGGTCCTTATCCACACATCAACGAAGGAACGCAATCAACTATTGCCATACACCAGCAAACTATATATCTGATGAAAAAGAGTTTTACACTACAATAGTATAACACGCGAACAACCGATATCCTATGTGTAGTGAACAATTGGTTAGATATCTACGGGGAATCCTAGTCACCAAACAAAATAAAATGTTCGGGTCTGCTAGCTCACATCAACCATAATACCAGCCTTCTGCACAAGTTGCTCAGTTAGAGTTGAAAGCTTGGCAACTTCAGTTTTAACTTCAGCAAGAAACCCGCTGTTGTCAACTTTTACACTGGTGTCGGAGACATTGTTTGGTGCAATATTCATTTGATAATCAGCATCGATGCTCAAGCTAGCTTTACTCAAGAGATCTCTACTCATTTCTGCGAGTTTGTGGAGCGCACTGGTCGCAGCTTCAACTTCAAATTGAGCTACCTCTAGTTGGAGTTTCTCAGTGGCCAGTTCTCCAAGAGTCTTTTCGCCAATTCTTTCCTGCACCAAGGCATAGAGCTGCCTGAGTTCAACAGTATCTTGAATCATCTCTTCCTTCATCTTCTGTACTTCCTTCTCTTTCTCATCCAATTTTCTGGAAACTAGTTTCAGCTCTTCATCTTTGATGGTTAGAGCCCTCTGTGCGGCAAGAACTTCCAATTCTTTCGCTTTCAGGCATCCTCTAGTGAAATTAAGTTCTGTCTGAAGCTGTATTCTATCCCTTTTGAAACTATCAGATAATTGCTCAGATTGTTGTGGTGATAGCGTATCACCAGAATTATTAAGCAGGGTCACTGTCTCACATTCTTCATCACCTGATGAAAAAGCCAGGTTATCAGTGAGCTGAACAATCCGTTCGACCACTGACTCAGCATCAGAGATTCTCAGCTTTGTATTTTCTAGTTCATGTTTCATTGTCTGAACATTTTCGTCTTTTTCTTGCAGTGCATCCATGGCTTCAGTAAGCTGGTCTTCTTTGTTGTTGATAAGCATTTTCAACTCAGCTATCTCTTGATTTGTCGCATGAAATTTCTTCTGCGCACTCAACAGCTCTAAATCTTTTTCCTCCAATACATGCCGAAGAGAAGCCCGCTCAGACTTTAAATGATGGATCTCTAGTCTAGCTTCAACCAATTCTGACTCCTCTGCATCAAGAAGTTTCCTTGTTTCTTCAAATTGAGCATTTTTACGGTCTAGTTCCTCATTAAGAGCAGCTACTTCCAAAAGTGCCTGTTGCAAAGCAGATCTCTCTTTGTCTAATTCCGTTTGCAATTCCTGAACTAGCTCTTTCTCAATCGACAGATCCCTTTCAAGCTCCTTGTTTCGAGCCTCAGCAACCCTGAGTTTAACTCTCTCACTCTCTACTTCAATTTTTGCATCCTCCAAACTTGTCATGTATGAAGTAACACTTTCTCTTAGTGCTTCAAGTTCTACAAGTTGCTTTTCTAGAAGCTCTTCCTGATCCTCCATCTTTTTGCGGGAAGAAGACAAAGCTTTCTGTGATGAAACTAGCTCTGACCTTACATCAGCAAGTAGCTTCCTTACCCTTCTAAAATCCTCCAAAGTTTGATTTGCTTCTGCAGTATGAATTGAAGCTTCCTCTTCTAGTTTCTTTAATTCTTCCTGTGATACAAGCCACTCCATTGTCTGTTTCTTTAAGTTGGCCTCTGTAGCTTTGAGTTTCTCCTGTTCACCTTTGTGCAATGTTATTAAGACTTCTAGTGCTTCTTCTTTCTCTTGAATTTCACTTCGGAGTTCTTTCAGTTCAGTTTCTTGTCTTCTCACAATTTCATTTGTTTCATCCAGGTGCTGTGATTTGGATCTAAGTTCTAATTCAATATCAGCAGCTTCCTCGATCTTTTTCCGCAATTCGTCTTTCATTTTGTTTATTTCATCTTCCTTCAAAGATAGCGCAGACTGGGCATTAAGAATTTCCAGATCTCTGTCCCTCAGACGAAGCTTTAAATCCTCAATCACCATTGCCTGGGATGCTAAAGTTAGATTAGCCTGTTTCAGATCATCTTCCAGTTTTTCCTGCCTAGAACTAGCAGCTGCTATTTCTTCTTCTCGCTGCTCCAACTCCTCCTTTGTATGGTTCAATTCCTTGTACTCCGATAAGATTTTCCTTTCTGCATCCTGTAGATCTTCTTCCTTCTTCTTCAGTGCTACAAGGGCAGCTTGTATATTTGACTCCAGCTTATTAAGACTTACACCCAGTTCAGCCACTTGAGGAAGCCGAGGATCTCTACCAATCTGTTCTTCCAGTTTCTGGGTCTGTGCAAAAAGCCTCTCCAGTAGAATCCTTGCAGGTTCTGTTGCTCCATTATCATTGACACTTAAATTCTTGTTATCCAAGACTGATCTGACAACCAACAAGAATGGATGGCTTCTTTTGCTGGCTACCATCAATCCCAACTTCTTCTGTTTCCATTGTGGACCGAGATAACTCAACTGCTCAAAAAGTTCACTAGTTTATAAGAGAATGAGTCCATAACAAATTCAGAGATAATACATTACACTGAAAACTTCTTTTGGGTCTTCATTTATCATGCAGGATAAATATCAATGTTGCCAACAGCGAAATATACTCTAGTTACAGCTCATTCCTTTCACTAGAGACTTGAGAAAATAGTGAAGAGATTAAAGCACTAAAATTTTTAAGACTAATATGACAATTTCAAGATGAAGAAAAAACGGTATTCCGTAATAAATGTTTACATAGAAGATAACATCTGTATTTAACTCTGTATATAAGGACGAACCCAATAGCACACATTCTCATTATAAAATATGATCACTAGAGTGCCATTGCTGATCCACCAGTTAACAAGGGAAAGATGTCTCTTTTCAGCTTATCAATTCATATTGTGATTCAATTTGCTTTATTTTAACTATTTTAGTCAGCAACTTATTTATGATTTGCACCATTTCAGCATATCCCTCCCTGACCCTATAGAAATAGTAAAACCTGTATTTGACTTGAAGTACAACCAAGATCAGGAGATGATGGTCTAGCAGCAAAATAAAAGTAGCCTTCAAGCAAAGTAGGCAGAAGAAAAAATAAGCCTAAAAAAACACTGGCAAGAAATAATTTAGACTTGCAAATGGCAAGAACAGCTTAAAATGTTGGAATTCTAAGACTACTTAGTGGTGTCATCAATAGCTTCTTGTTCTGGTGGCTTGCCACAAAGTTGTTATATTCTATCAGATAGGAAAAGCATCATGGTCTAATAGATGGGACAATGATATTGCATTCTCCACTTCTCTAAGATCTTGTGGAATTTTTACTTTTTATGGAGCCATGAAATTCCGAGTATTTTTCATCAGAAAGTTTATGTTTTAGCAGGCTATATTCAATCTTGTATAGCAGCTTATCTTCACTGCTTAGCCAGGATATCTTGGTGGGCTATGTTGAGAAGTCTTACAGTGCTAATTTCCAACAATTAGATAAAAAATATCCTGTTGTAGTACATATCCAACTTGAATTATCAGTTGTTCCATATAGGTTAAAAACTCAAAAGCGGACTTCATTGATTTGCTGCCTGAAAAAGAACATTTGGTAGGTTCCTAAACTATAGAATCCAGGTTGGTACTGGAGTACTGTTGTGGAAGGTGTGACTAGAAAAGACAAGAAGCAAATAGGAACTGTGCTTATGAGATGTTATGTGCTTTGTTATCTCCAGCTCATCAAAATACTTGATCATCCTGATCCAACAAAACAAACTAACTTCTACTTTAATCACTACCAGCAAATGAATACAGAGTTAAAAGCGTGAACAGTAACTCAAAGGCAGCAACAAATAGATGACGAATTCTGATTATCATTACAAGAGACATTTCTATTTAGTTTCAATAAAATCAAATTGAATATACGAAAAGATGGAGCAATTTAAAGTAAGTATTTCATCATGGCCACATTTATGCACGTGGAGCAAACACATATTATAGGAGATAATGATGAGAAGAAAAAATAAAGTAAAACTCTGAAGACCTTTTAAGGAGAAAAAAACATGTTTCTCGTAAGCACATGATTCCATCAATCCAAACTCTGAAGACCTTTCAAGGAGAAAAAAACATGTTTCTCGTAAGCACATGATTCCATCAATCCAATGCTTAACTTCATCAAGTAAACCCAGTTTAACTGATTAAAAATAGGTCCTCCCCCCACCCCCCAAAAAGAAAAAATAATACTCCTAATACAGAAAGAGAACTTCGCTGGAGCAAGCAATATGTTGTTCCAGCAGCCTTCTTTCCTTCTTGTAAGAGCAGATAACTAAAATTTTAACTGCTTCATGCGCCACTATTACAGAGTAGGGGAATTCTATTTTATTTACCATTTCCAACTCCAAAAGATCTTGCAGGTCAGTCAAATATTAAATAAAGGAATCACATTTTGATTATTCCTGCCAAATTCAAATCTTCACTAACCACTGACCAAGCAACCTAAAATGAAATATTTTACAAATGAAAATAGCAAAGACAATTCACTAACAACACTTATTTCAATGAATTAAAATAATAATAATAAAAATCTTTATGTCTTAATGTTTTTTACTTCTTTAAATCGACGCCGGTTGCTCTCCATACAACCTCCAAGAGCTCTTGCAGAAACTGAACGAACCGACTCAAAAAGTTGATATCATAAAATCAACCTACCCAATATGAAACTGCAAAGCCCCAACCGATCAGAATCTTGAGCAATAATTGTCCTATTCTTAATAAATACTTTCCAAGAAATCAATATCAATCACAAGAAAGCAAAATCTTTAATTTCATTTCGAAATTAATCACCTCGTAGTCACAAAATATGGTACTTCAAGTAAATAATCTTAGCTACAAACAAAAAATCAAAGACACTCATATAAACTGAAAAAAATCAAAATCATGACATCCATGGCAGAGTCAGAAAAAAAAAATTATGCGCATTCGACACGAAGATATGGAAAGGTACCTTTGACAGTTTCTGGAACGGCGAAGCTGTTAGATTGGCATGCAGAGACGCTGAAAACGCCATGTTTCACCGGCTGTGTACATCTGATAACGATCTCTGCGACTCCGACCTATACAGATATACCTTTGTCTGCAGATATTGGTGCTGTGGGCGCATCGAATTCTGTGGCCCACGCTAAGCTTGGAGCTGGGAGAGAGAAACTTGAAGGTGAGGGAAGGGATTGGAGGGAAACAAAAGGGGAGAGAGGAGCTGAGAAGTTCAAGTTAGCGTAATATGCGTTGTTGAAGGTCAAGGTGCGCCGCGCACACACGGGGTTTGTAATCTGTGCCAGAAGTAGAAACGTCAGAAGGAAGTGACGAGTGGCGACCTCCATCATTCCTACATGTGTATACCCTCCCGGGAGGCGATCGGGTGCGGTAATGCTCATGTTTACAGTTGACATCAATTCTTCTTTTTCTTCCCCACCGCCCTCTTTTTCTGCTTAGCATGAGGAGTAATATAAAAGGTTTTGAAACAGCAAGCTATACTGAGGGGAATATTATTTTGAACCATCAAAATATAATTTCAAAGAAAAGGAATATAGAAATACTATTTATAAAGTAATACATGTTGAGGTAAATGGAGGATAATTTTCATTGGTTAGATATATCAAGATTTATTCTATGTTACCATCATTTTAAGTTTTTACCCAATTGAAGTGCCACGTTGTTATTAATGTGGTTATATTATTTAACTTTTATTCTTATCATAAATATTAATTTACACAAAGGAGTACTCTCTGCTATCTTCATTTTATTTTAAATTTAAATTTATTAGAATTTAAAAATTTAAGATGAATCCTCTGTTTTATCGAAATTTGATCAGTTAGGTTTTGATGAAGCTCCCTCCGTTTGGAGCTTTACCAGGATCTGAGGGAGTTTTACTAGGGTATGGTGATGCTCTAACTAAGACTTGGTAAAGCTCTGTCTGATCTACATTTTTTATGAAATTTATTTTTTATTTTTTATATTTGAATTAAGAATGTAAGCGTTTTTAATATTCAAGATCCTTTGTCGGCAACAAAAAAAATTTCAGCCGGAGAAAATTTAATTTTTAGACTTTTTAAAAGTTGTATATTAAAGCTCTTTGAATAGAAAGATGTGATTTACTAATATTGTATTCAAAATTTATTGAAAAAAACCTTTCAAATTTATTTCTAATTTGATGTTTTGAATGAGAGTATTGAGAGAGATAGAATTATATTAGTATAAAAGAGCAAAACTAAAATATATTCATTGTATTTATTAAAAATATAAAAACTTTCTCATAATTAGCGGTGTGCATTTAATTTATTTGATTCGGTTTGATTTTTTAAAAAAAAAAATCGGTTCGATTCAAAATCGAAGTATTATATTATGTGAATGCATTCATATATTTTTAAAAAAATTAAAATTTTTAATTAGTATTCGATTTGATAACTTAAAATGAAAATATATAATTATCAAAAATCAAACCGAACTTAATCATAAAAATAAAAGCTAAACTAAAATAAAAAATTCCCATTCGATTTCTGCACGCTCCTTAATTTCATAAAATTTGAATTACCCATAAGAAAAAAATTGAATTCAAACTTAAAATTCCATGTTAATTTTACCGAATAAATGATAATTGATCTCACTTTTAAAAAAAAATAGCTGTGCATGGTGACAAAGGAAGCAGGTATTTGGCCCTCAACCTTTGGTTGAGGGTTCAAATCTCATAGGAGGTATCAAGTCCCCCCAAGTACATGCAAACTGATAGAACAATCAAGGTACTCTCGCTGCCAATGACAGAGTGGGAGCTCGACTCTTACTGAGAACTTGAGAGTTATATTTGAGGAGATTCCAAACAATCAGTTTGGAATAAATTCTTTGTGTATATTAATATATAGGAGCCTTAAAAATCTGTGACTCAATTTGTGCACATTAAGGATTTACATACTCTATAACTTAGAGTCAAGGTTATAAAATCTATAAATATTTAGAAATAGTTAAGATTAATTTAGAAATTTAAATTATCAAAAAAAAAAAAAACTGTGCATGGTAGTGTACGTGTAGGTACGACAGCAGAGGTTCTCCCAAAACAGAAGAAAAAGAAAGGTTGAGGGTAGAGAGTGGCATTTCCAGATTTAGGAATCGGATGATGATTCGTGGGTGGTGTCCATGTTTACACTTGTCCTCTCAGTTGAGCTCCCGGCACTTTTTTAAAGGTCACCTCAGCTCTCTCCACAGGACAGGACCACAATCCGAATCTGATGTTAGTAACGCCATTGGATTTTACTTTTTTTAAATAAAAAAAAAAGAAAAAAGTAACACTGTTGGGTAAAGTTGCACTTCTTTCTTTCCTTTTATTTTTTGAAACCAGAAATATTGGATAAAGTTATTAGTACAATAAAATTCTAATTCAATGTTTACTTTCCGTAAAAAAATATTTTTAAATACATATATTCATATTTTTCATTTCTAGAAATTAGAAGATAGAACAAGAGCATTAAACATGCCTTCCACATTTAATTAGTCACAAATTTAACATTTTCCCACCAAAGGGGATAATCAATTTCAAATAAACAAAATATTTTATTTTATGTATTTAATTTTTTTTTAAAGAAAAAAAATGGATCAGACATAAGATCTCCAGCTTTAAATTTTTGCGAGGCCCAATCTAGCTTAATGGGCTGAATCCATTTCATTCTTGTGGATGTACTATGCCAACATCAAAGTATACCAAGGTGGACTCCAAAAGGGCAGTCTAAACGTGGCGGATTGAACCTCAATATCTCTTGCTTGATCTTTTTATTTTTCAGCAAAAAAAATCTATGTATTATTAACCAAAAAATATAAATAAATTCTCGTGCCAATTAGTTAAAAACATTTTTTTAATAAATAATAAACCTTCGAGTTTTATCAGTAACTTGAATGATGTGAATAGAGTTCAAAGAATATTAGTACTATTTTCTTTTTCAAAAAATTCCTCAAAATATAATGTTTTTGATTAATTATATTATACTCTTAATTAATTATTTAATATAATAAAAAATTAAAAATTATATTTGCGACGAGCGTAATTTTAGAAAAATGAAATTTCAAAATGTGTAAAAGGTGAAATATTTTTAAAAAATTAAAATACTTTATATTTTAAAATAGAATGAATAAAAAAACGATACATCTTCAATTTAAATGGCAGAATTTCATTTGAATTTTGGATTTTGAGAAAGGCTTTCGTGATCACTTTAATAGACCAATCATTTTGTACTATGAAAAATGTTAATCAAAATTGATGATCACAGACTTCTTTCACCGACTAACAGAAGGCATTCAAAAATGCAATGATCAATTTCTAAATTCGAGTGCCATATGCATTATGTGTATATATATCCCAAGAAAAGCACAGTGTCCTGATATTTCTTCACCAAATTCTCAGTCAAAAGCAGATGAAACCTGAGCAGAACCGAATCTCAAACTACAAAAGATCGGCTATCTTTATCTTGAAGAAGAGGATCATATGAATCGCTTTGACAAATTACGACGTGGAATGAAACTAAACCTGCGGCTCAAATCCGCCCCCCGGCGTGGAATGTGATGTCAAACGTATAATCATGTCCCATCACCTTTAGATCTTAGTATAATTCTCTCTTAGATTACAGATTCTATTCAATCTTCTTCGAGCAATGAAATTCTTTCCATCATGTTGTCTGGATTCAAATATTTATAAATTATAAAAACTTTTCTACAAAAACTTGCTTTACAGCAGAATTTTAAAATGGATTTACCATTCCACTAATGACTTTTGTTCTTCTATTTGGTCGTAGAATTTAGTCTAGAAAAAAGCATGCCAAGAAAACCCGTGTTTCCCGTGAATATGATTTTTTTTTTTCAAAACAAACATCATTAACAGCTGGAAAAGAGCAAAGGGATAGTGCTTAAAGTGACTGATCTATACTTGTTTTCTCAGAAAGAATGACGATTACTTTACATTATCATGTTTAACCATATGGATAAGGTTTCATATGGAGAAAGCTTGCCACTTGCCTCCTCATGTATCAGCTTTTTGAGTTCTTGTTTTCTCGTTTAATTAACAATTAAAAGTTTTAATAATTCAATTTAATTGAATTACGACTTCAATCACTCTTAAGGGTTGAAAATTAGAAATACTTCCCTTCGGTCGGATTCAGACATTTAATTTCTAAAGGGAACGGGCAAGATAAGGTGGATATCTTTAATTAGACAAATCGCAGCTCTAGCAAGGGGATAAGGATCTTCTGCCTCCAGGTTCATGAATAAGCATAAAGAATAAGGCGCCGTATTGGTGTTGTTTCAAGGATTTCCCACTTATCAAAAAACGAATCAAATACTCAACAGTTAAAAGTTAATAAATCGATATCCAGTAATATATAAATGGGGTTAGAGGCTTTGCAATAAAGTTTGCGTGATTGTGTTGCTGGAGCGTATCAACTTTCGAACCACACATGATTTCTGTCATGAATTTGGAGGCTTGATGTGTGGAATGTTCATATTCCACGTCGTTGCTTATTTTCTTATGTTGTATAGCAGATCACAATCCAACTTTTGGATTGATGAGACTTCAAATTCCTTCTCTAAACTTTATCATTCTACTACCTAATAATTCCAAGGTGGAAAGATGTATGCTAGTTTGAACGTTTATCTTTTTGTAAGGCAGTTGAATTTTAGAACAATATCTAAAAATACAATCCTTTTCTAGTCTTATTTATAGGGCAAATCATAACTTGAATCTTTGGATGGATGGACACAAAGGGTGGAAGAAGAAAAAGGAAAACATGCATGGCCACGAAGATCCATCCGTTTCACTATATTATTCACAACGTCACAATTATTTTTGTTTTAAAATATTAGTTACATTTATTTTTTCTTAAGTAAAATTTGAATCTTTCATTCAATTAACACAACAACTCAATAAATTGATATTAATAATATAGTACACTTTAATGAGTTTTTTAATTCAAATTTTATGGACGTTAAATGTTCTTTGATTTTAGTGGGAGTCACAATGTAACTAATATAGTGAAATAGGAAATTGGAGTTCCCTTTGAGATAATAGTTCAAGCTTTTCAATGTGACTGGTTGCTAAGAGAAAAATGATAATAATAATAATAATACTCGAGTTCCTAAATGATATATCCACGATGTGGCTTTGCCTCAAAACCAAGAAAATGCTTAAATTCATAAAATTGGAAGTGAAAATTGCGTTTACACCCTTCATTTAATGAGGTTATTTAATGCAACATTGTGAATTGGGGAGTGATAAAATTGGAACACAAAAACTAATTTTACTTGAATGTGGTAACTATGGCCAACATTTTAGAACAAGAATAATAGCCACAAAGCTACATTATGGCTACTATTTCAAAATGAATCCGGCTGCATTTAGATTGTGTCTGCCTTTAAGAGTTTTGCTTTGAGTGGTGTAAAAAGTAATCGTATTTGTAAAAAAAATAAGTAGGTAGCGGAGAAAATTTTGGTATTTCATTCTCAAATGAAACATAATCCAAATACATGTGCTTCTTCTATTTAGTGTAGATTGAATATAATTTAAATTTTATATTTCATAAAAATTTAATTATTCATAAAAAATATGTGTTTTTCAAATATAAATTTTTTATATTGAGTTATAAACAGAGATGCTATTCAAATATATTATTAAATTAAATATAAAAATAAATACTCCTTCTATTTTAAAATATAAATTTTTTAATTATTTTTATTAAAATATTTAATTTTTTAATATTACTTTTTAAAAATTATCTCCACTATAAATATAATTTTTTATTACATTATTAAAATTAATTATTTTTTCAAATTTATTAAAAAAATAGTCAGAATATCTTAAATTAAGCGAGTATCAAATCATGAGTATCTGAAAAAAGCGGGGGGCCTGGGGCTGGGGAGACGTCACCGGATATGCGATTCCAGGGCACTTACGTTTGACTTCTGGCATGTCTAGGCAAAAAAAAGGAGCAGATCTTGCCGTGATCTTCAAAGAACACCAATTTTGACGATAGAGATCACGTGCTTTCGGTAAAAAGGTTAATCCAGACCTTCAAATCAAGACCGTACGATCCAAAATTAACCCAGACAGAACTATGTTGTTTAAATCCTGCGATCAAAAGCGCACTCATTAGCGTCTTCAATGATCATGTTATCATGCTCTCTCTCCTTTACCGGGCGTGCACATGAACAGAGCTCCTCGTACTTCTGGTGGGAACCTCATCTTCTATCTGCTATCTTGTCCACGCTAGGCCAGGATGCGTATCTGACAATCTCCCGTGCAATTGGCCATTCTCAGGAGCGTGTCGTGGAGACGTCATATATTTGTGTGCACCACGTTTGCGTCCACTTGAATGTGATATTGTCATCCAAATCTATTGTTGGGGACCCCACAATAAAGATTTGAAAATTGCCATTCGACCCCACATAAATTCCTTACCCAAAATTAGAATGGTAAATATTTTACCAACATTTAGTCAAACAAAGAAATCATATACTCTTGTGTTTCTTCTCAACTTTATTGGGTGGACATTATAGATAGATTGGTGTTTCACATTGATCTTATAGTGTGTCGGTTGAATATTTACCCCCGTAATTTAGAATATTAAAATTTATACGATAATTTTACTTTTTTGAAGTGTAAATATTATTTTCAATCTTTTTATATCATTTAATGATTGTTAAATTTTCTCAATTAATTAAACAGTTTATTTTAAAATTTATGTTTTTTAAAGTAATATTTTCATGAACAAAAGGCATTCGTTATAAAAGTTTACGCAAAAAAAAAGTTTAAAGAAAGTATATTATCTTTTTTATTTTTTAAAAAAAGTGAACAATATAATGTAATGATAAAGGAGTTATTCCAACTCTAATATTATACAAATTATTCTAATACTATTGTAATTTGAAATATATTTTTTAATTTAAATCAAATTCTTAATAACTTTTTACTATCTCCACATAATTTCATCTATTATCACTTTGTCTACAAACTTTTTCTTTTTTCACAAACTTTTCCTCATAAAGTTTTTTATCATCTATCATCTTTTTTCAAATTAAAAAATAATATTTTAAATTTATTTTTTGATACATATTACTTTATTCTCTTCATTTTTCTCTTTCACTTTAATATTTGAAATCTAAATTTAATAAATAGTATTCTAGATTTAATTTTCTATTTTTGTTCTTAAAAAAATAATTTATTTTTTTCTTGAGAAGCTTATCAATGCTCATTGTATCTCTTATTTGTCAAAAGATATTACGAATTAATTTTTTAAAAAAATATTTCATTTTCTTTAATTTATTAAGAACTTCTTTGTGTACAAGTAAGATGTTTATGAATTTATTTAATTTTAGAAAATAGTTTTTTTTTGTTGAGAACCTTTTGGGATAGAGACCAAAATATAAAGACTATTTCATGCTTCTTCTTTTAAAATGATGAAAAATGTATGAGTGTTATACACGTTATAAGCATAAGGCACATTTAAGTTATTTTAATTTTTCATTCAAATAAGTATTTTATCTTTATCATTTTTAAATTTTGAAATATGTCTTAGAGGCTTCTTTAGTAAAATTCTGTAATTCTGTAAAAGTGTCTAATTTACTATTAAAACATTCCACACCATAATATGCGTAACTTTGCAATACATTAGACATGAAATGTAATAATTGATAAGTTTTATTTTTTTATTTTTGTCTTTTTACCAAGTAAATATAAAAGCAAAAAATGATTTTGTAAAATATATGAATACTATAGTTTTTTATGATGGATCAAGAACACGATTCTTTTGAAAAAAATTTAAACAATGAACGATAATATTTTTATTTAGAAAATCTTTCTTTGAGGTTTTTAATTATAAAATACTAATTTTTTATTTTTTATGTTATTTATTTGTCAGGAATGGAGTGAGACAAGTAATGGGAGAAGAATTTTAATTTTCACAATGATTTTGTTACAAATATGTTCTATTTTTTTAAAGAGTTAAAAATAAATAATTAAGTGATAAAGAATCCTCTTTTTTTCTTACACATAACGAGGGGTAGGAGGTGAATACGACAGAATAATTGAAAGACCATATCGTAAAATTAATTTACTTTAATATATAGAAAAAAAAGTATAACTTACAATGTATTTTTTAATTTCTTTCTTTTCATCTTAATTACTTATGATAAATCATTAGAACATAGTTTTTTAATTAAATACATAAATTTGCTTCATATTTTTTATAATATCTATAATAAATATTTATATAATAACACATATAAATTTATTTTTATGGTACTTTTTTAAAAGGAAAATTAACTCTGTCACTAAAAAAAGGCATACTCATGGTCGTGCTATTAAATATATTTTTTAGTGATATTTAGAACAAATTTTCTCTTTTTAAAAATCTATTATCATTGTATACTTATTTTTTAAAAAAGTAATATATATCCCATGTAAAAGTATTTTGGAGGAGGAGAGAGAGTAAATGTGTTTTTATTAATGTAAAATTTTTATTAATGTATTTCAATATCTATAAATTTATTAAAATCTATTTACATGTTAAAACAATATGACAGTTGTTAGACGTACTCTATGGGGAGAACTTGCATGTTATGAGGGGGAGCAACTATCAATTGTAGTAAATAAAAACACAGTTCTATTGGCATGTGAGATTATAGTAAAAAATTATCAAGGTATATTACTTAATTTAATTTGATTATTATCTTAAAAAATTATTCATGTTATACCAACTGTTACATATAGGACCATCACTTTGCACAAATAAATCAAGCAGGTTATATATCAACTCAAATTTGAAAGGACCATCACTTTGCACAAATAAATCAAGCAGGTTATATATCAACTCAAATTTAAAATTTGCTAATATCATTAGACGATGGTAAGTTTATATGTATAGATTAATTCATTATACTTTACTTTTTTTCCTTTACGTATGCTTTTTTGCATTTATGTATGATGAAAATTTTTGTGCAAGATACTTGTAGCTTAGATGAAGAGAGTTTAATTTTCTACTACACAATTATTATTGATCTCGAATGCTAAAAGAATACAGATATCAGATTATCAAGCACGATCACAGGTAATAAACTGTTGCAAATGAACAAGATAATTAAATATGACTTTTAATTGTTGTTCTCTTTTTTTTTTCCAAGTACTTTTGCATAGTTGCTTATATAAATAGCATATATATTGAAAATTTGTGGTATGAGTCTTGCAACAATTATGGTAGTGTAACAGAGTGTGTTTATAGAGAGCAATTGTGTACTGAATGTAACGATACCATTAAAACAATATCAAAGTAACTAACTATTACTATATAGATAAGTTATTTTGTTACATTTTACTGATTATATTCCTTTTAAAAAATTTGAAGATATCAACTGAAAGATTTTACTGAAAGTATGCATACCTTTCTAAAAGACAAACATGCAGAGTTTGTTTTTCGTTGTCCATTTACGAGATATACAATCAAAGATATTTATCTATGTAGATGTGTATATATATTTTAATATATAATTTATCAATTACAATATTTAATTATAAATTCTACACAATATATGTATTATTGAGAAATTTTTATTTACATAACATTCGGAAAAATGGACACAAATTAGTAGAAAACCATGTAAATTTCTGCATAAGCTTGCATTTACATTTGTTATGCGTGCACCTATATTCAAGGAAGATAAAAGTCTTTCGTTCTTTGTAACTTTTGTCATTAAAGTAAATTGGTGTGAAGTGTGTTTACACCTTAAAAAATACGTAAAATTTCTTGATATATTCAATTAGTTAATGTTGTATTAAATTAAGATGCTAAGCAATTTGCTATACTTATAATTTCTTAAATATATAACTAATAAATTTTTTTTTACTAATTTTGCAGATAGTGATCTCTTTATTAAGACATTAGAAGAGTTATTGAACAAGTACTTTAATATTTTGTCAGGTTTAACTTGCTTAATTATATGTATATATCTTTTGAATATTCGACATTATAATTATTTATTTTATATTTTATTATTCATTATTAAAATAATTTGTGTAATAATTTTTTATAACAAATTATTTCTCCTTGCATAGCACGGGTTTTTTGGCTAGTATATATGTATTACCAAAACACTTTTACTCGCTCTCCTCTTTCAAAACTCTTAAATCTCCAATTCTAATTTCTAAAATTTTAAATTTTTTTATTAGTTAAAAGAGTTGTTATTAGCTAAGAGATAAAATAATATAACAACTTTAGTTTATCCTAAACAAATCTTTTAATTTAAATCAAATCCTTAATAACTTTTAACTATCTCCACATAACTTTATCTACTGTCACTTTCTGCACAAACTTTTTTTTTTCAAAAATTTTCCTCATAAAGTTTTTTTATTTTTAAATCCTTTTATTTTTCTCTGATTAGGGTCTTCTTTTTCTAAACTAAAGAAATAATCTTTTCAATTTCTTTTTTGATACATATTGCTCTTATTCTTTTTATTTTTTCTCTTTCACTTTATTATTTGACCTTTGAATTTAATAAAAATATTATAAATTTAATTTTCTTGAGGAACTTATCAATGCCTAATACATCTCTTATTGTTCAAAAGTTATTTATAAATTAATTATTTTAAAAAAATATTTCTTTGTATTTAATTTGTTGAAAACTTATTTATGTACATGTGAGATATTTATGAATTTATTTATTTTCACAGATTTTTTTTTGTTGAGAATTTTTTATGATAGAGGCTAAAATGGAAAGATTGTCCTATACTTTTTTTAAAATGGAGAAAAATGTATTAGTGTTATACACGTTATAGGCATCAACATATCTAGGATATTTTAATTTTTTATCCAAATAAGTATTTTGTTTTATTAGTTTAAAATTTTAAAATATGTTTTAGAGACTTCTTCAATTAAATTCTGTAAAATGATATATATGCACTTTTCTTTTAATTTTTTATTTATATTTTTCTTCTTTAATATGAGTCCGTTTAATCCCTTTTGAGAATAAAATATATATTTTTAAAATTTTTTATTTTTTTTTATTATCAATTAGTTTGCAAGTTGTAATGACTTTCATATGTAGTTATTCCTTTACCTCTTTTTTTATCAGCTTCTTTGCAAGTTGTACAATAATTTTTTACAAATATATTTTATTTTTTGAATAGTCAAAATAAATAATTAAATAATAATAAATTTTTTTTTCTCTTACATACAATATATACACCGTGCAAAGCACGAGACATGTACTAATTTATTTTATATTGTTTAACACAATTACTCTCTCTATTTTAAAATATAAAATCTTTTGACAGTTTTGTACAAATTAAAAATATATATAATTAATTTTTATTTTTGATTAATATAAAGAAATTTATATATATATATATATATATATATATATATATATATATATATATATATATATATATATAATTAACTTTAGAAAGATAATCTTTAAAATATTATTTTTTAAAAAGAGACAAAAAACTTAAAAATATTTTATAGAGAGAGAGATTCAAATAAGAAAAAGAAAAGGAAAAACACACCCGTGTGCATGGAGCCATGCCATGTGAAGAAGGAGGGAACAAAAAATTTGGCCTAATGCAGTAGAAAGGCGACACGTCAAAAGTGTAAAAGAAAAATATTTTTAGCACAAGAGAAATGGTTCTCCGTTAAAAGCTGCTCTCACTCGATACTCCCTCCGTTTCTGGCCATGAATTTATAATATTGCCGCAACACCGTCTTTAACCATTTTGCCTCGTTTGTTACAAAAAGGCCATGCAGAGTAAAAATTTCCCTACAGAGCGACCCCAGCGTGGACCGCCGGATGGAAAAAAGTCAGTAGGACAGACGGCTTGGATTTCTCTTTGGAGGAATCGCTCCGGTTTAGGAACCAGACAGTAAATAGAAATGGGGAGGTTTTGGTCATTTTGTTTGGGCAAGTACGAACGTATTTCCAGACAAACTTAACAGTAAAGCGTCTAGAAATCAGATTTTGTTGATGGATTTTACAATTTGCACTTTCAATGGCTGCCAGTGCTTCGCACGGCAATTCTTTTTGGTAAATCAAAAATTAAATCTCATAAGCTAAATAGCCCTTTTAATTTTTTAGAAAAATTAGCTCTGAATGACACTAAAAAATACACTTACTGTTTGTCTTGCCACTAAATTTTTTTAATTCTTTTATACTATTTAACTATTTTTGGATATCTAATTATGCCACTCATCCACCACAAACGGTAGAATCCGGCGAAAAAAAACATGCTCCACTCACGTGCTGAGAATTTAAATTTTTTTTATTAATAATTGGTTATGAATGCCACTAAAGAATGCACTTACTATTTATTTTGCCATTAAACTTTTTTTTATTCTTTCATGCCATTCAACTATTTTCGGGTGGCTAATTTTACCATTGAAGAATTTAATTTTTTTAAAAAAATAATAAAGGGCATAATGGTCAATACAATTCTCCTTCCATCAATTTCTCACTTACCCGAACTAAATCTATTTTTATCTGTTTGAGAACCTAATTTAAAACCTAACAGATTAATTTCATCAAAATGGCTAAGCTAGATTGTTGATTTGAGCCTTATTTACCGCAGCAAAATGGCTAACATAAGAAGATCACTAGCAAGATCTTTATTTACCAAAAATTTTTTTTTGGCCCGTTGGCGTTCATTGCCAAGGTTGGTGTCAGTCTTAGTTTATTGTGTCAATTTCAGTTTCTGTCGAGATAAATTAGGTTCAAATCAACAATCTAACTTCTGCAACAAGTAAAGGATTACAACAAATGGCACCCCAAGAAGAACCATTGTGGCTATTTGATGAAGTTAACCTGTTAGGTTTTAAATTGGATTCTCAAACGGATAAAAATGGATTTAGTTTGAGTAAGTGAGAAATTTGATAGAAGGAGAATTGTATTGACCATTATATCCTTTATTATTTTTTAAAAAAAATTAAAATTTTCAATGGCATAATTAACCACCTGAAAATAGTTGAATGGCATGAAAGAATAAAAAAAAGTTTAATGATAAAATAAATAATAAGTGCATTCTTCAGTTGCATTCATAACCAATTATTGATAAAAAAAACTCAAATTCTCAGCACGTGAGTGGAGCATGTTCTTTTCCGCCGGATTCCGCCGTTTGTGGTGGATGAGTGGCATAATTAGTTATTCAAAAATAGTTAAATGACATAAAAAAATAAAAAAAATTTAGTGGCAAGATAAGGAGTAAGTGTATTCTTCAGTGGCATTCAGAGCCAATTTTTTAATTTTTTATATCAAAAAATTTCTCTTTTTCTATTTTACTTTAAATTTTTTATATCTGATTTTTTTCTCATTTTCTATTTCACTATTCTATGAAAATAAACAACACTTAATGAAGAGGTATACCCTTTCTCTAGTTTGGAATTGAAAATTTATAATTTTTTAAAAATAAAATTATTTTTTTAAAAAAATCACTACTTACTCGTTAGCGTAATTCATGATTATATATATATATTAGGTGAAAAGCCGATGATAATAATTAGTTTATTTTTCTAAAAAAATTAGTTAATTACAATCGAGGCTGTGGGTTACCAAAACCGGGCACGTGAACAAGGAGTCACGCGTTAGAAGGGGCGTGAGGATAGGGTGCCTGGTTACACTTTCCCCCATCAGTGCTGGATGGTGCAATTGATTTGGCCAACGGAAAAAGGTCATTTAAAACGCCCTATTGCAAATACGCAGAAAGAAAGATTTGATCTTTATTGCTACTACCTCCTCACTTTGGGAGGATTGCAAAAGAACTTCTGGAACTTGCAAAATGCATACTCAAGGCCATTGAAGAGAGAAAAAGTACACAGTGCAGAGGCTATAAAGACCCTCCAAAGAGAGAGAAACAACTACTTCTACGAGCTTTTAGAGAGAGAGGCAGAGCGAGAAAAGAGAAAGAAGAGGATGTTTGCTGCAGAGAATGGGCTCAAGGGAGACCCAAGGCTTCAGGCTATTTCTAACGCCATTCGAGTCGTTCCCAACTTTCCAAAAGAGGGTTTTGTACTCTTGCCTCATCTGCATTTTCTTCTTCTTAATTCTTTTGTCTCTGTTGATTTTCTTGTACTGAGCGCGAATTCATATTCAAATGCATGTTGTGTTTCTCCTGTTTTTAGGCATCATGTTTCAAGATATAACAACTTTGTTGCTGAATCATAAGGTGTTTAAGGACACTGTCGATATATTTGTGGAAAGGTACAAAGATATGGGCATCTCGGTTGTTGCTGGTAAGGTTCTTCCTCTCTTGATATTCTTTCTTCTGGGTTTTTGTGTCTGTGTCTGTGTATGTGGTTAGGTAGGTGTTCTAAATCATTTAATTTTTTCTTTTCGACTTTTATTTTCCTGAGTTTGGTTCACATGCTTGTGTGCATGCATTTATGGCTATTTTCCTTTTCTTCATAACTATAGACAGTACTGCATTACTTGCAATGTATGATGTTTATCTTGTTAAAGATAAAGAACATCACTGCCATTACCATATTTCTTTCTTTTTATTTTAAGAAGAAATTGTTTTCTTTCTCCAGCTTTATTTCTGTATTTCTGTTTCTCTTTTCGAGGGGTAACTGGTTTGCCTGTTGTATGATGTTGTCACCTTTTTCTTTAGAAAAGTGCAACTTTAGATGTTACATTATCCCCAGATTTCGCGGGCCAATTTGGAGAACAGTTGTCCCGACACCTGTAATAATGCTACGAGGATTAGTTTATGGTTCTACCAATTACCAGCTGATGAAACTCTGTCATTGGGTTTTTGCTCCTAGATTAAAAACGAAGCTTCTCATTAATTGAATGCGTACACATGCATTAGTTGCTTTTGCTTCATGGGGTGCTGCGATTAACTCAAACTTTCCAAAGCGATCCAGATCGCCGTAAAAGTAGTTATATTCCTTTCAATAAATAGGCCAACATGATGCTAGAAATACTTTATGTTATTTATCCCTCCATATCCTTCTGCGCACAATTGTTGTGTTTCCCCTTATCTAGTTGTTGTGCGTTTCTTGATTTGTCAAACCATTACATTGTGTATTGCTTGTAGGAATTGAAGCTAGAGGATTCATGTTCGGGCCGTCAATTGCACTAGCCATTGGTGCAAAGTTTGTTCCCCTGCGTAAACCGGGGAAGTTGCCAGGTAAGCCATAACCTTGGGTCAAGATGAAAATTCTGAATATCTTTAATCTCTACAGTCTAAGCTGAAAAGAAAAAACTAGTAAGTGAAAATCTCGAAATCGTGTTGAGAGGCTCCTAGGTTCCAAGAAGTACCCTATGTATTAGCGGAACTTCTGAAGTACTAGATGCTCAAGTTTTGCAATCTGTACCCAAGCCCTTATTCTCCCAAAATAGTTGAACTTGAGAAACATTTACGAACTTGCAGGAAAAGTCATCTCTGAAGCTTATGAGCTAGAGTATGGTAAAGATCGTTTAGAGATACATGTTGGTGCTGTACAGCAAGGGGAACGAGCAGTGATAATTGATGACTTGGTGGCAACAGGTGGAACTCTTAGGGCTGCAATTAAACTTTTAGGTAATTAGACCTTTTCGTTGAATTGGATATCCAACTTTTGTTTCTTCTAGTTTCTCATAGTCACTATCTTCTCTTCTTTGTTTAGAGTGTATGGGGGCTGAAGTGGTTGAATGTGGCTGTGTTATTGGATTGCCTGAGGTCAAGGTAATGTTTGAAATAATATAATCTGTACGTTTCCAATCTCTTCTTCTCACATAGATCAGCTTTCTTGATTCTGAGTTGTTTCAACACATTATAAGATGTTGTCATGGTACTTGATATGTACTCATCTTGGGAGTATTTAGCAGTAAGTTGCTACCTGTCATATTTCAATAGTGGAAATTCTGCCGACGTGGTTGTTAGTATCTCAAATTAATTACTTTTTTCTTGGTAATTAGCTCAAATTAATTACTTTGGGTCCTTAAGAGTCTACTTGAGATGAACGCTAGAAGTTTTCATAGAGCTAGAAATGTACATATCGAAAAGATAAATGATGTGTGCAAATAGTGTCCCTATTAAAGAAAACAAATGCACGCAGATCACTATAACAAGTGAAATGAATGTTGCATTTGAAGGAAAGAAGTGCCTTGGTTAAGCTACTGCTTTTGTCACTCAATTGTGGACTTTTGGTCCCGCCGTCCCAAGTCCTAGAGCTAATGTGCATGCTCCAAAAGAGAAAAGCTTGGCTACGGGAACATTAGGTTGGGACGATACCTTCAAGACTATTCCTCTAATTTCCAATGAACATTGGAAATAAGGCCGGTCACTAATTTTCTTCTTTCATAGGGCGAAAGAAAGAAACAATTGATGCTGTTGTTTGGTGTTTTCTCGGGTTGAGGGTGGGGAAGGCGGGACAGGAAGGGAGAGAGCACCCTAAATGAGATGCTATTCTTGACTTCCAAAGGGGTATTATGTGTTAACTTATCTGTCAAGGGCTGACATTGAAGTGCTTTATAAATGAAACTAAAGAAGTCAAGAAGGATGCACACTTATATCCACAATATATGTAGGTGACTAATGCCAAGTGTCCAACTCATGAGAATGGAGGAAGAGGAGATGGAAATGGATTCATTATGTGTTGGACTCAACACATCATGACTTTCTAGAGGAGGAGATTGTAAGGATCGTACCTACGGAAAGATAGTTTATGCAAAATATTGATAACTTGGCCATAAAGCACGGTGAATCTTTTTTCCCATTGCAATGTAAAGTCACCATCGAATGCAATGATCTAAAGCAGTTAATTTTGAAAACTAGCAACTTGAGCTTCTTCAGTTGCACGGAGACCAACGGAATCTGGTTTTCTTCCTCACTATTTAGTGGTGCACTTTTTAGCCAATGGTTCTCTTCCTCACTATTTTCAGCTGCAATTTCTTCCCTGTTCATTTTTGTGAATTGTTGGTTCTTTCCTGTATTTTAGGGACAAAACAGATTAAACGGAAGAACGGTATACATTCTTGTGGAACCCCGGGAACTGGAAGATTGCTGTTGAGGTGCCGAGTTCTTTGTCTGTCGACGGATTGAGATACTGAACGAATCGAACTGCAAAAGATTACCTTCTCAAAACTCCATGGGTTTCTTGGCTCTGTTTGGCAGATAATTTTTTAATACCTAGGCGGATTTCAACCTAGAAGAGATGATGCTCGGGAGCAACTTTGATAGAGTAGGAGCTTTAGCACACTGGACTCTGCCCTTATGCACCCATTCCGTTTTTCATTTGTTATCATCACATTTTGGAGACTATTGCGTTGTTTCTCCACTGCAGTTTCAATAGAATTTTTGCATTACAACCAGAACAGTATATGCATTCAGCAGAAAACTGTGCCAGATTAGTGATCCTTCTGTGCCCATTTCGTTTTTCATTTGTCATCGCACATTTTGGAGACTATTGCGTTGTTTCTCCACTGCAGTTTCAATAGAATTTTTGCATTACAACCAGAACAGTATATGCATTCAGCAGAAAACTATGTCAGATTAGTGATCCTTCATTCACACCACGGCATATGACAGGTAGCTGTCCATGGTAACAATCTTTTAGATAAATTGAAGGGTTCATTTGAATAGTATTTAGTTTAATTTTACTTTTCCTTTCATAAAAAATTTACTTTCACAAAACTCAAAACATAAACTCTCCTATTCAATCACAATTAAAAAACACCCAAGTTTCTAGTCACTACCGCCATATTCAGTCGATTCACATTTTTTTTCTTGCAAAGGGGTCAAAGGACACTGATCTACTGAAATCAAGAACTTTATCATCATTTTAATTCACAGATCAGCAATACTACTTTTCACTCTTAATCTTATCCATTCATCAGAGCAGTTTTAGCATTTTCAGATGAAAAGATGGTTAAGGAGAATCTTTTAGGGAGCTCTCGATTAGTTGAAACTGTGATTACTTTTCCTGTTTAAATAGCCAACAACAGTTCAAAGGATGATTCAGTTCAGACGGCTATTGAATTTTGCTCATGTACATTGTCGCATGTAAGCAAAGCTGGTCACTCAAAACTCGCGGCCAAAAAGTTGATTTGAGTATAAAACACTAGGGGGAAGATGAACAAAGTTGTTTCATGTAAGTATAGTCTCACTCTTCCTAATTCCAATGACATAAAAGTTCTACAAAAATTCAGTACTAAGAACTAATCCTTCCGACACTTGCTATAAAATCTCAACTCTTAAGGAATTACAGAACCAATAGTTCTGTTGGAGAATGATCTCAGCACAGGAGAATCAAGTTACCTATAATGGTAATCGTGGTGATTAAAAGGTGTGGTACATTATGTGCGGTCAAATTTACAATATTTAAACCTTCATTTTCATGCATCTAAAACTGCATTTTGTACAATATTATTTGAAGCTGCTTCAGAATCTGTTTCTGACAACATTTTCATCCTAAGAGCATAACGGGTGACAGAATTAACCCGTTTCACCAATCTACCATACTCAACCAAGATATTTACCAACATCTCCCTCAAGTCCCTGAAGCCTTCTTTTGCTGTCATTGATTTTTCATCCATGCTATTAAGATTATCAGATTCAGAGACTGAACAATCAACATCAGATGAGAATTCCTGCACCTGGACAAATTGTGATCACAAACAATCAACTTCCGTGAAGGAGAACATATCCCAATGAAAAAGGTCAGAGGAAGGCGCTGAAGAAAGAGTAGATAAAAGAGACATCACTCTTCATATTCTCAAGTTAGGTTAATATCTAATGCCAAAGACCCAATACTGCAGTTCTTGTGAGAGCTAGATAAATAATCTCACCAAACTTATCAACTTGGCATAACAGAGGAACTTCAATAACTTGCCAAGGTTCTTCTGTCAACAACCTCAAACTATACAGATATGCCAGTAAGAAAGACATACTGAAACCATTCAGAAAGCATCATTTAAACCATGTCTATTAACTTTTAGATCAATATATTTAAAACCTCAATTTTCATCATAATGACAACTCCAAAAGTAAAAAATTGTGTTACCTAGGTAAAAAGATTAAACAGATCGACAGACAGTACAAAATCCAACCTGAAGATCACCAATCTAACCTGTCCCCTTGTAAGTAAACTTCCATGCACGCTCCACTGAGGAGTAGTTTTCACTATTGACATTTTTATTGTTCTAGAAAATTTCTAAGCTCCAGATCTGGGCTATTCCTTCATTTTAAAATTTGAAAGTCTCTGACTCAATAACTAAACTATAACTAGAGGCAGAGTCTTAGTGGTAGATTGATGAGGCTCTCAGATAAAACAGAAAATTTCAAACCATCCAGAGTGATTTTTGCTCTGGACACAAAAGAGATAATTTGGTAGGTGTAATGGTACCTTCCTCTTGAAAAAAAACTAATTTGCTCAAGTTTTCCCAAAGTGACCTGTCCAGCTCAAGAAACATTTAGTTACCCAATAAATCGGGTGTATATAGAGGTGATTGATAAGTCACATGACATTGCTTCCCATTCTCAGCTTTACTAATCCATTTTCCATCCAGGGGAAAAAAAAGGGTGCTCTAAAACCACGACTCACAGTGGATACTCAAAGGGCCAGGCTTTGGTTTCCAGTATATTATTAGATGAGGCATCAACTGCACTCTCCTACACTTTGGAGAACAAAGGAAAACTTAATGTAACTTTCTATGATGCAAACAGGTAAGAAATAAATTGCAACTTATAATAGTTGCCTGAGTGTATGAAATGGGAAAATCAAAAGATACCAAGTTAAAACCAACAGAAGGCTTAAATACCTCTGCAAGGATAAGATTGATCCGATCATCCAATGGTGCTATATTGTCCACTGGAAGTGATGAAGTTGGGAAATCCATGACTTGATCATCTGCATCATTAGTCAATACCTCAACCCTGCACTCTTGTAGCTGATTATGAAGAATTTCAAAATTCCCCAGTAGCTTTGTCCAAGAGTTACTTATGCGCTCATTCTTAAGTTTCTCTTCTTGCAATAGTACCTGAACATGCCAAGCATAAGGTGAGGACATAGTGTATTCACAAATAAGTTAGATTCTTGATAATGCTAACTTAACCCGGAAATGTTAGTACAAAAGACTCAAGATACAAAATGAAACAAGTTCCATTACCCCTTTCAGTGATATTTCTTACCTGTTAAGATTCCTAACTACCTGTACAAGAGAGTCCAAGACCCATATAGGCCACCAGGACGGAAAGAAAGCTCCTTAGACAAATAAAAGACTACCATATTTCAATAGACTAAAGAAGTTATAAAAACAATGAAAGTTAGGAAACCACAAGTTATTAGGCCTCGAATTCCCCAGAAAATAAGTCATTAAAAGGATAAGGAAACTGGTACTAAGATTATGTTTATACATACAAGGATCAAGACTTCAGATATTCTGATATATACCTCAATCTTGGACTTTTCTTCAAGTTGTTGGTTAAGCTGCTGTTTTAGTTCTGCTTGGCAACCTCTGAGGGATTTCACTTCTTTTACAAGAACTTTAATATCAGCTTTTGACTTCATTTCTAGCTCTTGATGGCGCTTTGACAAATCCTCAAGTTGATGCCTTGTCACATGCAATTCCTGCAGCAGTGAATCTTTCTCCCTCCCATTGGATAGATTGGTAGACAATGTCTCTGCCTTTTGATCCTGGAAGCATTAGGAAGGTCATTGGGTTATTCTAAAATTACTAGAGGTAAAAGATGTTTAGGTAAAGGACACTTTAGTAAGTAATTAAGAAGCACACCTGTTGAGAGTCTATTTTCAATTCCATCTCCAAGGACTTCCGTCGAAATTCTTCCATATCCCATTGCATTTGAGTGACCCTTTCCCGTTCAATCATAATAGCTTGCTCAATATTTTCTTTGCTTTTCCGCTTCGTGGTTTCAAGTTCCACTTCCAAATCCTTCACCTGATGAAACAAAATAGTATGAGGTCAATGTATCACATTTTAACAAACATAAAGAATACAACTGGAATAGTCTTTAAGAAAATACAGGAAGCTAAATGTATGGATGCAAACTAATTTGACTCAGAAATTTTTAAAACTTTGATCATGATTTGTACAATAAATCGCAACTCTCTCACAAATCCACAATAATTCCAAAAAGCTATCTTAAACACAAAAGCTTATTGTGGCAGTCCATTAAGCACTACAATATTTCTAAAGTCCTTGTTGAAAGCCATCCTAATAAAGTTTCTCAGAATTCCTTCCTCTTTTAGGCTACCTGCCCCTTTTAGTATACCCATCTTAAACTTCTCTTTTAGTCTGTTAAAGGCTTCAGCATAAAATCTGAAAACTTGCATATCCCAAGAGTTACCCAAGCAGGATGCTTTCTTTTGTTTAAAATAATACGGTAACAGCCAAAGTCATGGAGAAAAAATGAAAAAATTAGAACCCAAAAGAATAAAAGATTTTGCAGGAATATCTCCTGGAGTGAAGAAGGTGGGAGTTCTCAAACTTTTATCAGCATGTCATTTCCATGATTACAAACTAAAACTCAACTTCCCATGAAGCAAAATATCAACTCAAACAGCCTCTGGACTAAACTATTTTGGTTTAATATGGTACTGCCAAGGAACTTAGCCATAACTATTCTTCCATTAGTAGCTTTTTTTACTGTAAGTTCTCATTGAGCATGGCCTGCAGGTAGCAGGTCATCTATTGTAAGTTCCCATTGAGCATGGCCTACAGGTAGCAGGTCATCTGTTGTAAGTTCCCATTGAGCATGGCCTACAGGTAGCAGTCATCGATTGTTTCTAACCATTCTCCACTAAGTAATGTCTTGACCCGCAATATCAGAGTTGAAGAGAAATGGAAAAAGCACAACAACGATTGTGTTCATAATGGTATTCATTTTGTACTACTGTGCAAATCTTCTTTCTTTCTGGTCACTGCCTCGCTTAGAAGAGAATAAGCTTCACTGTATAAGCAACGCTGCTAGCGCTCTATGAATTGTAGTTCTCCCCTAAATGGCTACAAGAATACAAAGCATGCCTTCACAACAATAATATAACATTATGACATTGATGACATTTTATCTTGAAGGAAATTAAATTTCTAAACCCCAAATACCAGCCAAATGTCAGAAAAATTCAATATCAGTTCACAGCAGCAGACAGCAACTGATTTATTACAGGCCCTTGAAAACAGGGATTAAACCAGGTTAACAAGTTTGCATCTAATTGTTTCAAATAACCATTCCCATGGCATTAGTAGACAGAATTAGCAAACTGAATTTTGAGAATTCAAGGATCAAAATGAATCAAAATTCTACCAAGCCACTGAAACATCAGCTGACTTCAATTACCTTGGTTGCAAGATACTCCTTTACAGCTATCTCTTGATTCAACCTAGATATAAGATCCTCCATATCTGTTTTTGCAGTGAGCAGTCTGCGTTGCATGGTCATAAGTACCCTATTCATTTTCTGTCCTTGATCTACTGGCAGAACTAATTGTACATCATCTGAAAGTTGCAAGTCCATGCTTCTAAAATCTTCAACAGTTCTTGAAATCTCAGCAACTCTAGGAAGGTTGAAAGGACCATTGACAATCATACTGGGAAATCCTGAATTTGCTGATTCACTACCTTTCTGGAAACTGACATCACTTCCATTACTTTCACCAGAAGATTTAGGACCACAACGACCATTTTCATCACTTATATTATTCTCTGTAACAGTACTAGCCTCTCTTGCATGTATCTTATGTTTGGGAAAGCCTTCAAGTTGCTCCAAAATAGCCTCACCCATGAACAAGCCCTCATCAATATTGGACATGCCATACTTCATAAAAGTATCAATTGGACTTGTCAAATCCTCATCGACAGACAGGTCCTCTGTTCCAACTTCAGAGTTATTATCCCTACCAATGCTTGCGGTTCCCAAATCAGATGCCTCATAACCAGTATCGCTACCATAATCAGATGCCAATGATGAACTACCGGCTAACATAGACAAGCTTGAATTAGGATAAATCTCAGATGAGATTATGCTGCTGTTGGCAGAAGGATTTGATCCTGAAGATTGTGGGTTCTCATCTTGGAATGCTGGGGGAAGAAACCATCATACTGTCAAAATATTAGAAAATAAACCTTAAATAGAAGTATCATAATTTAGCATCGAGTCCTTTGAGATGTCTAGTCATATTAAGTAGGATAAGTTCTCCAAAGCATGAATCAATTCTGTGGCAAAAACACCTACATGATCTGGCAGCGGCTTCCAGTTCAAGAAAAGATGCAACAACGAAGCTTCTGGATATATCAATGTCGGAAAGCAACTTTGTAATCCATTCTTCCAAAGAACGCCTTCTCTGCACAATTATGAAAAAGAAGGAAAACAAAGTTTCTCAGAGTTCTTTACATATACAGCAGAATTTGGACTTTTGCTTTCCTACAGGTAATTTCTAGACAACCTACAAAAATAGACCACATCCAAAATATAAAACTGATATGTCTTCCACATTCTAACAAACTCATGCTTATCTTCCAGTGCTTTAATCAAGCTTTCAGGTTTTAGCAAAACTCATGTTCCAATTGAATAGCAGAAAGTAATTATCCTCAAACTACCTAGAACAAAAAGCTTAACAATAAATTGCACAAGTAGACCAGGTTAAGAGTAATCCAGCTGATACTGATACAAACGGAAAATCTTAAGCCACCAGACAAGTCACTGCAATTAGGAAATTTCAAATTCTTACACATCCAGTCAGCACCCAGTTCATTTGATAAAACATGTACTAAGAGAAGCAACAAAATAAATAAATAAATAATTGACGGTTACCTCTTCCAACAGAGCCCTAGTTTTCATTCGCATGAATCCCTTCGGAGGTGCAGGTGCAAGATTCTTCCGTGGAAAGGCATTTTTAAGCTGTAAAAGACAATGCATTTGACTTGAGTTTAAAATTTTAACAACAAAAACTTGTTTACTTGAGCAATGGCAACCCTATTAGATAATGATTCTATCAATAATTACGATAGAAACTTAGTTCATTACATTAACAGTAGATACAGTACCAATTACAAAATCCTATTTGTTAAATAACATAAAAGATAAGCTACATTAAAAATCCAAATCATGTATCACAAACTCCGAACTGATCAAATGGCAATAATGGAAATAAAGATAGTCCTTTTTTTTTGTGTTTTTGGGGGGGGGGAGGGGAGGGGTGTAAAAGGAAGATAGTCTCTGATTCCTCTGTACATTAACACACACAAACAAAGAAAAGATTTCCCTTTAAGAAGTTTTGTCGTCCCCAAATTCTTAAATCTTTTCACTCCCAAATACTGCTTGACAGAATAGAAGTGCCCCTTCAATTTATTTTTTCTTATTAAAATTCCTTCTTTTTTAAACAAATCATGGCCTTTCATTCATTGGAAAATTTTTATTGACTCCTAAAACAGCAATGCATGGTTACATATGAACAGGAACTACATCGTCTAAAGCTCAAGATTAAATCTATTGAAGCTAAGAATTACAGAATGTGAAGAACCCAACAAAAAATGGTTTTAACCTCAACTTATGACTACTTTATCAGTTTTAACAGCTGGCTTGCACCACCATTTTTACATGTCTGTCATCCTGATAAGATTGGTTCAACAATCGGGTTTGACCCACTAAGCGTTCAGCAGTTTTTCCTACAGTCACAGAAAGATACTAACAGAAAAAAGTGAATTTGCAGGATACTTACTGCAGAATGAAACTTCAAGAAATCATTAAATCTTCTTAATACCATTCGTGAATTTGTAATTGCTTCAGGTGACTGTATCCCAACAAGAACCCTGTAAAACTGCCCTTAAGAATGTCAAAGGGCAGACATAAGGAAAGCAGAAGCACAACTACAATTAAACAGCACCTTTGAGAAACTAAAATTAGAAGAGAGCCTAACACTATCATTCAATAGAATAAAAATTACAACATTACAACTTTGATTTCAGTAAATACCCTATAGACACTAGAAAAACAAGCGAAAAGAGAAATTAGAAATTACAGCATTGTAATGCAAAAAAGTATCTACAAAGAAAGAAATGCTCAAAAGAAATTTCCAGTAGCCATCTTTCTCAGAAATTCCAGTGTTTTAAAAATTTAAAAAGTAAATGGATATTTACTTTCAAAATTTTAAAATCGTATTTAAATAATTCTTCAAAAAAGGTTGCAGGAAATATTTAGCCATGCAATATTTTGAGAGATTTCTTTTCTCTACAGGATTTAAAGAATGACCCAGCTTCAAGAGGACAACGCTAAATCAAAATTTAATGATGTTACAGAGAATTTCGAATACCACTACTGGATCTGAATCTCGTGATTTTGGCCGGACAACCCATGAAGGAATAGTAACACAGTAACTCCAGCCTGTATGAGGATCATGCGGCCAAACAGTTTCACACCCGGCCTGCCCATAAAAAAAGATACATGAATAGAAAATTAGCCAAATCTAAGATTTAAATGAAGTCACCAAAAGTGCAAATAATAAGATCAAAACGAAATTAATCAAAACAACCCAATCTTTAGGGAGCACTAACATCCAAATAATCATATGCATGTGAATGTGTACATGCATGTTTAAGATACTATGCCAAAAGTTCACTTCTGAGGGTGCAATAATCTAGGACGGTCATGATTCAGGAGGACAAAACATAGGATGTTTCAATTCTTACAATCATGTTAGATGCTTTGTTATTCTTGTTTCATGACATAGATTTCATCTTTTAACAGGAAGTATCTGTATAAGCTATTTTACAGATGGAATGAACTCATTATTCTTTAGAATAACAAGACAGAAAGTATCTCTTAGATATACTGGGGGGAGGGAACTGATTACTTCTTCAACTACTTCAGGCTACTGGGTCCAAGATACTTCATCACTTAAAGATTCTATTATTTAATCCAAGTTGGACCAAAGAAATAAATAGTGGAAAAAGTTTGTAGCATGTGACTACATAGGCTCCTCGACCATCCAAAATACCTCTTGAACCAATCTTTCTTCACAGTAATGTGTAGCATCTGAAAGTTTAATAGCCAACTGTTTCTATTATGCCTAAGACCCGATGTACAGTTAAAACATCATCTATCAACAGAAGAACCAGCAGTATTACCTTCTCAGGAAACCCAAAGGAACTCTGGAATATAAGTTCCTTAAGAGTTAAAAATACAGTACCAAATCAATTATGAACGTAATTGTCTCTACTTCTTCATTATGGCAGTCAGAACAACCATTTGGTCATTTACTTGGAACATAGTAGCAGAACCATTACCTCTTGCCCTCATTGCTCTTCTGGCTTCAAATAGATTATTTTCTCTATATTTTACAAACTCAACTCACGCTAGAACACTGCCAACTCTTCTCCATCACGCAAATCCAGGTTTGGAGACTCACTAATAGGAACCAAAAAGCACAAGGAAAGATCTCTTCCTTTGAAATACTAATCAACCTACCATTGTAATGCAGAAAATGAAACAAATAAAAAAGATAAAATTTAGCCACGTTTTCCTTATTCGTTCTGTCGCCTTTATTAGCAAACATTGGACCACATTTCAATTGTAGGAGGAGAAAAAGATTTATCAACTCTTTTCATTTATAGAAAAGAGAAGAAATGGTTATTTTCAACCTAACAAACCTTTGAGCATTCAAAATCATGCAATAAACCCCAAAAAATTAGGGTGTATTTGGATTGGATTTTTGTTTGAGCTGAGTTGTATTGGAAATCATAAAAGTGAATTGT
Source organism: Rauvolfia tetraphylla (assembly GCA_030512225.1). Taxonomy (NCBI): domain Eukaryota; kingdom Viridiplantae; phylum Streptophyta; class Magnoliopsida; order Gentianales; family Apocynaceae; genus Rauvolfia; species Rauvolfia tetraphylla. The sequence goes on from JAJQKT010000013.1 coordinate 7,672,166, forward strand.
TTGTGAGAGGGGAAACGGGGCCCAAAGTGAAAAAAGTGAAAGAAAAGTAGGAAATTTGAAAAGCCCATCCAAGTTGGCCCCTAGATTTTATGACTTAATTGCGATTCAAATTTTTTGAATTAATTGTTAAAGGTCCAAAGAGTAGGATTGTCTCTACTTCTTCAGTTGACTCCATAACAGTCTGTATACTAATTCATAAGTTTTTTGGAAATCAACAAACCACTCCTTTGTGTGTGTGCGCGCGCGCGTGTTAAGAAAGGAGAAAGTTTCAAGACGCAGTCATGATATCAGATATAAATCAACCATATGAATGCTCGATTACACATATTTGTACTTATTGGATCCCTTAAATCACTTAAACCATTTGGGAGATTTTCAATTTTCCTTTCTTGCTCCATTTACTGAATATTTTGTGTGTTTATGTTTTTATGTTTTCCTCCGTCTTTCTTAATACTTGCCCATTTATTGTATCATACCAGAAGAGTGCCAACGTCAGTGGTATATTTATGTGGATTTGATACCATTTATGCTGATTGCAATCATTTTAACCTCGTCCAGAAATGACAAGGAAAGCAGTAGGATAGTAGTCAGCTAATGCTCACTACTATCAGCTATACTCTATTTCCTAATGACTTTTCTTCATTAAAGTTGGAATAATATCATCTCTAGTGTCAAAGAAAAGCGCCATCAGTAGAAGCTCTACAATGAAGAAGGAACAAAAATCAACTATGGTCAAAAGAACAACAAGAACTCTAATGCAATTACTTATACAAGACACCAAGCTTAACAAATTTATTTGCTTCAGTTCTTTGAATTATATCCTTTTTATTATTCTTCTAGCTTTCTTTTCTTACTGAATTTCTCGGGCAGAGGCAGCATAAGAAAAGGCATTTACCTGAAATTAGAAAAAATTATAACTAGCTCTGAACATTCCCTTTCTCTGGCAACCTCATGGCCCATTGGAATGTCTGAGAAAGATTATGAATCCAAAACATTCACAGGAATCGACCTACTTGGAATGCGTCATCCGCAGCAAGTGGGCACATGCAGATCACAAGTTTGTCACCAGGAAACAAAGCAGTCCCCATAACAATAAAATTTAACTTCTTGATAAGTTTGCCGATAATAGAGGGAGATGATCCATTGGCAGGAAAAAGTAGCATTACAACTTTTAGCAATGCAAACACAGTACTTTCTCCTTGCCCAAATTGCTTGATAAAGTTTTCCTTTCTTGTATCTTGTACTAAAAAGATCAACCATGATCAAGTAAAATAGCTACAGAAGCTGCAAGGCCCTCTCGGTTCATCACAAGAACTCCTTTTACAAGAAATTTCAACTTAATATTTTGTTGTTTATATAAAACTTGATCTTAAGCTCTCAACCTAAAATTCGAAATTCAAGAACATCCAAGTGAAGCCCTTTATAATCAGCTGAAAATGCAGATGAAAATCAAAATAAATTCAGATGCGATCAAAATTCCTAAAGTAGAACTTTGTCCCCAAAAAAAAAAAAATCCAATTGGTAAACCGAGCAGCCGCTGGAGCTAAGAAAACAAGAAAACGACTTACCCATTTCTTAGGCGGCGGACTCCAATCCATACCCAAAGGCAGAGGCGAAGCCCCATCGTGTCGATGTTTGGGAGGACTCTGCCTCCGCATCATCCTCAATTGTTGAGTAATTGGATCGATTTTTACTCTCAGTACAATTCAAATGAGCAAAAATGCTTATGATGGGTTTTGGCAATGGGATCGGGGAAGACGAAGAAGGAGAAGCAAAGAAGGTTAGACTCGAAAGAGGGGAGGCGTTGCGGGAAGAGAGTTTCAAGGCGAGGTGGGGAGGGTCGCGTTGTCCGTACCGATTCTTGCATATATGGTTTTTCTTTTTTGTCTATATTCTCTTTGCTTTCGGCCGACGACTCAAGCCTTTCAGCAGACTGAGCCGGCGCGTCATTTACGAGCTAGACTTGGGACGTGGCAACCAAGCGCCCCGTGCGTCACGAATGCAACTCCAGATATATATTTTTTTTTTTTGGCTAAACATCACACGAGTAAACAAATATAAATATTATCCAAATAAATTTTTTAATCATACACTCATATGAAAGGAATAGAAAAAGAAAAATAAACATTTTGCCTAATAAGTATTAAATACAATATTTTTTATTTAATAATACACAATTTTTTACCTAAAAACTGTCTTAATATAAAATATGATACTCTATTTGAATATCTTGTGATTTAATAAAAAAATTAATTATAATATAAAAAGTGATACAGATTATATAATTAATTAATAAAGAATAATTACTTAATTATAATATATATATTAAAAAATATTTTTAAAATATAAAATATTCTTATAATATATTTATAAATGAGAGACTAAATTAAAAATCAACCTCAATGAGAGCTCAAAACTTTTACCATTACGATAAGGTCCCATAGGCATAAAAATCTACCATTTGATGACAACGCTTATTCTCAACATTTCTTTGGCATTGGCATTAATGGAAGAATTTCTGCCCACTTTTAATCAACTGACAGTTAAGTCTTCCTTCAACCTTATACTTCTTCCCTGTCCCCCTTTTCCCCCCCTCTTTTTGGAGAAAAGATTTGTGCCAAAAAGACTTAGATTTTAATACCATACTTTTACTTGCAGTCATATGTATGTTAATCAATGAATAGTTATTAGTTTACCCCACACATACTTAATTAAATAATACTTTTTCGTTTCAAAATATAAATATTTTAATTTTTTTACATAAATTAAGAAATAAAAAATAAAAAATTTTATTAAATTTTAAAAATAAATTAATTTATTTTTTATTAATGTAAAAGAGAATGAGAGAAGAAAAGTTTTAAAATTTTGAATCCGAGAAATTAGTTTTGTGCTGGATTGATGATGGGCCTAAGGAATTCAAATGGGCTGCTATGATATGGGCTTTTCAGTTCCTTTCCCGTCTTGTTGTGGCTTTATCCAAATGTTTTGTTTTGGATCAATTTCCGTCACATTTTGCGGACAATAGTTCAAAGAGACTGTAAATTAAAACCTAGTTTGATTGGGAAGAAGCAAGAGAGACAAAGGAGGGGAGGTAGTAAAAAGAGAAAGTAAATGAGTATTTTAATTTGTTTAATTGGAGGGCGAGAAGGGAGGGGAGGAGCTCTCCCTCTACATCAACAAAACCAATTCGCCTAGAAGTTAATGGATTGGGAGGTATATAGTTTTAAAAAGAATGTTACGTCTTTACAAAATATCTCACATTACAATATTACTTCACTATAATTGAAGAATTTAATAAAAATAAATAAATTTATAAATACAACAAAATATCATTCCCTCCCCTTACATTTTTCAATACAACCAAACAAACAAAAATATTTCTAATATACTTCTCTTTCCTTCATATTAAATAAAATCAAAGTAAAAAGTATATCTTCCTCTCCCCTTCCCCTCGCAAAACTAAACTACGCCTAAAAGCCGAAGACTATATAAAGTAGTAATATAATTGGTTAGAAATAATTCAGGAAAAAACGGTTAAAAATATCTATTGGTCCCATCTCCGTCTCTTTCCCTCGAATATTTACATCACTACAATGTTTAGGAATCCATAAAAAATGCAATTCTGTTACCAAATTATGTACTTTATCTAGGCTTCAATATGACTAAAACAAATAGGAATGCCAAAAAAAAAAAAAAAAAGAACCGTTGGTACTCGAAGAAAGAGAAGGTTACTACATTTTGTCTGCCTCGACCTTCTTATTATGGTGACATTTCTCTGTGTACATGTCCATTAATCTAGTGCTCATAATTTTTTTCTAGGGAGAAAATGGAAAGGGCTGACTATGTGAACCTAATGGAGATCAAATTCAAAAGTATTTGGAATTTATAATGAACGATTTTCAATTGAATAATTGCTTTGATCATTGTTTATGTTTTTGCTAAGCTACGTATATTCTTCTCGTGGTTCAAGTCTTGCGCATAATATTTTTAAATAAATACTACTTGGTTAATCAATAATACTTGAGAGTTTTAATTAGGTCGATGTATTAATATATAGACTATTTTTATAATTTTCTAAATAGAGACGAATTAAGTATTTAACTTTTTTATTTAATAAGGTAGTTGTGTGCTGATACTTTTTATCTAGCTTTTTAAGAGCAAGATTGGATTGATTTTTTTTTAATTGAGTTATATTAGAAATCATTAAAGTAAATTGTTTGTGAGAGAAAAAAATAAAATTTAAAGTGAAAAAAATAAAAAAAAAAAGATTTTTTATTAAAAATCCAATCCAAGATGGCTCCTGATGGCAAGTTTGGATTAGGACTTAAATTATAAATTTTTACTTTTTTTTCACTTTTTTATTTTTACTAATTCTTTTTCTTACAAATAATTCACATACAACTCAACTCATACACTCAACAGTTTGTAAATGAGAGAGTCATGAATTCTGAAACAAATTACAAACAATTACAAATACACAGGCAAATATATGTCTGCTTATTACATCAAATGACAAACCTCCCGACAAGAAAGGAATAGAAAGGGAAAAGACTAAAATCATGCAAACAGGGCTTCACACTTTGACAGCAAAACCAATCAACCAAAGAACAATTACATTTACCACACCTACATTAAAAAACAATGGGAATCGACTCAGACTAATCTAAAGAAGCAACCCAATCCATCTATTCATCCTATCCACACTGGAGTCCTGGTGGAATGGTTCTTCCGCAGGCGTTTACCAAAGCACTGAGAGCAACCGGCACCGTCAAGTTGATTCCCAGCACGCCGGCTTTTATGGCGGTGCAGAGGCAAGCTGCAGCTTCCAAGTCGGCCAAGCCTTCAAGGACTGCGCAGCAATCCTTGTATGGAGCTGTCCCGACGACGACATTAACCAATCCAAGAACGTTCACGCATGCGCCCAGCTTCAGCGTGTCTCTGGGGCAAAAGGGGTTCACTGGAGGTGCCTTTGGAGATGCACTCGGTTTCGGTTTTGGTTTGGGCGTTGGCTTGGGTTTAATAGGCTCACAAGAACCACAAGCATTGCTGAATGTTGCAAGGAGGAGCAGGGAGAGGATAAAAATGGTGGCAGAGAGCTTCTTGGCGGCCATGGCTATAGCTAGAATCACTAGGTACGTTCCCAGCTGAGTAGGTTTAGGGTATGGTGACCTAGTGAAGAGCAGGGCTGTCGTCCTTATAATGAGAAATTGTGAGGTTGATGTTGATAGTTTGATTGCGTGGAAGCGAGTGCTAAACGATGATAGTGTACCAAGTGGAATCTTGTAAGTTTCTGAAAAAGTTGCCTGCATGATAACTAAGGTATAAATTTACAGTCCCATGGAAGATTAATGGTTTCCTCATTTGAAAATTTGCCCCTAGGATTCGCCAAACCGTGGATACACGTAACATTATATATCCTCCGGATCTATCAAGAAAAGATCTATATATAGCATTCTGAATACTCTAGTGATCAATTATACAGTTTTCTTGTATAAGGACATGAATAAGCAGGGACGCAGGCCAGCTTGTGAGCTGTAACACGCAGTATCCTCATGAGGAAAAGATGGAAACCACTTCTAATGTTTTCTTGTCTTGCATTTTGTCTAGTCTTTGTATGAAATTCAATTATTGGAGCAAAAGGGATCCTTCTTTTACCACAAGAGCAAATTATGATAAACAATTTAGTGGCTGCTCACGTTAAAAAATGTGTAAGAAACAGGCATGTGTATGTATGGAGCTTTCTAGGCTTTTTTGTTTTCCTGTTAAGATACAAAATTGTTGTGTCAGCATCTTTGTTAGTATTATATATATCTTTCAATACGTTGCCTTATCTTTCCGAAATTGCTTGAATCTATCTTCTATACGTTGGCTTATCTAGTGGAAATTGCTTGAGTCTATCTTCTAAGTGGGATACACTGAAATGAGTTTTCCTATCTCCTATACTCGTATTTCTTCTGCGCCATACATGTCATGTGACTGACCTTCGTTTGTATGGTATAGCATTTTTTTACAGAAATGATAAGCAGAAGGGCAACTTGCATGCTGGGATATGGTACTGGTCTTGCCTGAATATGTATGGTATGTGGAACAGGGTGTCCCCTGTGATCAGGTTTTCCCTTTTTTGTTTGTTGCTTAAGATCAACCAGCGTATCTTTGTGCTTTTTTATGATTTACGGCTAATCTAACCGTTTCACAAATCTCTTATAGAAGTTTTTTTCGTATACAATGTATCTTATTTGAGAGCATTAAACCCCTTTCACTTGAGACAACTCTTGTTGATGTCCTTCGCTATCAATTAAAATTATAGTTTTGAGTGAATGTGAGAAGATCACTAAATCGTCCGCTTAATCAAGTCTGCACAATTATCCTTATCACCAGAAAATTCCCATTACACTTTTCCTCGCCTCAAGCCACGAGGGATTACTTCAAGAATTTGTGGGATCTGGGGCCGCTGAGGTTCATTTCTCAGGAGCTTAGTGGAGGTTGAAATGATCTTGTGGGATTTGGGGCCACTGAGGTTCATTTCTCAGGAGCTTAGTGGAAGTTGAAATGATCTTTAGGCTAAGGGTAAAAGTTGCCCGGGAGACACATATATGTCTAAGTTGGAGGAGCTGGCAGAACTGAGCTCAATCTGATGAGACAGCATTGCTTCGTACTACTTGTGGGGGTGGTGGATGTTTTGCTTTTCTCTTCTTTTGCTGGGCCAAGGAAGGAAAATGATGGGGAGCTAGCAATTTCTAGGAAGGAAAAAACATAAGATGCTACTGTCAATTTTTGTCTTCTTAATAGATTACGTGACAGCAATACCAAATTGAATTTAAAGCCTATATTTTATAAACGTGTTATTTACTAAGTAAATTACCTCTTGTCATGATCAAAATACTGTTTTTGTGTAATTAAGGAACTACAAACTTGTTATTTCTCAATATTGACTTTTATTTGAAGAAAATGAAAAAAATTAATATTCTTTCTATTTAAAAACAAATGTCTATTTTTGACTTGAAACAAAAATTAAGAAGAATGATCCGATCATAAGTGATTAAGTTATCATAATATAATTAAAGATATTAATGATAGAATTTATATATTCATGAGGTTGATTTTCTTAAATGAGAGAGGTTAATTATAAAAATTTAAAGAGAATATATGTTTATTTTTTTTAAAAAAAAAGGATATTTATTTTTGAATAAATTAAATTGAAAATGTGGTCATTCAATTTTTAGAGAGAGGAAATATCAAAAATTCACAAATTGTAGTGTACAAAATTAATTTATTGGGATGATATCATCTCAATTTTGTTTTTTCTTTTGAGATACTCTTCGAATAATGATTTTTAAATTAATAATTAAGTACTCGATCTTTGTAGCAATGCAGTATCTTCGTGAGTAATTATGTTCTTGACCAGACCAATGATCCTCCTTCGATCCATCCTTCTTCCCTTAATACTCAAATCACTCTGAGCCACAAACCGACATAACCCCACTCCGCTTATACTACGTTTTTTTCAACATAACGAATAATTATTTAAAGTATATTAAATAATATTATTATGTATCAATTTTTAATTATTAAATTAATAAAATATAGATGTAACGATTGGGAGTCCATTTAATACATATTAAAACAAATATATATATATATATATATATATATATATATATTAAAGTTGAAGAAGAATCATGAAGAAGTGACATGTAAATAATTTTAAATTTATTTGAATTCTCATCATACCAAGTGAAATTATGTGCATTTATGAGGATATAGATTAATGACTACTAATAAAATTAAAGCAATGGACTTTTACAATTTTTAATAACTATACATTAATTTTCATAAAATTCAATTTATTTTGAAGTACATTGAATCTACTAATCATTTTAATTTTTAATGATATGTAATTAATTGTAAAATAAATAAATCTATAAATAATATTAAATATTAAACAGTGAACTTTAAATTTTTGAATACTACTAATTATTATGAACTTATATTATATATATATATATATATATATATATATAACTCTTTACTAATCACCTTAATTTTTGTGAAATTAAATAGATGATAAAGTAATGACTACTAATAAAATTAAAGCAATTGACTTTTACAATTTTTAATAACTATACATTAATTTTCATAAAATTCAATTTATTTTGAAGTACATTGAATCTACTAATCATTTTAATGTTTAATGATATATAATTGATTGTAAAAACTAATAAATCTATAAATAATATTAAATATTAAACAATGACCTTTAAAATTTTTGAATACTACTAATTATTATGAACTTATCTTATATATATATATATATATATATATAAAATATAACTATAACTCTTTATTCAGTTTATTTCTTAGCTTAAGTACATTACTGAAACACACAACTCAATAACATCAGTAGTGTAATGACTTCATTCATAACTAATGGCAGAGTAATAAAAAATATAGATAAAATTAAAATATTAAGTCAAAAAAAGTATATGAAAAGATTTTGAATCTTAATTCAATGAATAGAATTTGAAGAGTTTTATATCTAAAAAAGGCATATAAAAAGATTTTGAATCTTACTTCAATTAATAAAATTGGAAAAGATTTATATCTAAAATTTTAAATAAAATTTGATTTTATTAAAAAAAATTTAGTAAATAATGTCAATCATAAGTTACATCTTATCTTCTATTAATGTACAAGAAGTTCAAATATTTAAATATAATATTATCTATCAATTATTTTTTTAAAAAAATTATACTATTTATTATTAAAAAATAAGTAAATAAACATAATACACATGTGCAGAGTCTTCTATTATAGCTGTAGCCAATGCCAAATTGACATAACTCTTTGGATGGTGCGAATCTAAAAGGGTCGGACTCGGACCCACCTTTCCAACTCAAATTCTAAAACAATAATTACGGATAAAGTTAAGAAATGGGTAAAGTTATACATATTTTCTTTAGAGGGTTATTGATTATAGTGCGTTAAAAAAAAAAAAAAACAGCACCCCAATTGCAAATCAATCATCGCGCCTGCAGTACGGCTAGGAATTGTCCCCAGTGCTGTGCAGCAGGGTATTCATTCACTTATCTGTACAATTTTAATGGGATAATTTAATTTTTTGTTTGATTTTTTAAAAAAATTAAAAAATTAAATTGAATTGATTGAAATAATTTAATTCAGTTCGGTTTGATTGGATTAAAAATTAAAATTAAAAAAAAAAAGAGAAAATAACTTATTTTAGTAGTGTATTTTTAAAGTAATTTTATTTTAAAAAATTAATTTTTATTAAAAATATATTACTAAAATAGGTTTATATATAACTTTTTTAAAAATTTAATTTTTTGATTCGAGAATAAAAACTAAAAATCGAACCGAATTTAATTCTAACTTAAAAAAATCAAATTGAATTAAAATATATATTTTGATTCAATTCGATTATTACATTAAATAATAAACACTTTTACTCTTCAGTAGGAAGGAGTTTCCTTTACTTTTTTGGGGGCTGGGGGATGAAAAAGGGAATGGTCCTCTTCTTCAATTTCTTTTTTTTTTAATCTTTTGCCTTTTATTGGATAACCTTTATGCATTTTTTCTTTTTTTCAACTTTTTTTGTTCTTCTTGTTTTAATTTTTTTCATTCTTGTATTTCTTCTTATATAAAAAAATTCAATTCAAAGTATGAATCTTTTAAGATTCTTTGAAAAAAATTAAGTGAAATTAGAGATTTTTGAAATAAAATCAAAGTTAAAATTGAAGATATTTTTTAAATCAGATCTTAGTTAATGTACATTATTTATTATTCATAGAATAAATGTACTAAAATATTTTAGAAAATTTTAAATCTTTAAAATAAATTTTAAATTTTGAAAAAAAATAATTTAAATAAATAAAATATAATTATATTGCACTAGCTTCTTTATGAGTAAAACCCAAAAGCTGCGTGGGCCGGACCATTTCTCATTTGGAAGAGGCTTGAACTCCTCAACAAACGACCATTTGAATCAGAAATTTCCCATGTTCAGGACCCAGTCGAAACAGGAGACCATGAAAGACATGAAAAAGAATAATAATAATGCTAATTTTGGAAAAACAAAAGAAAATAGAATTAAAACTAGAAGATTCCTTCTTTTTTTGGTAACAGTGTTAGGAGTAAAGTGAAAATCAAAGTGAATCTAACATCAGTCACAAACAATTGGCAAACTGTTAAGTAAGGTGTAAGGATATGTAGAATATTTCTAAGCAGAGGATTGACTTTGATTTACATACTTTGAAAAAAAAAAGTTTAATTTACATCATTTACCTGCTACAAGTACTAATTTCGGGCCAAGTTGGATTTCTATTTTTCTTTTCCTTTTTTTCATTGGAAGGGGGAGGGGAGGTGCACCTTGTAGCCCAGTCTCTCGGCAGCGGACCTCTAACATGGTATAGTGGCCTCATGAAAACACTTTCTTAAAATGGTCAAAGCTTAGTTACACACTTCCACTAGAATCTTCTACACATCTAACGCTAATTAAAGCATATAGTTATCAAATACTTTCTTGTGGTAGTTGTTAAATGAAGAAAGAAAAGATAAGAAGAAAAGATAAGAAGAAAAGATTATCAGGCTGTCCTCGACTTCACTCTTTTGTTTAATAAATTAATGCTAAATATTAAACACTTAATGGAAATGTAGTCCTTCAAACTATCAGAATATGTGAATTTAGTCCCCGTGTTTTCCATTGTGTTAATTTGGTCATTCAATCTTTTCTGTTTTTTCTTTTAATATAAAAGAGATTCATTGGTTATATGCTAGAACAACAGTAGCGATTATAGAAGGAAATAATTCTATTCATACATTTAATGGATAGATTGATAAAGCTGCTCGAGCCGAGATATTGATAAACAAATTAGTTATGTAATAATTTGAGTAATATAAATTACATTTTTATAAGACTACTAATATGACCTATGCTAGATAAGCCATCACAAAGATTAGGATATTTGAAATAACTTCTTTGCATTTGCTTTCAGTCTTCAAGCCTTTATATCCCATTCGATCCTCAACCTTGTCCCTTCCAACATGGCTAGATAAGGGGAATGATTGAACTTCTTTGTCACGGCCACTAAAACATTGCTTGCATGATCCCTTATAATCACTCCAGTTTCTGCCATCATGGGTTCTCCTGCAGCATGTGCATTGAGTCTCAAAGTGCCTCAAGTAGGCAACAACCATTTATATTCTTGATTAGTACTAAGTCCTTTGTTTCCCGGGGCTTTGCTGGCCTCCGTTCGATGTTTGTACAGGAGGATCTAGCAGCTCAATCACCTGCTTTCCTTTAGGAGGAATCGTACTTCTCCAACTTCGCTTGCATGGATTCTGCCTTATATTTTGTCTTATATCTTCCAAGCTAGCATATTCAGCAAAAAGCATTTGAGCACTTCGCTAGTTCTTTTGAGAAGCACGACCTTCATCCATACAAATGATATAGTTCCTATTATTCTAAATGCCCCATAAAGTAAATGCAAAGAAAGAAACAATATCACATGCTGGAAAAAATCCACAAAGCTAACAGGTATTTTTGCTTGGCCAAAGAGAAAATGTAAAGGAGATGGTTCCCAAACACTTACAGCATTTGACATTTAAAAAGGCAGTGATTTTAAGATTCTACATCCTTTGGTGTTCCCCTGCACTTCATCATCAAGAAGGGTTCCTCAATCACTATCTTTCATGGGGTTTATATAAGATAGGATTAATATCATTGAACTACTTTAACGTTTGGTGTAAATTTTATTTTGTCTCGTAATATGATTTTATATTAATTCATCTCATAAATTGTTAGTTAAATCTAACAGCCACAGATGGAAGTTCAAAATGCCATTGTTACCCCCACTTGTTAAATGAAATAATCCAATATACCGTCTGCTTTTCTCCTTGTAGGTGAATTTGCTGTAGTTTGGTTCAGGTCCTGCACCTACTTTTTGCAGTACGTGCAGGATCGAACTCCAATTGTCGGATCAAATCTCGAATCTAATTCGATAGTTGTGAAATTTTATCAAATTTTTCAAAAAAAAAATACATAGAGGAGGTAAAAAATATGATCTGTTGGATCAGATTTGACTAAATTTGGTCCTGCACGTACTGCAAAAAGTAGGTGCATGACCTGAACCAAATTGTGCTGCAGCCACCGCCACTTTCTTTGGTTAACAAAATTATGTTTACTATATACAAATTTTTTCACTGTATTTTTAACTATATACAGCAAAAAAAATTAATCATTTTTTTAAAAAGTTCTCTCTTTTCTCTATCTCTCTCTCTCAACTACAAATTCAACGAATAACGTACCAAATCGGCCAATGCAACATAATAAATAGTATTTTTACAACGAATTCTCTAAATTTTGAAATAAAAACTAAAAAAATCATCGGTGTATATGAATTGTTTTGAATTTTTTTTAAATTATGCAATAAGTTCCCCCGCTTGGGACGTAACTCATTACTAAAATATATAATTGAAACATAAAAATAGAATGAGACTCTAAAAATTATATTGTTCTGATAGATAACTTGTCTCTAAACATATTTATCTCTTATTTGAAGATTTTGAATTTCAAAAAGTTTTATTTTTTTCTATATTGCTATATAAGTTTCAAATTTTCTTCTAAATAATCAACAAATTTTTAAAACACTATTTATTTGCTATTTCCCAATATTATAATCAAATTTGGTTAGGTATTTGACTAACTTATGCTAATCTTGACTGTTTGATTTTTGCAATTTAGATTCGTATCTATCCATATTTAGATTTTCTTTCTTCAAAATATTACAAATACAAATATATTTTTTAAGATTTAAAAATTCTTCAAAAGAATCCACCGACGATAATTTCCATTGACCATTCCTATAAAACACACAAAGAAATTTTTTTCCTTTTTTTTTTTGCAACATTGTTCTTGGTCTTACAATTTATATATTGAGTTTTGTTCAATAATTACAAAACTTTAATGTTATTAATGTATGAATAATGCAACTACTATAACTTTAACTGATCATTTGTATTATAATAAAATATACTAATTACATAAGTTATTTTGTTAATAATATTTAACAAAAAATAATATTTTAATAATATAAGATTTTGTAAGTACTTTATTTTTTAAAAAATTATTATCCTACAATTAAATATATATTTTTAATAATATTTAAAATAATTTTTTTAAAAAAAAATTATTCATATTATATATTTTTTTAAAAAATATAATATATAACTCGTACGGACTCTATACTAGTTAAAAGATAATATATATATATATATATTCCTGGGAAGGCAATATTAAAACATACATACACAAACGTACAGCAATCAATCCGTCGGACACTTCTATAAAGTAAAAATCACATCACAGCTCAATAAAGGGCGGGTCCAGTACATTCACAATAATACCCCGCCACAGGGAGCACTACTTTTCCATTTTTGTTTCTCTTTTTTTCTTTTGTTCTTGGCTTCAGAGATAGGGACAGGCGCGAAGAGATGGCGATTCTGTACGCGCTGGTGGCGAGGGGATCGGTGGCGTTGGCGGAGTTCATCGCCACATCGACCAACGCCAGTGCGATCGCCAGGCAGATTCTCGAGAAGATTCCTGGTAACAACGACACTAATATTTCCTATTCCCAAGGTCGCTACATTTTTCACGTCAAACGCACCGATGGCCTCACCGTTCTCTGTATGGCCGACGACACCGCCGGACGTATGTCTCTTCTCAACTCAGTTGACTCTCATTCGCTTCGCATATTTGATTTTTCTTTCCTTCCTTTTTGAATAAGGGAATTTTTTCAGTTAATTTCTTTTTAAGTAGGAGAGTATTGCGTACGTTCGTGAATTGACTATTTGATGTATATGAGTAGATGGAAATAGCGAATGTGGAGCTTCGATAGTGAATTGTTGTTTGTATGTTATAGGACGTCTACTGTTCCTTTTTTTATGTTAAACGTGTTCCTTCATGAAAGTTTGGACCTTTATTTTTGTTTCCTTTTGGCTTCTGGGAATTTAATGGAGAGCTTGTAAAATTAAGCTATGATGATGGACATCCCTGTGGATATTGGCTTATTCATATTTGATCTGCATCCTTTACTATTGCGTAAAATGTTGTGACAATATGGCCTGATAGATGTTTTTGTTGCTGTTGTGATTTCAAATATGAAAAGAATCTTCTGTTTTATATAACAGCAGGAACGGTAATAAGTAATCATATGTCAGAACAAGAGTAGTCAGCTTATTTTCAATTGTATTTAGTGGTATAAGATTGTTTCTTCAATCTGAGATGTCTTTCATGAATAACACACAGCCTTTATGAATATGAAATATCTGTCCCATTGCCTGTTCTTAGGTATTTTAAATAGTTGCTGTGTCATTTGTTCAACATATGTTTGATCCGTGCTTTAGAAGTTTTTTCCCATATAAAAATAAAGAAAGATTTTTTTTTGTTTTGTATAATATATGGCGTTTAACATTGTACAGGCAGAATCCCTTTTGCGTTCCTTGAAGAGATACATCAGAGATTTGTCAGGACATATGGTAGAGCAGTACTGTCTGCACAAGCTTATGCCATGAATGATGAATTTTCAAGAGTCCTTAGCCAACAGATGGAATATTACTCAAATGATCCAAATGCAGACAGAATAAACCGATTGAAAGGTGAAATGAATCAGGTAACCTTTAAAAGTAAGAAACGCTTAATTAGTCATCACCATTAGTTGTCAGTTGACTTCTTTTCTCTTTTTTCCTTGTCCTTTTGGGCTTTCTATTTTGTCATCATTTGACCCTTTCTGAATTTTCCTTTTTTGGATTTTGTCTCTTGGATTGATAAATCTAGATATCTGATTTGAATGGTTCTGTTGATCTTATTCATCTGCTCTTTGTTCTGTTTATTCTTTCTGTAAAATGAATTTCTTTTTCCTTGGGAAATTATGAATGATTGTTACATTCCACATTTTACAGGATAGCTTATTATTCACCTTTTGAAACTTTGATTTTTCCCCTTTTGAGTAATGAGTCTACACTAATATCCAAACCTGTATGACTCTCAAGTAGTAATATGTTCTGTTCTTTTAGTGGTTAAAGAAACTTGGTTTCTTTTATCTACAAGTTCAACTTCTACTTGGTCAATGCCTGGCTCATCCCAAGCTCTTCACTAGCAGTTCACGAAAGTTCGATTTTTTTGCAGCCTTGGAGTGGATATTATCTTGAAACATCCCAGGGTAGAAAAGAAAGACATTTGCTTTGATAGAGAGGTCGGCCCTCCTCCCCCCCTCCCTTCCACACCCCAATCCCCCCCAAAAAAATTCCAGCTTTATTGGTAATTTTTTTAATAAATAGTTATGAAATAATTTTTTGCATAATACTACCATACTGATTGTCTTGATTGTACAATGCATGGATCATTTGAAGGTGATATACTTTTAGCTGAAACATTAGAAGAAAAAAGGAATAAAATGAGCTATAATTTTAGTTTTTAAGACCTAAAAACAAGCTGTAATGATCTTTCCTCCATCATGATGTTTTCTTGTAGTTTGTTCGTACATATTCATGGTAAGCAAATAACCTTAATGAAGATGTTTAATATTCTTCATCAAACAATAAATGATTTGGGTATTTCTTGTAAAATTAGACTAATGCCATTTCATGTTGCATTTCAACCACTTGGTTAATTTCAACCTCACATTTTTCAAATAACAAATGGAAAACTTAATTGTGATTGTATAAATGCTGATTTGGTACAACCAATCTATTCTCATGCTAACATATTTAGAAAGGAGCTCATGGTTCAGCAAGCATTTTACTCCAAATTCAAGTTGCATACTTCGACTTTACGATCTTGCAATTTTTTACTCTCTCCAAAAAATCTTATTCCTGATAAAAGTAAATGTTTAATTTGATATCCTGTAGTGTTTGTAATTAGTCTCAATATTTATTTTGGAGCAAGTTATGGGTGGGTAACTAAAAATTTGATGAAACTTCTCAAGCATCAGTAATAGAAGTATGTATTGCACCTCATGCAACTCTTTTGGCTCTCTATATTCTGGAATGACATTTTATGATGTCACAGGTGCGCAATGTGATGATAGACAATATTGATAAAGTTTTAGAAAGAGGTGATCGCTTAGAGTTGCTGGTTGATAAAACTGCAAATATGCAAGGAAACACTTTCCGCTTCAGGAAGCAGGCAAGACGTTTTAGAAGCACTGTGTGGTGGAGAAATGTTAAACTCACGTATGTTTCTGGAACTAGATTTCCTTTTGTTGTTTTAGCAGTTGTTTTGGATAAAGCAGAAAACTTTCAAAGTAGCATGACTTGATATATGTATGATGCTCAGATCTTCTTTATGCATGGCTAACCTCTTACACGATTGATATCTTTGCAGGGTTGCATTGATCATCATCCTCCTTATCATAGTTTATGTTGTCTTGGCCTTTGTTTGTCATGGGCTTGCGCTTCCTTCTTGTCTGAAGTGAATTAAGCATCATACGGGATTTATTTGGCGCAATTTGGTTCCTCTTGGTTTGCTCGTTTGCTACTCTACTACCTCAGTGTCTTCTGAACGCCTTAGCCCTTAGCCTTGGTGTGGTCTGTGGATATCGTGTGCTTGGCATGTCGCAAGTCTTAGCAAAATGCAACTTGTTCATGTAGAAAGCTTCTTTCGAACTCCCTGCATGAGTTGTCCATTTACAAAAAGAGTTACTGCTTTGCTCTTTTGCGTCAACTCCAGAAGTAGCCTTGATTCAGAACCAAGTTATATCTGCATCGTTTTAATGTATCAAGTTGGGAACTTTTAACCAACGCATGTGAATTTTTGGTCTCCTGCCTTGGTATTTGTTCTTGATTTTCTGGTATTTTTAGTACTAGTGTTTTCTTCTTTTTATATCTCATTTTCAGCGGCTCAAACTTTTGAATCCTTACTTCTGTGTTTGCACTTGGGCCAAAATTGCATGTTTTTGAATTGAGAAGGATCTACTATTTGGATTGGTTTTGGTTATTTTTTTTTTGAAAACTATAAAAATAAATTGTTTGTGAAAAAAATAGCAAAAGCAATCTAATACACAAATATTGTCCAAAGATACCACAAGTATTAAAACCAAATATTTGAAAGTTATTCCTTTTGTGTATAATTGCTTGTTTTCTTGTTGAATTAATATAAATATTTAAAATATAATTTAATTATAATAAGCTACAATAATATCTTTATTTCATTAATTAATGAAGCTATGGTATGATTGACATGCTACGAAAGGTAAACACCTCAAACGAAAAAAGTCTTGCGAGAATTTAAAGAGAACATATTTTTATTTTAGATAAGGAAATATTATTTTTTAGACAAATTAAAATAAAAATATAACATTTGAAGACAGAGAGTGCATCTCTTTATCTTCCAGAAGTTTCTTGAAACATTTTCCTTTCATTACTCCCGTGTATCTGTCAGAGGATGTTATGCATAATCTTTTTATTCCTAAACCAAGAAATAGAAGGTTTAAGATAAGGCAAAGAGGCCTAGACATCGACAAATCACGGCAACAAGGCAAGAAAATGAAGTCCGGATTGGATGTAAAAAGAAAACAAAACTTTCTAAATGCCCTTTAAATTAGGGGGAGTACTCAGATTAAGAATGGCATCGGCAACCGTTAGTCCTGTTGGATTCATATTCATTGCCAACAAGTCTATATACATCAATACCACGCATCCAACATGGTATGTAGGACTTTCTCATGTGGTCCTCAAATGCCAATTAACTCGAACAAAATGAGCCTTTCGTAATAGGACGCCTCCAAGCACTTAATAATATATGGAGCAAAGCTCGGTATGAGAAAATGTCCCCCACCCCCTTCTTTTTTTTCCCTCAATTCCCCTACCAAAGTTTGCAACCCAGTTTCAGGAATGGTTGAACCAGGGTCCAACTGCACCATTCACATGTCCGTTGCTGTGGATTCCAACACCATTTGGAATTATGGAAGGTGGCAGCCCAACAGCCATAGGAGGTGGAGTGGGAGGATACAGTGCATGAGTATGGGGGTGTGAGTGTGGGCTTACAAGAGGACTACCAGCAGGACTCCCCTTCCTTTGCTGGATAGCATGTATCTGCCTAAGTCCATCTTCATGTATCCGTGACAATGTCTCCAACTCCTTCATTGACAAAGCTTCTAAGCCTACTCCATAAAGTGGAGCATGACGTGACATTTCTTCCTGAAGCGAGGCCTCAAGATGATGGATGTATTGCTGCAAAATATACGAACAAAAGGTGTGAATGCTAGCATTAAGTGTTGCTGGATCAGATCAAATTTCAATGCCATGGTTCCAGGTTTAAATTTGAGCAAGAAGAAATCAAATTCACATCTCCATTGTCTTCCAGGATTCGTATTCCATGTGAACAAACATTTCTGAAGGCAAAACAATACACAGAAAATGTAGCATTGGAAGCGGAAGAAAATCATCAATATCAAAAGACTAAAAACAACCAAACGTGATACTGACCACATAATTATTTACTTATTAGCTGGATATTTCTTTCTCAGTAATGTATTGTCAGAAATAGGATGCCGTAGATCTTTTTTGAAGTGACTAATTTGATATGATATCAAGCTTAGTAACTGAAAACTTCTTATTTTGACGACAAATATTTATGTTTATCAATATTTGTTCACGAGAGCAATTCATTTGAGTCAAGAGGTACACATAGAAGATGAAAACTAACAATAATTTGTGTTTCTCTATATTCTTCTTCTGCTCTGATGTAAGTATGAGGCAAGACCAGGATTGACAAAGAACTTTTGAATCAATATAAGATCAGAGCAGATTGATGTCAGTCAATAGCTTGAGAGGAAAAGACTATGCAAAGCAAATACCTCACAGGCCAGAAGCTTGGACTCCATCCCATCAATATAAGCTTCACATCGAGCAACCTGCTCCTCCTTCTCACGTTTCTCCCCTTCAGTTTGCCCAACTGTTTGGGTCAATCGTCGAACCTCATCTTCAAGTGATTGTCTTAATTCTTCCCTAGTAACAGTCTCTGTAGCATACCGTTTCAGCTCTTCATCAAATCTTTTCCGAGCAGCTTCGGCATTCTTTAACCTCTCCGCAAGTGCATTTTTCTCCTTCATAACTCTCTGCAATGTTCATATGGTGGGTATCAGAAGTTCCTTAATTTTAACATCTAATTCAAAATAAAGAGCATCATTAACAAGAATATAAACCAATTCTTAAAGTCACCAACAAACAACAGAGAGCATTTCCCTTGGAATGATTTCAGACATTTCTAGAAATACATTACTGGTTATATGCATGTGTAAATGTGTCCTCTCTGTGTGTAAATATGCGCGAGTCTGAATAGTGTCAGACTAAATTAGTAACCAAATGAGAATATATTCTTAATCAAACACAATCCATATAGGATCTCAAGAATCAAATAATCAGCCAAAAGAACATCTGAAAACCAACCTTCAATTCGTCACGCTTCCTTGATCTCAACTGGGTAAGTTGTGTGTCTGCATCATGCAGACGATCCTGAAGAATTTTCTTCTCTGCAACAAGCTTTGCTGTTTCATCATCTTTTTCTGAGCGAAGCCATTCAATTTGAGACTCAGCATCTTGTATCTGTTCAGTAAGCTCCTTTCTTTCCCTAGCAAAACGATCCATCTCGGTTCTCATCTCAGACTGGCATACACAAGCACAATATCTTTCAGCTATCAGTTCAGAAACTGGCAGTTCTTTACAAACCTAGGATTAAGAGAACAAGATAAATACCTTTAGGCGGTTATTAGCACCCTCTGATTCTGACAACTTCTGAGACAAAATCGCTTTTTCTTTAGCCATACTAGTAAGTTCAAATTTTCTTTCTTCACGAAGGCGAAGAATTTCATCTTCACTGGAACATAACTGATGCCAAAGAGCTGCTCGATCAACATTTGCAAGTTCAGCAACCTCTCGCATCATACTCAGAACTGGTCTAACAATTTCTTGTTCCTCGCAAACCAATATCACTAAAATCTCCAAATCTAAATCTACCTCATGAGTACTTTCGGTTGTATTAGTTGCACGGTCAACAAGTCTCTTCAGAATCCTCAATCTGTAGGATTCATCGGCATACCATTTGAATAGTATAGTATAAAGCAACTTTACAAATCCTCGTACACAGGGATCTTTAGAGAGAGCCAATGTCTCAGCAAGACCAAGAACTGAGGAAAAATCATCTTGTTGAGCTCTTAACTGCTCCATGCCTTCTCCCTCTATACTTACATCAGTCTGCTGAAAATTTTCAGCAACATATTGTGATGCCAAATTTAACCTTCGAGCTAAGCGTCTTTCCAAGACCATGGCAACGGACTGAGCCATAACAGTCCCCCGGGCCACAGCTCTCTCAAAAGTTTGGGAAGCTTCAACAGCAAGGCAAGGGATGGATAACATTTCGATAAGAAGATAAGTATCCGAGAAAAAATAATTAGCACAAAAAGCTTGCTCATTTACTGCTTTACTTTCAGAAGGCCCATTTTCACCATATAAGAAAATGCCGCAAGGCATTGCTGAGCAACTATCACCAAAATCATCATCACAGTCAATGTCTCTGATAATAGCTTCAGCAATATCTGCACAGCTATTTACAGTTCGGCTCAAGTAATCAAGCACACATGGGGAGACTTCAGTGCCTAAATTCTTTAGCCGAACACGGACAGATCTGACCTGCAGAATGACAAAGGAACATAAGATTTATGCCTTAAATCAAAAAGAAGATTTGGGGTAACCAATTAGGGGGGAAAAACACAAACACTATAAATTATAGATGTAATCATATCTAATTTTGTTTCCATACTGCTTCAGGAAGATGTTGACAATGCAGTGCAGCTTTGAAAATAAAATCCACTGTTGCTGCTAGAGGTTCATCATTTGAATCCGACAGAAGACCATATGACTGGAAAAGAACCCGTTCCCACACTTCACTACTGCATTCCAACTGACTAAGCGCACCAAAAACCTGAGGAAGAAATATCTCCAATAAAATTTGCATAATAAATTCTGAACTGGCCAGGAGTACTTTACAGAATATTTATTGAGAATGAAAAGGAAAGAAAAAGCACATGATGACACTTATATGACACAGAAAACAGTTAAGTAAAGCAATCTTACTGGCAAACGCAAGCTTGGCTCTGCATCTGGCTTTTGAAGCCGATCCAAAAGTGCACAAGCAGCAAGTGGATGTTCTGAATGTTCAACCAATTTTGGCACCAAAGCAACTAGGTCCGGTTGTAGATGCTTTGGAGCTTTATCTAATACAAGGGCAATCTTCTGAGCAGACTGTGGTCTTCTTCTTGGCTCAGGGCAACCTTGTGGAACAGCTCCATCAAGTGCTCGTAGTGAATTCACAATCAACCCAAGAAGCTCCTCAGACTGCTCTGGCCATTTGGTCTGAAATTAAAGTTTCTTTAGACGGTTCCAGAAAAGGCTGGCATACATAGTTATAGGTGACAAAGCATCTGTACCTTTGAGCGCAGTGAAGGATTCTCAGACGAACCACCAGCAGACGTCTCTGGTGAACAAATCGGCAATCCAGCAACAGGCTTTTCAGCTATACCATTTCCACTAATATCCGAGCTTTGCACTGCAGAGGCATTGATGCTCTCAATTATTCCTGAATCTAACCTGCCATACAGAGGAAGTTGTGCAGATTCTGCAGCTCCAGTACCTCTATCCGATTCTAGAGGAGTGGTTGTGCCACTACCATCCAGGGAAGGTTTGGAACTTACTTCAGAGGAATCATCAGTGGTGCTTCCTTCTGAAGGTTGGCAACACTCAACCATTATATCCAATAGCAAATCAATGATTGCTTGTTGCAAAACTTTAACTCCCATCAACAAGTTCATCAGACTGGGGGATGATTCATCATTCTTATTCACTTTTTTTCCATCATTACCACCAGATATCTTTGTAGGAAGAAGCAAACGCTTGACTTTAGCAGGATCATCAAGATAAACACGAAGTCCGGTCAGAAAACCAGCAATGGCACCAGCATCCATCAGAAGTTTCTCTCTTAAGGTGACCTGTGGTTGAGAGGAATTGTCTCCATAAGTGAGATGGAACCCTGCCCGCGAAAGAAGATTTCTAAATATGTCTTCCTCATCACCGCTTATTCCTTCACTATCCTCAGAATCAATCAGTTCATCAGGGTCAGTAGTTAGAGCATCCTGATCATCCTCAGAAGCTAAAACCTGACAAAGGGAATAACAACATGCATTTAGGTATGTAGGTCAAAGATTTAAAAGGTAAAAAACATATAAACATGTGTTCCAGGCATATGTACGAGTCAGAAAACTGATAAGTGACATGCTATGAAAGAAAATATCCTCAAACTACTGTCTGTCTGAAATTTCACCCAGCACTCCCCTTCCCCCTCCCCCCTCCCCCAAGAAACAGGGCTTAATCAGTTGGTCTTTTCTCTTTTTTCCTCCTTTTCCGGGGGCAGGAAAATTGGTAGGTTTTATCTGCCAGCAGCCAAACAAAAAGTTTCCAATGCTGAGAGAAGACAGACATGCTTTTGTAGTTGTGGAAGTTAAAGAGTTACTAATTCTTTTAAAGTCAAACAGTACAGTGAAAACAACACCATCAGTTAGCCCAAATAGGACTAAGAGCATACAGATTTTGTTATACAACTTAAAAGAGGAAGTGTCATTGCTATGGCACAGTGATAGCCTCGCTTGCTTAGTTGTGAATTTGACTTCCTGCATTCAGAATGCCAGGATAGTCTTTGACTGCAAGGTTAAAGTCATATATCTGGCCCTTCAAGTTAAACAGAGGCAGGAAATCAAGTATAAGAACCATCTTTACCACAGAAACAGGTTATTTTAGCTGTCTCATAGAGGTCAGAAGTCATGAATTTATAAAGTGTATTTCTTCACAAATCTGCATTCAGCCTCCAAATGCATATCATTAGTCACAACCATACAAGAGATTGATGGAACCATGAGGAATCCCTTTCTTTTCCCATGAAAGTAAAAGCTTTTCACAACACCAGCAATCATTCAAATTATCTCAGAAGAAACTTCTTCGCTATTTTTGCCTTCACCAAATGCCTTTGAGTTAGAACACGCTTATGGAAGGTGGGTAAAACCCAGAAGGACTTCTTGAGGACTGTCCTGAACCTCATTAAGACTAGGCCTGCATCAATGAACATCCTCCGCTCACTAGATCATTCTGACAAAACTCCTTCATGCTGTTGAACAGTCAGCGATGATTCTCAAAAGAAGCTTTGATCAAAACCAAATTCATTATTTCACTCCAGAACCCTGTTATCCTTGTATGACACAAGAGAGGGTTTCATGAAGAATCCCTGACTAGTCCTCTGGGCTTTGACAGTGATTTGCTCAACCTACACCACATTTGAGGTGGGGGCTTAACCTAAAAGACTAGTCTGTTGGATTCATCATAACCTAGTTGTATTTATAAAAAAATTATTCAGTATAATCTAGTTTAACTGCTCAATCCCATAACAATTGGCTACCTAAACAAATTAAAAGAGAGGCCTGTTATTGTTCTTTTGGGTTCATTTGGGTAAAGAAGGTCTGCTCTCTTTGTTTTGTAAGTTCTCTTTGGCTATGTTAGGGAAGTTGCTCAAAAGTAGGCAGAGTTCAAGGTCATGATACTTCTGAATATACTCCTCAATGAATTACTTTTACCAATTATTGGCTAGTTCCTAGTAATGTTCCCATCTATTACACTCAGAAAGCCATCAATATACAACATTGCAGACTTAGCCCGGAGCTCACCCAATAGTCACTGACGTGTGTGCTTAAATCGTTGGTTTTCTGAGCTTTCTTCCATGATTGACATAGAATGATCACTATCTGTTGACTACAACCCCAGCCACCTTCGCAAATACAAAACAAAATAGAGGAAAACAAAAGAAGCAAGCAGCTAAGCTGTCAAAGAGGGGGCTTTAAGAACTTCAAAAACAAAGACAACAGAATCCAGTGATATAGAC
This sequence comes from Rauvolfia tetraphylla, assembly GCA_030512225.1. Classification (NCBI taxonomy): domain Eukaryota; kingdom Viridiplantae; phylum Streptophyta; class Magnoliopsida; order Gentianales; family Apocynaceae; genus Rauvolfia; species Rauvolfia tetraphylla. The sequence continues at coordinate 7,696,158 of JAJQKT010000013.1, forward strand.
TAAATGCAAAAATACTAACCTCAAGATCTTGGAACTCAAACCACGGGCAGCAATCCAAGATTTCACAAACAAAGACAACAGTATCACGCACAAGAAATCCAGCATCTGCTTCCAACATATCAGATACTTTCATAAACTGGAGAACAGAATTGTTCCATGTTTTTGTGCATATAGAAGATTCCTTCCACACTGTCTTTGAAGGATTTTTTTGGTTTACAATTGCCATCCTGTATTTGACCCAAAAATTCTTCTCAGGATCACTACCAACAGATTGGTCACTTTCTAGGTATATACATATGGTATCAAAGGACTCGTAGACACCTGTGTCATCAAAGGTAAAATTGAAAAAAGAAAAGAAAAAAGTCAATCAATCAACTGCAGAAACTCCAATAATTACGTTAAATGATCTTAATGGAGAACTATCATAAAAGAAAGTTCACCAACCAATCCGAAGTTCACATCCCCCAGCTAGAAAGAATTTGCTAAATATTTTACGAGTTTCCATAATTTCTTTGAAGGACATAAAGTTCTCCACTTTCCAAGTAAATGAACTCCTTTTTCCAACTTTTTCTGATGATGAAATGGCATTCCCCAATTCAGAATCCAGATCAGTAAAATCCTGCATAATTGATGTCTCTTTCAGAATAAGGACTTCAGCAGTGAAGATGACAGTGTCCTTGTCCTTGTCAAGAAATCCAGAATCTTGATCAAAGAGGCTGGTCAGTGTAACAAATTCACGCCAACCCCAGTCTTTTGCAGCTTTGGAGTAACGATTCTGAGATTCCTTTGTAACACTCTTCTCTGGCATCTTATGGTTCTGGACTGATAACCGATGACTCACAAAACAGCTCCAATCATTATTAGTATTCCGCGAATCTGTGACCTCGAGAAATACTGAAAGATGACAAGGTGGCTGAGACTGCCCTGAGACCATGAAAGATAAATTTAATATTGCACCATTCTGAGAAATACGGAGGAGACGAGAAATACACCCAAAAAAACCTCAGATGCTTCTACTCAAAATGCTTTATAAACATTGAGGGAGAGAAAGAACAGCATTATATTTTTTACTACTAACAAGTGGTACATTGAATTGAGAATATGGAACGCAACCGAAAAAAGAAAAAGAACTGCAACTTACAGCTGAACAACTACACATTCCTACTGAAAAATGCATTGGGCAATAGCAAATTTGAGAAAAAAGATTTATCAACATAATATAAAGTTTAAAAGACCAGTAGAACTAATTAGACATTGCATCCACGTTTTGCTATAACATTACAAGCTTTTGTTAGTATACCAAGGTTTTGGAGACTTCAAACCAGATATGCTCTCAGAAAGAGCAGAATATCCTTACCTCTGGGGTAAACAATAAGTCGGCAATCCCGATTTCCAATCTGAAACCTCTTGCTCTTGATGCAAAGCCCAGTGATCTTCCTCTTTTTGAGAAGGTCTTTCAACCTTGTGAAATTCTCAATGTGCCAAGTGAACTTCCCTGAATGGCCATCTGATTTTCTAGCACCACCATTTCCACTCCTTCCACCTGTGGACAGAGTCTTCAAGCTGAACTCTTTGATCACATGGAATGACGTGCTAAAAACTGCAGTGTCATCTACCAAATATCCTGACTCCGACGCCACAAAATCCACCATCTTCATATAGTCATTCCATCCCAAACTTGTGTTATCTCCACTTTTATTATCAGCTGCAAACCTCCCATAGGAGTCCCTGTGCATGTGATTCAAGCCAGGCTTCTGATTCAAAACGGACATCCTAAACAGACACCAACAGCTCCTTTCAGAAGCCCCTAAACTCTTCTCTGTATCCTTACTCTCCAAACACATGGATAAATATTCTACCCCATTTACTGAGCTCTGGTACACGCTAATCCTCAAATTACACTCACCAGCCGGAAACACTGGGCTCATTATCTTCTGGGTCTTGATCATTTCCTTGAATAAACTGAAATTGTGAACCTTCCAAGTAAATTTCCCACTCAAGACATCCCCATTGGCAACGGCCCCGACTAAATTGGATACAGGGTTAGACTGTATCTCATTATTGTCGCGCGAAAAGCTAACAGATTCATGCAATATCAATATATCCGCCGTGATTAAAAGACAGTCGCTATTGAACAAGAACCCAAGTTTTTGTTCTAGTATTGAGTTTGAGGGTGTGAAATCGCACCAACCATGGGATTTCTTCTTGGAAGAAAAACGGTGCCAGCTATCCCGGTGGATGGACTTGGAGGGGTCTGTGGGGTGCTCTACAGAGAGACGGTAGCTTGCGAAACAGTCCCATTTGGAAGAAGTCGTATTGCGAGGGTCCATGATTTGCAGATAGATGCTGATGTAGCCCGGCAATGCTTGGGAGTCACCTTTTGGGTAGATTAACAAGCGGCAATCATAGCCGCCGACCTCGAAGTACTTGCTCCAGAGTGCGCGCGCCTTGATTTTCGGGAAATTAGCGATGGCCCATTTACAAACGGCAGCATACTCACCCCGGCGCTCAACCACCACCGTCTCCGCCGCGGCGGTGGCCGACGTTACATCCCTGGCTGCTGCTGGATCCTCAGCCGCCACCATAGGCTTCTCAGACGACAGCAAGGATTGAGACGCTGACGAAGATTGCGGTAACAATGACTGCTGCTGGGGGCACGACGTGGCCCCCGATGGTGACTCGGCGGATGACATCAGTGCCGGCTGGGATTGGTCAGAAGAGGAGGGAACGGCGGCGTCAGCGGAGGAGGACAGATTGTGATGGTGCTGATGATGGTGGTGGTGGTGGTGGTGGTGGTGGTGCTTCATTATTGCTTAGGTTTTTGTTGGTTCTTGAGTTCTAGGTTTTTCTATCTGTTAGAAATTCTTCACTAATTTCTATTACTAAAATCGAATGGAATTTGCTTTGTGTATGTATATGTTGTATGTATAGGTTTGATGGTCGACGATGGCTCTGATGGAGAGAGAGAAGGAAAGATAGAGAAGAGGGGCAATGTTGGGGGATTGCATTCTTGTATGCCTCTGAGAGGGCAATAGCATGATTATTTTCACTATACTACCACCCTGCGCACTTCCCTCTCGTTGCCCTCGGCGGTTATCTAATTTATTGTTTTGGAAAGAGGAGTTAAAAAGTTTAATCTTTAAATTATTTTATTTATCTTATAACTAGTCAAAATATACGGAAAAATAATTTGTAATAAAAATTTATTATATAAATTATTTTAATAATAAATAATTAGAATATCGAATAATCATAAGATGTTTGTATATTATCAAGCAAATTAAACCTGATAAGATGTTAAAGTATTTGTTCAATAACTCTTCTAATGTCTTAATAAATAGATCACCATTTACAAAATTAATAAAAAAAATTTTATTTGTTATATATTTAAGAAATTATAAACAAAACAAATAACTTAACATCTTAATTTAATATAACATTATCTAATTGAATGTATTAAGAAATTTTACACATTTTTAAAGGTGTAAATACTCTTTACACTAATTTACTTTAAGGACAAAAATTACTAAAAGCGAAAGACTTTTATATTTCTTGAATATAGGTGCACGTATCACAAATATAAATGCAGAGCCTATGCAAGAATTTACATGATCTTCTATTAACTTGTGTCCATTTTTCTGAATGCCATATAAATGAAAATCTCTCAATAATATATATGTTATGTAGAATTTATAATTAAATATTATAATTGATAAATTATATATTGAAAGATATATACATATCTACATAGATAAATACTTTTGATTGTAGATCTCGTAAATAACTCGCGAGACAACGAAAAACAAACTCTGCATGTTTGTCTTTTAGAAAGGTATACATACTTCCAATAAAATTTTTCAGTTGAATTAAAAATCGATATATTCAAATTTGTTAAAAGGAGCACAATTAGTAAAAGGTAACAAAATAACTTATTTATATACTAATAGTTAGTTACCTTGATATTGTTTCAACTATATCGTTGTATTAAGTACACACTTGCTCTCCATAAACACATTCTGTTACATTACCACAATTGTTGCAGGACTCATACCACAAATTTTCAATATATATGTTATTTATATAAGTAACTATGTGAAATTACCTTTCCTAAAAAAAAGAACAATATTTAAAAGTCATATTTAATTATATTGTTCATTTGCAACAGTTTATTACATGTGATAGTGCTTGATAATATGATATTCGTATTCTTTTAACATTTGAGATCAATAATAATTGTGTAGTAGAAAAATAAGCTCTCTTTATCCAAGCTACAAGTGTCTTTGCACAATAATTTTCATCATACACAAATACAAAAAAGCATACATGAAAAGAAAAATTAAAGCATAATAAGTAAATTTATACATATATACAACTTACCGTCGTCTAATAATATTAGCAAATTTTAAATTTGGGTTGATATATAACCTGCTTGATCTATTTGTACAAAGTGATGGTTCTGTATGCAACAGTTGGTATAACATGAATAATTTTTTTAAGATAATAATCAAATTAAATTAAATAATATACCTTGATAATTTTTCACTATGATCCCACATGCCAATAGAATTGTGTTTTCATTTACTACAATTGGTAGTTGCTATCCTCATTACAGGTAAATTCTTCCCATAGAATCAGTCTAACAACGGTCATGTTGTTTTAGCATGTAAATAAATTTTAATAAATTTATAGATATTGAAATATATTAATAAAAATTTTACATTAATAAAAACACTTTTGCTCTCTCTCTCCCCAAACACTTTTACACTAGATATACGTTACTTTTTTAAAAAATAAGTATATAATGAGAATAGATTTTGAAAAAGAAAAATTTGTTCTAAATATCACTAAAAAATATATTTAATAGCATACTATGAGTGATTTTTACTCTCTCTCCTCCTCTAAAACACTGTTGAACGGGATATACATTACTTCTTAAAAAAATAAGCGTATAATGAGAATAGATTTTTAAAAAGAAAATTTTGTTAAAAATATCACTAAAAAAATACAATTAATAGTACGACCATGAGTATGCCTTTTTTTAGTGACAGAGTCAATTTTTATTTTAAAAAAAATACTATAAAGAAAAATTAATACATGTTATTATATAAATAATTATTAGAGATATTGAAAAAAATATGAAGCAAATTTATATATTTAATTAAAAAATTATGTACTAATGATTAATCATAAGTAATTAAGATAAAAAAAGAAATGAAAAAATGCATTGTAAGTTATACTTTTTTTATATATTTAAAGTAAATTAACTTTACGACATGATCTTTTAATTATTCTATCGTATTCACCTCCTATCCCGTTATGTGTAAGAGAAAAAAAGCATACTTTATCATTTAATTATTTATTTTGACTCTTTAAAAAAATAGAACATATTTGTAATAAAATCATTGTGAAAATTAAAATTCTTCTTCCTTTATTTGTCTCCCTCCATTCCTAAAAAATAAATAACATAAAAAATAAAAAAAATTAGTGTTTTATAATTAAAAACTTCAAAGAAAGATTTTCAAAATGAAAATATTCTCAGTCGTTGTTCAATTTTTTTTAAAAGAATCGTGTTCTTCATCCATTACAAAAAAACTATAGTGTTGATATACTTTGCAAAATTATTTCTTTCTTTTATATTCACTTGGTAAAAAGACAAAAATAAAAAAATAAAACCTATCGATTATTACATTTCATGTCTAATGTACTGTAAAGTTATGCATATTATGATGCGAAATGTTTTAATAGTAAATTAGACACTTTTAACCTTAAAACTTACCAAATGAATGATCAAATTAAACAGTAATAGATATTGATCAAATTGGTGTACTATATATTAAGAACTAAACAACTAAATATTCCTAAAGTTTTCCCTTCAAACAAATGAAAAAAAAATTTTGAATCTTCAAAATCTATTAAATAAAACAAAAACTCAATACTTTTCTATTAAAATAACTAAAAATATAAAATATATTATATCATTCAATCAAAACAAAAAAAGAAAATGCATGAAAGATGAAAAAAGAGAAAGCATTAATGATGCTAAAAATAAAACTAAAAAGTAAAAAAAGCTAATAAAAAGGAGCAAATGAATAACTATATTTATTCATTTATATATAAAAGTCATTGTTAATAATAAGAAATTTAAAAAAGTTTCAAAAAATATATATATTATTCCTAAAAGGAATTACACGAACTCATATTGAAGAAGAAAAAATAAATTAAAAATAAAACAAAAAGTTGATACCTTTCGTTTTATGATATTTAACTAAAGAAACCTCTAAAACATATTTTAAAATTTAAAAATAATAAAGCTAAAATACTTATTTAAATAAAAAATTAAAATATCCTAAATGTGTCTTATGCTTATAATGTGTATAACATTCATACATTTTTCTTCATTTTAAAGGAAAAAGCATGTGATAGTCTTTCTATTTTGGCCTCTATTCCAAAAGGTTCTAAAAAAACTCTTCTATAAAAATAAATAAATTCATAAATATCTCACTTGTACACAAAGAAGTTCTCAATAAATTAAAGAAAATGAAATATTTTCTAAAAAATTAATTCATAAAATCTTTTGAACAATAAGAGATACATTGAGCATTGATAAGCTTCTCAAGAAAATAAATTATTTATTTAAGAACAGAAATAGAAAATCAAATCTCTAATACTATTTATTAAATTTAGATGTCAAACATTAAAGTGAAAAAGAAAAATAAAGATAATAAAGTAATATGTATTAAAAAAGAAATTTAAAATATTATTTTTTAATTTTAAAAAAGAAGACTTTAGTCAGAGAAAAGTAAGAGGATCGACGATAAAAAACTTTATGAGGAGAAGTTTGTGAAGAAAGAAAAAGTTTGTGGAGAAAGTGACAGTTGATGAAGTTATGTGAAAATAGTGAAAAGTTATTATGAATTTGATTTAAATTAAAAAATATATTTCAAATTACAATAGTAGTAGAAGAATTTGTATAGTATTAGAGTTGGAAGTGGATTTTGATTTTTTTAGTAATAGAAGAATTTGTATAGTATTAGAGTTGGAATTGGAGTTAAAAGGTATGGAAATTATTTTAATTAAAAATTGAAAAATTCTAGAAAATAAAATCAAGGCCTTGGAAGGTTTAGAGGAGGAGAGAGAGTAAAAGTATTTTGGTAATATATATATATATATATATATATATATATATATATATATATTATTTTTATTTTTATTTATTGTTATCTTTAATATTTAATTTTATCTTTTCTAATTCTAAAACTATTTTTTAAATTTGATGGTCATAACTATTTAATTTACAGTAAAACCTAACTGCTCTCTTTATGTGTACTGCATAGATAGCAATTAATAAAGGTAAATAAGCTATTTTGAAGTATTTTGACCTCTTTTACATATGTAATAGTTAGATAGAGTTTAATTTTAAAATTTTTATTTTTTATTTTATAAAAATATATTGTTGCAAAATAATATTCGAGACAAAAAATTACATTTTCATTGTGATTTAGAATGAAATTCAATTCAAATACATACACAATTTTGATGCACATGAGATTTTTATCTTAAGACATTGCCTCTCGTAGCCAAATTATGTCTTGATTTACTCTTTTATTTCTTTTGTGTTCTTTGACTTTCACTTTATCTTTTACCTACAAACTACCATAATCTTTCCATCAAGTATTTTCTATTCAAATTCGACGTTCGAAGGTATGATTTCTCACTAATAGTTTCATATTGATATTTAATACTCATTTCTTTTGAAGTTTTATTCTTATCCGAACTAGATTTGGGCCCTTCCTCAATATTTTATCTTTTTTTTAGATGATTCCCAAAACATAATATGTCTAGAGTCTTTCAATTGCTGCTCAGAAAATATGATAAAATTAAGTTTCTCATTTCAAATAAGAAACTATATATAAGATTGGATGTATTTTTTTGTTATTTTTTATTATCTTTTACCTATCTAGGAGAGTGTGGTATTTTGTTTGTTATCATAGATATTTATCTATTCGTGTAACTTAGTCTCCTATTTATATTAATGAAATATCTACATTAGTTCTATTTGGATGTCTATTCGAAAATCTGTGTTAGTTCTCCAATTCTAACTTAAGTTTTTGGGAAAAAATACTTACTCTTTTAATTTTATCCATAAAAAATATTGTATGTGTCAATTCCTTGTGTGATTTAATTTGAAATCATCGCTAAAATAGTCGAAAGAATTTATTATTCAACTCAAAATACATTGAGAATTTAAAAAGTAAAAACAATCAATAGGAACTAACACGGGCAATAAAAATATGTTGGGGACTTGAAAAAAATTAAAAAAGAGACACATTGGGAATGAAATAGTTAAATTTTCTTGAAGAGATTATTTGAATTATAATTCAAAAATATGAATTCATGAATTAGCAAAGTAGAATTTCACGAGTAATTAACATTATCAATAGCTCTTCAATCAATAAACTAAGTCAAAAGAAAACCAATTCAAGGGCAAGAACTTCTTATTATATATATATATATATATATATATATATATATATATATATATATATATATATATATATATATATTATAGAAATGTAACCCTTTCTTTCTTATGACTTCAAACCTCTCATTCTAATTTTTTAAAATTTTTATTTTTTTAATTAGTCTTCAAAAATTTGATTGGTTAAGATTATTTTTAATATATTATAATAACTTTAAAGTTCTTATCTTTATCATTTTTGTATATCTAATCTCTTAATTTAAACTAAATTAATTAAATCTAAATTATTAACTTATACATTAATTTTAATTTTTAAATTTTGTATATTATAATAAAAATATAACTATTTTTTCTTATGGTTGCAGACCTCTCATCCTAAATTCTTAACATTTTTACTTTTTAAATTATTCTTAAAAAATTTAATTAGTTGTGATAATTTTCTATTAAGATAACTTTAAACTAACTTATGTATTTAATTTTAAATTTAAAGTATGTATATTAAGTTACTTTATGAAAATAGGAGACTTTAATTACTACTTAAAATATTTTTATTATTTATAATCATTTTTTATCTATTAAAATAATTTTAAACTAACTTATACATTAATTTAATATAAAAGTAGGAGACCTTAATTATTACTTGAAATTTTTTGATTGGTTTGAATTATTTTTAATCTATTAAAATAATTTTAAACTACCTATATAATAACTTGAATTTTAAATTATCTTAATTTCTAAAAGTTTTTACTATTTTAATTAGTATTCAAAATTTTATTGATTATGATCATTTTTAACATATTAAAATAATTTAAAACTAACTTATACATTAATTTTAATTTAAAATTCTGTATATTTAATTACTTTGTAAAAGTATGAGACTTTACTTACTACTTCAAGAATTTTTATTGGTTAGAACTATTTTCAATCTATTAAAATAATTTTAAACTACTTACATATTAACTTGAATTTTAAATTATTCTAATTTCTTATGATTTTTTCCTTTTAATTAATTTTCAAATTTTGATTGGTTAGGATCATTTTCAATCTATTAAAGTAACTTTAAATAAATATATTAATTTTAATTTTATATTTTGTATATTAAGTTACGTTGTAAAAGTATGAGACTTTAATTATTATTTTAAAATTTTTGATTGGTTATAACTATTTTCAATCTATTAAAATAATTTTAAACTATTTATATATTAACTTAAATTTTGAATTCCATATTTTTTTTTGATAAAATTGAATTCTGTATATTGAGTTACTTTGTAAAAGTAGGAAACTTTAATTATTCAATTTACTTAAAATTTTTTAATTGGTTGGGATCATTTTAAACTACTTATATATTAACTCGAATTTTTAATTTCATATTTTTTTAAAAAAAAATAAATTATGTATATTCAGTTATTTTGTAAAATTAAAACTTTAACTATTCAGTAATTGTCAACAAACATGATCTTTATATTTATAAATTTTGTTTAACCCAATTTGTTAATTTAAAATAAATTTATTAAATCTAAATGTCTAATGTCTGCCTAATTCTTCTATGCTATATGAAAACGATTTTATGAGGATATAACATAATTTTACAGTTGCCTCTATTTGTAAATTGAAAGCCTTTGGAGAACGTAATATAGATTAGCTTCTCTAATAGACAAAAATGCACGATAATTAGAGGTATAATTTTGAACCATATTATGAAAAATAATGGATTTGTCTTTTTCATTTTTATCTTTTTTTGTGAGAATTTAAATTTCGTATACGTAGATATAAATTGGAATAGGTGATCCGAGAAAATAACAAAAAATACTTGATTACTTCAGGAAATTGCTCTGCATGATTTTTAAGTCAAAGAAATTAGACTATAGCTTTACTGGATAAGCCAATATGTAAAATGAAAAACTCTTCTTATTCTACGATATCAATCCTATAGTTGTTTCCTAATTTATATAGTATCTAAGGAAACTCTAAGAATTTGACAAATATAGCCCTCCATTTATTTCTACCAAGTTTGATTTTAATTTAATTTTTAATTTTTTATAAGTAAACCTATATTACTTCGAATACATTTGTGGTTGAATTTTTATATCAAATGCAAACACGTGAGAACCATTAAATAATACAAGGGCAAGCTAGATAGGAGAACGCAAGGTTATAAGGAAGAATTAATAAATTTGATGGTTTTAATTTGTCTGTTTTTTACAAGGGCACACAAGGCAAAAGTATTTTAACTTTTGAGTTAAATAATCCCAATTTTGGAGTGTCCTTACATGTCCATCAAATTATAGTATGGCAAGTTTTCATTTTTATTGTATGATACACTTATCTAATTATCTGTGAAGAAAAATAAAAAAATATTTAAGAGATTTAAGAGATGATTTATCCATTTTCTATTAATGTTTTTTTGTCCCCAAACATACTTCATTATTATTTAACCTCTTAATTGGTTTCGAAAAATACAATTAGTTAGTACTTTTTTTTCTCAAAAAAGCCTTAATATGAATTCAGTTGGTTCCAAACTTTTGAACTTCATTATTGTTTAACCTCTTAATTTGTTTCAAGAGATACATTAGTTAGTGCTTCTTTTTAGAAAAAAAAGAAAATAAAATCCTTAATCTGAATTCAATGGGATCCGATCCTTTGAATGTGCTTTTGATTTGTTTTCTTTGTAAAATTCAACATTTGTTCTTAGTCTGTTTCATTTTGAAATACTTCGAATCATAACTTGATAAGATATTAAAAATTATAAACTATGAAATAGAGATAATATTTTACTAAAAGATAGTATATGTAATCATCTTCTTTTCATTTTTATTTTACCACATAACTATCAGTTTCTTTTTTCAACTATCTCAATGGTACTCTCTATTGGTGCTTTACATCTAAATTTTCGCATTCAATAATTATCCACTCTTTTTTCTTTTTCTTCTCAATAAGAATCAATAATCCCCTTTTGTGAATAAATTATAAGCCATGTATTTTTATGAGTTGAATATGTGGACTATAATAGTTGGGCAGGAAAGCAAATATTCCAACCAAAATTCAATTCACTCTAAAATCAACACAAGTACGATCTATAAAAACTCTACCAAAAAAGTCTCAATATTGATAATGCAATTTATAAAAGAGTGATGATATTTTTGGAGAACATTTACTACTTATTCCTATTGTTACCCACAATCATTCCTAAGTGGATTTTTTTTATTAAACGCATAAATTTGTTTCATAGTTTATTGGCTATGTAATTAAAAATAAAAATTTTATTAAAGTTATTATGCAATTAGTTGTTAATTTTTTATTATATATATTTCAATAATTATAATTAGAAATAAAAATTTTAATATCCGTGCTTATAAGATCATCATAAGATGCATGTTCCATGGACCCTATGGTGATACTTTCCCAAATGCTCCATGTATGATAAATTGTAAATGTTCAAAGCACTACAAAAAAAAAATGTTGTGATGCGACAACAATAGAAAATGATGCATGTAGAATACAAACGCTAAAATGATTCAAGTAAAAGAGTTACAACAAATGGTTTTACTTTCGATAATAGGTGGGTTATTCCTTATCTGAGAGATTTGTTCGTATTGATAGATGTTCAAATAAATTTAAGAGTATTGTCAAATATTTGTACAAGTACATGACCAAAAGATTTGATAAAACACATGTTCTTCTTGAAGTAAATGTCAATACATTAAACAAACCAACAATGATATCGAATTTTTGATGAGATTAAACATTATTTAGATTGTTAATATAATCATAGAAGATTATAGTGCAGAAATGAATATTACTCTCAAAGATAGGTATGCAGACTTTGTACTAAGGTGTTCAGCTGATTACATAAATAAAATATAAAGACAGGTATTGGTATATTCATACTTCTAACAATTTTTTTGAGCACATCAAAAAGTTATGTGATTGCTCAGATATTTTTAATTTTATAAATTCAACTCTAAAATATAATATTTGTGTATTAGGAGAATGAATTAAAAAATTTTCATAAACATATCAATTCATGCAAAGATCGTACATTTACATTAATGGTTCGAGCACTACATGATGTTAAAATTGTAAAAATTCATCACAGATAATATTTATTTTACGTGTCGATTGGTGTGAAGAATGTTCTCATCTGTAAAAGAGAATCACAATATAACATATTCATTTGTGAAATTATCTTTGAATAATATATGTATGCCTCTCTACTATGTATTACTTATCATGGTATTTATTTTTTTATTTTTGTTCGATTGATAAAATTGCCAATAGCATTTATTAAAACTTTCATACTGGATATTAAATTTTAATTAATTAATTAATTATTAGATCGATTGTAATGATTTAGTAATTTCATAATTTAATTTATTAATTAAAAAGAAATTTGAAGCTTCTTTAGAATTGATTTTTTATTTTACTAGATACATTACAATAAGAATTGTATTTAACAAAATATATATATATATATATATATATATATATATATATATATATATATATATATATATATATATTACCGTGCATAGCACGAGTTTTTTGACTAGTTATTTCTTAATATGATGTATCTTTGCTTTTGGATTTTAGGAAATTTCAGCAATTCATCCGTATTATTATGATATGTCATATTAAGAAAAGCTAGACCTTGATTTCCAAAAAATAAAAAATAAAAAAGTAAGACTTATAAAATTATTATATTAATGTCTAAAATATCTTTTGCCACAATGTGGTAGGTCAATTAATATAATGAAAAATAATTAAACGACAATATGGTAAGTCAAGAGACTACTATGACGATACTTTTGAAAATTAATATAATGAAAAATAAATCTACGACAAAAATGTGGTATATTAGTCAATTAAATTAAAAGACATCTTATCAACAAGTAAGTCATGATTCTTCAAGAAAACAAAAACAAATAAGCCATAAGATGGACTCTATGAATCTACAAATCTATTTTATCTAATGGCTTTTAGTTCTTAAACAATTACTCTATCTATTTAGAATTTAGTCTTCTTTTTTTTTTTATTTTTCAATCAAATATGAAAATAGACAATTGATTATGTATGAATAGAATGTATTTTTTTGAGCCACCTAATGATTATTGATTGTTTTTCATCGTCGAAAACATATTTACTTGTCCAAAAATATTTTTTGCTTAGTGATAAAAATTAGTAAGTGCCGATAAAAAAAACCCAAAATAGTGAACACTTAATAAAAAGATTAATTTTAATCAGTTACTTTCGGGTTAAGAGAATCTTGCATTTTGGTGCTACTTGTTCTAAAATGTGCATCTACGACGTTATGCTAATGTAAGCAATATATGACCACCTTGCCCTTATTCCAACTTTAACATTTTAGTACAATTAACTCGACAATTTTTTGCACTTTACTCCTAGTGATAACTAAATAAATTGACTATTTTACCCTTATTTGTACTTGAATTTTCTTGAGTTTCTCTACTACAAAAGAAAGAGAATAAAAGAAAATCTAATAAGAGGGATACTTTTTTCTTTTTCATTTGAAGAATTTGTTCAAGCGTTTTAGATACTATACTCTAATACGTTAAGGTTAAAGCAGTCAAATCATTTATTTTCTGATGATCAACACAGCATAATTATATATAATGTTGAAGAAGTGAGGCTAATGTGTAAAACTCCCTAAAGTGATGGTACTTATATGCAATAAACACATTCGACATAATTGCGATTGTAAACAAAAGATAGGAACAAAATTGACGCTTCATCAATAATCAAACGACTGCTCAGTGGATTGACCGTCAATGGGCCGTCACAAAAGCTTCGGCCGGAAACTCGATCCTGTGTGTTGTCAGGAGACAATGAGCGCAATTGTGGAGAATACGTCATACATTGAACGCTTTCAGAAGGGTTTATGGTCTCCTTGCCCGTGTTTTCCCGTGATGGACGGATCAGCCTTCTCTGTGTTAAACAGATAAAATTACTTCATTTAAATTGAATTTCATCTTAATATAATAATATTTATATATATATTTTTTAAAAATTTAATTTTATAAGATTTAAAATTAAAAATTTTAAATTTAAATTCAATGCAAATAAAATTAATATTTATGTTAAATACTTAAAATTATTTTTATAAATAGATATTTATTTTTTATATTTATTACTTATTTTTATAAATTAATAAAATACTTATAATTTAATATATAATAAATTGTTCATTATTTATTTTTCGGACAAAACGAATGAATTTAATAATTTAGACCGCTCTTTATAAAATTCTTTTGAATTAAGTTTTTGAATCAAAACGAGGAGTTGTTACCCAAGTTTTTGCTGGGAGCCTAGACAAGATCCGTTCTGGCTCTTGAGCGCATTTAAGATCTTAATACGTTTCATCTTCAACGCACGATACGTTCGTGTTTTGCTGGAGAAAATAAATATGAACGCATTGAGGACTTTGCCGCACGAACGCTCCTGGTGAGACTAACTGCCTAATACATCTTGTACGGACTATATACAATTTTGGTATGAATTATATATAATTAAAAATATTTTTATTATTTATTATTTAAATTTTAAAATTTTTTAAAAATATTAAAATTTATATTTATTAAAAATTATTTTATATTTATATAATAAAATATTAATTTTTTAAATTATATATAATTTTACATATTTCTAAATATAAATATTATAAAATTTAATTTTAAAGTAATTAATTTTTTTAAAAATTACAATTACATTTGACTTACGCCAAAACTAGCGCAGTCAATTATAATTTATACTAATAATTATTTGCGCTAATTTATTTTTGATTTGTGTTAAAAATTGACACAAGTCTAATACAGTTATAATTAAATAGAAGTGATTTTTAATTAATTTAAATTTTAATATTTTAAATATTTAAAAAATTTAAAAATTAAAAGATTGAATAATAAAATAATAAAAAAATTTTAATTATATATAACGTGAATAAAAATTATATATAATAAGGTCTATATTTTGTATTTTGCCAGACAAAATAATAAAGATGAATGCATATATATACGAACGTTAAAGACGAAATTATATAATGTTCAATAATACGTATAATTTATAAATTGTTTGCGACAAAAAGTTTTTAAGTTCAAAATGTAAAATGTGAAATTTTAGAATGTTATTATAATAAATTTTTATAAAATTAAATTTTATTAAAAATTATAAAAATAAATTATTTATAAAATTAAAAATCAAGTAAAAAATTTATTTTAATTAAATTTTAATCTAAATACAATAATATATTTGCTTTCTATTTATATTTTAAATTTTACTTTTTTATATTTTTTGTTTTATATCTTATTTTTTATATAATTATTTTTACCATTTTTAATATTACTAAAATAAATTCAATCATTATACACCCTAAATTCTAAATTCTCATTGTATCTTTGGAGCTTCTTGATTGAAGAAAAGCCCTAGCAGAAACACAGCCATTAATTCGGTGCATAAACTGAGACCCGCGAAATAAAGGCATCTGCAGAGAAGCTACACATACAAACAAGAAGAGGCATTTTGAGGATGACAGTTTTCGAATTCAAGCTTCCAAGATCAGTGGCGGTCAGAGTATCGGCAGCAATTTGAACCATGATCTGGGAGTGATTGCTTTCTCTCAGAGCTTGGTGAGTGCTGATGTTACTGTGAAATTTGGATGAATGGACTTTTCACTTTTTTTTTCTGCTGAGAATTTAGCGATCCTAATTTTCACTTTTGTAGTTGCTAACTTATTGGAATGTTTTTTTCTTTTTTCTTTTTTTGTTTCTTGAAGTTGCTGAGTGGTCGAAGCCAACCATCAATGGGCATCTCGAAGCATTCCGCGCTCGATTGGGATAGATAAAGAACTGAATAATGGTAATTCTTGATCTCAAGCATACTTAAGCCCCCCAAGATTGGGCATTTACATACTAATTCCGTTCTCCTGTTCAGGCTGCAACTGGGTCGCACTGAGTTGTAAACACATATTCTAAAGTTTGGCGCGTTAACTTGTTTGAACTGGAGCTTTATGATATTTATTTACTTACTATAAAGGAACATTATTTGTGAAATGCATTTTGAAAGTTTTCCAAAATCAGAAAAAGAGAGCAAAAGTTGGAGATTAGTTAAGTTTGACAAAAATTTTGAAACACTTTTAGCAAAGCTCGATATTGTACTCATAAATGAATTGATACCTTTATAGTCTTAGTGCAATCGATATCCTCTTGATATATTTTAGGTTCTACACTCAGATTGGTTGCGTTCAGGGTGCTTTTATCTGCCGATATTTAGTTTTTGTTTAACCAAAATTAATTGATCAAGAAACTTATCATTCAATACGTGCTTTGTGAACATCTTCGCTACCTTCTTTCTAGGTGAATCAATTTGTTATTCCGGCTTGCATCATGTGCTTTGTATAGTGATTTCACATTTTAGTAATCGATTATGTCGGACGGAAGTGTGTTACATCTATCTTCACTGATAGAGCGTGAGTGTAGATTGGATGATATTGTTCCCTCCATTCCTTTGGATAGGCGGAAGAGAGACAGAAGACAGGGCATCTAATTTTGGAATATCTGGTTGCGGTCAGTGGTTTTAGGCATTGTTTCAGCTTCTATTCATTTGCTTCATTGTTGGTGGCTGTAAAATTTGCTTCTGAAACAACAATGTTCAACATCTTTCAGGAACAAGAAAAGACTTCTTTCTTCAGGGTCTATGATTGCTTTAGAAAGAAGGTGGTTTACAGCCATTTGACATTTGAACCTTTTGTGGGACCTTGACAGCAGAACAGTTGTCTTATCCCATATGCAGTGGTTTATCAAACTGATTCATTCCCATGCTCTCTTGGAAGTAAAAACTATCCCTTCTTCTGTCAGGTTAAGGAGAAGAAGGTTTATTAAAATGCTTCCTGCTAATGGGAAACAGTGGACCTCCAAATTTGTTTTGGCATTATCTATTTGCCTTCGCAGTTGGTGACTGTTGGAAAGCTTTGGGCAATTTGTATATTCTCTTTGGTATTAACTAGTGCGTACTATTAAACATATGCTAATTGTTCATTTGGATCTGATAATGGGCTGGGCTGTAGGGGGGTTTTGCCATGGAAGTGAGATTGACATTTAACTTGCACTTTTCACATGGTGTTTATCTTTATGTTTTTTTAGCAAGATATGCACTTCACATTACCGAAGTAGGATTTGGCAGTCTACTAACTTTTGAAGGTACTATTGGATAAAAGTATTTAAAAGCATTTAAATTTAGTTTCAATGTCTCAATTCCTGTTCTGAACAATAAAGATGTCCTCTGCTCTCATTATACCCTAACCATTTACTTTCCCTCAGGAACAGAATGATGTAGGTTCCAGCATTCAGATGTAACTCTCTGGCTAGCTTGTAATTAGACAGCTTCTGCTTAATTTGAAAATGCTACTAGATTATTTTGCTAATATATTCATTAGAATGATATTCAACCATGCAAGGGTCTTGAGACTTCGAGACTACAATGTGATACTACTTCGCATTTTTTCTTGTCTCAAGCTGTCAGCATGCTATTGTTAACTTGTATATTGCTGGGAAGATCATCTTCTTGCATGCCATTTCTGCCTTGCTTTTTCAATGTCTCAACGGATTCCCAAGCAATTACGAACTGACAGAAAGGAAAAGAAAAAATCAGGAAAAGGAGCTGGTCCTGTTCGTCACGTAAAATTATTTGTTTCTTAACCTTAATTATTTGTATCTTAACCTTAATTATTTGTATCTTAACCTTAATTATTTGTTTCTTAACCTTAATTATTTGTTTCTTGACCTTTTGTTTAATACCTAAAGATTGACAACACTTTCTTTTACAGATGGAGGTTGTCTGTCTGAACAGACAGCCAACATTTGATGAAGGAGATGAATTTGATGCTGAAGGAAACTGTACCATAGCAGAACATGATGATGATGTATGCAGAACGCCCCAGTTGAAAACTGAACCACCAATGCCTAGTATTGGTCTGGAGTTTGACTCTTTCGATGAAGCCTATAATTTCTACAATGTCTATGGCAAGGAACAAGGATTTGGAATCAGAGTGAGTAACTCATGGTTCCGTTCCAAAAGGAAAGAGCGTTATAGAGCGAAACTTAGTTGCAGTAGTGCAGGTTTCAAGAAAAAAACAGAAGCAAATAATCCAAGGCCAGAAACCAGAACTGGTTGCCCCGCTATGATAGTCATTAAGCTTGTTGACTCTCAACGCTGGAGAGTAGTGGAAGTTGAGCTTCAGCACAATCATCTGGTGAGCCCAGAAGTCAAACGATTCTACAAGTCGCATAAGAAGATGATTCTTGCTGCCAGACAAGCACAGCAGGCTGTACCTGTCACTGAAATACATACTATTAAGTTATATAGGACTGCCAATGTGGATGGAACGAGTAATGGGTACTCAAAACTTGAGGAAAGAGATGGTCAGCATCTTAATGACCAATCAAAGCATTTGGAACTCAGAGAAGGGGATGCATCTGCACTCTACAATTACTTCTGCCGCATGAAGTTGACAAATCCAAGTTTCTTTTATTTGATGGATCTTGATGATGAAGGGAACTTGAGAAATGTTTTTTGGGCCGATTCTAGGTCGAGGTGTGCATACAATTACTTCTCTGATACAATTGCAATAGACACAACTAGCTTGACTTGCAAGTATGAGATGCCCTTGGTTTCTTTTGTGGGAATAAACCATCATGGACAGTCTGTATTGTTGGGATGTGTTTTGCTTGGCCATGAGTCAGTGGATTACTTTACTTGGATGTTCAAGTCATGGCTTACATGTATGCTAGGGCAGCATCCTCAAGTTATTGTTACTGATCAGTCCAAACTCTTGCAGGTAGCAGTTGCTGAGGTTTTCCCAAATGCTCGTCATTGTTATTGTCTATCATCTATCATGCAGCGTGTTCCTGAGAAATTGGGTGGATTGAAGGGCTACGAAGCTATCAAGAAGCAACTGAATAGGGCAGTTTATGATTCACTAAAGATAGCTGAGTTTGAGACTTCATGGGACAACCTGATGAGTCAACATGGGCTTAGTGACAATAAGTGGCTTCAATCCTTATATGAGGATAGGCAACAGTGGATCCCAGTGTACTTGAAAGACATCTCTTTTGTAGGAATCATCCCTGTGAAGGAAAATGAGGGTATGAAACCATTTTTTGATGGTTATGTGCATAAACACACATCACTCAAGGAATTTTTGGATAAGTATGATCTTGCACTACAAAGAAAGCACATGAAAGAAGCTATGGGAGATCTTGAGTCCAGAAATTCAACTTTTGAGGTAGACACAAAGTGTACTTTTGAATTGCAGCTATCAAAGGTTTATACAAAGGCAATTTTTGAGAAGTTCCAAGTCGAAGTTGAAGGAATGTACTCTTGCTTCAACACCAGACAAGTGAATGTTAATGGGCCAATAATAACCTTTGTTGTTAAGGAACGAGTTGAAATCAATGGAAATGAGAAGGAGGTTAGGAATTATGAGGTTCTGTATGAGAGAACTCAAATGGAAATACGATGCATCTGTAGTTTGTTTAATTTCAAAGGTTATCTGTGTAGGCATGCCTTGAGTGTTCTCAATTATAATGGTTTTGAAGAAATCCCATCACAGTACATCCTACCACGTTGGGGTAGAAACTATAAGTGCGGGTTTTCTGTAAATCCCAGCCTCCGGGATGTTGATGTGAACAAACAGGTTCAAAGGTACAATCATCTTTGTAAACATGCTATTCATGTTGTTGAAGAAGGGGCTCAATCTCCAGAACGCTATAGGGCCTTAACGCAACACCTGGAAGAGTTGATGAGCAAATTTACTCTTGCAGAAGACAATTGCTGTAACTGTAACCGTTAAAACTGTAATCTAGTGCAGAGGAATCACCTGTTCTTGCACATGTCAAAGTGTAAGTATACTACGTTGTGTGCACTTTATTGCCGTCGCAACTGCAAATTCTTCGGTTGGATTGAGATTGTTTTCAGGGATCAAAATCTTTATCATCTAGAAATGTAAATATGAAGCTAGGCCGATAGTTCTTGTTCTTGGTTGTTTAATATGTTGGGTTTCTTCCATTCTTTTCCTCTGCTTGAAGGAAATTCATTGTTTCATTTTCTTGTTCTTCCCCGCTTCTTTTTCCTTTTTTGGGGAAATTGTTCTTGTCCCTTTTTGGCTCTTCGTGCTTGTGACTAAATTCAATGGCATCATAATTATAATGATAAGAAGGCCCTTGGAGGAGCAATGAAGATAATTTTGGGCTTCCTAAAAACAGATATGTCCACTGCACACACGGCTAAGCAAACATGAGAACCATGTTCAGATTTTCACGGTGACTCAATGGAAATTGTAATCAAATTCCACACGCTTGTTCATTCATGTGGGCAAAGATTTTACAGATTTTTCCAAGATAATTTCAAATGTGCCTAAAAGTCCAATTCGTTCCAGCACGGCGCAAGACAATATATGAACTGGTCAATGCAAATCCTAAAATGCTCAACTTTATCCTAAGGTGACCCGAAAACAATTCTCTCAAGAAAATGCAAGAAAAGTCGCAACAAGTTGGTTGAAAATTAGCTGAAGAAATAGTTTTCTTAAGACCTAGCGAAACAAATGATTGCTCATTCCTCAATTCTTGCATGCAGCAAACCATTATTCCTTCCCATTTAATGCATAGTTCGAAGTCACTTCAACCCTAGCGATCATTTGAAAACTACATTCACATGAAATTTACAAATTATCAACAAACATATAATGCTTCAAAGGCATACGTTGCATTCTTAGAAATTCACTACAATTCTTCGATTCATCGAAAATCATTAAGAACAGTTGAAATGAATGTATAAGAGTTTGGTCCGTTTATGATGCAGGCGTAGAGATAATGAACCTCGTCAGCTAGCAGAAACATCCCGCATTTGCCAGTGATTGATTGAGTGATGACTCACGAAATGCGTCAGGCTTGCCATTGAGCAGGGTGGTCAAATTGGTTCCGTGAAGAAACCCCTAGATGAAGGAGGATTTGCATTTGAATTCTCCGCCTGATTACCTGGGCTACACCACATCACCAGCGCAATAGTCTCCATTTGGGGAATTTTCAGCCAAACTAAAGCTATTGTAAAGACGAAAAGGAAATGGGAGGAGAAAATGCATTTGATAAATATTAAATTCGAGACTTTTTATTTTAATAAAAAATATTATAATTAATTAAATAATTACTTTGAGTCGAGAAGGTATAAATATACACTAGATGAGAGAAACCAAAAAAAATTCCACCATCCAAATTCTCATCCTATTTTAACCATGCATACTCTCCTTCTAACACGTTGAGCTAACATTTAACGGTTCTTCTCTTATCTCCCTCTCTCTTTTATCTATCTATCAATCTATATAGCGAGAATTAAGTCTCTCCTAAGAGTTCATATTTCTGAAGTTTTTTCTATCCTTCAAGAGAGAGAGAACCAAAAATTCTTCCCGTTCTTCTCTCTCCAATTTTCTTCTTCTTCTTTTTTTGATGTTGCACATTCAGCTTATTGCGGTGCATTAAGGAATCATTTTCACAGGTGAGCTGTATTTTCCTATTTCTGCTGCAAACATCATTTCTTTAGGATTCGAGTTGTATGCAATAAAATTCACATGAAGCCATCTATTTGATCAGGGGAAACTGCACATGATTCTCTTTAAAAGATGCCCACAGTCTGATCAAAAGAAGAATTGGTGATATATGTTCCATGTGTGTGTGGATCATTTCTTTTCCTTGCTATTTGTTTTCTTGATTCATTCATCAAAAAATGTGCCTAAACGCCCGAATGTTTTCTTCCTTTTTTTAAATGTGTCTAATTATTTGAGAAATCAAAGGGGCTGGATAGAATGGCAAGTGATCTATACAGATTAATATAGCATTTCAAAATGGGGAATTGGTTTGGATTTGATATTGTAGCAAGAGACATGGCGCTTGTTATTAGGCAAAGTAATTGATGATTTCGTGCAAGAAGAAGTGGAAAAAGACCAAAGACAGAAAAGCAATTAGGAAGAAATACACAAGAGAAAGAGAAAAGTCATCATGCATTCTGAGTTGTCAAAGTAATCTTTTTATGAAATTTCTGGTTTTTAACGCTGCATTTCTCTTTTATGTATGCAGCATGTATACCGTTTCTTCGCCTTACTTTGATCCCGATTTTGATAGCCTCTCAGAAAGAGTTCACGGCCCTACGTAAGTTGTAATCATTAAAAAGATTTTGTTTTCTTGATGAGAGATGCTAAGGATCCCATAATTCGAAGGTGGCCAAATAATCACGCTTTTTATTTACCTGGCAGATGCAGAGTCACAATTGACAATGAAAGCTTGGAAGACTGCACTGTGATAAAGGTAATTTGGACCCCAAGCAAGTGCTAGCGTAAATTAGCAAACATGCAATAAAAACTCACCTCATCACGTGAAACGCGTATATTTTAGAGAGAAATGCCTCATTATAACGAAAGAATAATTATAAAAATATTTTTGCCTTGCAGATAGATAGCGTAAACAAGAAGGGCTTACTTCTGGAGCTGGTGCAAGTGCTTACTGATATGAACCTCACCATCTTGAAAGGCTACATTTCCTCGGATGCTGGATGGTTCATGGATGGTAATGAAATCTCCATATAATTCTATAATATTACAAGGGAATAAGCAGAAAATTAGCCTCAAAACTGAGTGGATTTACCTAGTTTCACCATTTGCATATTTTGCAGTTTTTCATGTCAAGGATGAAAACGGAAAGAAAGTTACAGAAGAGAAGGTTATCAATTACCTCCAGCAGGTAAAATGATCATGATTTGAAGCTTAGTCGTAGTCGACATTATTCACCATTATCTTTTAAACGGCCTTTTCAGTAAGAGAAAACGAAATAGTGGGTGCAGGCCATTAGTGCAAGTAGGAGTTCAAGAACCACCGAGATGTTCAGGGCGGGGCCTCTCAGTGAACCGACAGCCATCGAGATGACCGGAAAAGACAGGCCCGGTCTCTTCTCAGAGATATCAGCTGCTCTAGCCGATCTTCACATAAACATCGTGGAAGCACATGCATGGAGTCACAACGCTCGGTTGGCATGCGTTGCGTACATTTCCGATCAAACAGACACCAGAATCGACGACAACCGCCTTTCTCTGATCGAAGATCACCTAACTACGGTGCTCCGGGCCACGACAACCAGAAACACAGGCGAGGAATACAGCAGCGAGCAAGAGGTGAAGACTGCTGGCCTCCCGGAAAGAGAAGGCACGACGACTGATGTGGAACGCCGGTTGCATCAGCTCATGCTCTCCGTTCGAGACTTTGATCGGCCTTCTCGAGAAACTCGAGCCGCAAGCTTGCCGATGATGCCGTTGGAATCAGACAATGATGAGGAGGAGAAGCAGGCCAGTGTGTCTATTGAGAGCTGCGATGAGAAGGGATATTCAATAGTTACGGTTCAGAGTAAGGATAGACGAAGGCTCATGTTCGATACTGTTTGCACACTCACCGACATGCAATACGTTATCTTCCATGCTTCCATTGATTCTCGAGAAGGCTATGCATTTCAGGTACTTGCTAAGTGTAAAACAACAAGAAGTAAATATTTAATTTTAAATTAAGAAATTAATATTCTATTGTCATACGTACTTGGTAAATAAACTAAATGGCATTTCGTGCTGCTCCTAATTACGTTGCAGGAGTACTTCATAAGACACTGTGATGGTTATGCGTTAAATACAGAAAGCGAGAAGGAGAGGATCAGAAAATGCTTGGAGGCTGCCATAGAGCGGAGAGTGTGCGAGGTTTGCCCTCTTTTCTTATCTCAATTCATAATTATCTAGCTTTTAGATGTTAGGATGTATTTGGACTCCAACTCATCTCCAATTTTTTTTTTTTAATTCAGATTATATTTTTCATTTCATAAATAATTTAATTTTATAATTTTTAATACAATTATATATATATAGATATAGATACAGCTTGGACGTGCAAAATTTTCTTTCCTACGTCTCTATCACATTTTCATACTTGTTTGTTAATTGGAATAGGGTGTACGACTAGAATTATGTGCAAAAAACAGGGTCGGATTGCTTTCTGATATAACTAGGGTTCTAAGAGAAAACGGGCTAGCAGTTCTGCGAGCAGATGTGGCAACACGTGGGGAGAAGTCGGTGAATGCCTTCTACGTTAGGGATGTTTCAGGAAACAACGTAGATGTAGAGTTCGTCAAGTCGATGAAGAGGGAGATGGGAGCAATTGATCAAATTGCAGTCAAGAACGAATCGGTAATAGTTAGGCCGACCTCACCTGGAAGTGGTGGAAGGCCTCGCTTCGCCGTCGGGGACTTGCTCAAGTCTCGGATTGGACGCTTCTCCCCCAACTTCATCCCCATCAGATAATGTAAATATAGGTAGAGAGGTAAATCTCTTTGGCTGTGATTTCTGCATAGGTACATATCATAGTATTAAATTTGTAAATAAAAAACCACTTGTATATGTATATGTATATGTTGTTAGATTAAAGAGGTGTAATGGTTTACTTCATTGTATTGTAAATAAATAATGTATATATATATGATCAGAATGATATTCAGAGTTACATGATTACTGTTAGTCTCTCTTTTTGGCCTTTGGTGTTCAACTCTTTCTGTACATTTTTGTTGCACATTTATCAATATAGGTGTAAATTAAGCATTCATCCCCAGTCTTAGGTTTAGTCTCCTGAGCCATACAGAATGCAGTATCATATGAAAAACATCGAATTTCTGCGCCGGTTGGTTAAACACAAAATGCCTCCTCACTGCTCTCAAGCCCCTTTTCAGCTTCGTGTACTTATCATTAGGAATTGCCATCAAGACTTCCTTCAGTCGCGGGATATCGGATATTTCAACCTGGATCGAGAAAGCTTCCCATCTTAACACATCACTGAATGGTAGGACATAATGATCTGATATGATCACAGGAATGCATTCAGCATAAATGGCCTCCACAATTCTTGGGCTGGCCACTTCATACCCGCTAGGGCATAAGCAAAATCTGGACTGCAGCATGAATGCATTGTAATCTTGGCCTTTAGGGAGGTACTCGTACACACGAAGGTCAGAGTCCCTGCCCTTCCAGTGCCGGAGAAGAATTGGCCTGATGGGGCCATGAAGGCCACCAGCAAAAAAAGCAAGGTGGGGTCTTGAGCTGTTGGATTGGGGAGGGGACCGGAGCTTGGGAGGTACATCACCAGTAAAAAGATGAATTTCGGGCAGGCTCACATCTTTTCTTGGGTTGAATCCCTCTGAGGAATTGGCATTGCAGAGTACGCGTATTGATGTATTATATAGAAATGGATTACCTTTTGAAGCAAGGGGACCCTGCAATATCAAAAAGAAACTTTCTTTCGTTGGCACTAGTCTTCTAAGTTGAAAATTGCCATGACCATAAACAAGTAAATCATACCAAGAAAAAAGTGATGAAAACATAGCAGAAACCATGGAAACAGATTACATCTTAGTAGTTTATACAAGTAAATAAGCCACTGATTAAAGAGCAGAGGTGGAGAATTACCCAGTCATGGCAAGAAAGCATGAAATGATCAGCTCCTTGAGTTCGGTTCCAGAAGGGGTACTTAGCGGAGATGACCCTCACGTAATCAGAAACAATCTCTTGGATTGGTGTAATGTCATAAGTGTTAGGTTTATATAGGAATTTGACCATCCAAGTAACACTAAAAGGCATGAAGAAAACGTGAGCTAAATGGGGATCTCTAGTTCTGAATCTGTTATCAGCGTGCTCCATTTCTCGAATGAAGCTTCCTTCACTTGCATATATGTTTTTGCAAGGTCCATCATGTACCATTGGTAACTCGCCTTCTTTATATACGTACACCTTCAATCTCTTCTCCATCTCCATATAACTCCTATTTTGCGGTTGATTATAGAGAAGGCAAAGTGAGCGCATTAGCAAGTTCAAAAATGATGAAGAGAGAGAAACTGACTGGGCAATTCTGCCACTTTGAATAAGAAAAATCTGAAACTTTTTATTGTGTGATTTTTGGAGATTAAAATAATAGAAGTAACAATGATAGTAGTGATATGAAGTGTCAAATTCTCTCTTCATACCTACGAATAAAGGAAGTATATATAATAATGCTCCTGCTTAAGGGAAAAGCATCCTTAAAAAAAAGAGATGAAATATTATCGCAATTTCTCACATGAAAGCTTCTAATACAGTCTAAGCCAAGTGTCTGATAGGGGTTTCAAGATATGAGCCCACATGGACGAGGTCATGCACACGGATTCTTGGGGTTTTTTTTTTTCCTTTTAGTAAAATTTGTCTTCCTTGGTGGAGGTAATGATGAAACATGAAACTGATCACCACAGAAGAGGCAATTCAAAAGGCATACAATATGCTTGGATTGGTTTTGGTTACCCAAAATTGTGAAAAGAAAAAGCATAAAAAGAGAGTTTGTGAGTATGTATGTGGCACACAACCATATGCAACAAGCTATTGATAATTTAAGAGTAATCAGTTTACATATTCAAAGTTTTATGTTAACAAATCTTAGATATTATATATTATTAAGAGTTAATGAGACGGATGATATTTTTTATCACATTTTGTAATACACATCTTATAATTCTTTGTAGGGATAGGATTTAAAGCGTCTAAATTGCTAGCGTGGAATACATACGTACACAAATATGACTTGATACATAAGATTTATAAAATTTATGACTAATTAAGTATAATATCTAAAGTCAATCCCAAAGTTTAATATTTTTACATATTACCCTCTTTAACCAGAAATGAATATAATATATAAAAAAATACTGAAACAGAAAAGTGATGAACTAAGTGGAAAATAAGAAGAAGAAATTGGTGGATTTGCCTACCCTTCCCATATGCAGTTTGTGTTGTGGAAAAGAATAGCAGATGCCTGCTTCTTTATGGAAGACAATCAAGTGGACTAAGGGGAGGAGAAGAAACATCGAATGCGCACAGAGCACGCACTGGAAAAACTAAGAGAGTCAAGTAGATACCACAAAAAACACGCGTCAACAAGAAGACTTGCCCTTGATAATTAAAAAACTAGACATGCAATATGCATTCTCACTCACTTGTCCATTCTGT
Source organism: Rauvolfia tetraphylla (assembly GCA_030512225.1). NCBI lineage: Eukaryota > Viridiplantae > Streptophyta > Magnoliopsida > Gentianales > Apocynaceae > Rauvolfia > Rauvolfia tetraphylla. Next base: position 7,723,747 of record JAJQKT010000013.1, read on the forward strand.
GTGGGTGACTTAGAAGGAAAGTAGTTACAAAAAGTTCCTCTAAACTTTTCCACTTCATTGATTTTCAATTTGGAGAACGGAATGTGTGCAGTCTTACCGATGAAATGCGGCGGCGTTACGATACACATTGCCGGAGACAGCGGCAGAAGAATGTTTCCCAAGAGATGCTGATTTTCTAATTGCTGCTCGGGCTATTGAAAGTCCTCGCTCTAACTTTTTATCCTCTCTCTGAAACATACCAAGGAATCTCAGAATTCATCAACTTCAAACAATTATCCAAACTTAATTTGAGCAACTACATAAATCAAAGTTTTAGATGCAGAGAATTCACACAGGATCACTAACTAAAAACTCCATTCCACTGGCACTTAAAAATGATCTGTACATGAAACTCATTGCATAGTAAAACAGAGCTTTATAAATTCCTCTACCCCACATATTAACGTTCACGCGTGTGCTTGAGTCTTATGCATATTTAAAAATCAGTAGCACGAACATAAATAGCGATGAATCTGCCAATTAATTAAATAACTACATGCACAAATGAAAGAGCACTTACGAGAATGGCTGGGTATGGTGGCCGAGGAGGATAGGCCGGGAACGAAGAATTGAGCGATGAATCAGAAGACACAGCACGATGGCGATCTTTGAGAATAGGAGAGACAACCTTGGTCCGCAACTCCACGGCTGGAATTGAATCAAACTCCAACGTCGGAGTAGGAGATTCCATGAAAGAACCGAAAGGTCTCGAAACAGAGACACTCGTCAGAAGAACAACGATGGCCGATACGAGCAGCAGACAACAGACAATTCGCACACAGAGCTTCCCGTCACCGCTGTCGCCGCCGCGCTGATCATCGTCACTACTAGTGTCATCCTTCACCATCGCTGTCTGGAGAGTAGTGCGCGTTGTGCGCGTTTTGGAGAAAACCGTTTAGGGGAAGGAAAAGGCGGGGAGTAAATACTGAAACTCAAAAGGATTTATTTCAAAGGCGGAAACGGAGGAACGTATTAATCGTGAACTCGAGCTTTGAAGTCGATGTGTTTTCATGTGCATCTAAATTACATTTTTGACCTTTGCTCGGCACTTCTTTCTTAGGGCTTAGGAGCATGTTAGAGAAATGTGGAATGCCAAGTGCAACTGCATACCACTTGTTTATTCAACTCCGGTCACGAACTACGAGTAAAGCATTTGATAGTAATTAATTTATTAGTTCAATTTATTAAGGTTTGTAAACCCTAGCCCAAAAAAAAAATTATTTAAGATATGATACGCGTTTAACTGGTTTTCATTATTGATTATTTGTTGGTAAAGTTGGGTTGGATCATGTGTGATTTTACCTATTGAAGGTATTTTCTTTTTTTAGTGGGTAGAAAATTAAGAAACGAATCATTTTTTTAATGGAAGATTTGACCTTCTTAAAAGGGATTGGAGATGAATATCTATCCGATAAGCATCACTTGTCTATTACTCCTAATAACCAGTAAGAGAGCTTTGCCAATTTTGCCAAACCTAAATCTAATTGGATTAGTACATCATAAGTGGAGGAAAGGTTAATCTATTATATTCTAATTATTATGAAGGAGATATTAAAAGATTCACACCAATATGTTGATAGTCTCATGGGATCCTTAATTTAGTGACCCTTCCCCTTGTACAACTCCTTTTCTTTCTCCCCTCTGCAACTGTTGCTCTTCGAGCACTGATTTTCTTGTGTGTTTTTTTCCAAAAGCTTTGATCAAACTATCACGAGTCTACTAAAGAATCACATTAGAAGATTTGATTAACAAAATGGGGCATCTCACGGACAAGTAGCACCTAGTTTGTTGTCTATGCATAGTGTCATCTATTTCATATTCATTGCATTCGGGCACATTTGAAACGCAGACTCTACGCCGAGCAATTACGCTCTCGGTTTCTGATACTATGTTTTTGTTTAAGAGTCTGATACATTAATTTTGGAATTTATTAAATGGCATGAAGCAGAATGTGAGAAGACATGTTTACCCTTTTGAAATTGAAACAGCAATCAATATGGTTCGATTTAACAATAAAGAATAAGGTTAAATTTAACCGAAAAACTAAAAATAATCCCTTGATTTTCTAAAATTACAAAATAGTAGTAATAAAAAAACTTCAAACGTTGTAGATATTTGAGAGAGAATAAAGAAGTAGTAATTTGCTTTTTTATTCTAGATTTTCAAATTTATTGTTTGTCAATTCAGTCCATATGATCATATCCAAGACAAAAGACCAAATTACACATTGGAAATTAGAGATGTGGAGGCAATTGGTCGACAGAAAGTAGTCAGTATTTGGATGTTGGATTAACTAGACATTTTAGTTGTCAATATTTGATAGTTAACGTATATATTGTTATTATTATTACTATTCTTACGCAAATCATTCATCAAAGGTTTTATAAAAGAGCTCAAGAAATTAATGAGGATTGTGAAAATCTTCATCACATGAAATAACTATAATTATCACCTATTTTCCTTGATATTATTTAGGGAAAAAAAGATCTCGATCCCATTAAGTTTGTCAAGATTATGCCTCGGATGAAATAAGGAAAATAATAAGTTTGAGATCGCAGATGATTATGTCCGTAACTGTAGGATCAATACTGGAGGCGATAATTGATTGCTTTCCTTTACCTATTTGGCGGACATAAGGAGATAATTAGGACTGATTTATCTTCTGTATATTTGACGAGTTGATCTGAGAAATCCATCAGGTTTTGGTAATTGACTGCGGATAAAGAATGCATACACACACATAATATACAAGTGAACCCCTTGTTCGGGGCAATTTAGGGGGATTCATGGCTTGAATTATGGTTCACAGAATCACACACCAATTCTTTCAATTTCTAAGATCGTCGTTTTACAAGACCATGATTCCGAGCGTAGAGTGACTTTTAGGTTAGGGATTCTCCTATAATTCAAAGCTGAAATGCTTCTCGGGTTAAGACGTATTTTAGTTTATAATAATTTAAATTTGAAGATTTTGATGCTTGATATATTTTAGTTTAATAAAGTTTACTTATAAATCTTAAGTAACTAGCGTAAAAGCTCGTGCTATACACGTGTATTAAATTTTTTATTTTTAATAACAATTACTGAAATATATTTTAAAAAAATTATAATTATGAAGTAAATTTATCTGTTTAATAAAAAAAATTATTCACTTAAAAGTAATTGTAGGTAATAGTAGGGAGAAGTTGTAAAAATAACTATACATATCCAGTATTATGTATATTTGAAAAGAATGATAAATTCTCATCTTCATTTCTTTTTCATTCTAAATAAATAAATAATTGAGTAAAAATATCTCAACTTACCAGGACGAAGGATAAAATGATTAAAAATTTTAAATATTAATTTATGAAGTTACTTATAAAAATAAGAAAATAAAAGAAATCAAATGCTTAAATAACTATGATCTTTTTGACGAAAAAGAAAAAAATTAAATTTGCCACACGAGGATACCTGCACGAATACTTTAAATACTAATTTATATAGTTATTTATAAAAATTTAAAAAATAAATCAAATACTTAAATAACTATTGTAATACCAAAATATTCATAGAATAAACTAATTATACTTCAATCACAAAATGTTCATAAAATATTATCATGATAAAATCTTTACGAGAAATTTTTTTTGTAATATCTATTTAAATTTATTTTTCATAATGCTCTCCCCATCCGAAATTGAATGATTACAATATAAAATATTTATTCTAGTAAGCGAATTTTTTTTGGTCAAATCCAATAACATAAATTATTCATTTTGTATAAAAATATTGGTACGTTTTCATTAAAAACTCTTGAAAGAGATTAATTGTTTATAAAATACTAATTTTATGTTAATATATTACATTTACTTATCTTTTTTTTCTTTGCTGAATCTTATCAAACTCTTTGTGTTCCCAAGCCCATTCCCTCAAAGAAAAAATTTAAGAATTAAAAATCTCAAAGTAAGCTTATTTTAAATGTGATATTCTTATATTAATTCTTAAAGAGAGCTTCCACTAAGAAAAAATATAATATATCTACAATAAAATCATGTTGAATATTAAAATCCCTCTAACCTTCCTTTCCTCTGTCCACTTCTAAAAAATAAATAACTTATAAAATTAAAGATATTAGTGTTTTATATTAAAAACCTTAAAGAAAGTTTTTTCCAAAATTAAAAAATTTTGAGATCATTGCTAACATTTTTTCTAAAAAAATAGTATTCTTGATCCACCAGGAAGAAATCATAGCTTTATTATACTTTTTTATTATTTACAAAAATTATTTTTTTCTTTAATCCACTTGATGAAAAAACCATAAAAGAAAAAACTCAAAAACCATCGACCATTACATTTCATATTCAATACATACTGTAAAGTTATGCATATTCTGATGCAGAATATTTTACTAGGCAATTAGATACTTTTTTCTTAGTTTTTAGCATATTATGAATGAAATTAGAGTAATAGATACTAAGTGTTAAATAGATAAATATTTTTAAAATCAGCCCTTAAAGAAAAAAAGAAAAATATTTGTGATAAAAATGAAGTTGTTGGAATATGTGAATCTTCAAAATCTGCCAAAGGAAAAAAATTACTAATTTTCTTTTAAAAGAATTAAAAATACACATTAGTGTACATAATCCAATTAAAATGAAAAAAAAGGTATAAAAGATGTAGAAAGAGAAAATATGAATAACAAAAATTAGGAGATTTAATGGAGGAATTAGGGCTAAAAATTGAGATTTTTAAATTTAAAAGTTTAAATTCTAATTAATAACAACTTTTTTATCTAATAAAAAATTAAAATTCAAAAAAATAAGAATGAAGACTCTAAGGCTTTTAGAAGAGGAGAGAGAATAAAGGTATTTTATTAATATATATAAGTATATATTATATGCAAGTTTTTAGCTAAGAATATGCATATAGCAATTCGAGATCTTACCCTTTCCTCAAACTGTTTTAGAACTCTAGAATGTAATCCATTTTTATTTATTTATACATATAACATATGCAATATAGAATAGAATATAATGCACACAATTTCTTTTTTTGCTAAGTAACATAATACACGATTAATTCCTTAAAGAACAAGAAGTAGCCATCATATTCATATATGGCTGTCCGCCAAGAAAACGAATGGTCACTCTTCAAACTTACAAACTACGTACTAATAGTTGGCTTGAAAAGAAGAGAAGTACGCCAACCCTACCAGCTATATCTTAAGTTGACATAATGCCCATGGAACAATTTTTATGAGATTGCTATGTAAAAAAGACCTTAGTATTAATGAAATTTCTTTTGCTGACCAAAGAGAATAATAATTGATAAAATGTTAATTATACGAGTAAAACTAATATAATCTAATTAAAAACTCACAAAATTTTTCTTTTGGATTCTGATTTAAGCTTGAAATTGCTTTGCTTTCTAAGTATTTGACAATCATTTGGTTTAGTCAAATTCTGAAATTTACGTAAATAGTGGGTCACAGTCAGCTATATCTGCACTAATATAATTTAAATGAGTTAGACAAATAGCACTAAAATTTTTTGTTTATTATTTTACAAACATATCAAGGATTCTCAATGTTAACTTGGTAAAAGAACCACTTAAAGCACATCCTTGGTCTCTACTCATTTCATAAAAGGATGCACAAACCTTTTTCGAGAGTCAAATGACTGCAAGATTGAAAAGACACAGAGGATTAAGTGCAACCTAATTTTTCGTAGGTGCTAGGTTATAGTATTAAACTGAAAGCCAGTCCATGAGTCTTTAATTTGCACCCGAGACCCCTACTTCGTGCAATTTAAGGAAGCTATTGCTTGTACATGCTCCCCATTCCCACAAAAAAGAGATACATATCATTCATTGCTTGTACGAGTCTTTCACAAAATTAACAACCTAATTATCAAACGCTAGCAGGAAGCCGGTCATTCATGATTGGAGTTATGCGTGCATACTAAACAAGTAATCATCAACAGCAATGGCTGATGCCATAACAAATTCAGACAAAACAAACAAATGCTAAAAAACAACTATACATGGAAGACGGCTGAGAGAGGGTGTACTTTGTTGTATTTGAATCCTTTTAGCTCTGGAAAATGCCTAGTTTTCTCAGGGATGCGCTGATGCCATCTCTATTAGATGCTTCAGCATGAATGATGTTGGGACTGTCAGTCGGCAAAACATGTTCAAGAGGGTAGCTTCTGTTGGTGTACAATGTGGGGACATTTTTGCAGACTCCTTTTAATACAACAGTTTTGTGTATCCCGCCGAGCAATCCTTCATAATCTGTATCTCCAGTTTCTCCAACAAATGTCACAAGATTAGACAACTTGATGCCCCATCTGACATGCAAATACCTGAATAGAGTATTTTAAACTTATTAGAAAGCTTTTAGATGTCTTTTTAGGAAGAAAGCATGATAGTGTATGTAGCAGGCAAACAGAAGAAATTGAACGTAGAACTAAAACAATTGCTGCAGGAATTTTGTATGAGCTGCACGAAGAACCAGTAAGATCACCAACAGGAACATCCCGTAATTGTAAATAATTGGAAGCAAAGTGCTCCCCCAGACACTCAAACAGAGAAAAATGAGTTAATGTTCATCTAGTGCTAAATCCAAATCGGTGATATCTCCTTAGGAAGTTGCTTAAAATACTAGTAATACTTCATGCAAGGATGCAAAGATTCTACCACGTAACATTTTAGCACGATTATTAACTACTTTTGTAGTTGAACTTAATATGTATTTTCTTTTCATAAAGCCTAACAATTGTCATCAACCAAGCTTTTTGAAGGAAATGACCATAACCAGAAATTACCTTAGAGCTTGAGCTCTAGAAGCAAGAACAGGTATCACATTCAACCTGGTACCATTCCCACAATATATGGCATGACATCGCAGAGCTTGATTCCTCATCCATTTTCTAAGTTCCTTAATAGGGGGGAACTGGAAATAAAAATAAAAATGTTAATAATTCCTGCTTAATGTAACGAATGAATGTAAATCCATGATGATAATCATAAAAAGATCAGACAAGAAAAAGAGATTGACTGCCATTTTCGGAAGCCACTGAGTGAAAAAATGGTTACCAATTCTGGTTCTTTAATTTTGAATGCGAAACAATGTGCAGATCCCGAGTCAAATTCCGTAATAACTGATCCATCCTTTTCCTTCTTTTTAGCATTCAATGAAGCAGCCCAACGAACCAAACTTTTCCTTAGATCCTCTCCACCCCAACGGTAATCAATGTGTGAATGATAATCGGAGTCTACCATGAAAGGAGGCCCAGAAGATTTGTCCTCACAACTTGAAGAAGGATAATAAATCTCCCCTCCACTATTACATACAAAAGCATCAAAAACATTGGGGCTTAACCGTTCTGAAGTCAGAAGAGAGTATATCTCTGATATGGGCAAGGCTGTTGACAGTATGAAGCCGACAGATGAACTGCTATCCATCTTCCCAACCTCAGTAATCATTTTGGTAAGCTTCACAAGTTCATCAGATGCGTTGCAATCCACAGAAATTACAAAGATACACTTCCTCCTCCTGAGTGTTTGAGACGTAGTCTGTTCTGCTCTCTCCTTGGATGCCTTATCCGACAATACCGGGCCCTTTACTTCAGCAGGTTTCTTTACAGAATCTACACCTTTATCAGAAGTTCCACTACCAAAACATCCATCCAGTGTCTTTAAGTTTAAAGATATATCATGAATATCCCTCAATGAATTATTCGGTGAATCTGGATCAGAATGGCTATAGTCATTATCATCTCTTTGCCATTGAGGATGCCTCTGCTTACAACCAACTACACGAGCTAGATATGCCTTACAATGTTCTGGCCATGAGTAACGATAGATATTCTTCAGCCCGTTCTCTCTGCATTTAGCCCAAAGTTGCTTTTCAGCCACAAGCCTCAGAAGTGCATTAGCAATAGATTGCTGATCATGTGGATCAATTAATATACCATTGTCAAGTACCTGGGACAAGTTTAAAATCAATAGAGCAAACAATCAGTTAAAGGCTTCAATAGAAAATCAGAAACCCCTTCTAGGCAACAGAAGATTGTTTGATGGGCAAACCTGATGAATGTCAACAGGACCTCCATTTTTTGTTGCAACAATAGGCAAACCATGAGCTGCTGCCTGTTTGGAGGAAAGAATAATGTTGGAGTGGTAATTAAGAGGTATGTGATATAAATGTCTTTTAGAAATAGAAAAGTGTAGTAACCTCTATCAAAGTGAGGCCAAATGGCTCAATGAAAGCTGGATTTATGAAAACACCCTGCAGGAGTTCACTAAAACTGAGTGAAGCAAATCATATAAATTACATAATAAAAAGGAAAGTCGATTTCAGCAGAACTAGATTGCCCACTCCTCTTCTTCCTTTTTTTTTTTTGGAACAATGGCCACTCAATTCTATTTGCACAACCATGGTGGAAGTCATCAATTTCAATGAGCAGGACGCAAAATAAAAGCTAAGGTGGCCTTCTAAATATAATATTAACAGCGAAAAGCTCTCATGCATTTGATTTAGCTATGGCGGACGTTAGCTCTATGAAAGACGAGACAACACAACAATAATATGGCTTCCATATTTCATTTAAAGACCAACAGGAAAACTTGGAACAAAGACCACTAGAAACTTTAAAGTTATTTGGCAGATGATAAAGAGTTTTACACGGTAAGATTTCTTTATAATCTAATATTGGTAAGTTATGCAACCAACTTTTGTCACTTCAATATATAAACAAAACAATACCTTTGTTTTAGCTGCCAAGCGGTATATGTCAGCAACCTCAGACTGCCTGTGGTGTTTAGGATATGAAACTTGACCATATAGATCATATTTGTCAATCAACTTAAGAATTGACAGAAGGACATTCGAATTTGTGGCAGACATTTCGTCAATTCCATCACGGTTCCCCATAATTAAAGTCTGAACAAAGAACAGAAAGAAGTGGGTAAAATGCCATGTTAATTTGAATTCATCTAATCTGTCAGTCTCTTCAAATGCTTGGACATTATTGCTTCTATTTACATTCTTAGTGTAAGTAAAATTTGTACATTTACCAAAAAAAAAAAGGAAAGTAAAATTTGTACGTACGAGGTTTGCCAGTTCCCTCAGCTGGCGACACTCTCCAAAAGCTTTGACTAAATTGATTAAGTTCTTTTTTGGGTCTGGCCTGGCAAGTGCAAGAATTATAGGCTTCCGCGGATTTGTAAAGAAACGCATTACCTGACAGCCAATAGATCACAATCAAGATCATCCCTCATAACCATGAAGAATGGGAAATCCTCCACTGGAAAATTTAGTTGGGATGTCCTTTTTTTTTTGTTTCTTCCTTCACTTTATTCTTTTTCAGGGAGGGAGTGTGTGGGAAGTTGGTCACTTTTAGAAACACATATACTCAGAGAACCAAGAATAGTTTAGACCTCTGACCAAATAGGTGGATCTGGGCCTCTGGAGTTTTCATCATTCTCTACTAAGTCGTCCAGCTCACCTCCATCCTGGGGATTAATGTGATGAAATTCCATCCCAGGGGGAATGACCTGAAGAAATATCAAATTTGCATACCTTACTAATATGTCCAGGAAAGACTAAAAAACTTCAGTAATAGTAAAAATGAAAAAAGGAACAAGAATCAGCTCCAGCGAAAATGCATGACAGCAACATCAATTTCTGGACCAAAAATACTGTTTTACTTACAAGCATCCGAGGCATAAACCTGCCATAACAGAATACATCCCGTCTCATCCTTGCCCTCAGTTTGCGTTCTAATACAGGATCAAATCCATCATACAACCTCCATTGCTCTTCTATCTCCTGTCTTGTGCTAGTAATAATTATTTCTGATGCATCTAGAGATGTTTCCTCAGCCTCTATACGCCGCATTATTCTGTATGTAGTGTTAATTTCCTCCTTTGATTGCCGTCCTTGCTTCAAAATTTGTTCGAGCTTATCTCGTCCTAACGAGTGGCCAGTAAGGAGCATTGGTACATTTAGAGCTCCAGATAGGAGTGCAGCTGACTCACCAGCATCTGCATAGTGTCCATGAATGGCTATAGGCCAGACTGGCTGCCCACTGCCAATCTGTTCACCAAGAACCTTAGACATCTGTAGAATATGGCCCAATGCACCATCAACAAATTCAGGAATATGAGGCCACAGATGTTCTTTAGAAATGTACTTGTCTTTTGGACCAAATGGTATGCGAATTATGTATGCCCCACCACTTTCCCCAACTTCCTGGAAGGAATTATCGGAGCTTAGTAGATTTAGCATCTCTGATGGTTCACCGTAAGTCCAGTCTACATCTGGCGCTGAAACTTGTCTAGTCATCAAATCCACACGGTAAACTCCGGGCATTATACCTAACGCTCTGGCAAGCTCCACAACATACTTAACCTGAGCTCATAAACAGGTAAGTAGAAAAGGATAATGACATGATTAGAAAGTTGCTAATTGTTGGGTGAAACGTAAAACCAGGTGGAAAAAAATAAATGGCCAAAAGCTACCTGGCCACCTGTATCAGAATCCCGACCAAGCTCCATATTCTCTCCCCGTATCAAACCATGGAGACTGCATAAATACTGTTTGTTAAAGCCAAATTCTATTATGGATTTTGCAAATATCATTTGTTGTAGCAGCACAAGGAAAAAATTTTCCCTTGGAAAGATTTTCAAGATAATGTTTAGCGCATAGCCTAACAGAAAATCAAAACTCAGAAAGCGAACCAAACCTGATTAGCACAATATAAAGTTTCCTTTCTTTATGTTGGTTAGCCCAGTTTGCCATCATATCCATAGAGCTGATCCTTTTCATTCTACCTCTAAGGCCACCGCCACAATGAGCTGGAAGTTCTCCAACAGTGTCTCCTTTTTCTCCTTCGGATAAGTCTTCTGACATTTCTGCAGTTGCTTCGCTCCGGGCCTTCTCATGTTCAAGACGCATTTTGGTCAAACGCTGAGCTTCTTCACCTGCTAGCTGAACAAAGGAACAACATGAAGACAGTGAGAACACATAAGCCAAATGAAATAAAGATCAGTTGTCACTAGATGAGTCTAATGTAATTTCTTTCCCGTTCCTCCAACATCCTGGATCTGGAATCAGTATATATTATGCTCAAAATCACAACTTAATAACATTATTCCAGTTCTCTTCCATTCAATTCACCTGAAGGTCATCCATGGTTAAGCATATAGCATTGTTGAAATAAGAAGCAAAATTTTTGTAAATTAGTAACAGAAACCTTTTAAACTTTGTTAAATCTATTTCTGCACAGTACTGTAAAGGTGTGGAATCAACACAATTCATTCTTGCAATGTACTAATGTGATGTACTCGGCGTTTTCTTTTTCAGAAATTTTGCATATTATTTGTCTTTTGTACGTTAGTTCGTCTGTCTGAGCAGTACCTCTAACAGAAGAAAGAGGAGTGGGAGAGAGAATGATGAAAAAAGGAAATCACTTGGAACATGAACAGGACCTCATGAGGTAGGTGGTATTAGTTTCTTGCATAGCGGGTTGGTCACTTTCTAAGGAATCCATTACAAACGGAAAGGGCAATCAGAAAAGAAGCAGCAACAGCAACAATATTCTCTTTACGAGCCTAACATATGTAGACGTGTTGATCCATACACAGAAAATCCAAGATCCATGCATTTTAGTATTTAAACTAAAAAGCAATTCAACCAACCTAAATATGCCAAAATGAAACACTGTTCTACCATGTCAGCTACCGATTGGATAGAAAATCCGGGGGAAAAAAAAAACCTGTCTTTTCCTCCTAGCCAAATTCCAAATCCTCCAACTCATATTCTCCAATCTGGTATTTCTCTCCTTTGAATCCCTAATTGATGCAGCCTGCAAAGGATAACGTAATTAATCGCTTAAATGCAGACCTCCAATAACCGAACATCAAATGTGTAAACGAAAGGCTGAAAAGCATGAAAGTAACGCAGCAGAAAAACATACCCGAGCCCAAGTGCGGTGGAGATCGGTCTCATCAAAGCCGGAGATGACTTCTTCGACAAAGTAGCGAGCTGGACTGAAGCGACCTCTCTCTCTCAAGAGCAACGACGACTTGGAGTCGCTGATTCCGGGATCAACGTCCAGAATCGCTTCCAGATAACTGTTTATCCAATCGTTTCCGGCCATTTTCAGAGCAAATTAAACCGGCAGAGACGTTTCGATCGCTCTTCTCTATATCATACGGTCAATTGCTAGTAGCGATGCATATCGGAGAAACGTCTGCGCTGCATGCAACGTGGTTTGGTAGTGTGTTGAAATGATGAGCACAGAGGACGAGGGAGAGAGTGAGGCAGAGAAGTTGTGTGTGAGAAATTAGACTGGGTCATTGCTTTGAGTAACTACTGAGAGAGAAAATGCGGCGTCTATGGGAGGGAGCAGGAGAGAGAGAGAGACGGTTAACTCGCTAAGTGTCTGGCGGTGGAAGAGATACTCACTACAAACGAGTGATGGCGTTGCACTCACGTCTTCTCTGGCGCAGGAGAACCAACAGGATCTGGGGTTTTCGACCGGCCATTGCCATATGTACAACTAGCCAAGAAACGTGTGAATATATATATTTTTTTAAATACAACTTTTATAATAATGTGTACAGTAAAATTAAAAATTAATTTTTAAAAAACTTCAAAATTTTTTAATAAATAAATTAAATCATCAAATTATTAAATCATTACAATCAATCTAATAATTAATTAATTAATTAGAATTTGATGTCCAATATAAAAATTTTAATAAATGCTATCGGTAATTTTATCAATTGAGTAAAAATAAACAAATAAATACCATGATAAGTAATACATAGTAGAGAGATATAAAAGTATTATTCAAAGATAATTTCAAAAATGATATATGTTATATTGTGATTCTCTTTTATAGATGAGAGTATTCTTCACACCAATCGACACGTACAATAAATATTATCTGTGATGAATTTCTGCAATTTTGACATCATGTAGTACTCAAACCATGAATGTAAATGCACAATCTTTGCACGAATTGATATGCTTATGAAAAGTTTCTAATGCATTCTCCTGATACATAAATATTATAGTTTAGAGTTGAATCTATAAAATTAAAAATATCTAAGCAATCACATGATTTTTTGATGTGCTCAAAAAAAATTGTTAGAAGTATAAATTTACCAATACTTGTCTTTGCATTTCATTTAGGTGATCAGCTGAACAACTTAGTACAAATTCTGCATGCCTATCTTTGAGAGTAATATTCATTTTACACTATAATCTTTTATGATCATATTGACAATCTAAATACTATTTAATCTCGTCAACAATTTGATATCTTTGTTGGCCATTGTTTGATGTATTGACATTTACTTCAAGGAGAACATGTACTCTATCAACTCCATTGGTTATGTACTTGTATAAATATTTAACGATACTCTTAAAATTTTTTTTTCCAACATTTTTATGTGATTATCCATCAATACCAACAAATCTCTCAGATAAAGAATAACTCGCCTATTATCGAAAAAAAATCATTTATTATTACTCTTTTACTTGAATCATTTCGGTGTTTGTATTCTACATACCTATTATTTTCTATTGTTGTAGCATCACATAATTTTTTCGGGTAGTGCTTTGAATATTTACCATTTAACATACATGGAGCATTTGGGAAAGTATCACCACAGGGTCCATGGAATATGTATCTTATGATGGTCTTATAAGCAATTGTATCAATTTCCTTGTCTGGTATTTCAGTTGATATAATTTCATATACTGGATCTGGTGTATTTGGCATCCCCAAGTGCCAAAGTTAAATAAATGTATATGTGCAAGATCTCGTTTTTAAAATTATATTACTGAGATATCTATATAAATAAAAATAAATTTGAGAAATAAATAAAGTTTAAGGACATAAATTTATTATTTATAGAGGTAGAAAGTAATACCTGCAAGTACTCTACCAAAGTAATGCGAAATACTCATTCAACAATATTTGGTTTTTCTTCAACATGCTGATGTGCTATTTTCATTAACTCATTTTCTATTTCTAATTATTTAGAATTATAGGTAAACGTAATGAAAAATGTTTGGATGACTAAAATATCTACATATTGCCATCGCCTCTTGATAGTGTTGAATTATATTTCATAGTACTCTTGTAAATGATGAAGGTGACACAAAACTTCTACCTACAGTCAAGGCATCGACATCTCCAACATACTCAAGCAATCAAGTAAATGTTGATATGTTTAAATTTTTTGAAAAAGTATGTGCTTCCTTCTCTGTAGTATTACTAACTTAGAATTAAATTTTTTCTTAGTATGATCCAGCATACTCGAACTCATACTGTAAAGAAAAGTTTTAAAAAAATAAATCTTATCTAATAAAGTAAAGAATGATTACGAAAAATGCAAAAAATTAATTAACCATTCATAAAGGTAGTAATAATACATATGCTTGATCATAATTGTACTTTTATAAATGCTTTAGAATATATTAGAAACATGTAATAATGTGATAATTTAAATAGGTAAATAAGAGAAAAAATATTGGAGAATAAAAAATAAAAAATATTACATAAAAGAATTGAAAGAATTATTATCTTTTACCAAAATTGTAATAATTGAAGTTTCTAGAACAATTACAAGTGGCGAAAATTAAAGAAAAAATTAAAAATATTACAGAAAAAAGAAACATCACAGAAAAATAATTAAAGAATAAAAATAAAAAAATTACAAAAAATTGATGGAATTATTACCTTTTACCAAAATTGAAACAATTGTAAGTGGCGACAATTAAAAAATAAAAATTAGAAACATTACAGAACAAAAAATAATTATACAAAAATAATTAAATAACAAAAAAAAATTTATAATTGAAGAAATTATTATCTTTTACCATAATTGCAACAGTTGCAAGTGGAAGAAATTAAAAAATTAAAAATATTATAGAACAAAAAATACATTACAGAAAAAATAATTAAAGAACAAAAAAATAAAAAAAATACATAAAAGAATTTTATGTCTTTTCCCTCATCTTTTGTGAGTAGGCGATAGAAATGTCCAGCTTATGATGTCTCTTGAGCTACTAACAATAAGTCTTTTTTCTTTATTCTAACCCAATTAAAATGTTTAACAGTGTAAATTTTTGTTTCTTGCTGATGATTTTTCTTGTAGATACTAAACACTAACTGAAGGGTTTGCAATAATTGGTGGCATGAGAAAGATATGACATGTTATTGTGTCATTGTGTCATATCCAGTGACACACAGATAGAAACATTACAAAAAAATAATTAAAGAATAAAAAATTTAAAAAATTATTTAAAATAATTGAATAAATTATTATCTTTTATCGTAATTTCAATAATTACAAGTAGAGGTAATTAAAGAATAAAAATTTAAACATTATAAAAAAAATTACATAAAATAATTGAAAAATTATTACCTTTTATCGAAATTGTAACAATTGCAAGTGGCGGTAATTAAAAAATAAAAAATTAAAAACATTAGAGATAAATAATTAAAGAAAAAAATTACACAAAAGAATTGAAGAAATTATTACATTTTACCAGAATTGCAACAATTGTAAGGTTCTGGAATGGTTACAAGTGGCGATAATTTAAAATTAAAAAATTAAAGCATATTATAGAAAAAATTTGAAGGAGTTTAGGTAATAATTACAAGTTTGTAAAATAAAAGAATTGAATAATAGGTTTTCACAAAAAATTGAGTATGATAAATTTCAGTATTAAATAATGAATAGGATTTATGAAGATAATTAAGAATGATTTGTATTGAATTAGGAGATTTATTAGATTGTAATAATTCATCGAGTTGTATTAAGTATGAACTTCTACTCTATAATAAATAGGATTTATGAAGATAACTTTAGAATTGAAAGTTGATATGTAGTATCTACCAATGAAATATTTTTTAAGGGATTTAAAAATCAAAAAATCTAGAAAATAAGGATGAGAGGTTTGGAAACATAACAAAGAAAGGCTAATATTTCTGTAATATATATATATATATATATATATATATATATATATATATATATATATATATATATATATATATATATATATATTATATATTTAAATAATTAAATAATTTTTTTTCTGCCAAACATTTCCGTTCTCATTCTCTCTATAATTAATTAATGAGTATTACATTAACTCCAATTATACAAAACGATTAGATAAATAACTATATTCGAGTCTTTTAATTTTGAGATAAAAAATTTAAAACTTAAAAAAACTATAATTAATTAATGAGTATTACATTAACTCCAATTATACAAAACGATTAGATAAATAACTATATTCGAGTCTTTTAATTTTGAGATAAAAAATTTAAAACTTAAAAAAATTAATTTTTTTATTCTGAGCGAGTTCCACTTCTACCATGATTCTTATTAAAATTTTAGTGAAATTATAGATTATAAATGAGAGAGTATATGAGATAGAAAAAGAATAAGTTGAAAAATATTTAATTTTTAAATTATAAATAATAATAATATTTAGATATATTAAACCTTGTCTGCTGCAACGCAAACACATGATCAAACAATACTAACTTTATTTTGTTTTAGTGTTAATTTCATTTTAATATCCAAAATTAAGGATACATGTCAATTAAGTATCAAATTTCTTAAAATTGACAATCACAAGGGCGACGACAAAAAATACATTCATATAATACGTTTATAAGAGTATATGAGTCTTTTTAATAAAACTTATTTAAAAAAAATAAAATGAACTATATGAAGGCATTCGTCAAAAGAACTCATTTACTTCATGAATAGTTAGCATTTTTCTTTTTTCCTGTTCACTTTCTCTTCTGCTCTTTCCCTTCTCACTGAGATGCATGTGTTGTTCTTCTTTGTAACTTCTTTCTTTCTTTCATCCTATTCCCCCCTTTTCCTTTTTCGTCTTCCTTTTCTCCACCTTCTTTCCCTACCCTCTATTGCAGAAATTTTAAATCAAGAGCCAAGAATAGCAAAAGAAGAATAACGATTGCTTTTGAAATTGAAGAAATTCAGGTGGCTTATTCTTGTTAAGATTTGTGAATGAGACTTGTTTCTTGTAGGAAAATCTTTATAATTGATCATGTAGAAAATAGAAAAGCTTCCTAAGATTAGAATTAGCAGTTGTAACTTCCTGCCGTCAAGGCTAATATTTAGAAATATGATATTTAACTGATATTATTTTCAAAATTAGTTTAGAAAAACTTGTATATATAATCCTACTCATGTAATCAATAAGAAGGATATACGAAAAGAGACATTCTTTCCTTCTTCTCAGATTTTGTCATAATATCAGAACAAAACTCAATCTGAAATTTTATTCTTTTTCGGCCTTAATTGGCGATTACTCGGATTGTTTCCCGGCATTCATTGTTAATTTCGGCCTTCATTGTCGGAATGATGGTTGCCGAATCCACGTCGTAACCGTTGCCAAAGTCACGAAGAATTTTCGCTGATTACTCTATGTCCAGATTAGTCGGAAGAGGTGATTCAAACCGTTGACAAAAAAGAACAACATAGTCAAAGACACGTGTCGGTTTCAAATAATATGTCAGAAAAGTTAAGTATTTGTTCTTTGGTATAATCATGTAAGTTTTCTCTTTCTATTGGATTGAATGTTTCAGATATAAGTCTTACCAATTCTTGGATTATTGATTCTGGAGCAACCAACCATATTCATCCAAACATTTCTCAACCTATACCCTATATCCGAGTAATAGAAAAATAGTCACAGCCAATGGATCCCTAACAACTGTTGTTGGAGTAGGAGATGTCCAAATAAGTCTATCATTGACCTTGAAAAATCTTCTTCATGTTCCTAAATTATCCATTAATCTTATCTCCATCAAAAAACTTACTCACGATTTGTATTGCAATGTGATTTTTAACAGTAATTATTATGTATTTCGATATAAAAATTCGGGGAGAATGATTGGACATGCTAGGAAATGGGATAGCCTTTACGTTCTTGAAATACCAAATTAGTCGAAAGTTCCGTATTCCTTCATGTCAGAGTCTGTCCTGTCTAATAAAAAAAAGATTTTACTGCATCATTCCCTCCTAGGATATCCTTCATTTATAATTATTAAGATTATGTTCCCTTCATTATTTAAAAATTTGACTATTGAGGATTTTCATTGTGAAGTGTGTGAGTTTGCTAAACATAAACGTGCATCTTTCCCAATTAGCAATAAAAGAAGTACTGTTCCTTTCTATCTTATCCATAGTGATATTTGGTGTCCGTCTAATATTCCTAATGTTTATGGGGTAAGATGGTTCTTTTCTTTTATTGATGATTGTACCCGTATCACGTGATTATTCTTACTTAAATATAAGTCGGATGTTAGTACCATACTTCCAAAATTTTGTTTCATGATCAAAAATCAATTTGGAGTCATAATCAAAAGATTTAGGTCAGATAATGCCAAGGATTACTCCAATCAAATTATTACTCCATACTTTCAGAAAAAAGGAATAGTCCATGAGTCATCATGTGTAACAACTTCACAACAAAATGGGATAGTTGAAAGAAAAAATGGCCATATTCTTGAAAAAATTCGAGCACTTTTATTTCAAAAGAATGTTTCAAAAGCCTTTTGGGGAGAATTCGTTCTTACAATAACTTACCTCATAAATCGATTGCCTTCTAAAATTTTAGATCTCAAAAGTTCTATGGATATCCTCTCATCTTTTTATCCAAACTTACAGACTACAAACAATCTTACTCTAGAATTTGTTCATGTCCATGGTCCAAGTAGAGGAAAACTAGATCGAAGATCTCTAAAATGTGTTTTTGTAGGCTATTCACAAACTCAGAAAGGGTATAAATGTTATCATCCTTCCTCAAAGAAATTCTATGTCTCCATGGATGTCACATTTAATGAACAAGAATTCTATTTTTCCAATCCTTATCTTCAGGGGATGAACTCGACTAGAAAAGATAAAGAAAGTTTTCTGAACTTAGATTTGACAATAAATCACTTGCCTTCTAGTTCTGAGTTCAATTTTAAATCCATGCACAAAAATCACTCAAAATCTCCTGATTTGACAATAAACCCCATACATTCTATTTCTGAGTAAAATTTTGAATCATGCATAAAAAGCACTCAGAATCTCCTGATTTGATAATAAACCCCATACCTTCTAGTTCTGAGTCCAGTTCTGAATCCATGCATAAAAATCACTCAGAATCTCCTGATTTGTCATCTTTCCCTGAGTCTTTTAATTCTTCACCATCCAAATTATTACCAGTCCTAAACCCTAATCATGTATCTCACTCAACTCCGGAAATTTGAAAATTTGACAAGATGTTTTCAAGAAGGAAAGTGGTTGTTTCAGAGCCTACGCAAGTTCAGGAATCCAACTCGAATCCTTTGAATGAGGTAACAATTTCTAACTATTCATTACAAAATAAAAATGATGTCCAAGTGAATAATGATGATCTAAACCTAACGATTGTTGTTAGGAAAGGAACTCGAGAATGCATAACACGACCATTATACCCCCTTTTAAATTTTCTATTTTTAAAAAATTTCTCACCACCTCGCAGAGCCTTCCTTGTAAGCCTCAATTCCATTACCATTCCTATTAGTTTATCTGAAGTATTATCCAATGAAAAGTGGAGACGAGAATGAATGTTGAAATGGAAGCCTTAGAAAAGAACAAGACTTGGGAGTTGGTGAGACTATCAGCAGGAAAAAGACCAGTGAGTTGCAAGTGGGTATATACAGTGAAATATAGAGTAGACGGGTCAATTGAGAGATATAATGCTAGATTAGTAGCCAAAGAATATACTCAGACTTATGAAATTGATTACTTAGAAACTTTTGATCTAATTGCCAAAATAAATACTGTAAGAATATTGTTGTCAATAGTTGCTAACTACAGTTGAGAGTCACAATAATTTGATGTTAAGAATGCATTCTCTCATGGAGACTTAAAGGATGAGATTTACATAGAAGTTGCACCTAACTATAGAAAGAACTTAGCTACTCATATTGTGTGTAAATTGAAGAAGGTATTATATGGCCTTAAGCAATCACCAAGAGCATAGTTTGGGAGATTTGCAAGAGTAATGTTGACTATGGGATATAAACAAAGTCAAGGAAATCACACATTCTTTATTAAATATTCTTTATTAGAGAAAGTTTTGAGTCAATGCTTGGCGAAAGAATTCGAGATCAAGGCATTAGAAAGGTTAAAAGTATTTTCTTAGGATTGAGGTTGCACACTTTAAGAAGAGAATTTTTATCCCTCAATAGAAGTATATTATAGATCTTCTAAAGAAAACAGGTAAAACAGCATGTACAATAATATAATAGTATATTATAGTATATTTCCACGATGACGGGGAAAAAGGAAATAAAAGCAAGACTGAACAGAGGTTTTGTTTCTTATTTTTGTTTTTATATAAAAAGTATCATATTATTAATGAATGCTAAAGAAATATTATTTAATAATTTATTGTACAATAATATAATAAATTAATAACGGTTATATTAATATCAAAATGGATAATATTTCTTACTTACAATCGGGAATGAGGTCTTAATTTGTTGGTTAATAAGTTGGGTTATGTTTTTACTTAATTATCCCTCCTTTTGCGGAGTTTAATTATGTTTGCTGTAACCATAAAACTATGATTTATGGGTAAGGTTTCGTCCCTAATGATTCATGTACTTATAAGGGTTTATTGGTAATTCTGGCAAGGAAAAAAAATCATGGAATGATGCTTAAGTTAGATACCATTTCACAAGGAGAACTGGCATTGGTTCATTGATCATAAAATGGAAAAAAATTTAGGCAGAATCATAAATAAATTCAATGCTTATTTCGCAAATTTTGTACATTAAATTTTCACTTAAAACTATATATTTTTACCTACTCAAAATTCTGAAATTCATAAATAGCGAATTAGAGAATTAGTATATTTAATCTTTAATAATTTTACAGTCAACATCTTTAGTTCCTATTGTTTTAATTAAAAAAATTGAGTCAACTTTTAATGATTCACAACCACTTTTGTGGTTGAGCAAGAGAATTACACGAGTTTACTGACAAGGTTAAAATTGAAAATCTATAATCTTTTCGTTCCAAAAAAAAAATCATATGTTACTTAAATAAAAAAACTGACAACAAAAAATCATTCTCTTCTATTTCTCCAAATAAGAGCTAGGAGTTTTTTCCCCAAATCAAAGGCATTTCAATCACTCACAGATTTTTGCTGCCGAAGGAAGATTGAAGAATCCTTCAACCATCAGTAGCTCAGAAACGGAAAGAGAAGACAGGTATGAGAGAGAAGAAGCTGAAATCAAGTTTGGCATTGAAACCAAAAGCAACCGACCAAAAAGAAGCTGAAAATGTCCGGAGAAGTTAATATGCTGGGCATACCTTTTTTTCAGACATATGCGAGCTGCTCTCCATGACCCATTAGATCAGAAATTTTTGATCCGATGGCTGTGAGAGACCAGGGGTATTTTGGAGCCAAATTTATTTTTCAAGTCCCGCCTAAAACTATCAGATCAAGAAGGACAAATGTCATGTCACTGTTTCTACCAACTCTCGCCTAAATATCCCATCTTTTCCATTCTGGGCTGCCATCTTTCTCCGGTGTTATTTCTCCTCTCTTAAAACCAAGAACGCTCATGTCTTCAAGAAATCCTGCATTTGGAATGGATTCAGTTTCTTGGATGCATTAAATAATCTTCCATTTTGGGCTGCCATTCTTCCATTTTCATCTTTCTCCGGTATTATTTTTCCTCTCTTAAAGCCAAGAACGCTTATCTTGGCCAAGAAATCCCTGCATTTCGGATGGATTCGATACATGTATTTTCTTTGTTTTCTTGGATGCATTAAATAAGTTGGTTATGTTTTCTTATTTTCCTTTGCATGGCCAAAAAAGAAGGAAACGAATGATGCTCGATCCCGAATCACAACGTATCGGGAATGAGATCCTAGTGGAATCAGTCGTTGAACATCAACTGGCTCTCCCTCTCCCCATCGGTAAAGCAAATACGCTGAATAATTATTCACTCTTACATGATGTATACTTGTTCACATGCAAATGAATAATTATTTGGTGCATATTTTCCAGACAACGTTGAATAACTCAAGAAACGAGAGTTCAAAACAGTAGAGGAGGCTCGTGAATTTTACACCGACTGTTAGAGTGAATAATTATTCGCTCTTGGATGCACTTCATGTCTTCAAGAAATCCTGCATTTGGAATGGATTCAGTTTCTTGGATGCATTAAATAATCTTCCATTCTGGGCTGCCATTCTTCCATTTTCATCTTTCTCCGGTATTATTTTTCCTCTCTTAAAGCCAAGAACGCTTATCTTGGCCAAGAAATCCTGCATTTCGGATGGATTCAGTACAGGTATTTTCTTTGTTTTCTTGGATGCATTAAATAAGTTGGTTATGTTTTCTTATTTTCCTTTGCATGGCCAAAAAGAAGGAAACGAATGATGCTCAGTCTGAATCACAACGTACTGGGAATGAGATCCTAGTGGAATCAGTCGTTGAACATCAACTGGCTCTCCCTCTCCCCATCGGTAAAGCAAATACGCTGAATAATTATTCACTCTTACATGATGTATACTTGTTCACATGCAAATGAATAATTATTTGGTGCATGTTTTCCAGACAACGTTGAATAACTCAAGAAACGGGAGTTCAAAACAGTAGAGGAGGCTCGTGAATTTTACACCGACTGTTAGAGTGAATAATTATTCGCTCTTGGATGCACTTTCAGATCGACCGTAATAGATGAATAACTATTCGCTCTTGGATGCACTTCAAGACTCGATCGAAAGAGTGAATAACTATTCGCTCTTGGATGCACTTCAAGATCTGATCGAAAGAGTGAATAACTATTCGCTCTTGGATTCTCTTCAAGATCTGACCGAAAGAGGGAATAATTATTCGCTCTTGGATTCTCTTCAAGATCTGATCGTAAGAGTGAATAATTATTCGCTCTTGGATTCTCTTCAAGATCGATCTGTTAGAGTGAATAATTATTCGCTCTTGGATTCTCTTCAAGCATCGATCGTAGAGAGAATAATTATTCGCTCTTGGATTCTCTTCGGTCCCGATCGTTAGAGTGAATAATTATTCTCTCTTGGATTCTCTTCAAGATCTGACCGAAAGAGTGAATAATTATTCGCTCTTGGATTCTCTTCAAGATCTGACTGAAAGAGTGAATAATTATTCGCTCTTGAATTCTCTTCAAGATCTGACTCGAAAGAGTGAATAATTATTCCCTCTTGGATTCTCTTCAAGATCTGACTCGTTAGAGTGAATAATTATTCCCTCTTGGATTCTCTTCGAGCACTGAATCGTTAGAGTGAATAATTATTCGCTCTTGGATTCTCTTCAAGATCTGATCGTAAGAGAGAATAATTATTCGCTCTTGGATTCTCTTCGATTCCCGATCATTAGAGTGAATAATTATTCTCTCTTGATTCTCTTCAAGATCTGACTGAAAGAGTGAATAATTATTCTCTCTTGGATTCTCTTCAGTACCGACTGTTAGAGTGAATAATCATTCTCTCTTGGATTCTCTTCAGTACCGACTGTAAGAGTGAATAATTATTTGCTCTTGGATTCTTTTTCAAGCATCGATCGAAAGAGTGAATAATTATTCCCTCTTGGATTATCTTCCGTACCGACTGTAAGAGTGAATAATTATTTACTGAAGTGATTGATGTGAATAATTAGTCACTCCATAATTCTTTACATCTCTTCAGTACCGACTGTTAGAGTGAATAATTATTCCCTCTTGGATTCTCTTCAGTACCGACTGTTAGAGTGAATAATTATTCTCTCTTGGATTCTCTTCAGTACCGACTGTTAGAGTGAATAATTATTCTCTCTTGGATTCTCTTCAGATCTGATCGTTAGAGTGAATAATCATTCTCTCTTGGATTCTCTTCAAGATCTGAAATCGTAAGAGTGAATAATTATTCGCTCTTGGATTCTTTTCAGTACCGACTGAAAGAGTGAATAATTATTCCCTCTTGTATTATCTTCCGTACCGACTGTAAGAGCGAATAATTATTTGCTGAAGTGATTGATGTGAATAATTAGTCACTCCATAATTCTTTACATTTCCGCTTGTAAGAGTGAATAATTACTCGTTCTTGTATTCTTTACGTTTCAGCTTGTAAGAGAGAATAATTATTCACTCTATGATTTTTTTAATTTCCGCTTTGTCTGAGTGAATAATAATTTTATTCTTTGTTGACATGTTAGATCCACAACATCAACCAAGACGCGAGGACGGCTGTAGTGCTTGGCAAGGCTATCAAATCCGAAAATAACCCAAATAGATCGCTGAAAAGGCTCGAGAGTATCCAAGAAGCGATGCGGCAAGAGAAAGGCCTTGTTCAAAAGAATGCGAAATGGAGTGTTCGAATCCAATAACTACGCCGATGTTACTCCCTAGCCATGTAAACGATATTCTATTTGGTGAATATTTATTCATCATAGAGTTAATAAAATAAAAACTTAGCCATTTACAAATCAAAGTTTATGTATAGTAAATGTTTTTGTACATTGAATTGTAACTAACTAACTAATAACCAAAGCAATAACTATTCACTTAATTATTCACTCTTAAGTGAATAATTATTCACTTAGCTGAGAATAATTGTTCACTCGAAAATAACATCCGACCAAATAATAATTAAGTGAATAATTATTCACTTAGTAAAAAATAACTATTCACTCTTAAGATAATATTCGACCAAATCGGATATATTTAGTTTTACGTATATATCCATCCGATTTTTTATGAATAATTATTTGATATAGTAGATCTATTCACTTGATATGTCAAGTGAATAATTATTCACTTAGCGGAGAATAACCGTTCAATCTAAATATAACATCCGACCAAATCGTAATTAAGTGAATAATTATTCGCTTAGCAAAAAAATAACTATTCACTCTTAAGATAACATTTGACCAAATCGGATATTTTTAGTTTTACGTAAATATCCATTCGATTTTTATGAATAATTATTTGATATAGTAGATCTATTCACTTGATATGTCAAGTGAATAATTATTCACTTAGCGGAGAATAATCTGTTCAATCTAAATATAACATCCGACTAAATCGTAATTAAGTGAATAATTATTCACTTAGCAAAAAAATAACTATTCACTCTTAAGATAACATTTGACCAAATCGGATATTTTTAGTTTTACGTAAATATCCATTCGATTTTTATGAATAATTATTTGATATAGTAGATCTATTCACTTGATATGTCAAGTGAATAATTATTCACTTAATTATTCACTCTTAAGTGAATAATTATTCACTTAACTGAGAATAACTGTTCACTCTTAAGATAATATCTCGACCAAATTCTCTACCATCAAAATCATTCTTTGTAGTCATAAGAGTGTTCCACTGCCGAAATCATTCTTCAAACCAAAAAAATTAACACATCATTTTCCTTCTTCCGCAAGCATACCATAAATCTATTTTTAGTGAAGATTTCTATAGCCTAGAAGTCACCAACAGTCTAACAAAAACTCATAATATCTAACTTCATTTTGACTATTAGTAAATCTGAAAAAATAATTTTTAAGCTCGAAAAGAAAACTTGAAGGTTCAGTTTGAAACCGTTTAACACAAAATGACGATCTTGAAGAGAATGAATCATTTTGTTCTTTAATATTTGAAGACTTTCGGAGCGATAGCAGTGAGAGAATACGGAAGATAGAAAGAAGAGATGAAGACAGAAAGAAGAGAGAGAGAAAAAAAAGAGAGAGAATTTGGTGGAATTGGTTGAAGAAGGTGGGTGAAAAAAGTATGTGTCAGAAAGTAGGTGAAAAAGTAGATTTCAAATCGTTTCAAACTTTTCTCTTTTTTTTCCATAATTTTGCTTACCCAAAATACCCCTCATGCTTCCTAACCGTTGGATCAAAAGATAACAAATATTATCCAATCTAACGGTGTAAAACTCATCCGCATGTGCGGAAAAAATGGAAGTCAACACCGTAACCGGACCGGAAAATGTCTACGCTTCTGTAGAAATGTTAGTGCAATATGAACTTCGTTGACGAACTTAAGGGTGTGATTGGATTTGGTTACACACGGAATTCAATGCAAATTTCTCATCTCACATCTCACTTTTTCTCTCACAAAAATTTCTCTCTCCCGAAACCCAAAATAAAAAATCTCAAAACTAAACTCTATCCAATCACACCCTAAATCTAGAGAGGAGGTTTCTAGGCTGTGACGAGTACGGAAACTATCGCAGAAATAGTGTCAAATCTTTAAAAGCTAACTCGAATATGCAATAGGAACTGAATTATTTTAATTAAAATAATAGGAACTAAAAATACTAAAGATAAAAATATTGGAAATTAAATATACTAATTTGCTATTCACGAATAAAAATAAGAAGATGCAAGAAAACTTGAACCTTTCCAATAGAGTGAAACAAAACAAAGCACTAATTTATGATTTCCCTATTTAGATTATTATATTTAATTACTTTTCTCTTGTTGCTGTAGTTGTGGATCAAGGTTTTATTATTTAAGTCTAGGATGCAATTAATATATTCATTAAATTCTTCTTTGTGAATTCTTAGTAATTTTGGATGCTTGATCACTTATTCAATTATTATTTAGAAATAGAAGTTTTTCATTTTTTTAAGGGAGTAAGACAATGATATAGGTCAGAAAAATTATATGTGCGTAGTTTATATAATTTATTAAATATTTATTTATAAAGTATTTCTTTTCATATTATAGTTTTACTTAAAAGAGATAAAGACAATTTTTAATTTCAAGGTCGACATTAATAGACTCATTTTAGGGACTTAATCAACACAATTATCATATTCTTGAGACTAAATTGATACTCTTTGTTTTTGTAAGGAGCAAATTGACAGAACATTCTATTCTTAGGGACTACACATATGATGGCAAGCCGCGAGTGATATTGGGTCAGTGCCGTATCCAACTGACAAAAAAACTCGTTGGTAGCATGACAGGTGGTGATAGACTGATAGTGATGGCTCGGCGAACCTTCACGAAGAAAATGGAAAACAAAAAGGCAAAAATAAATAGAAAAAGGTTGCAGATACATGGAGAAAAGAATAAACACTTGTTGCTGCTTGTTTGTGATGATGAAGCTCAAAACACGATGATTTAGAGAAAGTGATGAATTAATTAATCAGCTAAATCTTTGTCGCAATATATAAATTGATTAAACAAGGCCTTCAACCTTCTTTATTGTACTTCCGCGCATCTTTAACTCCCAATCAAAATTCGGTTGTTCTCCCTCTGTTTCAGTTTCTGTCTGCATATATACAAGAAGAAACCAGTAGCCCATGAAGCTTCATTGTCCATGGCGTTTTGCTGCAGCCACGTGTTTTCATTATAATTTTACACGAATGGTGAAACTCCGCGCTGAATTAGTATCTCTGTAAAAAGGGTTGGTTTCACATCTGGCAAGAAGGGAACATGGGATTCGTTGTTGGGTTTCTCTTGGGTGCTGCAGTAGGCATTGGTTTGATAGTTTGTTTTGCTCGATATCAGAATATCAGATCCAAAAGGCGCTCTGATTTGGTATTTCTTCTCCATATCTGCACTACCCATTCATCAAAGATGTAATCTTTTTTCATGTATCTGGCATGTATAGTAGAATAATTCGAGCACATTTTGTTCCCAGCGTAGGATATGTTTTCATGCTGTGTATGGTTTGTTTCTTTCTTAACGAAATCAATCTAGACTGTTATTTTCTTCCTATCGAGTGCTTCTTGCGAACATGTTCTTGTAATTCACTTGTGAAATGTTTCAGGCGGCAGTGATTGCATCCTTTGCCAGGATGACAGTTCAAGATTCTAGAAAAATTCTTCCACCTGAGGTTTACCCTTCTTGGGTAGTCTTTACGCAGAGACAGAAGTTGAGTGAAATTTCCCCATGAATTTGTTTTTTTGGTGTGTACTGACAATGATGTCAGAATATCTTGTAAAGAATTATATACATGTATAACCAATAATCGGTGGTCTAACATGATCTTATTCTTTTGTTCGTTTCAGTTGACTTGGCTAAATCACCACCTTGACAAACTTTGGCCATATGTTGATGAGGTAATAGTTCTCCCCGCGGCAAACTTATGACCTAGAACTGGTATCGAATTGATATTTATTTAAATTTTATTTGTGTGGCGGCTTAGGCAGCTTCTGAGTTAGTAAGAAGCTCCGCAGAGCCTATACTGGAGCAATACAGACCAGCCATCTTAGCATCTATAAAGTTTTCCAAATTCACCCTTGGAACTGTAGCCCCGCAATTTACAGGTATTTCCAGCTGCAGTTTCATTTATGCATGTCAATTTGCTGCGGTTACTTTACTGGAAGCTTGGAACTTCTCTACATATTTAAGTTTCTAAAGATGGTCAGAACCAGAGAACGGCGTTACTGAAATATAATATAGTAGCAGTAATCAAGCATTGCATGTGTGTTGCATGAACATGAATCATGGCTTGTCTTCCCTTTTATCAAGGCTTGAATTTCACCAGATGCTCAACAAAATAATCTTCTCTCTCACAGTCAGCTTCCTACTGGTCCTCTGCTTATTCATAGACTCTCAAATAATATTCAACTGGCTGAAAATGTCAGCAGGGCCTCCTATAATAAATTTTTTATCAATATCCTGACAGTATAGTTGTTCTAGCAACCTTCATGGCAGAGGGCTTTGAACTGTGAGATCCTGCCCCTCTGATGTATTCATCGCTTGTAGCTTCTAATAATATAATGGTATTATACTTGCAAAAATTATAAACTTAGGACACTATTGATGAATATTGTAAAGAGATTGGAAGTAGTTCTTTGCAATATCAATTTGTTTCCAAGCTGAACTTATTTTATTCTATTCTATACCTGTTTTTCTCTTCACTAAGATGCTTCTAGTTTTTCCATCCAAGAAATTGAACAACTAAGGTATAGTGTGTAATTTTTGGAACTTCATGTAAGATAACGTGGTATATATTTTACATATAAGTCAGAGACAAAATAAAACTCAGAGACAGTTCAAAGCCACAGAACCTTCCAAATTTAATTAGATGTAAGATTTACTGAATCACTTCATGCTCAGTCAATGAAAGCGTTACTTCTATCTAATGCTACGACTCTGTCATCGTGGATCATGCTCCAGATTCGTCTTCCATTGGCAATTTGACACTTCTATTTCAGTTTTTTCTTTGCTTTCATGCTCTCATGATCTAGGAAATTTGCAGCAAGTTTATCTATTGCAAGAAAAGATGGAACACTTTAGAGATCTTATATTGAGCATCATGTTTGTGAGCTTCCTGCATACAGGCAGCACATGTTGAGACATTCACCTGCAAGTTGTTCATTGCTTTTGGGTAAAACTCTTTTCTAATTGTGAAGAAGCTGTTTTGCTTTTAATGGCTCTAGCTCGTGGATTATGGTGCTGCTTAATTGCTAATAAGCCATACCCTTATTTCCAAGGGGGAGGCTAGTTTTAAATGGGAATGGTAGAATAATAGACATTTTTGTTGAATTCTCTTGTTTACTGAAATGTGTGAAGTAGTATTTTTTTTTTTTTTGTTTGGGTATACTGCATGATAAGTGAGCTACTTACTCTTTTTAGCCAGTTGATATTAGTTAATGACTAATACTCTGTTCGTATCTTCTAGGAGTTTCATTGCTTGATGGTGATGCTGGGGAAATTATTATGGAGTTGGAGATGCAGTGGGATGGAAATCCCAGTATTATACTTGCCATTGAAACCAGAGTTGGGGTTAAACTACCAATACAGGTGTTTTTCAAGTTATTCCTTGTCTGACACTTTTAGATGAATAATTCAGCTGACAGGAATGTAATTCACTTACCTTTCTTTGACTTAAAAAAGGAACTGGTGTATCACTGACTACCTTACTTAATGTCGCAATCACATTATAATTTTCACTCTATGCTGAAATTACTTTATGAAGAATTGTTCAATGTTGAGATTAAGGAAGGGTGAAGATTTCTGGAAGTATAGAGTTTTAAATTAATACCAGCTCTAATGTATCTAAACAGGCAAAACAGTTTCACGGCTTATGTGCTGATTTGATTATTTATACAAGTTCTTCATGGGAAAGGGACCTATCTTGCTTTGGTACCTTTAGTGGATGTATTTGTTATAAAGTAATTTTGGCTTGCTAAAGAAAAACAGAAAATGTTTTCTTTATCTTTCATCTTGTTATAACTTTGATAGAAAAACACCAATCTTCCTTTTTGCACAAGAGGTAGTCTCATTTTGTTCCTGGCTCCTAATCTAAAGATGGTTACCCATGGTGTTTTAGAGTCTCTTTGGGACTATGGAGAAGTGGTCCAGATTGGATCTGAACTGAAGTTTTCATGAGCACTGGTCTTGACCATCACTTAATTAGCTATATTGTGGTAAACTGCTGTTGCAAGGGGGAGAATGTCCTAAGTTTTCGCAGGTTTAGATTAAAAACTTTAATTATTTCAGTATTCTTGCAAGGAGAAACTGATCCCAGTATAAACTCTCCCCCGGCTGTGAAGTTGCATCTATTTTCCTTAAAAAGTTATCTTAATCTTCCAAAGGTCTGTTTGAAAGCTTTTTGTTAGGCCCAATAACTTGGTTCTGCTGTGTCTGACTACATTATTACAGATGATGAACATTTTTTATAAGCAGATTATTCTCTTGAAGAAAATTGTCATAGTTTTAGCTTTATTAGATTATAGTATTTGGAACATGCTAAATGATCTTCTGGTGAATACCTCTCTCAACTATCTTCTCCTCCTGGAGTTCACTTAACTAAGAGCAAAATTTTACTTTATTTTTGCATATATTTGTTACTGTAAAGTGGACTTTTTTGTTAGCAGCATGGACAGAAATTACTTTGATATGTTGTGTCCTTGTACTGGTATGCACTCTCTATAACATATTGTTAGCTGAACTTTTCTAATACATTTGTAGAACTAGTGAATTTAACCTCCTCTGATCAAAATAAGATATTTCACCTCTTAAAATCTTCACTTTATTGATTCGCTGTAGGTCAAGAACATTGGATTTACTGGGGTATTCAGGTTGATATTCAAACCACTCGTTGATGAATTTCCTTGCTTTGGAGCTGTATGCTATTCACTGAGAGAAAAGGTGTGTCTATATGATTTTTCTTTCCGATTCAAGAATCATTGACGGTTTTTGGTAAAGCAGTTTTAATAGGATATGTTACCAACATAATCAAGATGGATTGTGTGGCCTTAATGCAGAAAACTTTAAGCTGAACTTGCATAAAGAAGTGCTCTAAGTATAGTCATACCGATAGAACAGTAAACTTGATGTCATTTAAGATTTACAATTTTCTCTTACTTCTGCAGAAAGATCTTGATTTTACCCTCAAAGTCATTGGTGGTGATATAACATCAATCCCAGGAATATCTGATGCCATTGAGGTCCGAAGTTTCTTTCTCCTCATCTCTGACTATTGATGTCTTGCTTACATGACTGAGTTTGGATATTGTGTCAGTTTTTCTTGTTCCAGCACGTGCATTTTTTGACTGTAGATTGCATATAACTGAAACAAGCATCAACATGGTCTCTCAATGTTATTTTAGTTAATAGATATATGTTATTAGATATGTAAGAATCAACATGTCTGCAGCTCTCAGTCAGAAATTTTCTTGTCTATTCTTTTGAATGGAGTAGGTGTATCCAAGGTTAAACCCTATACTAAACTACAAGCCGAACACTTAACCCCTAAGCTATTAGCTAAGTGCTCACAGTTCTTCTTTACTTTTCTCTTCCAATTACATTGGTCATTCAAATCTTCAGGTTAAAATTCCTATAAAAATTGTTTAACAATAATTCCGTGTGCTACCAGTTTGCCAGACTAGATTATGTGGCCAGTCAGAAGAACCTATTCCTGAATAACCACCAAAACCTGCTATAACTGAAACTGCAAGGTTCTAAAATTGTAAATTATGACACAAACATCATGTCAAAATTGTGTAACTGCATTAACTAGACCAGTATAATTTTTTTTAAAATGATTATGTATCTCAATCTTATTTTCTGAATATCCGTTTATTCAATTATCTCTTTTTTGGTTTGTCCTTTACATTGTGAAAAGCTGCTATAGTGAGCATCTTAATAGCTTCTAGAGTGATGGCATACCTCTTAAAAGATATGGTATGATCTCTGATACATGACTGCTGTGTGTCATGGACCCTCCAATATGTTTCATTGATGATTGCCAATTCACGAGGACCTCACTGATGATGATATGGATTGTAATTAGGTAGTGACTATGAATATACAAATAAAAGAAAGAAGATTATAGAGGTAAACCTTTAATTTTAGCTTCATAATACCTTGAAGATGCTACATTTAACTGTTGAAGAAAATCTCACACAACTGGAAGTTGCCTTATGTATATAACACAGATGCAAATCCAGAAAAGTTTTGACAGTGATTTACCAAAAAAACCTCTCTTTACTTGGCTTACTCCTGCATGGTACTTTTTGTTGAACATCAGTAGCGTGTCTTCACTATTTCCATACCACTTTACAAATATAAAAGGAACACAAGGTAGCAGAATTTATTATCTCCTGTATTCTTTGAGATACTGTTCACATTTTAGTGGCCATGTTGTGAATGTGTTGTCTACGAAAATTGGTTCTATTTCAGTCTTGAATCATCTTTAGTTCCTTATCTGGTTGCAAGTTACTCTATTGCCAGCCTAGGTTGCTTACAGGATTATTTCTGAGTTCGCATGCAGTATTTTATTACACTGGATTTTATAATCTAGGTTCCTGGGAGAACTTAATCAATTATTTTCCCTACACTGCCAACTCTTATTTTGCTAAATTTAAATGAGGGACCATACTCCCCTACCAGACATGGCTCCACCATAATTATTAAGGGTAGAGTGGTAATGTATAGTGGTCCATTGGTATCCTAAATTTCAGTGCCTAGTAAAATGTGAACATTCATTTTGGATGGAGGGAATATATCATTTATTCAGTTTATGTCCATCTCATGGATAATGAATGGCTTCTGTCTTTACAGGAAATGATACGAGATGCTGTTGAGGATTCAATCACCTGGCCAGTGCGTAAAATTATACCCATACTACCAGGAGATTATAGGTGAAACATGATACCTTTTATAGTTCTCTAGTATATTTTACAAGTGAAGACTTCCTAAAATATTGAGTAATCATCTTATGCATTGTGAAATCATCCATAGAGGAGACAACTTGGATGACACCAAAATTTAGTGCCTAAAACTGATGCAGGCTAACAAGACTTTGGATAATTTTAAGTACTTTTAGCACTGCTATTTAATTCACGAGTTCATTAATAATGGCTGTCCAGAAAATTTGGTTAAATAGAAAAGATCGTTTGAAGTAGTGAAAGTGGCATAATTCAGAAGTTATTTACATGTATCAGCTCTTCAATGTTGTATAATGAAGTCAAAAACATTTTCAGGATTTAATTGAATCTCCCCTTACTGCCAACCCCATTCCTCCCCTCCCTGTATCTTCACTGCCAAAGCTATTCACCAATCCTTTGTAATGAAACAAAAGTCGAGCCCTTTCGAGTCAACATTTTCTCACTATTTGTTTTATCTTGCAAACCTAGATTTCCTTTATTTAATACATTTTCTAATTCTCATGTTTGGTGCTTATTTTCTTTTTCTTTTTTTTTCTTTTTGGATGAGTACTGGTGAATCTTGTTTATTAGTTCAGAAATCTCTTCTTGGAAAGTAACTTGAACCTTTATTTGACCACATGGAAAATTGTCAAAAGGGGATTTAAAGTCTTTATTGGGCTCAAGGGAAGAAATATCTTTGGTAGCAATGAAAGCGAATTGAATTTTTGAGTGAGAAGATGGTCTGGCATTGTGGCCTTAACTGTCCATTGGGATCATTGAGTTGGTTGGACCAGATCTCGTTATATTTTTACAATTAAACTTTAATATTTGCAAAATGGTTTAAATTAGGTTTCCCAGGTGTTCATTTTAGTGTCCTTCGGCTATGAATGTCCAGAAAAACATATAAACGTGATTTAAGTTTCCCATAACTAGACCATCATAAATTAAGCTCCTGTACCATGAAGCATCTTTTACATCAGAACATTCTGGCATTGACCTTCAGATATTCTTGCCTATGCATAATCAGTTATACAGTTTAGTCAACATTTGAATTTCCAGTTAGAATGTCAACTTTGATTTATTTACATGCTGAAATCATGAGCTGATGTTCATGGAAATATCAATTCAGAAATCTGATTGTAAGTTTTCGTTTCCAAATTTGCATTTTCATAGTGACCTAGAGCTAAAGCCTGCTGGAACATTGGATGTGAAGCTCATACAAGCTAAGGAACTAACAAACAAAGACATTGTTGGCAAATCTGATCCATATGCACAGTTATTCATACGACCACTCCGCGATCGCACAAAAACCAGCAAAACAATTGTGAGAATTTAATATTCGTAATCACTATTGACCAACTTTTCTTTCTTCTACTGAATGTATCTGAAAATTACTTTTTAGAACAACCAATTAAATCCTATTTGGAATGAGCACTTTGAGTTCATAGTTGAAGATGCATCCACACAACAGTTGACAATAAAAGTTTATGATGATGAGGGAATTCAAGCTTCTGAATTAATTGGTTGTGCTCGAATAGCACTTGAGGAACTTGAGCCTGGTAAAGTCAAGGTTGTCTGGCTGAAACTGGTCAAAGATTTGGAGGTTCAACGTGATATGAAGAACCGAGGCCAGGTAAGCATAATGAATAGACACTATTAGCTTGACTTTAAGTTCATGTAAATGCACATCTCCTGGTTTGTGGATTGTTTGTTGATATGTTTATTCTCCTTATGTATTACATACTCCCTATGTTGGTGCGTTCTGCATTTTGTTATCTATTCCTGTTTCCTGATTAATTTTTTGTTTGCAGGTTCATTTGGAGCTCTTATACTGCCCATTTGGGACTGAGAATGTATTCATGAACCCCTTTAATCCTGACTTCAGATTGACTACCTTGGAGAAGGTCCTTAAATACGGTGATGGTGTAAATGCTGCTGATGTAGCAAAAGGTGCATTACAACGGAAAAAGGATGTGATCATCAGAGGAGTTCTTTCTGTGACTGTGATATCTGCAGAAGATCTACCTGCTACAGATTTGATGGGAAAATCTGATCCTTTTGTGGTGGTCACAATGAAGAAGTCTGAACAGAAAAACAAGACAAGGGTAAAATTCTGTTTCCTAAATGTTTTTCATACTAAATTTGGCCCTTGAAAGGAATAGATAAATATAGAAAAATGCTCCGATTTTGTATCGGCTTTCTTTTATTTTTGGGGCAAATGGATTCTCTTCCCCCAATAAAACTTCTAGAAATAAGGCAGGATTAGCTGATACCATGCTCAAAATTTTCTATCTAAAAACCCTAGCTTTAATTGAAAAACTGGAAAAACAACTGGCTTAGTAATACGAATAGACCATTAAACAGGAGTAAGACCCCTTTCTTTCTTAAAATCCCTCATTAGATTGATTCAAAAGATGATAATTGAGCGTGCGCAATTCTTCCATTTGTCTCCACTTAAATGGAGAAGGATATGACCCTTAAGGACTTCGTAGGAATTGAAGATTTGAGACCACTATAATTGACCTTGTCATAGAACATTTTAACTTGAAATGATAAGAGGAATTAGAAGGTCCTCCCACTTTCCTATATAGCTCTCTACACTTGTCTATGACAGTCTCCAAAAATATTGGGCCTTTTCAGGAGCTTGCATACTTAATCTGAAGTTTTCTTATGGGTCTTGTGAAGTACACTTTTGGTGGGTGGTTACACCATTGGATGACATGGTTCATTGTTTATTATTGACCAGGTTTTGAATAATACTCTGAATCCAGTTTGGAATCAGACATTTGACATTGTTGTCGAGGATGGGTTACATGATTTGCTAATATTGGATGTTTATGACCATGACACCTTCGGGAAGGTAACTCCCTTAGCTCCTTTTGGTCGTCCATTTAGGTTCGAGAGTAGCGTGAGATTTAAAGCAATTCTTAGCATCTGTAATTTTAAATAGTACCAGACTCAGTATATAAACAATATTTAACACAAATGAGGAAAACTTTCTAATAAATACATGAAGAAAATACTTGGAAGCATTGCATGCTTCATTTTGTCGACTAGCTTATTTGGATCCCTCGTTCTTGAGGATTGCCACGATTGAACTTTGTAGGTACTGTTATATTTCATTGAGGACTGCACAGGCGGACGTGCATATACCATGGCCCCTCCCATTAGTTATATAGAGTGCATAAGGGAGGGGGGAGGGGGGAGGGGGGGTACAATATACATATGCAATGATCTCCCCAAAGTCACAAATTTATTTTGTCATTTTTTTTCTCTTTTCTTTTTCTTTTTTGTAAAAAATTGTTAGTTATATATAATATACATTAAATAATATCGTTAATTATATGTGTTATATAAGATGATATAAAATCGTTAGTCATATATATTAGTTATTATTAATCATATCACTCAACGTTATTCTATTTTAGGGTAGAGCTAACTAGTTTGTATTTCATTAAGCATTCTAGTAAAACAATAATATCTTTATTATATAAATACGTCTTGGCATCTTAATGTTTAGGTGAAGGAAACTCTTTTTATTATAATCATTATCCTATGTTGTAAATTTTTTTTTTTTTTGTGAGTTAAATTTTATAAAAAAGAATACAATAGGACATGTAAACTGTATAGTTAAACAAAT
Source organism: Rauvolfia tetraphylla (assembly GCA_030512225.1). NCBI lineage: Eukaryota > Viridiplantae > Streptophyta > Magnoliopsida > Gentianales > Apocynaceae > Rauvolfia > Rauvolfia tetraphylla. Next base: position 7,760,594 of record JAJQKT010000013.1, read on the forward strand.
AGAATGCTACAAGAAAGAAATAAATTATCAGAGATTAAATGAGAAAATATAACTGATATTTTTCTCCTTGGCAATCTCCTCAAATTTGTTAGTTTACGAAGTTGTTTCCTGTTTTTAAAGCTCGTATGTGCATCACTTGGATAAGCATGGTATGATCCAGTTGGGACACTAATCCATACTGATTTTGCAGGATAAGATAGGAAGATGCATCATGACACTGACCCGGGTTTTGTTAGAGGGTGAATTTACAGACACCTACCCTCTAGATGGTACTCCTGCAGGGAAGCTTACTTTTCATCTCAAGTGGACACCTCAGCCAATAGTGAGGGATTAGATTTGTAAAGCTTAGTCTGCTGATCGAATAGGGTCATCATTTTGGCTCACTTACAGGAGTTTTTGCTGGTAATGAACTTTGAGAAAGAAATAGCTGCAGGTAGCGCCTTCATGCTGGCCTGCTTCTTTGTGAATGTCTGCTATTGTAAGAGTAAATTGTAGCAGAGTTTTTAGTATTGGGAAATGATGAACCGTTACATGGTTTCACTTTGTCGTAACTTCTGAAGTATGAATATTTTACTACAGGAAAATTTTTATTCTTCCAAATTGAAGGCCCACAGTCATCTTCCACTGTATCTGTATTATCCTACTATGTCTCTGTGTAAAGCAATTCACAATCATATCTGGAAGAGTTCAATAACCATGAAGACTGGAGATGTGAATTCGGGATAATCTATAATCACTAAGCATTATAAGACAGTTCTTGAGGAGGGGATGAATTTCTTTGAGTTCAAAAAATGGCAGTTATTGATATTTGGTTTCAACTTTTAAATCTATACAAACATCTTGGTATATTCAGGACGACCTCAAAGAGGGGAAACTTTCCTATGATGAAAGAAAACCAAGACAATTAATCCCCAAAAAAAAGGAAAAGAAAAAAGAAAACCTAGAGACAAGAGAACTTGCAAAATTTTGTGCAGACGTTATACTTGAAATAATGGAAAGAATTGCCTTTCGCTTAGTGATTGTGCAAAATTACACTTGGTTCCCATTCTCTGCTCCTGACACTCGTAGATTCCGCAGCAAACCAAAAGAAACTTCTTGCTGCCCCAGTTTACCATGTGCAGAGAAATGGCTCCAGCAAAAGCTTGCTCGCAGTTAATGCTACAAACCCAAATTTCTGGAAAACCAATCTGACAGATTGGCTATCACAAACCCTGCAAAGACCTGCAATTTATGCCAAAGCAACAATTTGGGTAAGTTCTAAGCTCCCAGTGCCAACTTGCCAGAAAAATACAATTCTTTGTTAGTTCTACACAAAATCAGAAAATAAGCTGATTTCTGCACAAGAATATCAAGCCAGAGGCAAAGAACTTCTGTGAGATTTTCAGTTGCATCAAATTAAGAAATTCTAATGGCAGTCAACTCCAAAGAACACAACGGGGGTTCATATTTAAGCTTGAGGCATTATAATCACTGTTGTACCTGCTTAATTTCATGAATAACACATTATGGATTAGGGTTCTAAATATGGAAACCAAAGATAAACAACTTATTTGCTTAGATGAATCACTGCAATCTGACAAAAGAAGCAGAGATGGACATTGCTTTTCCTTAACATTCTGATCAAGGTTTAGGAAGCCGTGTAGTTAAGCTATACAACTTCACAAATTCAAAACATTTCTCTTGCGAAAAAAGTCAAATCATCTATTCTTCTTCATCTTGAAGAAATTATTACCTGAGCTGAACCAAAGAAATAGATGGCTGAATAATGCCGTCCATGTATCAGAATATCAGCCACCATTGCAAGTGGGATGGTGAGAGACATGCCTAAGGTGGCTACAAGCGGGGTTGTCCAGATGACACACAATGCCCTGAGAAGAAAGAACTGGTACCAGTAAAAAGGACAATCCAGAAAATTTCCACTGAAAAAGTAATTTTTACACATACCAAAAGTAGTCTGAAACAACACTCCCTACAAGCCCATTTGCAATGACTACTTCATCCATTTTAGCAGAGTGAGGAATTGTAAATTTTGGTTCTATTCCTAAAGCAGTCAACGGCCACACTGAAACAACAGTTACATCCAAATCAAATAATTAACAATGAAGTTAAAAAGAATATACCAGTTGAACTATGAAAAGCAACCTATTATAAAGCTCCTATGCAGACCATGCATCAAAAAAATTAGAAGCTGACAATTACATGAAGTCTTAATTTAAGAAGAGAAACAATAACCAGTTGGGCAGATCAGAATTATTCATAGGAGCACCAGATCAATACAATAGCATTAGATGCAAATGGGGATAACTTGAGAAAACGAGGATGTAACTATCCATAATCAGGTATATTAGACACAAGTTCAAAGCCCCCATACTAGAAAGAATAACTTACAAAATATGTCAACGTCAAAAGGTCATACTGTGAAATATTGGAGAATCTGTAACTCTAACACGAAGAAGGCCATCTTAGAGAATTATGAAAACAAAGACTGGAGTTTTGTCAACCTTAGAAATTTATGAAAACTAAGACTAGAATTATGCTTTCATCTGCACTTCTAGATCACACAATACAAGCTTCAGAATTCTTTGTCTAATGTTGAAAGAATATCGGCACCATCTAAGTGCAAAAGAAAACACCATTCTGTTTTTAACCTGGTAATAGTAAATAAGGTCTTGTGAATCTGGGTTAAGTACAAATTTTTTATTCCTTCATAGTTCTTGGACTCCAAGAATGTATTTCTCAGGATAGGCCACAAACACACTTGCAATAGGAGGAAAGCAATTCAAATCTTTCGAAGTGTGAGAAATATGCTCGTCAACTAGTTTACTGCTGAAATGATCACATCTTCAGACTTTTGCGTAAGGAAACAAACAACTGGATGTAAAAAGCCAAGGTATCATCCAAAGACATGTATACAAAACTAGAAAACATTATCTTTTCAAGCATTAAGCTCTGGATATGTGAAGCCTTTAGTAAGTAAGAACAATCTGGAAAAATTTTAGCATCTGGCAGAATCATGATTAGTGAAAGCCCTTCCCTTGTTCAACCAATGAAAACCAAGAACGGAAGCTATAATGCGATCTAGGATATAAATACTGCTAAGGCATATTTCCATGGAATTCACAAAGAAAACATGTACATTTCTATGAACATCATATCTGATATACTTGACTCTGTTTAGGACAAAGCAGAGACTAGTTCCTCTCACACGGGCGGATAATTGAGCCACAAAAGGCTCTTCAGTTGGAAACAGAATGTGACAAAAACAGCAACGTCAAATCTTCTGGTCTTTGGGAAAGGGTGATATAACTATGCTTGGGAAATAAAAGATAGAATAGAAATTGTAAGATTTAGATCTTCCTCGAAATCCTCTAGGTAGCTATGTAAGGTTTCATTTGGTTGGAACCAAAACTGGAAAGAAAAGGGGAGGAGAACTAAAATTTGGTGCAAATGTCATTTGGTAGGGAAGTAAGAAGGTTCACGAAGTAAAAATGTAACTCCTCCTGGCCCAGTTTTTTCTTCCCTCTTGAATTGGAGGGATTGGGAGATGACAAAAGTAACCTCAAACTTCCAACTTTCAAATAGTAATCAAGCAAAAGTATAAGAAAATGAAAAGTAAAGCAAAATTGTGCACTCTTTCCTCTCTGCAAGCCCAGCCCATTCCCTCCAGCACCACCCACACCAATATAATGACATAAAACAAATATTTCACCCAGGCAAAGGGGATATCCCCTCACGTCCCGCCCTGTTCCCCGCTTCCACCTTCCCCATGGACTTCAGCAAACCAACCTTGAACTACTTCCAAATGTATGGCCGATTAATTACAGATCACCAAGTTATGTCCACTAGTAGAAGTTGCAGCAGAAGTTTTCTAGCTACTTCATATAAGTACAGCTGTTTATTCCAAACTTTAAAGCCAAGTCTTGAAGCTCATAGAAATATGCCCAGATCACCCAATCAATGGTAAGATATTCTTTCTCCAACTATAGATATATTACAGCATTTGGCACTTTAATATTTTCTGGCATGCAATTAGTATGCAACCAGTTAAATATATTTATCAAGATTCAATGCCAAACAGAAATAGCACTTTCCAAAATATCCTCAATAATAATTGGAGGTTACTGTAGAAGACGGAGAAAACTTCTTTTGTGTTGCAGAGAAAAAGTACAGTTGATGTTCTCAAACTGAAAAATTAAATACAAGGATGCAGATTAGCAAAATCTTACCAAGCCACCATAGTGCTATAAGTGTAAACAATCCAATATATCCAAATAGTTTCTCGACATCTATTCTTTCTCCACCTTCACCAGCAAACTTTTTTAGAAGCACTGCAGCATAATTGGAGGGAAAAAAGGATGTTGTTTGAGCCAATTATCCACTAAATGTGTAGTTAAACCTGAGCATGAAGTCAGAAACTTCCAAACCTGTAAATAGCCCATAAGTAACTGCTGATAGAAGGCTAAAGAGATCCCCAAGCAGAGAGCGTTTGCCATTTCTTCAAATAGACAGAAAGTTCAATGGTCAGTAAGCACCCTGATATAACATAGGATTACAAACTTGATGAGAAAAATGGCAATCCCTGTTTATGAACAAAGTACAATGTGCCTCTTGGTGCATGTTGTGCTGTATAGCATAACAAGACAACCAGTAAAAATCTAGGTTTTCATGAAACTTTATTCTCACAACCAAGCTAACACTAAGAGGGAATAGATTATGATACTTACCGAGTGAAGGAGAAGAGCAGTGATTTCATATTAATCATGTCAGGAGGCTTGTGGTGTGACTTCAGATTGCCACTTGTTAGTAGCAAATTACCTCCCTCTGAGCATTTTAAGAGTTACCATTCAAACACATAAATCTCCTACTTTCTTCTATTTCTAAACAGCTACTTCTCTATTTCTATTGGTTTTTATGTTGTACTTTAATCATCTAAATTTGTGATTTCTAATGAATAAGTTTCAATACACTACAAAACAGAAACTTTTAAGTAAAACTGTTATCGCAAATTTCACAGCAAAATTTTATTATTAGACTTCTTGTTGCATAAATGAGCAACCGCTGTTAATAAGGAATGAAAATTCACCATGTAAAACCGGATTTGATGGATATTCATGATACTAAATAACAAGACAGACTTAAAGCACATGTTGGTGATTTTAGGAGTTCAGTGACGTACAAAGAAGGATTGAGTTGTGACTCATCTGTTGCCCAAGTTTTCCCAAGAGTTGTCATTGCAACACCAGCTATGCTGATAAAAACTGCAACTACCTTTGCTACGCTTAAGGAATCTTGACCCAGAAATGCACCAATAAATAGAGTAAACAACCCTGAAGTAGAGGATAATACAGTCGTGCTTGCAACACTGGTACGTGCAAGAGCGGCATTTGATAGATACTGAAAAGAAGACAGTAAAATAAACTATAAGCTTAAGAACAGGACCAACAAATACACCCACCCACCAGGACACGTGCACACAAACATGAGAGAACAGCTATAAACAGAAGTATCAAAAGGTTATGAGAACTTCTTGAGCAGATTAAAGAAAGGCAGGCATTGCAGCGATAGAACATTTCAGGAGTTACCTCAGTAATAAACCAGATCGGGGCAATGGAGCATCCATAAATGGCAATTTGCCTGGTTGAAACCTCCTTTTCTTCTTTTCCATCATCAGCACCAACTTTACCTTCAGAAACCAACGGCCTTCCCTCTTCCTCAGCAGAAAGATCTAGTGACTCTTTTGTATTGAGTCCCTGTACATCCATCTCAAGGACTTTCTGAGCCCCAATGTACTTCAAAGGGGATTCTTTTCCAGCACATGAATCATCATTTATCCCCATGGATTTTTCATTTTTACCAGATCTACATCTTAACCAACGGCGTATCCAATCCTTTACAAATGCCAGGGGGAGATATATTACCATTAAAGAAGCACCAAGGTAAGTCACTGCAAATGGCTGCTTATAGTTTTCGTAAATACCCTGTTGAAGAACAAGTGCAATGAAAATCCAGTTTTCCACCTATAGCCAATTATGCCCAAAAAGGAAACAGAAAAAGCAAGAAGACAAATAGAGATAAACACAGATCTAAACAAACAAACAAAAAAAAAAAAAAAAAGGTAATGCATCACGCAAAAGCAGAATTATACATAATAGGAAATGTTATAAAACTTAAAACTTTTAAATAATATAAAACGTGCAAAAAGCCAAAGCTAATGACTGAACGTAAGTAAATTCATTTCAGAGAAAAAGAAGATGCTAAAAGTAGGGCCATTAGCATTTACACAAATAACATCTTCTTGAAGCTCGCTTAAATCTGTACATATGCCCAACCAAAACTAAATGACCAACTATGAAAGACTCATGGGCATCTTACAAAAATTTACGCGCTCAAACTTTGTTCAGGCTTATCCAGCTAATAATCTGAGGGACCAGATAGTGTTAAAGTTAGTTCTTCTATCCTTTGCCCCGTGTTTACTTCAGTTCCTCATAAAACTAGCATATACAAAAGAGCAAAGGTGAACAATACATCTGCCCAGAAATTTTTGAATAGTTTATACCTGATTTTCCCTTTGGTTTGGCAATAATTTAATTCCACGTTTTCCCTGACAGCCTATTGGCAACTACAAGCTACTAACATCCATACAGAGCAGTTATAAACCACCTAAAAGGATTAAGCGAGGGAAATTTGCAATTGAAAACCGAAAAGTCAATCAAGAAGCCGAAATTTTAAAAGTTAAAAAGTACGAGAGAACGGAAGCTGACCTGGGTGACTTCTGCAGAGATTACCCAAATACTAACAACAGCAGCCATAAGGACAAGACCAGCCTTATATTTCCAACCCATCGTAAATCCAGTTAAACCCAGATGCCAAAATCAGTTTTGCATTCAAGAAACAACAAAGATCTTTGCTTTCAATCTCTCAGGTAGATCTTTCAGGCAACTCGTCGAATTTTTCTGCTAACTTGTAACCGACACAGAAAGAAACACTAATTCAACTTGAAAACAGACTAAATGGTTGGTAGAAGATCAAATCAATATAGGATCCTGATGCCCGGAGAACTAAAAGTAAACAAAAATTGTTTAAAGAAAAGATCTCTATTATTGGCTTGAGAAGGAAGAGAAAGCAATAACAATAAAGAAATGCAAAAAATGGTTGGAGTAATTCGGAGGAAAGGGAGGGAAAATGTGTTAAAACATTTAACGTCGGTTAAATCATGGGGTTGCTGCCTCCTTAGCTTCTGTGTCTCTGCCAACATAATATCAGCTTCTCTACAAATTCCCCCTCGTGTCTTTGATTTCTCTAACAAAGAATATCCATTTTTGGAAGCTTTGGTTGGAAGAATCTTGATTTGATCCTTCCTCCATGTAATAATTGAAGCATAATTTGAACGTGTGCAACTTCTGCTTTTTCTTTTTCCCCCCTTTCTTTTCACTTGGAATGAAACATTAAAGAAATATATAATTACAGCGCTTACAAGTATCTTTCTGAAAAAAAGATAAAAGAGAGATAAGATTCAAACTCACGTCTTGTATTCATAAGACGAGTAATAAAATCTCGTTCCATACAATAGGGAGGGAAAGTCGTACGCTTGTCCCCGTAATGTCACAGAATTTTCTTTATTCCGTACACTGAGGAGAGAAAGTCCTTTCAACCTTTCTTTGCCCTTGAAAAGCTTTTCTATGTGCAATCTGTAGAGAAAATCGTCTTAAACTTCCTTCGAGAGCTTTGTCTCTTCTTCTTCTTCTTTGGATATTCGTCTTTGTTCAATAATTTTCTTACGAGGAGATAAATTAGGATGTTCTTTTGTCCGGTAATGATGAATGTTTAACGTTATGGGATTACGAAAGATATTTATTCCATTCATATTGGTGGTAAAAAAAAATTAGAAATTAATGGTCCTAATGGACGGTGATAACAAAATGTCTCGTTTAAATTCCATCTATTAATATCGACTTCTGTACACCAAAGAAAAAAAAAAAAAAAGGTTGTCCTAATGACTGTTGATATCTTATTGCTATAATGGAATGATGAGAAGGAAAGTTTTGTTACTTATTTATCATAATTTTAAAATTTATAAAAATATTATCTTTTTATTAAATCGACCTATTAATCTTGGCTTATACTTTTTTAATTATCATACTTGCACAAGCAGTGCCACTAAGTTAAAACCAGTGGCTGAGTGTGGAACTAACATTGGTAGATTCATCTAAGGATTGTGTGCTCTATTTCTTCTAATTTTTTGCTTGAGAGATTGCAAGTTTTCTAAGATATCTTCTGGTTTTAGTTAAAAAATTTTCTTTCCTTTAAATGCATAATATTAGGTGATATGAAGGCATTTTGTTGAGGAAGAAAACACTAAAATTGTCTTTGCAGTACATCCCAACATTTTTGGCCTCTAATTTTGTCTTAAATGTTAAGATATTATACATTAATTTTGTAAGCAGAGTCATATGATCCTGCAACAAGTCGTGTGATAACTCTTTTTTCCAAAAAAAAAAAAAAAAACCTAGAAATAAACATGACATAAACGAGACTTTTTCTTTGAAGACATTTATGAACGTTTAAAGAAATATAGTTTACATAAGTATTTTTAACCTCCTAATTTCAGTAACAAATTATATCTCAATGAATGACAAACTCATTGAAAGCAAATTGTTCAAACTTTGAAGTGTATTACTGCCATTAAATTCACTTCTTTACTGGCTTATATTATAAATTATTGATCCATCCTCTTTATTTGCTTCCATAGCCTTTTTCTTTCCATCGACCTTTACTAATTTAGCTTGAAAAATCTAAGAATTTTGAAAAGGTTCCACAAAATGATAAAATTGTTATACTAATAAGTACAAGTACATAAATTTTGTCATGACTACTGTTTTTAACAATAAAGACATTTTTACATATCTAATAAATAACTAATACTCCATAAATTTTAAAATATAAGTCATTTTAAATTAAGGTATTCGTTTCGTAATATAAATCATTCTACACATTTAAAGGAACGTCTCTCTCCTTATTTGTTAAGTATATAAGATATTTTGTTTAAAGTGTTTTCTTATTTTTACAACTTTTAATTCTTGTGATAAATGCTAAAATGATTTATATTTTGAAACGAATATAAGATATAACAAGAGAAAGTTAGGAGTGTGTTGTAAAGAATATTCTCCATATTAATTAATGAAGAGACATAAATGTCCCGGCCAAGTGGAGTAGTTGACAGTTGAGCTTCATTCAAGTAAAGATTGTAACCCACCTAATATCTAGAATAATTAAATCTCATAAAACATAACATAAATACTGGCATTTATTAGGTGGCTTTGCCCAATTGTAGTTTCAGCAAAGTTTTTTGGTTTGCCTTTTCTCTCTCTCTCTCTCTCTCTCCAATCTCCCCCCTCTCTCTACTTTTTTTACTCCCGCCAATCGACATTGAATGTTTAATTTTAAGTTGATAAAAAATAAATAAGAATAATTTAACTATAATTAAATTATTATAATATACTATTAATTAAAGAGCTTAGTGAAGAGATCAATAAGTTAGTTTTTAAATCAAAAGACTCAAAGAGATTAATAGTGGATTAATTGTGATAATGAGTTTACTTTTTTTAACTTAACGAAGTTAATAGTAAAAATTTAGACTAAATAAATAAATATTTTTATAAAAAATAATATTTAATTTCAAATATTTTAAAAAATATATGACATTTAGTTTCAGATAGATGGAATATTATTTTTATTTTCTTTCGAAAAGTGTGAGCAACATGTTTTAGTTTAATAATTAAATGTTTATTTTATAGTATAAAAAGTATTTAATTCAAAAAACAAAAAAAAAAATTTGAGGTGAAAATTTTGGTGATGAGCATTGACGTTTGGGGGCTTGGAATGGGAATGGGGAAGGGATGCGTACGTAGCCATCCAAAATTAGTCTTTCTTTTTTTTTTTTATGGGTATTCAAAATCAATCTTGAACTAGTGAAACGTAAATAATTAGTAGAAGAGAAAAATGACCAATTTAGTTTCAAAAATTAGATACTTAATATGTTATACTCTTAAAAGTTTTTTCCTATCATCATAATACTAAAAAAAATTTCGTTCAGCGAGGCACATATAACAAGGCAACATACATTAGTTGGATCTTATTTGTTGAAAATTTTTTTTAAGGACTTTAAGAGCAAAAGGAAAACTTTTGAAATAAAAAAATGTCCGACACTTCATTTTTTAAACTAAACTGGTTATATTTTCGTTAGCATTAAAAGAGGATTATTTAGAGTAGAGAATTTAATTAAAACGAATGGTCTGAAAAATTTAGAATTTAACCGTAAGAATATCTACAAAAGTTTCTCGTAGGTAGGTGGGAGCAAGGCATCTAACTGTCCAAGACCTGAGAAACAAATACAAGTTCATTTACAAAAAAAAAAGGAAAAAAAAAGACAAACAGATAGTTCCCCGGAAGAAATCCAATGGTATTTGGATTGAAACTCAATTCAATTTTCTCTTTATTTATTTATTTTGATGTTTCTCTCGAAAATCAGGCGTAATGGTGCATATGTTTTAAGTATTTTTTTATAAAATTTCTTGGTTTCTTTTCTTTTTTTTTTTTGATGAATAAATGTTTTTTTTTTCGGTTTCACTAAGTACACAAGATGCAAAAATTCTGAAAAAAGTTCCAGCAATTTTCGCAAGAGGGCCAAGCATTTCACTTGGGTGAAGGGGTGTAAAAGTGGGCTTCGATTTGCCCAAAATTAAAATGGCAAACACAGAAGTCTTGGGCCTCCACAAACCAAGCCATTCTTGGGCCACAGGTTTAAGAGTATATAGCTGATCAGCTTCACCCGTAGCCGTAGATCCACAGACGACTACGGGTATTCTGGACGCTTTTATGTAAGAACGCATGACTACTATTCACCTGCCGAGCAGAACTTTCACTTGCAGCTTAATTAACAAATTAATAAAATGCGTTAAGACCGGGAGCTCAGTGTCAAAACGAGGCCAAACGCGTCACCGCTCTGCACCTTTGCTTTCTACTTACCTGAACTTTTCCCGGATTCAGAACCCTGTCTGTTTCTCTGCCCAAATCAATGGCAGTAGGACGCAGTTTTCCGCAGAGAATTTCGAAGGCCTTGCTCTTAATTATTTCCGTTTTTTATTTTGCCTGTCTGCTTCCTTCGGCACTGGCGATCTCTATCGGGTACGAGCTCTTCGGTATTTATAATTAATTCGCGTTGAAGAAGATAGATGAAGATCTTTGATTTCAATTCATTTATTAGTAGCTAGCTTGTTGAATATATTGCTGAATTTTATTAGGAACGGAGATGGATACACAATAAATGGTAGAGTGAAACTTCCAGGTATCCTTCTTCTTCGCCGGTGTTCTTTTGAAAATCTCTTTCAGTTCATAGAACACTTGCTGCATAATAATTCTGTCCTTTTTTTTTCAGCAAATTTTAAAAATTGCAGTTCCAAAATTTAGATGTTTGATAAAATTGTACTTGCCGTGGGCACATCATTGTATCTACTAGTTAATATCATTTAAGAATGGCTCTTTCTTAACTTAGAAGTTTATTAGTGTGGCATTAGTTGAATTTACAGCATTGTGATTGAAAGTTTTAATGAAACATAGCTTCTTTTTCACTGCCTTGTATGAAAATGCAAGAACCTGCATCTGGTTATGCAGTGAAGAGGGACAATATGTCCTTTGTATATTGATGGGTAAATTGAAAAAAGCATGGAAATGGGAAAAGGTTCATCTTGCAAGTATAAGAAGTCAGCTTACGTTCTTTGTGAATAAGATTTGGTTAGGATCATGATTGATAAAATGCACTGACTCATTGTTTAACATGATGAATACTTAATTATATTTTGAGTATAACTGTGCTAATCTTACAAAACATTTCCTATCTGATTGGAGTATGATCCAATATAATATGGTTTAGAATATGATCTTGGTTTTTCTAGTTGAAGTATAAATATCTTCCGATTTTTTAATTTTATTTTAATTTTTGTTATTGTGATTAAGGCTTCGTTGTTGCTGTTGTGTACTTAATAAAATTTTTCTGTTGTTGCTGTTTGTGTCTAAAGAGCTTTCTTCCTGTTTGATATTAGAGTATTCTCCTCAAACAAAAATAATCAATCACTTCCTGAGACTTACGTTCTTGGTGCAATTCATAGCTCCATGCTGCAAAAGCTGTGATCTAGATTTTCTTTTCATCTTCCAACTAGAAAGCCAATGAACTTCATGATTAAGGTCTCTTCTTGTCATGATTTCTGAATTCTTCATCACTATCTAAATTTTCTATTAGCCGCCCCATTGCAGCAAGAGTCAAGCATATCTCAGACGGAATTTGGGGTATCTAAGATGGTGCACATAGTGACATTGAATATGCTAAGAGGATGTCTTCACAAAGAGAATCTTAACCTTCCATGAGCACCAACTCTTTTGATTCCTTCATTTTGACATAGATACATTTCTGCTTTCTGAGAAGGTTAGAATATACAAAAAGGCAATATATTGGCTAGTTTGGGATTTTATTTAAATTATTGAGTTTATGCCCAAGCACTTTTTATAATGCCTTGATGCCTATGAATTTGCCAATTTTGTAAAGCAGCTCTGCTGCTGGATGTTTCTAATTTTAGAATGGAGCAATAAATCAACTATGGTGATCAAATTGCAATTTTTTTGGATCTTTCTTTGGTCTGGTACATGGAGTCCTTTCAAATGTACTCGAGAAACATGTTCATCTTCTGTTGTCAAAATTTCATGAAGGATGCCCAGAAGGCATGTTTGTTTGGTTCTTCTATTCTGGGATGTATTCTTATATATTAACCATTTTGTTCTTTACATGTAATCTTACTCCCCTTACTGCCTTGCTGTTATCTCTTCTGGCGCATTGCTTGTAATATAATACTAGTAGAATTTCTGGTAATTTACTGGAAGTTTCTTTAACATTTGTATTCTTAATGATCTTTGGTAGGCAGCAGCTCTCAAGGATATGCTCTTCCTCCAAAAATATCAAACATCAAAGTCATACTTAATGGCGGCCAAAGAGTTACTTTTCTCCTGTCTGATGGATATTTTTCATTGTATCCTATAATCTTTGGCTGACTGGTTTTATAGTATTTCAATATGCTTTTAAGTTTGACTTTTCCTTTTTCTTTGTCTTTTACAACTGCATGCTTAGTGTTTACTTGCTTGATGCATGAGGACCGGTGGCTCTAGCCTGCATCAATTGTTGGCACGTATAGAAGTGCGGATGCATTTGGAGTAAACTTGTATTATGTGTGCCTTTGGACTCCTCTGTCCTTGATGTTAAAGCTTTATCACCTTTTTGATTGTTGAGGAATCTTAGTTCTCCCAATTCTTTGCCCATTGGAATACTGGGGCTCCTTGCAAGGGGGTTTCAGCTTTCTGAAGATTTCTGATTCTGCTTTATCAATTAAGAAGATTTCATTACTATTTGGATTAAAGAGTACCTAAAGAAAACTTTATAATTTCGGAAGCTCTGATTCTTTTTGTTAACCTTTGAATCAAGATCTGGTCCTTTTTCATGGCCACTCCTTTTTACTCCATTTGAGACCTGCATGTTTTATTGGGCATTGTTGAATGCTTGTGAAGAAGAACCCCATTAGTACCTTTCACCAGTTAACCAATTAGGCTGGCTGCTTGTCCTTAATCCTTCCTCTAAAGCCATAATGTATCAGCGGGGACTCATCTAATTGAGGTGGATGCAATTGGCTACTTCTTTTCCCCAGTGAGTTTCAGTTTACCAAGTTCTGCTTTGGCCTTAGATCACTATTTTCATGAACAAGTTTCATATTATTTCGAAATTTGTTATGGCTATTAGGTCCGAGTTGATGTGAGTGCCAGGCACCCGGGTAAGATTCAAGCAGCACTAACAGAGAACAGGAAAGGTTTGAGTGAGCTCATTTTGGAGCCTCTTAGAGAGGAACAGTACTATGAGGTAAATTTAGATTTTACACTGAGCTATGCCATAAATTATCTATTTACTGAAGCCACATGTTGGCAATTCTTATGATGAGCTTATTATCTTGTTCTGCAGATAAGGGAACCCTTCTCCATAATGTCTGTTGTGAAAAGCCCCATGGGTCTGATGATTGGATTCATGGTCTTTGTGATGTTCTTGATGCCCAAATTAGTAGAGAATATGGGTAAGAAAGATGATCTTGTTTCATATTTTCGTATTCTATCTTTTCCTTCCTGTTGCTGTACTTCCATTGAGATTTTTGTCTCAGATTCTCGTGATCTCCAAATTAATCGGTGTTGTTAACCCATGACATAGGGTTTCTATTACGAAATGTGCAAAACTTGTTACTGGAGAATGTCTGTTGTGTTATGAATATGAATCTTGTTCACTTCTAAGATTTATTGATTTGTCTAGTACGTGCAATTTTTTACTCCAGGATATTGTCTCAGAGTACCGACTTAACCTCTTAAAAGAACTATAATTCAACAGCTATTCTTGGCTGGTTTATAGAAACACTTTTTGGGTGCTTTTATCATAATTATTGAAGTTCTACTTGGTGGAAGTATGTCATTTATCAGTCATGTTATCCATGTCTCTTCCAATAATTTCTTCCTCTTTTCCCTTTTGTGTTATTTTATTCTTCTTTTTAGGTGTTTAGGAGTTGGGGTTTGTGGGTATGTTATCTATTGACTCTTCTTTACTGGATGGAGATTGTGCACGAAACTGACAGTACTACAACCTTTGGAAGCTCCAATGGATATTTCCATCAAGAACTGGAACTGTTTTACTAGTAAATGAAAAATGACTGTGTATTGAATATTTGGGTGATTAATGTAAGAAAAATTTTAGTGGGGAAATGCCATGTTCGATTTTGCATTTAGTTAGCGTTCATTGAGAGCCAGTCATTTTCTGGCATTCGCATAACCTGGTATTTTTTGTGCTCTGATTGTCTTCATGTTGGATGTGGAGATGAGTTTTCTCGTGATTTAAATTGTTTCTTCTTTGTTGTCTTGGAAATAGATACTGAAGAAATGAAACGAGCACAAGAGGAAATGCGAAACCAAGGGGTTCCTTCATTTGCAAATTTGCTCTCTGGAGCCCAGAGGAGTTAACTAGAACCCCACACAGTCCTTTCTCAGTTGAAGGGTCATAAGCTATTTCTGCCATATCTAGCTGTGCGTTGGGCAAGATTCGATATCCTCATTTCTTTCTGTGACTCACTTATGCAGCTAATATCATGATAAGTAGCAGTGAGATAGATAAAATATGTAGCATGTTTTCTGTTTCTATAGAAAGGGCTACTTGAGATCTCATTTAGGTTGGAAGTTTGGTGTGTCTTATTAATACTCTAGATTGACTTCTTTTTTGGGACACGTGACATATTTTTGTATTCAGATAGACAACAGCATCATGTACTTGGGCTAATCTCCTTTTCATTCTGAATAAGTGACCTGCACTGGCTTTTGAGGCTTATGATCTCCTTAGCTGGTGTGTGCTCAAGTTTGCCGATAGAACCTACTTACGTGCATGAAAAATCACCAGCGTCTTTACATTCAAGATCCTTTGGTTCTTGATTCACGTGAAAGGTCCCGATCGTTACCCCCCTCACTAAGATCGCTGCTTTTAGTTTGTGTGCAATTACAGCTGGATAAATAGGGATATTCTACCTGATTTTGACATGACCTTCCATCTTCCTTGCCGGCATAAATGCTTTGGATATGGCTATTGTTGTTGGATGGTTCGTTTCCCTCCGGCTAGAGAACTCGCTATCAGATACCCGAATTATTAATGATCCAAAATCTTGGACTGTGACATTGTCATCTCCGTCTGTAGTCTTCGTTTCCAGAATTGGGTCTTATCTCTCTATATTGAAGAGTTTAGTTCTACTGTGTTTTAAGTTGTGTGATCGCCGCCGCGTTCAAAACCTCTCTATCAAACAATTGCCGTGATAAATGTAAACTTGTATGTTTCGACTTTAATGCTCATCTTGTTTGTCTCCAGATGTAGTATCGCGATGAGAGGACTTTTCACAAAACCTGGCAAAGCATGTGATTCCAAAACGATGTAACCTTGAAAATGGAAAAAAATTAATTGGAGGAAGTTGTAGCCTTTTTAAATTGAAAGTCAAAAACTTGACTAGTGGAGCTATTATTAGAATAAATTAAATAATTTTTTTTATATTAAAAGAGTTGGTCAGGTTAGTAAGATTAGTAAAATTTTGTATCTTCTATTTACATTGAAGTTTCGTTTGAAATTTTAAGTTTTTTTTTACATATTTGTGTCCTATAACTTACTTATATAATATAAATGAAATTAAATTATTAATTTTAGCTGGGAAGAATTTTTCCAAATAAATTTTAAATTTTTTTTGAAGAACGGACTTAGAAAAAATTACTAAAAATTTGTTAAATTAATACATATAAAAACATTTTTAAAAATATGTCGGTGGCCGTGGCCATTAGTTCTATCTCTGCTATGTAATATGCTCCAGCATGGCCCGCAAACTACGTAGGTCAGTAATTTGTTCCCCCTACATTTATGTAATTTGATGTAGCGTAGGATGAGACTTTTATTCAAAATGAATTTATTTTTTAAAAAACAGACTAAAATGGTCATATTGACATATATAATTATAATACTATTTAATTTGAAGTTATTAAATAATAATGCTAAACGAAATGACATTATTGACCAATCGAATTTTAATTTTTTTTTACAATTTGGATTCATTTTTTGTTGCACGCATTTTAACAGATATTATATTTTATTAATTTTTTAATAATTATAAAATTTTTAAAAATTTATAAATTTATGTGAAAGAATTCACTCAAATTGGTCATAAAATTTACTTTCTAATTAAGTTTTTTCAAAATTTTTAAATTTAAAGAAGTTATGTTATGCTATTATTTTTATTTATAATTTTTAATTTATTTAATAGTTTTACAATGATAAGAAAAACAAAATTAACATTGTAAAACTATTAAATAAATTAAAAATTATAAATAAAAATATTTATAATATAATAATGGATATCAATGACAAAAGTTAATAAAGACAATGACATAACTTAGCTTTTTTAAATTTAAAAATTTTGAAGAAATTTAATTTAAAAAGCAAAATTTATAACCAATTCGATTGAATTCTTTCTCATAAATTTATAAATTTTAATTTTTTTATAATAATTAAAAAATTTTAAAAAATTATAATGCATGTTTAAATGCATGCAACAAAAAAAGAAACAAAAGATGAATATGAATTGCAACAAAAAAAAAAAGGCAACATGAAGCAAAGAAAAAGAGACAAAAGGTTAAACAAAAGAAAGAAAAGGAAAGACAACAAAATTAAAAAAAAAAAGTCAATAACTTCATCATCCTTTCAATTGTCAATAACGCTATTTAAAAACCAAAATTCAATTGATCAATAATATCATTAAAAAATAATATTAATAAATAATAATGTCATTTCATTTAAAGTTATAGTTATCGACGTCATTATCTTTTTAAAACATATAATTATTTTAATCTATTTTTTAAAAAATAAATCTATTTTGAGTAAAATTTCAGTAGGCTGATGTACTAATTCTGCACACCCCCTCCGCCCTCCCCTCCTGAACCTCCTCTCTAAATAAATTTAAATTTTAAATTTTAAATTATTATATATTTTAAGGTGTAAACCTTGACAACTTTTGAAGATTTTAGAATTATTTGTGTTTTGGAACATAATTTTTGCAACCATGAATTTAAAACATAAAAATATACTATTTGTACTGTACATGACAAGTGCTTAATACCAACAAATACCTGATGAATAAAAGGATTTTCCCCATCATTTTAGGTTAATGCATTTTTTGTTCTATTTTTTGATTTTTTCCTCCCCTGCGTGTGGGTATGGAGCCACGAGGCTTCATGTTTCGTTTGCAAGGAAACGTTATACAGATTTCAACGGAAGGCTGAAACTTCAAGTAACCACTCTTTTCCGGCTCACCAATCGCCCCACACACATTCTCTCTCTCTCTCTCTCTCTCTCTCTTTTTCCCCCTGTCTGACTCGGAATTTGAGTTAATCCAGTATCATTCTAGTCATAATCAATCATATAGGATTGAGCAGTAACAATCAGATCATTCGAGTTCGGAATTCAGCAATTACAGCATTGGAGTCCAATTTTTCTTGATTTCTACAGAGTCTGGAATAGGAAAATTTGAGGACAATGGACCACACCTTGCCGATGTCGACATCTAAATCAGAGAGGAGATCGAAGTCCAAGTCTCTTCAGACCTCCAAACCTTCTGTAGTAATGACCTTTTTCTCTTGCCTCGCTTGGCTTTACGTTGCCGGAAGGTAACGCATTGGATTTCAATTTCCATTTATTGTTCTTCTTTTGTGTTAAGTTCTTTAATTCAGATAAAGAATTAACAGTTCCGGGTGTTTTCTTTAATAGAAATTTATGAAAATGCGCATTTCTGCTTTTATTCTTTCTTTGAAACAGGTTGTGGCAGGATGCAGAAAACAGGACTCTACTGGCCAATCTATTGAAGAAAAATTTGTCTCAGGTTTTCTCTTCTGTTTTCTATGTTAACCGGGTTCCTCCTGAGTTGCTGTCAGAATGCGGAAATTGACACTGCTAAAGAATAGAAAAATCTGTATTTCAGCTCGATGTTTTAATCTTTTCTTTTTTATTTGGGTAGAGAAGTTGATCATTAGTACACTAAAGGACTACGATGTACAAATTGAATAAGTTCTCGGTTCACAAAATTTTGATGGAGCCCAGAGATCCATTAAATTTACTTAAATTTTCTTTTAGGTTGTTTAACCTTAGTTAGAAAGTTTTGCCATCCGCTTAGGTTTCGTTCAAAACCTAAAATGATAGGTTTGCAAAGGAAGGTGCTTGCTTTCAAGAGTTGTTTCCTTCTGTTTTTGAGCCTCCAAGTAACTTGACTCTGCTTCTGTTAGCAGAGACCAAAAGTATTGACGGTTGAGGACAAGCTAACAGTCTTGGGGTGCAAGTATGATATCTTATCATTCCATTCTCTTCTTTTACCAGAGTAGATCTCTTTGTGATCTCGATGTTTCCTGCTTACTCCATAAAGTCCTGCAGAAAACAATTTTTACCTCTTTAGGAAGTTTGCCTTTCGTGTTAAAAATGATTGACGTGTTCCTTTGTATGTGCTGATGTCTTCAGGGATCTCCAGAGGAGAATTGTTGAAGCTGAGATGGAACTAACACTGGCAAAGAGTCAAGGATACCTCAAAAACCGGCTCAAGCATAGTGGATCTCTATCTGGGAAAAAGTATTTGGCTGTTATTGGAGTTTATACTGGTTTTGGCAGTCACTTGGCAAGAAATGCATTCAGAGGGTCTTGGATGCCAAAAGGTGGGCTTCTGCTCGGGTTCTTTATTCAATTGTGGACTAGTGGAATTTCCCAGCTTCCAAAGGATGCGTTATGTAGCTGGTCGTTTCATACCTTTCCATAGCCTTTATTAACCAGCTTTTGCTTCTTGTCTCATTTATTTAGCCTTCAGGTGTCTGATTTTCTTGAGATGATTTTGGATGATCTAAAATTTCCTCTTCCTTAGCCAAAAGAGAAAAAAGAAAGAAGGAAAAATTTTCGGGGGAAGGTCAGAGCGAAATGCAAATTTATGGTAGTTTGAGAAGTTAAACACTTCGGAGGGGAAGTTGGAGGGGGTGGGGTGAGGAGTTGCAGAACTGAGAACTAAGGAATTTAAGTGCTAGCCTGTAACTTACTAACTGCTGTCATGTGCTAGGAATTGCTCATAGATATCTTCAAACAAAGAGCTGTATCTTTGCTTAGCGTATCTGGTTGGTGGTGTAACTGTACAGTGATACCGAATATATCTTATACAAAAATAATTAGCTCATTCTTTCTTTTAATATCCACGGATGCTGGTAAATAGCTAAAGGAAATTGTAGTGTTAGTCTTTTTTTGGATTATGAATGATACTAATGTATTTTACTGGTGCAATCAATTTTTTGTCTTTAGATTGTTTGTTAGCTTATTTGTATTAGTATTTTTTAAGGTGGATTGATAATATTCCCTCCACTTCAAATTATATGTCCTAATTCCATTTTACACGAGAATTAAGATTTTGGTAAATTTTATAAAAAGTTTTGATAGATGTCTAAAATGCCCTTATTTTGGTTAGTGTTTCAAATTTCAAATTCAAAAATTGGCGAATGATGTTTTAAATGGTTGCTTGAAAAACTAATGGTTTTTGGGGGAAAAAAGGCATTTAAATGGTCGGTTGGAGACACGGATAAATTTGGGGAAAAGAATGAACCTTTTATATGCAAAGAGGACAAATATTTTGAAACAGACCAAAAAGGAAATTAAGACATATATTTTAAAATGGAAGGAGTATCAACCTACATGGATGTATTATTTCTTATCTTATCATATATGAATTTACAGAGGCTTAAGGTTTTAAGTTTTTCTAGAATACCTTCTTTCTTATCCTAATCTTCATTTCATGTAAGGAAATCATAGGTACTTGACGAATTTGTTTTCTTGAGACAGGCCTTTCCATTTTCCAATTTTCATCTTTAACCACCTTCTTCTTTTGGTCAAGCTCATAACTTCTACACTACAGAAATTTTGTTTCATCTAATTATAACAGGATGACAAACTTTCCATTATATTTCTTTTATTATGTGAGACACTCATAAGTGTGTCAGGGATCACCTTTTGAGACTGATGACACTTTTGGTTATTCCTTTTCTTTCTTTTCTCTTCCCCGATTGTTAGGAACTCCAGAATTTTATCTGGTGCATGACTGAGCTTCATTTGGAAATGATGGACCAAATTACTTAGTGGCTTATAGTTTATTGAACATACCCTTCTACAACTTTTCTTGTCTTGGATGCTATTTAAAGCTTTACTTCTCCTTTATGTTTAAGTGACAAAGCTTCTAAGCTCAGACATGTGAATGTTTCTCAGCATGTTAAAGGACATGATGCATACAATAAAAGAAACCTGAACTGTATGTATTATTCTTAAAATTTTCAAATATTGCAATCATATTTACATTATTGCTCATATTCTTGTCCGGAACAGGTGATGTACTTTCCAAACTTGAGGAGATGGGAGTGGTCATTCGGTTCATAATTGGTCGGAGGTGTTTCCCAAAGTCTCATCATTGTTTCTCTAACAATTGCAGATGCTCTTTCTCTGTTTTCCTTGGACCTGGCGCCATTTAATTATGATTGGTCTTTTGCTAGCCCTAACTTCTAAAAGGAACTTCTATCATGGCTTGACTACTTGAAAATGTTACAGTGCTAATCGAGGTGACAGCTTGGACCGGAATATAGATGAGGAAAACCATGTGACAAAGGATTTCTTGATTCTTGTAAGCCGTTATATTATTTACACTGTGAAGTTTCATGCTGTCTTTCTTTAGTAAAAATAGAAAATAAGAACCCAAGGTTGAATTTTGTTTAGAAGTCTAGCTATATATTGAACGTTTCTCCTAACTAGCCTTATAATATTGAAAGTAATTGTCAATGGTTGCAAGATCTATCATAGCTCTCTAAAAATTGGAAATCTTTGAATATATCATTTTCTTGATCAGTTCTGATCTGAGAACTGCTTTTCTCCAGAAAGAAGTAAAGTTGTCTTTTCTCATATGTCTATCCTATTTGAGAAATTAAATATTCTATAAAGGAGTAGTGGAATTTGAAAACTAAATTTTGATGTGTTTTACACTGATTGATTATTGCTTGCTTCTTTGTGCTATTGTTGACCATGATGAATAACTCCTAACCAGAGTCCGATTACATACAAACAATTACATGACTATACTGTTTCTGAAGCATTTTGCTGGGGTTGCTTTAAGTTTGAGCCTTTCTTGTTCCTTTCTTAGGAGGATCATGAGGAGGCTCAGGAGGAGTTACCAAAGAAGGGAAGATTCTTCTTTAGTTCAGCTGTCCAAAATTGGGATGCAGAGTTTTATGTAAAAGTTGATGACAACATTAATCTTGACCTTGGTAAACCTTTTCAGATTTATCTGTCTCTCTTCAAAATGCTTTTAAAACATTCACATGGTTCCCAAGAAATCTTCTCTTGCCATATATTTATTTCATTGAGAGAGTTAATATTATCTCAATATGACTCTTAAAACACACCCTAAACTGGTTAAAGTTTGTCAGTTCATCTTTGATTAATATTGACAATTTTTTACAAGTGGTGATATGGTATGTTTTCTCTGTTTTCATCGACTTCTATGCAGACATTTTACTATAATAAGAACAATGAGTTGTTGTGCTATTATTTCATGATTAATAATTATAATTCAACAACTAAGTGGAGAATTGAATGTATGAGACTGTTTCATTCACTATATTCATGTTGAGAGAAAGTTGATATTGAAAATGGAAAACAATATGTCAAATATGATTGAGTGGTGTTCGGAAATAAGGTAGCCAGAGAATAAGGTTAACTTACTTGAAAAGGCAGGCCCATTTGCTGCCTGGTGCTAGTGACAAAATCACGTTTCTTAATTTTGCCCCTTGCTGGCTTTACTGATGAGAATAGAATTAGTAGAGAAATGGAACTGGACTTATTAAACTTAATGCATCAGTATAAGAAAAAGACCATAACAAAGACCTGAAGCTTATGGTTTATAATTTGCCTCCTAAATGTGTTTATCATTTACAATATTTACACCCATTGCAGAAATTAAAGTATGACTTCCATCTCTGCATTTTGTAGAACTTTAACAGTTCTTTATTATGTTTTATTCTGCCCATCAGAAGTGCTGATTGAACTTCTAAAAAGCCGTCGTGATCAAGATAGTGCTTATATTGGATGTATGAAGTCTGGAGAAGTGGTTTCTGAAGAGTAATGCTCCCTTTTTTTCTTCTACTTCATTTTTACCCTGTTTTCTCCTTTACTTTAAATTTTATCTTCTATGTAGTACTGTAAAAGTTTGTACTTGTGTTAGGCATCTTAATCAATTAATGCTGGAAATATTAATTCTTACAATTTAATGGTCTTACCTTTGGTCTCTGATCATGGATATGCACATTCAGTGCTCTTGAAGAAGGAACAATATACCTGGTTTCATCCTCATTCTATGACTAGATCTCCATTCATAAAAGTTATAGTAAGATCTTGAGACTTATTTTCTTATGGATTCAAAATCTCCTCTCTTTCTATAAATATATACTCTTCCCTCAAGGAAAAAGGAATTTGTGCCTTTTTAATATTGGCACAGTGCTTTTACCCAACCACCCACAGCTTCTCTGCCTCTTGGGGCAGCAATGGAGTGAAATAAACATCTGTGCTCAGAGAATTGTATGTATAATCACATGTGCATGTAAAGGGAATTTTTTCGCTACCTTTCTATCTATCATACTGATTACGGTTACATGCTCTTCCCATGATATATTCAGGCAATTTTTTTTGTGTTTGTACTTGAAGTGATTACCACTCACTTTGGCTTGAGTGCTGTATGTGAAGTTTGTAAGATACCCGATGTTCATCAACTACCGCCTCCTTGGTTCTGTCGTTTCTTAAGCTCTCAACCTTATTTATGATTTGTTAGAGATAGATCTGCATTTTCCACCCTCTCAGTTTAGGCAAACAGTTTGGTTGCACTGAAGGATCTCTAGAAGGACATAATTGCATTGCAGCATTAAGCGTATGGAAGCTTTAATACTGTGTATTCCTTGCTACACTTCTGTGATTAGATATTGATGCTTTATGCATTTTAGACCTCTAAGTTGTCTAAATTGTGTATTTATCTAAATCTTTTGCAGGGGAAGGCCATGGTATGAACCAGAATGGTGGAAATTTGGGGATGGGAAATCGTAAGTTTAGCTAAATTTTTTCTTTCCTCACAAAGATGAAGATCTAATTGAATTGTGTTGTTTTGACTATTTAATTGATGGCCTAGCAAAATTTGCTGCTTCTACCAGTCATTTTCTTGACCTGTACTTTTGATATGGGGAATTAAGTGCAGATGTCAACAATTTGTTGAACATGCTTATGGCTTCAACGTCAGTTCCATTTTTCTTATTATCTAAAACTTTCTTCAGGTACTTCCGGCATGCTGCTGGTCCACTTATCATACTCTCAAAGAACTTGGCTCAGTATATATACATTAACAGGTTAGGAAGTCAATGCCTCTCTTACTGTAGTGGTGTTTTTCATTTGGGATATTCTAGTATAACCATTCAAATCATGGGGACATTGCTTTCCTCTGCTAGTGTCAGATATATCTGCTATGCAATAACTTTCTACATGGACAATAAGGCTGAAAAATTCCTTGTTGCCTCAGACAGAGAACTTGTTGTGGTTTTGGCTGAATGTGCTGTGGCTTTAATTGATCCTGCTACGTTTCCTGAGTTATAGAAAGCATCTATACTTCAGTTACTGATCTTGACATTTGTTCAGTGGGTAGTGCCAAAATGATAACTTTTGAAGTTAGTTTTGTATGGCAGACTGTAGTTTGAACGGCTTATGGAAGCTCAAAAAGTATTGATATTTCTTTTTCTGATATTCACAGAGAGCTAAGCTCTGAGAATTTCATTATCATTCTGTTTGCAATCATTTTTCTCAATTTTGAAAATTTCCTTCTTCATCCTCCTTTCTTGTCCATCTGTAGTCCTTTAATTAGACTGATAACCATCCTTGTGTTTTATCTTATCTTGCTATCATGCAGTGCCTCTCTGAAGACTTATGCGCATGATGATACGTCAGTGGGGTCATGGATGATGGGTCTTCAAGCAACTTATATAGATGATAGTCGGCTATGTTGTACTCAATCTAGACAAGGTAATTACGCATACACATACATTGCGTTGTTCTCTTGCTATTTGCCAACTTGTCTTTAGGATGCCTTTTCCTGTAGAATGGGCTGCAAGGGGTAATAATATCCGTTTATAGTGAAAATAGTTTTCCTTTTCTATCTTATGGTTTATCTTTTGGGATGATTTATTCACTTTAATTCCTGCCTCCTCCAGTAGACAACTCAACCTAAAGAGAAACATTAAGCAATCATATCCCTGAGAAAGTAGTGATTATATTATCATGAAAGTGTGAGACTTTTGACATGATTTTGGGATGAAAATGACTGCTAGTTTCGTTACCTTGGTGGGTCTTATTCAAATATTTTGTATTTTGGGATGATAGCTATTATTAATCTGCATGGGACACTCATGAAAAATCTTGTCTTGCAGATAAAGTATGTTCATTAGCCTGAGGGACAAAACTGCTTCAGCAATCAGAACAGATACTCTATCTTGATGTTAGGCTGTGCACTGGCATATGATGATCCTTACTTGAACCTTGATAGAACTTTTGGGATTGTGCAATTTTCTCTGGACACCGCAAATGAAGTATCTTGGGCCAGGATCATTCTTTTTCCATGGAGAGAGAGGCGGCGATTCTTTTGTACCGTATGTGTAGAGTTAGACTGAGTTAGCTTATTGTATACTCGAGAGTTGTTCTGGGTAAAACAGAGGAAAAACGAAATTGGGAAGGTAGTAACGGAAAAATAGGAGGATTTCTCTCGCAGAGGTGTAACACCATTTTACATTTATGGAAGTTGTAAAGAGTTTTAGTCACCCTCACCAGCCATCGAGTTTTACTAGTGCAAAATATGAATGTGACGTCTGGGCTGTTGAACCAGCAGAAAGATTTTATCTAGACATGGCTTTTAATTTGGCGGACTTCCCTCGTTGTTTGTGTACGAGAGAGGTGGTAAAAAATATTAGCTCTGGTGTGAAATTTTCATTTCCAGCGGGGTAGTACGAGGTGTTTTTGGCCCTGAAACGATACAACCCGCGACGACAGTATTGCACTACTCGTGGTCTTGTGGTGAAGAGCTTGTAGGATAGGCAGGGGATGGAAGAACATAACTTTTCCTCTAGTTTCTGGTCTCCGTAAAAGTCTTTTAAGAAGTCAAAAGAAGGGGCAACAAGCTCCCCAAATCATAATCTCAGCGCCTTGACACCAAATTGTCTGCATACCCTCTCATCCTCCCCCCGTGTTGATTCGAGCAGGAGGTCTAACGTCCCAGCCTTGATGCAATCTAATCTTCAGCCCATTAAACCAATTAAACTATTTGAAGCTATCGTCCTGCTTTCGGTAATGTAATATTCTCTTAAAATAAAAATAAAAATAGTTGAATTCTTCTTTATTTTTATTAGTGATAAAATTTATAATTACTATTAAAAGATATGTATAGAGTAAATTTTGTTTGGTGTAATAGTATGTAAATTATACAAATAGATAAATTATATTAGACTAGTTTTGTATCATAAATTCATATTAAAAGAACACTTTAAACTTTTAAACTTTGATAATAGACGAAAAGTTTCGTCCACCTTACTACTAAGCTAACTTCATCTAACAAAAATAATTTGAACAAAGAAGTGGATTTGGTGCACATTTCGTTGCGAGGATAAATTTGTCATTTCATAATTATTATCATTCATTTTTCTAATTTCCAAAAAGAAAACCCCATGAAAATTGAAAGGGAGCAAGCATAGAAAAACTTAAAAAAAAAAAAACAAAAGGAAGGAAAGGGGAAACCTTTCCTCCAGACGGCTGCTGGACTGAAGGCGTTATCCTCTGCCGAAGGTACTGAAGAAGTCTGCTATGCAGCTTTGGCTTATTTGACTTGTCTGAACCTGTTCTCGTACAAAATTCCGCAAATAGCCCTAATGGTCTGGTCGTGTCGCTGCGATCAGCCATGAAGAATAGCAGACGATTAGAACAATGCGTTCAGGGTATATACGGAGCTCAGCGCAAAACAAGGCCAAGCGGGTCAACAACTCTCTCCTCTGCTAGTTGCAGAGGATAATGCAGAAAAACCTCTGCAACTCATAGAATTCACCAATGGCGACAACCTTGTTAAAGTACTACAGGCCCTTACTCCCTTTGCATCATTCCTCAAAAAACCTCTTCTACGAGAGGATCTTCATCAGAGCCCCCGTTTGTGTTAGGAGTTCCCACTCCAAATCCAGGCTTCGTTGTTTCAGTTCAATCGTTAGCGGTAACAATTGTTCGGAATCAGGGCCTCTGGTTGATGATTTCCGGCATACTAAAGAACCAGCGAAGCAGCATCTGTGTCTTTACAATACGATGAGCAAGCAAAAGGAATTGTTTAAACCCAAAGTGCCTGGAAGAGTAGGCATGTATGTTTGTGGTGTCACGGCTTATGATCTTAGCCATATTGGTCATGCTCGTGTTTATGTCTCCTTTGATGTCCTCTACAGGTTGAGTTTCTTTTTGCATTTCCGGTTGAATATTTCAGAATGTGGTTATTATCTTGTAGGTCTCTGAATATTGAAATTGAAGATGTTGAAAGTTTTGATCTTTTTGGAGAAAATTTTGGGTCTTTTTTCTTTTATTGGTATCTTTTGGTTCGGGGAGGTAGGGTGCTCTGAAAATGAAACTTATCAAGTAGTTAGCTTGCACGAGAAATGTCTTTTAAGTTGTTCTATTGCCCTTGTGGCCTATCTGAAAATCTCTGTGCACTGAACGGTAGGACGGATGGATGATTATCTACGGATGCTAAATGGCAGGCAAGACTTGCATCTTGGCGCATGTAAAACTTGTTACTTGAAAGGCTTAAAATCTTCTAAAACGATTCTTTGTCTCCGGACTTGGTGATAATGTACTTGGAAAGCGCCGAAGGGACTTCTTTCACATTAATGTTTTACTGGGACAATATGATTCTAAAACTCTGGGAATAATTGTTGAGAAGTGAAGTCTCTGAACAGTGTTTTTCTCTAATGCTTACTAGCCACAAAAGAGTCAATTGTGTGTTGGAGAAACTGAGATTGAATTTTCATATGTGCTGGTGCATAGTAAGAAATTTTGCTGAGTGATATGTTCAATCAAGCTAATTAAAGTTTCTTCTATGCTTTGTTTGAATATTAGGCAGATATCTCAAGTTCATGGGTTATGAAGTCAATTATGTCCGCAATTTTACGGATGTTGATGACAAAGTGAGTAATGTTCTTAATTTTAGAGCCAAAAAGTATCTGTTGAATCTTATATTCCTGCTTGTACCAGCTTATAATTTATTCAAGTTGGTGGTTCTATTTACCCATTTCGGGTCACCTGTCTGTTATCAGATTTATGAACTAGGTTGATTTTACGATGGCATAATATGAATTTCGGACTATAATTATGCTTCCTATGTTTTGGCTGGTCTGATTTATTTCATTATTTCTTTATATAGGTCATGTTTAAGTCAATAAGATAAGTTACATTTTTGCCCGCTCAACAATGATGTACTTTTAGTTGGCAAAGCTTGAAGTCTAAATTTACTGTTCCAGAATTATGAAGGGAGATGTTTGAGATAGCTGTTGCATAAGCTGAAATATAATTACATCATGCAACTTTATTGGATTGCAAATGTGTAGACATATTACGTTTGAACCTAAGAAGTATTCAGAATTTTGAAAACTTAGCCCAATTGCTTGCTAAGAAGGAAAGTGACGAGTGCACACCTATTACATTGAAACAAATTATATGGAATTGTTATTAAATCATATCTACTTCATTCGAAAATGTTTGTTGCTGAATAATGTCAAACCATAAAATCTGTCTAGTCGTGTTATAATTAGTAAAACAAGAAGTTGCTGTTTTCTGCCTGATAAATGAGGAAAGAAAAGGTTAACAGTGTTCAGGTCTGCTCAATCTCAACCATTAAGTTATATGTATAAGGAAAGGCAGCAGGATAACTATTTAGGGTAGGGGTGGAAGGGAAGTAATTCCAAGAATTGCTTTAGATAATGCAAAGATGAATTTTCCCTAAACTGAGCTAAACAGAGAAACACGGTTTGCACTGAATCCCAACTAGTATGGAAAAACTTAAACGAACTGAGCAATTTTCATGTGTCATTTATTGTGCTTATAGTGTAATTGGACAGTCTTGAGGACAAAGAGGGGTCTGGTATGAATGCGGGACTACTTGACTTGAAATGGCATTGTCGTTTAAGTAATGGTATACACTTTTAAATATGTTTAAAACAGCTTACTATGCTCTTGCTTTTGTCTGATGGATGTTTGAGGATGTTCATTCATGTTGAGGCGGTTTTTATCTTAAAATGGAATAAAAGATGAAAATTTTTCCTGGTTGTTAATTGGATAGACAGCCCAGAAGCTTTTCTATTTTTTTCTAAACAAAAAGAAGCGTAGAAAAAGGAATGGTAAAGCTTATGCAGCTAGTTTGTATATTCTGTTTGATCTGTAATCTGTGGCTTTTGTCTACATCTCTTCTTGATTTTGTTTCTCCTTGTGGACTTGAATACATTTTCGCATGTCAGCCATACCTATTGCAAGTCACAAGATCTGAAGTAAATATCAGATGTAAAAATATGTTTGTTACTTTGATGCAAATACCAACTGCTTGTTACATATGTATGACAGGCTGGCTGAGACTGCAGTTTTCTCTTCTGTAGATAATTGCTAGAGCAAATGAGTTGGGAGAGGATCCAATTGACTTAAGCAGACGTTATTGTGAAGAGTTTCATCATGATGTGGCTTCTCTTAACTGCCTTGCTCCTTCTGTGGAGCCTCGTGTCTCTGATCATTTGCCTGAAATTATTGCTATGATTAAGCAGGTATCACTAACTGGTATTCGATTATTTTTGGCTATCTGTTTCTCTCTCTCTCTCTCTCTCTCACAGCTTCTGGCTAATTTTCAGAAAAGCTTTTTGCATCTTGTTTACAAGTTCCCACTGTTATTTGAGAACCTTGGTTCCTTATTGTAACCTTGCTTCAACTATATTTTGGTTCATGTTTCTAAATCTATAACTTAGGTTTCTTACCTCTCTCAAATTTTGCTTAGGCCATATCCTTGTGCAAATTAGAACAGAATGCTATTAGTCGATTGGATGTCAAAATTTTACTTGTCAGTTTAGGTAGACCCAAAATATTAAGGCCTTCCTGAGTGATATAAATTTGTTTATAAATGGTAAATGCTTTTGGGACCATTTGAGTTTATACCTTACCTTTCATCAAGTGCTGCACTTTGTTTATGGTTCATGATGATTAGGCCATGTGTACCACTTAAAATTCGACCTTTTGATCCCTTAATAATGATGGTTAATTTTTTGTAGTGTGTGGGGTGCATGTATTTCTGTTCCGGGTTTTGGGCGGGGGGGTGGGGGGGTGGGGTGGGGGGAAGTCCTTTCAGTTTCAGGATTAGATGTTTGTGCGGCCTTACTCCACAAGGCAAAATGTTGCTCAGACAAATAAAACAACTACAGGTTTACTGTTGTGTTTAAAACTCATTGTGTACTGACAATACTCTCTCAGGAGCTTCATAGATTGGTTCCTATGGGAGTCAGAAGGAAAAGAATTGATAGGAAAGAATGGAGCAGGGTGGGTTGGAATTCACCAATGGGCTGATTTTTCTGTTTGCAAGTGCTTGCTTGATGATATATTTTTGTATTTGCCATTCGCATTTGTGGGTTCATTTTAAGTTTGTATCTCTCAAGGTAACCCTATGTTGCTTACATTTGTCCAATTTCATTAGAAATGCAAAAGGTTTGATCGCTTTAATATGCTCTTTTGCAGATTCTTGATAATGAGTTTGCTTATAGGATCAATGGTGATGTGTACTTCTCTGTAGACAAGTTCCCTGATTATGGACGCTTATCTGGGAGGAAACTAGAAGACAATAGAGCAGGTGAACGGGTGGCAGTAGACTCAAGAAAGAAAAACCCTGCTGATTTTGCTTTGTGGAAAGTAAGTGGTGGTATCTATTTTGGCATATACTGCAATATTTTACCCATCAGAAAATGAGCTGATATGTAGATACTGCCCACCTCCTGGCCTGCGGCCCTGGGGAAAAAGGGAAGGAAAAACAGGAAGGACTAAGGAGTAAAAAAGAACCATTGAAGATAATTAAGATTTAAGATTATTTTAAGATTTCACCTTCATTTTGCATCTATGCAAACTGAGGAGTAAAAAGTAACCATTGAAGATAATTAAGATTTAAGATTTTCACCTTCGGTTTGCATCTATGCAAATTAAGTACCTCCAGTCATATGCAACAAATAAACAGAGAAAATTATCTTTCAAGGCTTTCCCATTTCAAGTTTCGCCGTTGACAATATTCGTCATTTTTTATTTTTGCAGTCAGCTAAGGAGGGTGAGCCTTTTTGGGGGAGTCCATGGGGTCCTGGAAGACCTGGATGGCATATTGAGTGCAGTGCCATGAGTGCTGCTTATCTTGGTCATTCATTTGACATCCATGGTGGGGGAATGGATCTTGTTTTCCCCCATCATGAAAATGAAATTGCTCAAAGTTGTGCTGCACGTGATAAGAGCAATGTTGGCTACTGGATTCACAATGGATTTGTCACCGTCGACTCAGAGAAAATGTCCAAGTCACTGGGAAATTTCTTCACAATTAGGCAGGTACAGAGTCGTTGAATAGTTTTAAGATGTTTGTTTTTCTGTGTTCAATTTTATTAAATATAATAGAATCTGTCTTGATTCCTCAGACCCTAATCCCCCTTTGCTTATTGTATCCAAGGTTTTAGAAGTTTATCATCCCATATCCTTGAGGCTTTTCCTGATCGGAACACACTATCGATCTCCTATCAATTATTCAGATGTACAGCTTGAAAGTGCATCTGAACGTGTATATTACATATACCAGGTATTTAAAATGTCACCCTGTTCAATTAATAAGATGAAAATTTCCTTTATATTCCTTTATATTACATATATCAAGTGCTTATAAGAATATAACAGGAAGGATAAAATGTAGAAAAGTCGAGAAAAGAAAACAGGCTGCCTATTGAATATGCTGAAGTATTCTACATATGGACAAGGAATTTACCTGATACCTGTTAAATTCAATTTTTAGAATTTTCATTCTTCAATTGCCGGACAGCCTTCTGTATTATGGGAACTAAATGCTTGCTGGTTTTGTTTCTTGGTTTTCTTTTCCCTCCTGCTGTAGTTGGTTTAAAATAGCGACAGATTTCCAACTCCGGTTTCTTTCTTGGTTGCAGACGCTTCATGATTGTAAAAATGTTCTGGGTGCACATGATGAGATAAGTTGGGGAGATTCCATTCCACCAAGAACAGAAAGTTGCATCAATAAATTCAATAATGAATTTTTGACTTCATTATCAGATGATCTTCATACTCCTGTTGCATTGGCTGCTATGTCTGACCCTCTGAAAGCAATTAATGATCTCATTCATACTCGCAAGGTATGTTAGGTTAAATGGCATAGTTGAACTTACTTTGATTTTAGATACTGATTGGCTTTACTTTAGGATATATTAATCAGTAACATGTGGTTGATGTCTGGAAAGTCCGTATTCAACATGTATAAACTATATTCCCCTTGTCCAAAATTGTATGTCCACCTAATTCAAAAATGAATAAAAAAATAGACATTCAATTTTAGACGGAGGGAGTAATAAATTACTTATCCCACACGAAAAACTATTGCATGGAACACAACTGCGTTGCAACTGAATAAGACTTTATTACAGTGTACGTGATGCTAGAATATTAAGATTTTTTCATTGGAAATCTGGCATGGGTGTTTCCTGGAAACAGTTCTTAGTTAACCCGGCTTATTGAAGATTTTTGTCAAGAAATTTACATGAGTGTATACACAAGAAAGCTGCAAATACTTTTGTCAAATATTCTAGTTATATTTGATGTATAAATTAACATTCACTGGAATGAAAATGATTAAGTCCAATGTGGTCCAGTTTAAACCTGGACTGAGCTTTTTTTTCCTTTTTTACCTTGGAACTCTAAGCCCAACTATTACCAAATCTATTCTATAGTTCTTTTTGTTCTGAGTAGATTTCCAACCCCCGTTATACATGTATCCTTGCTTCTGATGTTGTAGTCAAGAAAAGTATTTGACATTGGCCTTTCGTTAACCTTTTTCCATTTTTATTTCTTCTCTGATCATGAAATTTGGAATGACTTTGGTTTCCCTTTCAGGTTTTCAGTTTGTCTGACACTATTATTGCCACTTAAAGTGAAACTTTTCTTTGATTAATCACTTGCAAATGCTTTATGCAGGGAAAGAAACACGAATTGCGATTGGAGTCTCTTGCAGCTCTAGAGAAGGCAATTAGGAATGCTCTGACTGTTCTAGGCCTCATGCCTACCAGTTATACGGAGGTATATAAAATTGATTTCTTTTTTTCTTTCCTTCTATTTTCAGTGCTGTTAGAGAGTATCACTTTGCTCATTGTATGCCAGCTTGGCATTTGAACACAGGTGTCAGTTTTGTGCTCCATTTCTTGCAATCTGAAATTCATTTCTCAACCTTTAGACCAGCTACTTCCAGACCTATGGATGTTGCCTTCTGTTACTCAATTCCTCACTATTTCTGTGCTTAGCTCTATGGAATTCAGTATGTTCTTTTCATTGTCCAGGCTTTGCAGCAGCTTCGAAAGAAGGCATTGAAGCGTGCAAATTTGAGTGAGGAGGAAGTTCAATATAAAATTGAAGAAAGAAATACAGCTAGGAAGAACAAAGAGTATGAGAAGTCAGATGCTATACGGAAAGATATGGCTGCTGTAGGTGTTGCTCTGATGGATAGCCCAGATGGTACTACATGGAGACCAGCCATTCCACTTGCATTACAGGAGCAGTTGGTCACATCAACTTGAATCTCCAACCTGCATCCTTGGCGTTAACCTTTAACTTTTAAACTGAGTGGAAAATAACTAGACCTGGTTAATTTTGCTATATATAAAATTTTTTGGAACTTTTTTTTTGAATTCATATTAGGTTGTAGATTTCGGAAATGGGTGTAAGGAACGTATTGAATTAGTGCTGCTAATATAATTTGGTTCATTTGCCGCAATCTTTGTCTGGACTTGGTTGCAATCAGATATCTTCTACTTCAGCTGCACAATTGGTATGTTTTCTTGTTTGCTTTTGGTTTTGTGAGAGATGCTGTGCGGTTTATGCCGTACTTGATTTGCTAAGATCATTATTCCTACTAGTATCATCACTAAACCAAGTCGCTATCCAATTTTCTACTGTGTTTTCGTGTGCGCATTAACTCACCAGTGTGGATATAGTGGACAAATTGAACAGAGTTATAGATTGGCTTGCTTTCTCTTCCTTTTGATTAATACTATCAAAGGAAGTCGCGAATTAGATTACCATGAAGGAATTAGGAGTATAAGAAGTGGAGTTTAATCTGCGAGACTGGCACAACAGATGTATTTGGTTCATGCCCAGAAATTGGAACGGGGATGCGTCTTTCTATCTATTTACAAGCAGGAACAAGAATGGTCGGAATGTCTACAAATACAACGGAGAAAGGAGCAACAACTACTGGGTCTGACAGGTTTACACGTTTAGGCTCCATGGGAGGAATCATTCCGGACCAATCTACAGCAAGTGCTTTCCCATTCAGGAGCACTGTTTGGCTGCGTATATCACCATCTTGCGGCGTTAGGTGATATTCTTCTCTCATAGTTGGACCATATTCCAACGTTGCAAACTTTCCTTTCCTGTGCTGTGAAAACTGAAGTGTCCATGTATTGTTTAAAATGGCATTTGCAACCGAAAGACCAACTTGCACAGTAGTATTGCTCTCTAGGTTGATCAAGAGCACTGTAATTCCCGACTGCAGAAGAAAAACCAGTGAAACTTCTTTGAACTAGAAATTTGATTAAGAGGAACAAGAACCCAGACACAGACAGGTATTTGATGGAGTACAATTTTACTGGAATCTTCAGGTTATCCTTGCGTAGAGCATAATTTACTTACAGATCTTTTTGAGCAATGAGCATAAGCACGTAGCCGTTTTGTGCCAGTCAAGCTTGCTGATAAAACGTTTCTTCCCATTAAACGATGCCAAAGCAGAGCACTGCATGAAGAAGTAGATGTAAGAGGCTAGCAAACCAAATTAAAAAGCGATTTCTGAAACATTCTACGGGGAAAATCTCAAACTTATGTGCTTATAATGTTTAAAAACCTCAAGTTTTCAAAGCATAACCACAAATTTTGGGAAGCGATATTGCAACACTTCCATAAGATATAGAGGATTGCCTGTAGTAATCAGGATTTGGGACATATGTTGCTGTGTTGAGAAGACCATAGTTTCCACCAATCAGCGTTTGTCTACAGTAAGTTTTGGTGTCATAAGAGGATGACATGCCAAGCTGATCCAAATACCTGTTTGATTGTGTCGAAAAACATTTTCAGGAGACTTGATTAAAATGTTCAATACTAGAGGAAAACATTGAACATCAGGTCAAGTTACCAAAAGCTAAATACAAATGTATTAGTAACTAGATTGCGCCCACTGTTATAAGCCCCTCCAGCCTCACCAACCCATGCTGTTGTTGAGGTTCCTGAATTCTTGAGTATCCTTTGAAGATTGATGAATGAATTGGAACCACCATCTAGATATAGTGGATTGAGTATCTTGTCAACTAGGTGATCATCAACACCTGTATGTGAGAGGTGCGTTTCACTTAGAATACAGCGTATTCTTGAAGGAAGAGCAGTCAGCAGTCAACCAAAGGAGAAAAGTTGTAATCCAGTGCAAAAAGTGGCACTATGACATGGATATACCTGGACCAAGGTTATAAATGTGGTGTGTAACTACTTGAAGAGAGTTGGATGTTTCACTAATAAACTTTGAGAACCAACCAGCATCAAAAAACCCTCCTGGCCCAAGGACTAATGGCTTGATCTGGAATTCTCTGTAGATATCCTGAATCATATTATGAAGCTTGGTAACATCTGATGCATAATGATCAACTGGAACACTAGCTCCAATTCCATTGCCACTCAATTCATTTCCTGATATAACAACATATTTGTGTCAGATCCAAGAAATGGCCTATAGAATAGATAGAAGGCTGATAAAGGCTTTCTGATGTATTCAGTAGTGATTTTGTCAAATCCAAGAAATGGCCGATAAAAATGACCAGAGTTTTTGCTACTGTAATCTGTAGCAATCTGATGCCTATTAAGTGAACTTTTTTAAGTAAATTGTAGATAGGAAAGGCCAGAAGAATCTGAATGCTTTATAATCATACTTCTTAAAAGACATCAGCATCAAAAGAAACTAGATTCTTATTAGAAAAAACATCAGCAACCAGAGAGGTCAATTTTGTCTTCTGCTGCAATAGCGGTTGAGAAAGATTTATTACCGAGCTCCCAGCCATGGATGGTATAATTCTTTCTGACAGTGTATCTTATTAGAGACTCTGCATTGCTGGAGTTCCAAGGTCCTATAGTAGAGCCGTCAGAACCTATTTTTCTTCCATATAATGCACTCAATCCAAAGATGACCTTCACCCTGATATATTTCGAAGAAAAACAAGAGAAATGAGCAAGACTAGAATATATATGAACCAGTGACTATGTTTTACTAGGAGATACTTGTCTCAATTAGAAAAATTGAAATTCTTTCTGTACTAGGCATAAACATAATGAGGATGAAATGGTGAATTCAGATTTTACCCTGCTATTTTGAAGAAAGTGTTAAGTTCATCCCACCGTGACATGGATAAACAACCTTCAGTGAAGCCAAACATCTCTGTGCTGCTCTTAACAAATTGGTTGCATGGTTTATGATCACCTGCATTTTGGTAGATGACTTTGTCTTGCAAGGTTCCACCTAGTCTGATTTTTAGGGGAGAAAAAGCTGCAATCAACTTAAGCTTTGTTAGAATTCGAAGGCAGAGAGATAACACAAATACATTTGACGCTTGAAATTACTGTAACTCGTACCTCTGACAGCATTTAAGAGAATCTTGTTGTTTAGATCCTATAGAAAGAGTCGAAACAAGAACATTAACTTAAGGGAATATGAAGACAGCAGAAATTGATTGGCATCACATTCTTTATCAAAGTGCAAAACCAGAAGAACTTAAAGAACGAGTCAAACAACATATTCCACCACCATTAAGCAACATTGCCGCAGCATCAACAAAAACAGGAAGAATGAAGAGTCAAAAGAGAGGTAACCAGATTGAGAAGCGAAGCAGTGCCCCAGCTACAAGTTCCATAGTCGCATTTTTCAGGCGGCCACCAATCCATTGTAGCACAAATGAAGTCTTCATCTGTAGTAGCAATTGAGGCAGAACCATCTATGTATACAGTGCGCTGAATGATATTCTTGGAAAGCACCTGGTTTGAATTTTGGCTCGCCGAGTAAAGCCATAAACACAACCCACAGATATTCAACAAAGACGCCATTTCATAAATACGCGAGTTTAGAGGAAACTCAGTCTTCGAGGAACCCATATGAGCGAGTGCAATATATGCCGAGACCTTGATCAATGATTGAGGGAGCAGTTGTAGAAACAAAAGAGACTTCCTCTCCTATGGATAACGAAAGCAGAGCTGTTGGCCTGAAATGGGATGTTCTCGAAGGTGAAAATCGTATTCAATTCTCAAGATTTCTGCATCTTCTGCTGCTCTGCTGTCTATTTTGTTTGGTGGAAAGCCATTCTCAAATTCAGAAACTGCATAGGGATGTAACCTCTTGTGTATTCAGAAATATGCTGCAACAATGAGTTTACTGGGGCAGCCATAGCTTTTTTCTGCCTGTAATAATACTAGAAAACAACGAACAGCAAGTAGCAAGCTGTGTCAACTGTTGCGAATTCATTTTAATAATTGAAAAACTTGTTGAGATGGGAAAGAAGAGGGATAATTGAGGACTATTTAACTAACAATTGATTCAACAACTACTTAGTAGTATTACAATAGACAAACAAGTGGAATTGAGTCAGGCGGATAACGAATCCTGCCATCTGTTTCTTGTTTTCTGGGTTGTTTGTGGAGAGGAGTTGTGAAAACTGACACTTGTGGTATAAAAGAATTCTCAATGTGAATTGTTTTGAAAACGAGTTAGGATCATTCTATGATCAAAGCTTATGCAAAGCATCATAGAATCGGTTTGTCATTTTCATGTTGAAATAGTATGTAATCCATTCCCTATTAATTTGTCAATGCCCATTGGTTTGAACTTTCCAAATAGAAAGTCATCTCTTGCCGTCTTCCTCTGAGCTTTTAAATATTGGCCGCATTCTTTGTTTTCAAGCAAAATTTTAAAATTTTCTTTCGACTTTATCCTCCATCAATTAAGACAATAATGCCCCATAAAAAAAAGGATGATTATTTTTAAACCCATTAAAAGAATGATAAAAAAGTCTTTTTAATTTTAAATTTTATGGACGTGAGCACTTTTTAATATTGATAAAAAAAAGTCATATTATGGATACTATTTTGAAATAGAGTAATAAAGATTCACCTATAGGATTATTAGGATATAACATGAGTATATTGCATTTCTTTCAAAACATATTCAAAGAGTAACATTCTCAATATTAATAAAGCTTTACTTAATCTATTAATTTTTTTTGGTATATTTAGAGAAGAGCGAGCTTAGAATTTATTGTTCAATAAAAAAATACTATAGCCAACTAAGCTACTATCTTAGGAGTTGTCAATAGGTTGACTAGTTAAGTTAAATTTTTAAAAAAAGAAAGAAAGAAAAAGACTACTAGTTAAGTTAAAGTCTCTAAGTCTATCATTTTTTTTAATAGGAGAGGTGTTACATTATTAGTAAAAATTATATAATTATCAATTATAACACAAGTTACTAAAACAGAAATGAAACCTTAATAAATGAGAAAATGAGCCCTATAAGAAAGAAGCAAAACCTAGCTGAACTCCCAACTAGGGGTGTCAACGGGTGCAAACGGGTCCGGGACACCCTGTCTCGGATCCGGACCTGATTTACCCTTATCGGTACCTGACTTGACCCATTTACCCGACGGGTCTAAATAGTATGGGTTCAGATCCGATCCTATATGGTCTCTAGTCGGGTCAGATAAATTCGATAACGAATTATGATATAAATTTATAAATAAT
Source organism: Rauvolfia tetraphylla (assembly GCA_030512225.1). NCBI lineage: Eukaryota > Viridiplantae > Streptophyta > Magnoliopsida > Gentianales > Apocynaceae > Rauvolfia > Rauvolfia tetraphylla. Next base: position 7,799,448 of record JAJQKT010000013.1, read on the forward strand.
TGACCATTAGATCAGACACATCTAACGATTATAAAAAATTAAAGTATATAAAATATTTATTATTTAAAATTTATTCGAATCCCGAATCTATCAGGTCAAGAATTTTAGGTACCGTACCCGGTAAAAAAATGTATTATCGAATTCGAATCTGAATAAATAAATATAAGTATTATTCCGAACTCAAAATTATCAAATCGGGTCTAAGTAACACCCGACCCATTAACAACGTCTCCTGAGTCTATAGTTGAACATGGGGATTATTATTATTTATCCTACCAAGAATGGATAAACGACAACCAATACGGGTAGTTGTCTACAGAAAAAGGCATTGTCTGGTTATATTATCCTATCCCCAAACATGAAAGTTATGCGTATTTCTTTAATAGTTTTACATAATTAGATAGATGTCTTGTTAATTTAAATAATTGAAGAGCTAAGCTAAAAACAGCGAATAATCTCTGCAGAATAAATAATTATTCTTTATTATGAGTTCTTAACAGTTGTATTTGATTGCCAGAGGGTCGGCCGTTCAACATGTATTGAGATCCCTGGTAAAAGATCAAAGTCCAAATGTTAATCTTCTGAGAATCTGGTTGATGACGGAATAATGCATGCTTTCAAGTTTCATCTCGGGTAGCTAGTCCTTATCTATACGGTTCTAGTCAAGGGAGGTGGTGGGCACTGGGCATACCTGGTTCAAATACTATCTAGTCCCCTATTCATTTAGGTTTGTCATTTGCCCATTGCTTTGAACTTTCGTAACAGAAAGTCAGTGTCTTGCTTTGCATCCTCAGTCTGTGTTTAGGCTCAGATTCTTTCCAATACTTTTGTATGACACCTTGGATAATACTACCAATTATTTTTATTTATGTATTCTAAACTAAATAAGATAAATTTTAAATTTCAAAAAATAAATCTTAAAAATCTTAAATCTTAAGTCCAACATGGGGATTATTATTTGTCCTACTACGAAGAACGGCTACAGGACGAATAATAGGGGTAGTTGTCTACTGATAACTATATGTATTGATAATCAAAACCGTTGTCTACTGAAAGTCAAAATTTTCTGAGAATCTTGTTGATAATGGAATGCATATGCTTTTTCCTCTTGGGTACCTAATCCCCATCCACTACTATACGGTTCTACGTTCTAGTCAAGGGAGGTGGTGTGCATCCAGACAGGTTGATCAATTTTCTTTTTTCAATATTTTTATCTGAAGATTATATATTTGATTCCTTCAAAATTAATATTATCTCGAATAAAAAAAAAAAGATGTCCAGAAGGTAGCCAGAATACTTTTTCTACGTATCTAATTAGTAGTAGTAATATTGTTAGATTCTTCCCATAATGCATTTCAAGAAATCTTTACAAAGTCCCCTGCAGGGCAACCATGCAGTTAATTGACCAACATGCATAGCTCCGGTAGACACTCAGGAGTCCCAAAGATCAATGAATGCAGTTGTTGTCTTTGTCTTTGTTTTCAGAGAAGGGAAAATAAATAAGCAAATCAAGACTCCCATGAAATCGTAACGATATTACCAGCATATATGGTATTATGGTTTTGAAAAATCTCATGAAATCCTAAAACCTATGGCTATCTAATCTAAGATTACACCCCCGGCCCCATAAGTTTCTGTATTAGGAAGGAACATTGATTAGCTTCAGCACTGCGCTTCTGAGAAAATGGGATTGAAGGGAAACTGGGAGTTCCAGGCGTACTTGAAGACGTAGCCTGAAAACGGTGCGACTAATGAACCCGCTGGGAGCCTGCATTCTTTCTCTGCTACCACCAAAACTTTTGGGTCAATTTTCTCTGCGGTTTTGAATCCTTTGCATGACAGCTTGACATTCGCTTGAGGGCACGGACACGCATTGAATAGCGTCACTTGGAACTCCGGCTTTCCGCCGACAATTGCACCGGTGTTCGTTTGCTCTACCAAAACGTCATTTGCAGAACATTGCGGTGCTCCAGAAATGCCTGCACAATAAGTACCATTGAATGGATTACTTATAATACATACATAGTATTCACGAATCGACACATTCCACCCTCTTTTTACCTGATTAATGCATTATACGTACACAACAAAAACTAATAACTTGATATGTTTGTCTGAAAATGAATGTCCGATTTCATGAGTGGAACGAAATTGAACAACGTAAGAGTTAGAAAGACAACAAAAACGTAAGGAGATTCTTGTGCTACGAACCTTGAATCACGAGACCAAGAAAGGCTAGTACGCCAAGGTAAAGAAACTTGAGAAGGGGGGCTGCCAAGGCCATTGTTGATGACAAGTTTTTGCAGATTATTGGGCTTCACATAATAAACTATATAGTAAGTAGGATTCATTCAATAAGGAATTGAATGGTTGTTTGACACACGCTAATAACTACCTTAATGATTTCATTATTATTGGGAAGAAAATAAATTGCAGATTTTCTTGCCTTTGAAGGGAAACAAATGGAGGTATGCTGTAAAATTCAAGGGGAATTTACAGTTGAAATGAGTCATTATTACCAAAAAAAAAAAAAAAAATGTCTGTCTTCTACTCGTATTGGTTTCCACTTTTTTTTTTCCCTTTTTCCTTTTTGATAAAACCTGTTTTACATTTTATACCGTCTTATTTCCTACTTTCCTTTCATTTTGCATAATTATAATTAACTACAATATCTATTCTTTTGATATATATCGGTACCCTAATATTTTCGGCCAACACGTTAACCACTAGGTATTATTTTTCTTGCTTGATTGCCTGCTTGAAACCCCCTCTATTTGGAATTATTTGTTGCTTTAAGGCTTTTCATTTGTAAAAATAAAATTAGATAGAGTTTTTGTTTAAAAAATAAATTGTTTATAAAAAAAACTAAACTCTAATTAAGTTTCTAGGCAAAACCTTATCCAAATACATCCAATTGTCACTAGATGTAGATGAACAATACACCTCCCCTAGAAACGTATAACAAGTTTTCTCCTCGGCTTGAGAAAAAAGAATTGGATTTGAAATTATATATATGGTATAGAATTCTAATAAATAATATAGATGACAAAAGGTTCCTAAGATCATCAAATCAATTAGACTATGATTATGGTGTATTTGGATTATATTTGATTGTGAGAGTTTTGTATTAGATTCAGAGAAAGTAAATTTTTTGTAAGAGAAGAATTGAAACTCCAATTGTGTAGTTAGTTGGGTCAAATACTATTTAAATTAGTCTTTTTTTTCTTCATTCTTAAAAATGAAAAAGAAACCAGTTGTACTTATAACCAAGATATTCTAAATCCTAAGATGAAAATTTCTAACCAATCTTGTTCTTGTCTTATACTAACTAAGAAAAAAGACCAAAGAACCTCTTCATTCTATTCATAAAAATATAATTCTATAAAGAATTGAATTTCAATAAAATAAATAAATTAACAACTCAATTTAAATAATTTCTAATTAGCTAAGTAGAAAGTAGAAAGAGAATAGAATAGAAATTCTATTTTATTTCATTTTAATAATTAATATATTAAAATATTAAAACATTTTAAAATTAATAATTAATTTATTTTTTCAATTTATTTTATTAAATTTCAAAAAATATATATAATATGGTTTAAGTTAATATTTATTTTTTTAATTTATTCCTAACCACGATTGACATAATTGACGTGAATAATCTTAAAACTGAGCACTAAATGCTTGTTATTCTTTTCCATAAACCCACGGCTTAGATATGTGTAACCGTGGACGTGAGTTTAAATCCATTAATGCCTTCCACTCTTTCTCCATTGCCAATCTCGTCTTCAGGTAATTATTGCGCATTCGCGACAACAAATCTTTAGTCAAGAAGGAGATGTTAATTAACATCAAAATCTTATTTATTAGTGGACCATTCATATCAGATATTTGCCAATTTTCTTCCTTTCCAATGGGGAACCAAAAGAAAACACTCAACCCCACCCAGTAGCTTATGTTCATAGCTTCAAGCCACCCCTTGCCCATAGCCGTATTCCTACTAGAGAGCGAAAAATGTTGCCGGATACAGAAGCAGTAATGGAATCCTACAGTTTCATTTCCTCCTTTTTGCTGGAGGCTGTGGAATCTCCTCATCCTCCTCTTCCTCTTCCTCTTCCTCCTCTTCATCATCGTCGTCATCGTCGTCGTCATCGTCGTCGTCATCCTCATCCTCCTCTTGATCCTCTTCCTCCTCATCCTCACCATCCTCCTCACCTTCACCATCACCGTTGGCTTGTAGATCGCCTTCAACACCTCCCTCAACCCCATCATCAGCCACTTCACCGGAAATTCCCTCTTCCTCCTCCCCAGCATCATCACCCTCATCCTCCTTTTCATTATCATGGTCCTCATTGTCTTCCTCAGTTCCACTGGCATCTTGATTCTCGTGGTAAGGCTGCTTTTCCATGTAATCAGCTATTGGCAGCCTGTGAAACAATGAAGGCTCTTGATTCTAGTTCATTTTTGGAAGAAAGAGCAGAAAAGTAGAGGAGAAGAAACCAACCTTTGCAATTGGCTTGGCTGCCTACAACACTCGAGAATGCCATTTGGCGCAGCTCCCATCTAAACAGTGAGAAAACAGAGTGACAATTTATCTGAAAATGTCTCCCATAAAGTACCAATCAAATCAGCAATCACTAAAAGCAAGGAAAGTCAAGCAGTGACATAAAGTAGAAACTTCCTAGCACACTGATAATGACACTGTTAAGTTAGAAACCTCCTACCACACTAATAATGGCACTGCATAAATGGCATGCAAGAAGTGAAGAGATTAATTAAGTTATAAAAAACTTACAATAAGGGGGTAAAAGAAAAGTCATTTTCTGCAGAAATATGTTAAGAGAAATATATGTGGAACCCTATCATATGTCGTTTCAGGAAGTGCCAGTAACATTGCGTGGTCCATCCCTAATCTTTCACATGACCTTAAATTGCATGATATGGTAACCAATTGCCAAAAAAAAAAAAAAAAAAAAGGAGATTAACACATAAAATCTTCTTAAATATCAAGTGCAGATGGAATGCATCTCTCCACATAGGATAGAAACAAAAGTTCAGAAAACTATTGTTAATGCACCAAAAACAACAGATTTCTTATTCAGAACCGAGCAGGGTAAGGATCCTAAAGCCACCCAGGCAATCAAAGGATTCATATCCCAGGTTGATAAGACTACATTATCCATACCACTCTCAAAGTTGTCAAAGCATTGCACAGAGCCTAAATTTTCAGAGAGTACATTGGCAACAGTCTAGTTCAATGACAAGAAATACTGCAAAACTCAAAATCTTAAAAGCAGAGGATCGTGAAGAAAATAAGCAAATATCCAAAGCTATAATTCATCTTGAGTTAGTCATTCCATAGTTGTTTGATAATTTACCTCCACCAAGAATAGATAGTGGCTAAAGCTTTCTACAATCCTACAATAAAGAAAAAGATTTACAAATGCCCTCTGACAGTCCACTACTCTTTCTTGAGAAAATAGTAAAATTGCATGTCAAAGAAATTGAAAACGGTGCTTGACTCGATCATATTATGCTGTTTAAAATAATAGTCAATGCTGCCTGCTTTTACCCCTCCAAGTTATGCTTTGCCTTTGTTATGATATTATTAAGCCTTCCTTCATTTTAATGCGACTGTCAAAAACATATACCAGTGTATATGATCTCCATACGAAAGGAAGCTTCTCTTTGGTTGCACATTATTAACACAGTAGTTGTCATGAAAAAACAGTCAGAATTTGCTCCTTTTATGATTCAGCTAAAACAAGGTAGCTATTATTTTTTAGTTATCTCATACTAAAGAATCTTGATTCATGCATACTTCAGGGATTGTACATACGGGTGCACAAAGTTCTTGAGAGAAAGCTAGAATCAAGATGAATTACTTTTAATGTAATTTCCTCTTTTTCTCTTCATTTTTCACATACAGAACTTTGAAGTTTCCAACCCCACAAAGAAGTAAAATCCAAGTATGCCCCTTTAATATCCAAAATCAATTGAAAGTTCCCTCAGTCTCTCCTATTTTCTTCAAATGTCTTAGACACCGAACCAAAATATCTAACGGACACATGAATATGATCAAAAGACCAAGATCTGAGTATCACAAGTACTTTAGACAATTCCACAGCCACGCAACAAAAACACTCTATCGCTTTGTGTCTTGAGTCTCATGACCTTTTGAAGCTTAAATCCAAGAAAGGCATCTCACAGAAAAGTTTGAACAACATACTCAGCAGAAACTGGTCCCCAGTACCAAATCCAGAACAGCCTGCATCCAATTATTTTCTCTTAGAGATGTCTATAAGAAAAGAATCTATGTCATCCATCCTTTGACTCCTCAAAATGTGCTTGAGTACTTTCCTGATAATTTTCTTTTATAAACGTCCTTCACTATGCGTTTGCTTTCTCCTATTGAATCTAAGCTCTTATCTAAGCATTCTTACTTATTTCAGGATTCTCCAAAGTAACTTTCATGCTTGGACTTAATGGTACCAATTGAAAGGCACCCAAGATATTCATCACAAACAGCACATGCCCAATAAGTGGCCATGAATTTCCCAAGATTGGTGAGTCAAAATATAGGAATTACCAAAATGGTCTTCATTCTAGGACCAATATGCCACACCAATGTTCAATTTGGTTCCTATTGAACAAGATCTAACATTGACTTTTTATTCAAGGGTAGAGCTCACATTATTCATTGATGATTTTCACATATGATTAGCGACATAAGCAATAAAAAGAAATCAACTAAGCTAAGTCCGTTTCCATTACCAACAGCACAGTGGCAAAATGAAAGAACAAAAATTCAAATATTTCTGCTTTCCCATCAAGAGAACCAACAGATGAGCACTGACTATTCTAGGGATAAAATTTGAACAGAATTAGAGCAACATGTTTTGTATTGATGGCATACAAACCTGGAAGAAGACAACAGATTTGAAGGAAAAATAAGCTAAAGTAACAATTGCAGCATAAGTCAGTCCCAACAAATGAATTGTTAAATTTTAATAAAAATTCGAATTACTCTTATTTGATGGAGAACTAATTCAAATTCTTTGCAGCCTTGAGCTAGTTTGACTGCAGGATTTGCAGTGGAATAAATGTAAAGGAAAAAGGATCTATATCTTTGAAAGCTGCCTCCAAAGTGGAAAGAAGAGAAAAGAAGAGAAAAGAAAAGCTACTATTACATATGAAATACCAACTTTGCCTACATAGCCACATACACACGGTCTTCTTTCAACTCAAAAGAGCTATACACTGGCATCTAACCCACTAAAACACATTTCTTTCCAATTTCACTACATCAAACTTTCTTTCTTTCTTTCTTCTTTACTCTGATAACTCAAGTTTTCTCCTATATTTTTCTCTGCTAAACTCTTAAAGCTAGCATTATCTGTGCGCTTGTGTAGACATTGACATTCTAGAAAATCAGAGCCCAGCTTTCCGAACCCCACACCATAAGCAACCAAATTCTACACGAAGAATGAACTACAATAAAGGAAAGCTAGGTTCAAGATATCAAACAAACAAATAGTTTTTAATACCAAACAGCATAAACAAATCCTTGAGACCCATGTAGTAAAAATCCAAAATTTGATATAGATATTCAAGAAAAGACAGCAAGAAAGGACGAGGGTTCAAAGGAAAAGTTTGTGATACCGTTAAGAGCAGGCAGGCAAGGGATTTTGCAACAGCTACTGAAACCTCAAACCCCAGAGCGGCCATGGTGGAGTTCAGTAGCCTATCCATAAATACAATATCAGAGCAGAGGACCTACATCTACAAGCCTAATCCCAAAAGCCTAGGGAAGCCAACGAAGACAATTATGCTTATCTAAGGGCACTTTGCTACTGAATTGTACGTGAGAATACTAGAAGCTGCTGGGATAAGCAGAGACAACTATAGGTAGCTTAAAACCCTAGCACCCTTTCCAATTTGGGGGGTTTATCAAATCAAAACTGAAGCAGTAACGATTATTTGCAAGATTCTTTCTTTTTTTTTTTGGTTTTGTTTTTTTTTTTTTAATTTGGGAAGGATTTGAACTTCTTCCTTTTTTTTTTTTTAAATGGGATTGAACTTCGAAAAGGAATATTTCTTGACTTGAAATTAGACTTAGACACAATTTTCCCAAAAATTATAAGGGGGCGTCAGAAAATTTCAGGAGAAGATGCGGAATCTATAGTATTTAGATTGCAACTTAAGTAAGTATTTTTTTAAAATTGTTTTACCAGAATTTATTTTAAATTTTTATGAGAGAAAAAAATAAAGAATATTTAAATTTGGTAGAATCCAAATACTAAACCAATTTGGGAACTTACCACTATCCTTTGAGACTAGTAGCCCGGAGACTTCACCCATTGATCCCATTTTTTTCTCTCTCTCTTTCTTCCAAGAATATCACTTTGTTATATTATATTAGAAATATAATAGTCAAAACATCAACACTAAAAGTACTTCCCCTCGACTATTTATTAGGGTGTATCTTGATTAATTTTATTGCGAAATTTAATATAATTAAATAAATAAAAATATTTATTATTTACTTATTTTTTATTTATATCAAATAAAATAGATATATATTTATTTATTTACTCTCTCTCCTCCTTTTCTCTATCTCTTAAATTAAAATTATATTTTTTAAAAAAAATAAATTTAGTGATGAAAATCTTAAAATAATATAATTTCATTTTAGAACTACAAAAATGGGGGGAAATGAATGCCGAATTCAAATATAGAGAATATAGTGATAATAAATTAAATTGGGAAAAAATAATGTAAGTCACCATTTGGTATGAATGACGCGTTTTTTTTTATTTTACATAAGAAATATTGTTATACTAAGAAGAGAAACAGCATTTATGACGACTTAGTATAGGAACATAAACGTCCCACTTGAGGGGGAAAGTCATAAAACTTGGTTGATTGATTCAAAATATAAGATTTTTTATTTTTTTAAAGGTGTTTGTTTTTTTATGAATTTTAAAAATTATTTCTATAATAAATATTATTATATTATTTTTTAATTATTTGAATTAAAAATAATATGTAAAATAATTTTTTAAATTATCTTAATTATTATAATTTAGTTTCACAATTTATATTTTAATATTTTTAATTTATTATCTTTAGGATTGTCAATGGGTCGGGTCTTACTCGAATCCGACCCGATAATATCGAGTTCGGGATAGTATTCAAACCCATTTATCAGGATCCAGACCCAGGCCCGATAGTACATTTTCAAAACGGGTACAGGTACGGTAAATAAAATTTCAAATCCGATAGACTCGATTACCCGATTAAATTTTAAATAATAAATATTTTATATACTTAAATTTTTTATAACTGTTAGATGTGTTTGATCCAACAGTTAATTATCTATAAATTTATATAAAAATATCTTATCGGGTCTACCCGAACTTTACCCTATACCCTATAGGGTAGGGTACGGGTCCATTATATTTGGACCCGTTAGGTAATCGGGGCCGGGTCCGGTACCAATCGGGTCCTGGTCTGGGTCCGGAACAGGGTATCCCGGACCCGTTTGGACCCGTTAACACACATAATTATCTTTAGAACAATCTATAAAAATAGTTCTTAAATTATGTTAATTATTACAACTTAGTCTCATAACTAATATTTTAATATTTTTAATCTATTATCTTTATATATTTTAATATGCACAATTTAAAATACCATTAATATAGTAAAGGCCGATGAAGATATATATTTGCATTTCATGTACTCTATTGGTAGAGGGATTAATCCATCTATTTAAGAGTTTTCTCTCTCAAAATTTATAGTATATGCAATTAGAATTGAGGTTTTTTTTTAATCGAGTAAAACTAAGTTAGATAAAACATCGTGAGAAAAAAAATACACATATTTCTCAAATACTAATTCTTATTTTATAGGATTTATCATTTTTATTTGGGTAAAATGATAAACCTCATAGGAGCATGAATTATGATTTAAGAAACATGTATTTTTTTCCTCTCATTTTTTTGCTTAATTTAGTTTTACTCAATTCATCTAAAAAATACTCAATTTCAATCTCACATGCCATGAATTTGAAGAGAAAATTTTTTAAATAGACAAATTTACCCTTCACCAGTAAGGACATGATATGTAAATATCCTTTTATTAGTCTCTATCACATTAGTGATATTTAGGACTGTGAATATTAAAATATATAACGATAATGGATTAAAAATATTAAAATATGAATTGTGAAACTAAATTATAATAATTAAGATAGTTTAATGACTATTTTTTTGCATATTATTCTAAAAATAATGGATAAAAAATAAAAATATGAGTTGTGTGATTAAGTTGTAATAACTAAAATAGTTTGAAGATTATTTTTATATATTGCTCATTACATATTTTTTTTTCTTAATCCGTAAAAAAAATTAAATAATCTTATATTCTGAAAATGAGGAAGTACCACCATATTTCCACAGAAGGAAGAACTTAGTACCATATGGGAGTAGTTTGATTTAAGGCCAAGGGGATGCAAATTTCCCCTTTTTCAGAAAGTTGTTATTGTGGGTACTATATTTCTTTTCCAGACAGGGAAAATCCATGCATTTGTCCTCGTCTCTTCCTGGCTGACGTGGTCATACCTGATACGCTAGTCGACATATCTGATAATTACTGTAGCAGATATCATCGGACTAGTCGCTTTCTCGAGCCGTTCTCGATCAGCACATAAGTTGGATTTCCTCTGCGTAATTTCCTTTTTTTCTTTTTGTGGGTTTTATACGTAGGGGATGTTGGGGTTTCAGTGATGAACGTGCCAATCTTTGCTTTTCCATTCTTGAATTGAGTTTACATCTTTCCTTTTTGCTACTTTACTTTTCTCACACTCCCAACTTTGCTGCTTCTGCTTCACCCAGAAAGTAAAGTTTTAGGAAATTCACTTCAAAGTTCTTTCTTTACTCTTGTTGTTTTCAACTGGGTTATTGTGATCATTCCCTGATTCTTGAAATTCATCAGAAAAGAAATGGTTAATTAAGAGCCACTTAAATGTGACTAAATGCACTAATGGGTTGCATTTGGAAGAGTCAATTTCTGGGTAGTATCTGGATTCTTGTAATCTGAGATTTGTGTGATTCAGTTAATTCATCGCCCTGCTCAATGAATTTTCCGGGTTATTCGTTTTTGGACTGCATTAATTTCTGTTCCTTTTTCTGCTCATTTGTGGCCCCTGTTTTACTCCCTTCCTTATGTTCTTCTATGGAAATGTGAATGCTTATCTGTCGTGTTGTAATTTTGCGTCCGCCAGTGCTTATCTGTTGAAATCCATTAAATTCTTATCAGTTGAAATTAATCTGTGCCTGGTTAACAGTTTATAAAGAGGAGTTTTGAGGACTTGGAGATGATCGCGTCTTGTCTGTCTTGATTGCTTTTCAAGTCCAAGAACAGAATTGCTGGTAATCCCTTCTATTCATCAGTTCAGTTTCTGTTGACGTTAAGCAATCAAGTTCTTCTGAATTCTTTGATTCAATGTACTTATTTTCTGCATGTTTGAGAATTTTTCTTGGCTGAGTTTTGTTTGTCTCAAGTGTTTGAAGAATAAAATAGGCTAAGATGGCGGCCAAACTCGGTCACGACCTTTTCTTCTTGATTCGTCAGTTCTGTGATGAGGAGAAACTCCGGAAAACTGCTCACATGTTAGTTCTCAATCCCTTTGCTCTTCTTTGTTACAACTCTAGGATTCGGAATGTCACCAATTTAATCATTCTGGTGTTTCGAGTCATTGGTTAGGCTTGAGCAGGAGGCTGGTTTTTTCTTTGACATGAGTTATTTCGAAGGCTTGGTGCTCGATGGTAAATGGAGTGAGGCTGAGGAATATCTGTCAGGTTTCAGTGGCGTCCATGATAACAAGTACTCAACCAAGATATACTTTGAATTGAGAAAGCAAAAATACCTCGAGGCTCTAGACAAGTAAGCTACTCCTGCCATGTTTCTGTCCCTAAGTGTAATAAAAAAGTTCAATGCTGTCACATATATAACTAGTTATATTTGTATGATAGGGGCGATATTAAGAGTGCTTTAGACGTACTCATGAATGATCTGAAAGTGTTCACCTCGTCAAATCTAGAGGTTTACAAAGAAATGACTGCACTGCTGACAATGGACAATTTTAGGTGAGAATGGAATGCAGATTACTGACTTTATTAATGTTCTGATTCTTCTATTATGGTGGAATTATCCTAAAGTAACCACAACTGGGATTTACAGGAAGCATCCTTCACTCTCCTCATATGGGGATATGGTCTCTACAAGAAGGCTGCTGATGGATGAAATGAAACTTGTTATCAAGGCAAATCCTCAGTTAAATGAAAAACTGAAATTTCCTCAATTTGAGAAATCGAGATTACGGCGTCTCATTAACCAGGGGCAGTCTTCCTCCCCCTCTTGAATGTTTTCCTTCTGTTTAACAATATCAAAATTTTTCATGCATTCGTGCTGTGCACATTTCTTTGGCGCTGATGTGAATCAATTTGATTAAACCTACAGCTTGAACTGGCAGCATGTTCATTGTGCAAACCCTCTGCCTGAACCACAGATCAAAACCCTATTCACTGATCATAGGTGCCCAAATCCATCGAGTGTTCAGAACCTCTCAGTAAGTTCTTATTTGAAACTTTATGGTGTCTCTCTTGGTAGCCAGTTATTCTCTAATCCTTTTTTTTTTTTTTTTTGGTTGCTTTCAGCCACTTCAATCCAAGCCAGTGTCAGTATCACCATTTTCTGGCAAATTAGTATCAGTTGAATCAAGTGAACCTGAATCCAGTGTTTCTGCTACAACTACCAATATGGGAAATTCATTCAACTCTGAATCTAATTTTTCTCCTCCTTCTGCCAACATTACGAAATCTTCTAAACAAGGTATCTTTAGTTCTGCACAAATATTTGCCATTCATCTGCATCCAGATATTTAATCTAATCTTCTCCTTGAAAAATGCTTTTGTCTAGCTGTTACTTTGGAGGGAATCAAGGACTCTGGTAATGCATCCAAGATAAACTCCAGTTTACCTGTGCAACAGGTGATTAACCTTCATTTAATTCTCCATTATTTTATTTGTGCATGTACTTCCCCACTTTGCCAAACTGTCAAGAAATTATGCTACACTCTCCCATTTCCACATTCTTCTTCTGTTAAATCCCATTCCTCTTATTCTATTGTTACGTGGTACAGATGGATCCGCTTGCAATTGTTCCCATCCAGAGGCATACTTTGAACTCTAATCTTCCTGATGACTTCCCCAATACCGTTGAGCGCATTATGGAAATGAATTCATCGCCAACCAGCATGGAGTTTCATCCTTCTAAAGACACATTTTTACTAGGTTAATTTATAAGAAAGTTTTTCGCTGATGGAACTTGTTTTCAACTGGTTCTGGAATTCACAGATGCCGGTAATGATTTTTGTCAGTTGGAAACAAAAACGGAGAGATAGAATTGTGGGACATCAGCTCTGGAATAAAGCTGTTCTGGAATGCATTTATGATATGGAAGAGAGAGGACATCTCAACTCTGTTTTTGGTATATTAACCTTCAGTTTATGTTAGCATTAGTTAGCATTCATTTCAGTATGACATAGTGATCCAACTCCAAATGGTATTCATTACTTTCAGAAGGATCTTGACAAAGATCTGCGCATCTCAGTTAATCGTGTATCATGGAACCCAGATGGTTCAATCTTTGGTAAGTCTCCAGGAAAGTAAATTGTTTTCCTGATCCATTTTTTTTTCTATTATGAAAACTTTTGAATTGTTTCGACCTATCAGGTGTTGCATACTCGAAACACATTGTGCAATTGTATTCTTATGATGCTACAACTAACTACATCCAGAAACGACTTGAGGTAAGTCTGTTTTCTCTTTTCTCCTGCTGAAGTTATTTTGATTTTCCTACTGATAACAAAGTTACTGGACAGCTTGATGCTCACGTAGGAGGTGTCAATGATCTTGCATTCTCTTCACCGGATAACCAACTTCTTGTCATAACCTGTGGTGATGATAAGTTCATTCAGGTTGATCTACTTGTTTATATATAGTTCAGAACCGATACTGTGGGAGAATCTGACAAATTATCATGATTGTTTATGCAAGGTATGGGATGCTATGACTGGTTCAAAGCAGTTCACCTTTGAAGGTCATGGTGCCTCTGTATATTCACTTTTCCCTCATCGCAAGGCAGATGTTGATGTAAAGTTCTGCTTGAAACAGTAGAAAACTTATTTTCCTGATTGTACCTTTTTTTTTTTGGGGGGTGTAATGAATTGGTTCTAATGTGCTGCAGTTTGTGTTTTCCACATCAACCAATGGTGAGATAAAAGCATGGTTATTTGACAATTGTGGGCCAAAAGTCGAATATGATGCACCTGGTCATTGTTGCATGAGAATGGCTTACAGTGCCGATGGTAAAAGGTAAATCATTGTATCTGAATACTGGTTTTAGCAACTTTCTCAACTTGATCCAATCAATCTGAAATCTTGTTAGGCTTTTCTCATGTGGGACAAACAAAGAAGGGGAGTCGTACATTGTAGAATGGGATGATACTGAAGGATCCGTAACCAGGACGTATATTGGACTCTGCAAATCTTCACAGGATGTTGTGCAATTCTGTACAACCAGAAATAGTTTCTTAGCAGCTGGTGATGAACATCTAATAAAAATTTGGGACATGGATAATGCTAAGCTTTTGGCAGTTATTGATCCTGATGGAGGCCTACCAGTATGATCTTTAGTTTCAAGGAATGTTTTCATTTTTGTTCTGTCTTCAACTACTATTCTCTGTTGAAACATTTATTCATCTGGTGAATTCTGTTAAAATATTGTTGATTATTGGTCTATAAAAAAGACATTCTGATTCAGTTTTTGGCTCTTTTCTTTTTCTTTTTTTTTTTTTTGCTTTTTGCCTAAAATATTAAGGCAAGCCCATACATATGCTTCAACAGCAAAGGCACTATCTGGGCTGTTTTTGCTGATCATAATAAGATCAAAATCTTGGCAAATGATGTTGGTCGCCAATTGCTGCAAGCCTCCAGATTTCGTGTTGTACATTCCCCTGGATATTTATCTGAATACTTAGAAAAGGTCAGCATCTGAAATCTTTTGCAGTTTTCAGAAACAAAAAATTCTCTATTTATCCTTTACCATGTTTTGCAGCTTGGTTTCAAAACATTATAATGATGTACTGTCACAGAAAGAGTTGAGGATGAAAACATTATAATGATGGGTGGTCCAGTATGTTATACTATAGTGTTTTCACTGTTATATTTTTAACTCAATCATAAACCATGAACTGATACATATTTTCTTTCAAATACATCTCACATTTGAATAAGATCTATCGCTCTGCTGAAATTAACATGTACATTGAATGGTTTAAACAGAATGCAAGTATGAAAGCTCTGGTGCCTTTTGAGCCAAACAAAGTATTGGACACTCAGAAATGCTCTAAAATTATTGAAGTTTCACATTGCCGATCCTTGATGCTACCTTCTGAAGTGAAGACAAATAAGGTAGCTTTTTGAATACACAAGTTCATCATTCACTGTCTAGAATTAGTCGTAGCATAAAAAGGGAATGTCACTGATTGATCATAGCAATTAGCTCCTGATATAGTGTGTTAAGGAATCATGGATATGTAATTCCATGCCGGTTAACACCTCTTAGTACACCTTAGGGCAGGGGATTCTAGAAAGATCACGCCTCACGCAAAATCCACAAAAGTCTACTAGAGAACACTGCTAGCTTGTTTCCTGCCTTACTGCTTAGGGAAATACACCAAAGCTGATGGGTAATTCTCCTATTTCTCTCTTCCAGCTTAATTTGGTAGTAAAAGTAATGAAAGTAGGTTATCCTGATAATCTATCAGTTAGATTCTCACACTTTCCAGTGTCCTATTATGTGCATCATGAAGATGGCATATTGAATCTTGATAATTTCTTTGATTTTCCATGAAAGTATATTAAAAAAAATCATAAATATGTGAGTTATATAACTGCTGAATTTCCATTCCAACCTCAAATCATGTGATGAGGCATTTGGTGGAAAGAACTACAATGAGATAAGCATAGCCATATATTAAGTAAAGAACATGCTCCGTATCTTCTAGAATTTGGCTACAGCCATTCCTAGCAGGGCTCAGTCAATCTTCCTTATCATTATTCCAGATTTCCAGGTTGATATATACTTACTCGGGCAATGGCATATTGGCCTTAGCAGAAGATGGCATTCATCTGCTCTGGAAATGGTTAGGAGATGGCTCTGTCATGCATGGGAGGGTACTGTCTCTCCCTCTCCATGGATTTTATCATGTCCCTTTGGAGTTACAATTGTTAAACCTAGCTATTAATGTTTCCTGCCTAAAAATTGTTTATTGTACCAGGCAACAACAAATTATGCCCCTCGACTATGGCAACCAAGGAGTGGATTCTTAATGATCAATGACTTTAATGCCTTTAAAGTGGTTTCACCTTGCTTTGCATTATCCAAGAATGATTCTTATGTTGTATCATCATCAGGAAAGACAGTATCTTTGTTCAACACAATGACATTTAAGGTAACTCTTCAAAGTTGATCCCAACAGTATGTGCATGCTTGTTTTCCTGTAATCTGGTGTTAAATAAGGCATTCCTCTAACCTAATAAATGTGCAGGAAAAAATGTTGAAATAAACAATTCAATGCTGCAGAAAACTTGAAAAGTGCTACTTTATCTTTTACCTACATGCTACTTTTACTTAATTGCCGAGTTCTTCACTGCTTAGGACAGAAAGTTCTGGCAGGAATTGGACTGGAAGTTAATCAGAGAATAAGCACATTATCTTAGGCTATTATTTGGGAATCATTTCATCTTGTATGTATAATCTGGATTAACCTTATGAAGATTTGGTGGATCCAACTGCAGAAAATGAGAAATTGCTTGCTGCCTCCACCTACAGCTACATGTCTTGGTTTTTATCCACCAGATAACAACATAATTGCTATTGGCTTGGATGACTCAACTATCCTCATCTACAATGCCCGCTTGGGCGAGGTATTATATCACTTCATGTGACTGGAGATCCATCAAATTCCATCTAGTTATCCACTTCACTTTTTTTACAGGTCACAAACAGGCTTAGGGGACATGTCAAAAGGATTAGTGGGTTTGCATTCTCTAACGCGTTGAGAGTACTTATCTCTTCTGGAGTAGATAATCAGGTCGGTTCCATATGTATTATCTTGTGAATGGTGGATCGATGTCCCTTGATCTGTTGGGGCTCTAACTATACTCTACTGAAGTAATTATTTCTCCTTAGCTAAAACTATAGAAACTCTTTCACAAACGTCCAGCTAGCATCAGAGCCTTTGCTTCTGGATTGATAATTTGTTAGTTAGATTACTGCAACTGAGAAGAGAATGAAGAGGTAGGAAATGTGAGGATGGAAGTCTAATGATGTTGCTCTGTTATGCTGTTACTTGAAGAAGCAAAACTTTCATCAATGGCAATCTCCACATCATCCATTTTTATAAGTTCCCTCCCATTCGCAGATCATTGTGTGGGGTTACGAAAGGTGGGAGAAAAATAACAGCACTTTGCTTCAGATTTCCAATGGCTGGAAGCCATCAGAAACATCAGAGACATATGTTCAGTTTCTCCGGGATGAGAAACACTTCCTTGCCGTCCATGAGACTCAACTTGCAGTATACGAAGCAACTGAACTAGAATGCGTGAAGCAGGTCTCTCTTTATATCTCTCTCTGCACACATTTATATTCTTCAAAACTCCCATTAGAATCGAAAGATAGAAACCAAGTGCTCTGTTTCGATTAACATATGCTATGGAATTCTTTTCTTTGGTGGTTTTAGTGGGTCATTGGAGATTTTTGCACAAGGATTTTGCATGCTACATTGTCATGTGACAACCAGCTTGTGTATGCTATCATGAGGAATGGTATCGTTTTGATACTCGCTGCTTCGGATCTCAGTCCAAGATTTGAGATTGATCCCTGTGTTTACCTTCCACCTAAGCTGAGGTACTTAAATCTGAGTTACTCATAATACGTAATGATTGTTGCATTATATTGCTCATGTTCATGGGTGACCCTAACTATGCATAATGTCTCATGATTAATGTTTATGCCACATTTCAATTCTTCATCTATGATTACCTGAATTTCAATCTTATTGCTGGGTGCAGTTGTCATGTCCGTCCAGTGGTGGCCAGTGCTCATCCACAAAAGCCGAACCAGATTGCCTTGGGACTGAGCGATGGGGGAGTTATCGTCCTTGAACCAGCCGAACCACAAGGAAACTGGGTTGAACAGCCACCAGCCAACAATGGAACATCAGCAAATAGGCCAATTATGCTTTGAAGAAAATTTTGTTTTGAGAACATAAACTTGAGTTTAGGTATTTCTCAGTTGAGAAAACCAGGCAGCTGAATAAAAAATAAGCTGAGCTTGAGCGATTTTATGTTTATGATACAGTTTTAACTTCAGTGAAAATATGTAAGATCTCGTAGAATAACCAAATCCAACATATGGTCCGTCCAACATTCTCCAGCCTTAAAAATACCATGTTCTGCAAATCTCTTTCAACTCTGTGCACATAGATAACCCAATGTGCCAAAAACATGAATAGTTGTCACTGAAGCTGACGGATGTTAATCTTCAACTGATTAGATGTTCATAAGATATTTCTTCTTCTTTTCTTGGTGGCTGCTTATGGCTTGGGCAATTTTTGGGTACAACGTGAGCCTGATACAAAAGAGTTTAAAGACCCTTGAAGGATGCCAGTGAAATCGGATCTTACGATGGTTGTGAGCACATGATCAGCTTTTGGCTGAGAAAAGAACCAACCAAACTAAAAATACATTACTAACAGTGCTTCCTACCGAGAAGACTGATTGAACTCCTTGAAAGCCACTACTGTCACAACAGTGCTTTTATTGGACATATCAAGAACACAGAAGTGGTTTCTGAAGAGGATTGAGCAATTGCTGATGGAAAAATAAATGTTATGTTCTTAGCTCCTATTCTCCTCAAACTCCCCATTGCACATTTGTTCCCAGACAGATCCTCAAAGAACAATTGCAGCTATAGTGGCAGGACAAGTGACCTAGCCATTATTTTCTCTTTATTTGAATTATCGAGTGAGGGGAGGAGTTTGGAAAGAGTGAAATAAAAGTTTTCTTCATCAGTCTCTACTCTAGCATTCTCTGTTGCTCCAGCCATGGATGTGAATTTCCAATACACTTGATCCTAGGAAGAGCGTTCATGTTGTTGTGCTCATTACTCAAGGAAATGTGAAGCTAGAGGAACTGGAAAAGTATCCAATAAATCTTCAACTTGGAAAAGTATCCAATAAATCTTCATTTGGTCTTTACTGTTTCCATGAGAAAGAAAAGAAATAAAGAGTTGTTACCGAGGAGAGTACCAAAGAGTTTAAATATTACATTGTAAGTTCGCTTCAGAACAGAACAGGAGCACCCCACAGCAGGAACTTGGTTACTAGTTATTCTTTATAAACTCAGGCATCGACCCTTGCAGCAGCAGATGCATAACTTACGCTGCTGTCTCTGGCTGATTTGCACTGACTTGATTGTTCATATCGAAGAAACTTGATTTTGATCTTTGTAGAGCAGTTCTTCAACATCTGCATGAATTTGAATGGAAAATAATCAACCTTACTCAGACTTAAGCATGTATAAAAGCTTTTAAATCGAACTGCAGATGGGTATACACAGAAATGGTTCAGTGTAGAGTTGTTAATCAGGAACTAATTCCTTTGTTAAAGTTCAATCTCAAATAAGAACTATATTTAATTGTTTATATGAAAATTACACTTCCAAATAAGAAAACCTTTTAGTGTGCAAGCCAACTTTTAGAATTAAGTAAACTCCTAGTACTTTTCCAGCCTGAGAATTCGATTTGGTGATCCTAAGATCAAAGTCAATATCTATGGAAACATAAGAAGATTTTTAAAAAATGTCTAATAGCTAAAGTAATATTGAAGTATCGAGTGGAAGTTTTTACATTTCATGCGCATTTGAAAACCTCTCAAATAGATAAAAAGGTTGAGATATATACATGAAGAAAAACAGCAATCGGATGCCGCCCACATATGGTGTTATCAGTCTCCAACAGGTACTGTTTGAATGCATCAGGATCTCCTGTCTCTATGATATCCATTCCCATCTTATCCAATGCTTCTATAGATTTGTAAATGGCCCCATGTTTCTTCTCATAATGCATGTAGTTGAACCTAGAAGAAAATATTTAAGTCAAAACATTTGATATCTAGCACTAGTTGACCCACAGGTACAAAGGCAGAGCAAAAGAGAAATAAGTAAACATGTTTCTGCAAAATAGGCCACATTTTTTACATAATATATATGAGGCATAAAAAAAGAAACATGAGCAAAACACCGGTAAAGAAACAAAAAAATGACACCCACTTCCACCATATTGTAACCCCAGGTCCACAACAAAACTTAAAAAGAGTTTTCATCAATAATTAATTAATTTATGCTTTTTATGTGGAGGCATCAAAACAACCAAACCAATTTACTCTTTCATTGCTTAAATGCTGACCAGATAATTTTCAACACTTAACAAGAAAAACCATTTCTCCATTTCTGTCCCCCATCCCCCAACTATTACCTGTTCTGAAAATTCATACCAGCAAAATGCAAGTCTGTATCGATTTTCAATCACTATTTACACCCCTTGCTCAGCACAGGTTGAGGTTACATTAGATTAGATTCTTTTTCGTTGCATAATCTGTCAAAAGCTGGAAAATAAAAATCTTACTTCATCTTTCCTGAACACTGCTACTAACCCCAAAAAAAAGCATGTCTCAGAGATAAGATTGCTTTATATTCCCAGAATGCATTGTTTTTATCAAAATTCTAGATGCTAGATCCAATGCATTCCTCATAAACAAAGGAAAAAGGTAAGGATTGTTTTCAGTACCACCTTACATTATAAAACTCTGAACTAAAGCATTGTATAGAATGCCGAGTGTAGTGTGCCACAGAAAGCTATGCGGGGTTTTGTTTAGTTCTCATACAACTAGCCAACGTGCATCATTACTGAAATGTCTCTGATGTCAACAGAGTAATTCAACATCATAAAAAGGTTCCGATTTCATTCATCAATTCTGGTAACAAATTTATAGGGGAAAACCTTTGAAGGAATTGGTGGGCCAGACTGTAGTATAACTATGAGTAAACTCTTTCGGGACACAACACTAATTCTTGATGCCTCTAAAAGTTACCTAGATAACGAGACTAAACCAGTCAAAAGTGGTAGCCAGAACATACCTTGAACCCCAGTGACAGAAATCTGAAGACACAGAAAAGAAATTGCTGGGATCATCCACATATTTTGCGATCAACTGTCCATACATGGCTTCATTTTGAGCACTAAGAGCACCAACCAGAATTGGCACAATCTTTATGGGGTACCTGAGTTAATTCTTTCAGTGAATGAGTCTTGCTATAGAGAAAGAAGAAACTTGCTTCAGAAAATACTCACCCTTCAAATACTTTAGCAAGATAAGGAAGATGCATTTCCATGCTGTGTTCAGCCTCATCAACATGAAGATCCATGAATTCAAATTTCCCAGTAGCTTTCAGTTCTTCATTGACTGGTAAGAAGCCAATAAGAAATTGTCTCAGAAAATACAGCACATGTAAACTGTGGCAAGCCATAGATTAAATACTTAATCGAAAGTGTGTGAAAATGTTTAAAATATTAGTGAGAGGCAAAAAGCAATTTTGAGATTCACCCACAAGAACAAAAAGAGCCTGGCTGTTTAACTTGCCAGCAGAGCAAGAAAAAGAGAAGCACATAATATCTTCAATCATATGAAACATGTATCTGCATGTTTAACAGATCATTTCAAAGAATTAATCATATTTGTAACTTCTTTCCTCTTTCTATATAACTCTATTCAAATTAAAGACAACAGTGCAGAGTTGTAACTTCATCTCGCTGGCACAATGCCATTGATTTACACCACCCAGCTACTTCCCTGTTGCAAATACTGGCCTCTCCTTTACAAGCACCAGTCTATGAGCTCCTTTCTTTTGCCACATTCATATTACTATAATACATATATTTCAACCACTAAAACATCTCCGTGAAAAATCATTCCTTATGCATATACTCTTTCAAGAGTAACAAAAACACCTTTAAGAAAATGTAATACAACAGAAGACAGGCAGCCAGTTTGAGAGAAAGGTGGGCCACGCTTCATGTTGGGCTTTGTAATGTATGACTGCTCCGTAAAAAAGTTCCTTAAACTCCATTTGTAAGAATAAAGGAAAGAGATTCGCCACAATCATGCAGATCATACCTTCAGGATCAATTGGTAGGTCACCTATTGGTGTCTTGTAAAGAGTGGCTCTTGAAAGAGCACATTTTGGGGTATAATGGTGGTGAGATGGGCCAAGGAGAAACACCCGAGAACTGCAAAATTGGAAGGCTCTTATATCTTAGACAAGGAGAGCACATAAGACTACCTATTCACCCATCAGTGAGCAGATAACTGATAATGCCACCTCATTGAATCAAATCTTTACACCTAATCATGTACAAACAGTTCGAAAAATATACTAGAATAAACAGGAGGAAAATTAACAAAAGAAGAGGAGAACCAGCCCACATTTTCTCAGGGTCAATGTTTGCAAAAGCAAAGGCGGCAGCACGACCAGAATATGAATAACCTGCATGACTGGTGGGTTTCAATAATCAGTATGATTATGTCAAGAGTGCCACAGTTAGAACTATCATCATTAGCGAAGAGCTATCAACAAACTTAACTAAATACTTACGGTGCAATTACACCTCTTACATCCGAGGACTTAGTCAAACCAGATGCGTTGAGCCACCCATCAAGCTCTTCCGCTAATTTTTTTGCTGATAAATAGACATAGAAAATTATCAAAAAGAGAAGATATCAGGCACAGAAGCTGGCCAACTTGCTCTAATCTAGTATCTTTCACGTTAATATCTGCAATGTAACTGTTATGAGCCATACGGATACCAGATGATCAGTTGACGCATACTGCAGTGCATACAGATCATTCTCAGCAAGAGAGAGATAAAAATTTGAAAATGAATTGTCACAGGAACAATTAGTTGGTGGGACATTTTTTTAAGGGACTGAAAAGAGACCTCCAGATAAATGTCATAAAAACAAATCAAACAAAGGCAAAACAAAAATCTCTGAATGATCAACGAAACAGCAGGTCCAATGAATCTACAAGCAGTATTATTGAAAGCAACCGCCGTAATTAACAATTACTCCATCATTTTTGTTAAATTTTTCAAGTGCCAGAAATGGAGAGGGAGAGAAAAACACTCTATCGGTCATATTCTCCGTTCCCAACTCCCTAATCACCCCAACTAAGAAGATTAAAAAAAAGATAAGGATCCAACAATTGGAAAACAGAGCAAGACTTTAAACACTGCACTAGCGACCAATTTTATCATCCAGCAGTATTCTTCTATCTGCCAAGTCATTTTAGCTTTGCTCAAAAAGAGACCACAGGAAAATCTTGAACCCCAATCCTAACTCAATTTCTTCACGTTCCCTAAATGCAAAATATATCAAGTAGAAGTATAAAGCTTCAAAAGAACACATCAGCTTCACTCTCACAGCAAGCCCATTACTTTCGTATGTCCCCACATTTACAAGCAAATGACACCTGAACTCCAAAACTTATTAGGCCCCAAATGCACAACTTCGACAATCACACCCTCAGTTCACAACCAAATTAGGCAAGTAAAAACAGAATGAGCATCGTTTGGCAGACAAAAGCTTAACAAACCACAAATTATCACCGCCGTACAAAGGTCATGCGAGCTACAATTGCAAAGCCGTGACAATTATGATGATCAAACTGTAAAATCTAGACCGGAAACAGCAAAATTTGGAAAGAAACTTCAGGAGAGTGGCTTACGGTTATCGGTGTACCAGGAGCCGGCATGCGATGCTCTTCGGATTTTCTCCATAGTCGAGATGAAAACCAAGTACGACTCCGGCTTTGGTTTTTAAAAGAACTGGTTTCAAAATGCTTATTCGCTGGCAGTACGTCGACGGTATAAATAAATATATATATATATATATGATTAGATTCTGACGCCAGGTCCATGTAGGCGGTAAAAGTGATCGGTTGCGTGTTGCTTCTTCCTACGCTCTGCTACCATCTCGCCCTTTTCAGGGTGAAGGGTTTGACATGGCGCATTTCGGGTGCATTTCCGCTTAGTACTCCTCAGAATCTCAGCCACACATAATGGGCATCCAACCACCCTCCCCAAGCATCCACCCGGGTTGATTCTTCTTCTAAATATTAGGATGGTATTAAAATAAAATGAGAATTTAGAAAAATTATTTCATCCTTATGTACCCAAAGTACCATAAGTTAAAATAGACATTTAAAACAAAGAAAATATTTATTAGTTTCACTATTAACTTTTAAACTCGAGTGGTGTAATTCATAAAACAAATGAAAAGTTTTAAATTTGATTCCGATATTTTTCTCTATAATAGAGATTTCATCAATTTCAAAATATATGTCATACTTTTATCTTTAGTTTGTTTCAAGATGTATGTCATTTTTCTATATAAAAACTTCATTTATTATTTTTGTTCCTAACTTTACCTTTTTCTCCAACCACATATTTAAGTACTTATGTTTCTAAAATATTATTAGTTTTTCAACTAACTATTTAAAATATCAATCTTTAATATGAAATTTGAGAGCGTACTTGGATTAGTTTCTTAACCAATTTTTTTTAAAAAAAATTCTCACTTTTTTTTAACTTTAGGCCTCCACTTCTCCTCTCACAAAAAATTTACTATTACAATTTTCAATATAACTAAACTAAAAAAAACAATCCAATCTCACTCAGAATTTGATACACTAACCAATAATTTTTAAATAGGATCATTTTAGACATTTATCAAATTTTTCTATAACAATTATCAAAATCTTAATTCCCTTGTAAAAGAAAAAATCTACACACACACACATACATATATATATTACCAAATTAATCCTATCTCTTCCCTTAAAAGCTTTAGAGTCTTCATTCTTATTTTTTAGAATTTTAAGTTTTTTTTACTATATAGAAAAGTTATTATTAGTTAGAATTTAAACTTTTAAATTTAAAAACTTCAATTCTTAGCCCACTTCCTTCATTAAATCCCCTAATTTTTGTAGCTCCTAATCCTTAACCACTCCTCCCATTAAATCTTCTAAGTTAGATTCAACTATTTTCAATACAAAACTACACTTACGCTCCCCCTCCCTTTCTCAGCCTACTACATGTGTACTAATGTTTCTATTCATTTTTCTTTGATAGGGAATAGGAGAACTTGGGATGGTGGCCTATTAGTTCTTGAAAGGTTATATGAGATTTTTATTTCATCTATGTTTATGCCTACACCAATATGCTTCTTTGCAACATATATATTTTTTCAATTTCTTACAGGTTTCAAAAATTTGTAAGTTCATTTTTAATAATTTTTTTACAAAATTTTCTCATCCATATTTCTTTTGTTTTTCCATTTTCTCATAATTCTTATGCTTTTTCTCATATTACTGTTTAATTTTTATTGAATTGCAAGTAAACGATATAACTTCACATCTCTCTCTCCGCATTTTGAGAAAAAGGGCAAAGGTAAATATTCAAAACAATAAGCCTTTCCTTTAATCCACATGTATGCTTTCTGATGTTTTTGTTTCTTTGATATGATTTTTATTTTTATTTTCCTTTAATGATGTGTAAGAATGATATTATGAGGATATAATGTAATCTCACAATAGCTTTTATTTGCAAATTCAAGATCTTTGGAGAATCTTATGCATAACATAGATGAACTTCTCTAATAGGCAAAAACGTACAATAACATGAAGTATAGTTTTGAACCATATTATGGAAAATAATAAATCTGTCTTTTTCAGTTTTATCTTTATTTTTTGTTTTGAGATGGTAAGCTTCGTATATATAGATTTAGATTGGAACAGGTGATTCGAGGTTCCCATACAAGGATTGTCTTTTCTTTCACCTTCAAGGAAATAACCTAAAATACTTCAATGATAAGAAGACTATTTTCAATTTAGTCTAAAAGGAAACTTCAAGAATTTGACAAATACAATACTCCATTTATTTTCATAAAGTTTGATTTTAATCAAATATTTAAGTTTTTTATAATTGAACTTATATTACTTCAGATACATTTATGGTTGGGTTTTTACATCAAATGCAAGGATACAAGAACCACAAGAGAACACAGGGGTAATCTAGCTAGGAGAGGATCAACAATAAAAGGGGCCTTATTAGTCCTACATGTTCTTAATGGAACATTCCCTCTATTGGAATTATAGGAATTTTTTTTTTATAAAATGAGTGGATTTAGTGAATCAATAGTGTTCGATCAAAATCCCCTTTTGACTTTGCGATCGAATTGACCTACCTATTCCGACCTAGGAGAATAGGCCATTCGACATGGAGATTCAGAAATAGCAGAAGCTTGTTCAATCAAGCCACTGAGTATTGGAACAAGCTATAATGCTTACGCGATGTTTGAATGAAGAATTACTAGATTTGATAATTCTAATTTCTTTGTTTTTTCACAAGGGCACACAAGCCAAAAGCTTTTTAACTTTAGAGTGAAATAATCCCAATTTTAGAGTGTTCTAACATGTCCATCAAATCATAGTATGACAAGTTTTTATTTTTACTGTATGATATACTTATCAAATTATTTGTGGAAGAAAACTAAAAAAATATTTAAGAGATTTGAGAGATAATTCCTCCATTTTCTATTAATGTTTTTTTTGTCAACTTTCTTCATTATTTGTTTGACCTCTTAATTAGTTTCAAGAGATACCATTATTTAATATTTTTTTCCCAAAAAAATCATTAATCTAAATTGAATTGCATCCAATCCTTTGAACTTCATTATTATTTAACATCGTAATTGGTTTCAAGAGATACCCATAGTTAGTACTTTTTCAAAAAAAAAATCCTTAATCTGAATTCAATTGGATCCAAGACTTTGAATGTGCTTCTGATTAGTTTTCTTTGTAAAACTCTTAACATTTGTTTTTATTCTGTTTCATTTTGAAATATTTAGAGTCATAACTTGATAAGATATTAAAAATTAAACTACGAAATAGAGATGATATTTTATTAAAAGATATTATATATAATAATCATCTTCTTTCTATTTTCAGTTTACCACATAACTATCGGTTTCTTTTTTCAACGATCTCCATGGTACTCTCCATTTTTGCTCTACATCTAGATTTTCGTATTCAATAATCACCCAATCTTTTTTTAATAAGAATTAATAATCCCTTTTTGTGATTAAATTATGAGCCATGTATATTTATGGATTGAATATGTGGACTATAATAATTAGGTAGGAAAGTAAATGTTCCAACTAAAATCCACTTCATACTAAAATTAACATAAGTACTATCTACTAGAATTCTATAAAAAAAAGTCTAGATATTCACAGTGTACTTTGTAAATAGTAATGATATTTTTGGAGGACATTTGCAATCAAGAAATCCACAAATGATTGAGCTATATTACAAAGTAAACAAAGTCAAATCTTTCTATTTTTAAAAGAAATCTTAAATATTTTTAAATTTTTTTACTACATTTTAACAAATATAATTATTTTCTAAAGAGATCTTTTATTTGTTTTGGGAAGGAGATAGGAGGAGGTGGAAGTAGAATGACAAACATAAAATAAACTTATATGTTTATGATATATTGCATAATGAAATTTTAGCTTAATAGAAAGTAATTAGGTGCTTCGAATAATAGGATATTTGATTTGGTTTAAACTCCAATTTCTAACTTTCACAATCCTCTACAGAATATGGCATGCATCAAGGGAATGGATCTGAAAAATTTTAGAAGCATATTGATTCCTGCAAATATGATGCATTTTTGTTCGTGGTTTGAGTTATTTGAGCAATAGTTTTAAACTACTCTACTATATATTACATATGATGGTTTTATCTTTTCATTTTGGTTTAATTGTCAAACTTTTAAAATATTATTTTATTAAAAAAGTAAAAAAAAATTGCAGATATGAACATAAAAAAAGGCATGCATAGTTATTTTTATATTTTTTATATATAATATGTTACTTATTTTTCTTTGCGAGAATTTACTACTTATTTCTATTATTAACTGCGATTACTCCTAAGTGAATAAAATTTTTTCATTAAACACATAAATTTGCTTCATAGTTTATTAACTATGTAATTAAAAATAAAAATATTTATTAAATTTTAAAATATAATTAGTTGTTAATTTTTTATTAAATATATTTCACTAATTGGAATTAGAAATAAAAATTTTAATACTGTGCATAACAGGGGCTAGTATGTCATATATTTTGAAATGAATGGAGTAAAACCTAAAATTAATGATACATTTTAAATAAAAAATAGAAATACATATTATTTTGAATTACTTCAAAGATAACAAATGTATTTCGATAAGATTTGAATTTAAAATTTTCTAAGAGATCTGAATTATTTCGATTGAAATCTAATCCGAATGTTATTGAAGTTTTTCCCCTTATATTTATGTGAGACTTTTTAGGTGAGTTTTTCTTAACTTTAGATTGAATTTTTTGGTGGATAGTTTACAACACACTTATAAACTAGTTACCATTTTCCATTGGTCGGCTGGCATCAGTAGCGCCGTGATCGCTGGAATAAACTGATGAAGATTTGCATTTGATAATGACTTGTACCAAATCTTTCTAGTCAACTAAAGCAGAGAGCTAATAGCCATTTCCCTGCATTAGATGAATAATATAGGGAAGCCAGAACAACAAGAAAATAAAGAGAAGAGAACATTTGAGCCACTTCTGTTGTACAAAAACAACAAATATCCATGGTATCAGCAAGCTGACTATCTATACCACCTGACAATATAAACTATGCCTCCCAAGACTTCTACAAAAATCAATAGATGTACCAACTCTTAACTCCAATGGTATACACTTGTCAATCCAAAAAACAAATGCAAACTCTCTCTACTTCTCCCTTGAGGAAATTACAAAAGATTTTTTTCTTTAAAAAAAATTATCAACAACTCCATCTAACTTCAAAATCAGCACCCAATAATGAATTATTTGTCCTTCTGCTTCCAAAAATCAAACAACCAAAGATGAGCACAAGAATCCACAAACCTGCAGGAACCGCACAAAAGCACTTACCTCTGTCAGAGTTTCTCCAGGTCAGCATTACAAGCGCAGATACATATTCCAGAAATGACAAGCAACTCTAATTTCTTCAACAAATATAATAAATGTGAACAAAATTGAAAGAAATACCATAAGAGTTTTTAAAGACAACTAGTATTTAGCCATGAACTTTGCAAGACCTTCCTTGCTGAGACAATAAGTACTGCTGCAAGCTGGAGAAAAATTTCTAAGACTAGGCATACGACATAGCATTCCATAATTTACAGCATAACGTCCCATTGCAGATTTATCAAGGTTACCAAAAATAGGTCAGGTATACATACGCGAGGAAAGCTGGAATAAAACAGAGATATTTCTTTCTTGAAAAATGAAGAATCTTCTTTTCCCTTGTCAGTAACCATCAAGAGCACAGGATCCACTCCTGATGCACACTGCTCTTTTCAGCGACCCACAATTAAGTTTCCAAAAACCAAATTTGCATCTGCATGATTTTGCCATGCCATATTATATCCCTACTGTATTTATGTACTTCTTCATACTATTTCTAATCGAAAACGAGGCTAAATTTATCTGCATCACTTTAATCTATTCCTAAGACGTCATTTTATGATTTTTCCACGCCCTTGCAGGTCATAGGGATAATGTTCTAGTATCAACAACTAAGTGATGATTCCTGAATGTTCAAAATTTTAGAGATGACACCTTCTAGTAGTTATAGGAATGACCCTGTTCCTTGTTCTATAATGGACTCGATGCATTTGCCCCTGTTCAGCAACACAAGATGACAAGTGGCACGCATTTTGATTGGGCTGGTAATGTTGAAGCAAATTTAAAGATCACCTAGTTCAGTTTTTTAAATTTTTCAGCAGATCAATTCAGTTAAATAGGAGTTGGTTGGTTAACTGTTCCTGGAGCAGGCCAGAAAAGGAATATACAAATGACACGATTAGTTGATTTATTCATGATTCAGTTCACGTCTCAAGTTGTCTACCAACATCTCAAACCGGTTGAAGCAAATTGACATTGTCCCACTGAACTCCAGTACTTAAGACTCAACTTTGAGTGGGTATAAAATTAAAATCAAACATAGACATTTGCTGTGCGAAACTTCTTGAAGGGTGCCCAGACCTTGTTAGGTATAGACTACATAAACAAGTAACAGTATTACATTGGTTCAACACTTCTTCTCATTTTATACCATTGCCTTACTAAGGTGAGGATTGGTAGAAAAGTGACGTTGCTCCATCATGACCTCAATTCCTTAAAATAGATCTTCTATTTCACGCAGCAAAGCTGTTCCAAACCCAAAACTTTACTTAATTCCTTATAATGATCACCATTTATACAGATCACTAGTTACATCAAAACCAAATCAATTTTAAAGCTACTAAACTTGGAAATGATCTTGTAACTATTATATCCGTACATATTTTCAGAATATATCAAACTTCATCATAATTATTTGATCAAACTTTCACAACAAAATTTGGACTATATCTTAGGAATGCATATACTTATCTGCCTTTCCGTAGAACAAAGAATGTTTCTTTGTCTTTTTTTATGCCATTTTTGCTTAGGAATCCCCTCTCCCAACTTCACCTCCTGTGACTTTACCATTATCTCATGTATCAGAAATTATCCAAGAACTTCAGAAATTTATTCTGGAAACCCAGTTTATTGTACTTTTTGCCAATACTAAGCTTCTTTTTTATTTCCCTTTTTCCCTGCTCTCTACCATTTCTTTCTGTACGCATTTTTGTATTTTACTGGTTTATTTTGTTCATCTAAAATTAGTGTTACACCTTTGCTCTTAACCCACTACTCTGTGTTCTTATAACTTCATCTAAAGAGTTCTATCGAAGACAGAGCAGAAAATCAGAGGAGATAACACAGAATTACCAAGAATAGTAAAATACAATGAAGCAAGGATGAACAGACAATTACGAAATGAACAAATGAAAGGAAAGGAGAAATACTCCATTTATCAAACTTACAGGAAGGAAACAAACAACAGCATTTTATACCAAGTAAGAAAATCAAAACCAAAATAGAAGAAATAAAAAAATACAATGACAAAAAAGAAAGGCAACAAGGAAAGGACAGACAATGAGTCTTGTCCTTCATGATGAATTTCTCTATCCAAGGTTTCATCAACTACCCAGATTTTCAGTCAGACTAAAGCACTGTTATCCCTTTATCTCAGAAAATGCATTAGTTCTCTTCTGGCTAGCTAACCCAACAGGCAACCCAAAGAAAGCTACTGTAACAATAGCCTAGTTCTGTATCCTAACCTGTAATGCATCCTTTATTTGACCATGATGCATTGTTATCTTTTCTGCAAACCTCTTCATCACACATGCAGAACCCTGTTATCCATAAAGTCCAACAGTTATATTGAGATTACTTCTTCTGGAACAATCAATGACATTCTCAAACGCTCTCTATTTAACTTAGAGAGAGATTCAAAAAGGATGTAATTATGTAAAAATATGTCATATGTCATAATGACTAAATACAGAATGTGAGAAAACTTTAATCTTTCAACATCAGAATAATTTTGTAGCTGCATTAGTAAAAAGCTAAAATCGATTAGTTCAATGAAGAACTTGTGAGCATGAATTACCTATCATTATATGCAGGGAATAGCCATTCGACATGGAAGAAATAGTAGCACCACTCTTATCAAATCGTCGACAACAAAAGACAGAAACTCAAATATGCTGTTCTAGCACAGACTGAAGACTAGAGGCTCGCCGATGGAAAAGAGATCCTAGGCGGAAAGACGATGCCACAGACTGCCACCTATTAGCATCATACATCTCATTCCACGCCTGTACTAGCTCATCAACTTTAAACCCTGGAGTTACGGCAAGGAGAAAATTTTATTGCATCCACACATACAAACACATTCCAAAGACGTCACAAGAAGAATGAAGAGAAAAATGATCTCACCTTCTAGGGCAGTGTCATTTGAACAGTGATTCTTCACCATCACCGCTATGTCTGTTTGCGATGCTCCTGCAAATTCAAACTTTTCAATCGCAACCTCCAAGCATTCTTCCCAAGTTGGTAAACTCAGCTTATACTCGACAACGGAGCGCTCATACAGTAGTGTGCCCCACATAAGGTATATCTGAGACCTCAAATTTGCAGCCTGCTCAGCAGCTTCATCAGCAGATATGTCTTTAAACACTCCTTCCAGCCCTAAGTTCCGCAAGTCAGCTTTATACTTCTCAGACTTGGAGAGCCCATTCAGACGTTCTTCCTCCATCTCTTCCCACATCTGCACACCTCTTTCTATGCTATCCTCTGCCTTGTTGTACAACTCCAAAACTTTTGCAGATGCATCCCCAGTCTCTAAATCAACCTTGGTCCCAATTGCGTAATACCAAGAGAGTTTGGCTTGCTCAAATTGCTGCTGCCCAAGAGCAAGAAGGCCTTCATAGAAGTCTGGCTTGATTATAAGAGCTTCTTCATACTTTGTTCCTGCCTTCGAATATTCTCTTTGTGCCCATTCATATGCAGATTTAATCTGTCCTAGCATAGATTCTATAGAACCATCTTCTGTGAAATACACCCGCTTTCTTGCCCTTGAGATGTGAACATTTCCCCAATTAAACATGGCTAAAGCAGCCATCTCTTGGAACTTCCATGCAGCAACTTCAAAAAGCCCTTGAGCATCCTTACTTGTAACAGTATCTTCCATTGCTTCTGAGTATAACTTCATCCCTATCTCATGGAGATCCAAGTATGAATCACAGTCAAACCCAACATGATTCTTAAATATCCTTGCAAACTGGATAATCCAATCTTCGACACAGGTTTGTACTTTCGCCAGTTCACGTTCAGTGCCTGTCTCCACACTTCCGTTCTCTGCTACGGTAGCTGGTTTGGTGGTGGTTTTCATCCCTTCCTCAAGGCTCATTTCCTCATAAAGTGGTTCTTTGTCTGGACTTACTTCAGCAATATATAGTCTCAAAATACCCTGAGGGTCACCTGATGCCTCAGCCAACCTCAGCTCCTCAGCGGTGGTGATTGTGACCAAGTCACCTTCTTCATCTCTATACTTGATGAGCGCACCCTGCAGGTTGGGAAAGCGATCAAGAACGATATCCCTCGCCAGTCTCATATTGCAATTGACCGGTAACTGCGCCCATCTTATATCCTCCCCAAGAACCAATTTCACGGCCTTAGTGACCACTTTTTCTTCCTTAACACTTCGCTTCTCCTCCACCACAACCTTATCCTCAGCCTTCTTATCCTCCACTACCTCTTCTCTCTTTTCCTCAATCTCCTCAGCCTTCTTCTTCTTCTCCACCTTATTACCACTTTTCTTCTTTTTCACCTTGTATTTCACAACCTTGTTAGGAGTTGATGGCAAAGGAGGCTCGACATATTCAGGTGGCAAAACAATTTCCTTGTCCTGAACCCCCTTTTCCTCAATTGCCTTTTTCACCGTCTCTGCAATCTCCAATGCAGTTAAATTATTGGGTTCCATACTCAAAACATTATTAACATCCCTTAGGGCCAAATCAAGCCTGCTCAAAGCCTCATAACACCTCGCCCTCTTCAACAGAGCTTTACTATATTTGGGAGCAACTTCAAGTGCCAAATTGCACTCGTTTATTGCTCTCGGGTACTCCCCAAGACCCATTTGCATATAGCAAGCTGCCATGTTGCTGCGCAAATAAGCAACATCAATATGGTTTCTGGGAAGCAATTTAAGAGCCTTTTCATACTTCAACATGGCGCCCTCATGATCACGTTTCTGAAACAATCTGTTTCCCTCGTCCTTCAATTCGTGGGACAGGTTGATAAAGACAGCGGTGTCCTCATCAAATGCTTTAGAGGTACGTTCTGAAGCTTTCCCAGGCTTGGCCTGCCCAGTATTTTCTTTCAATCCAACATGACCTTTCTTCCTTCCTGTTGGCTTTCCCATTTCCCAAAGCCAAATAGCGAGCTCTCCAAAAGCTCAAAAACCACTTATTTTCTCTTCTTTTTAAGCTAAATCCCAGTTCAGATATTCATTCAATGGCACGTGAAAGACGCAATTCCCGGAACAAATTCCAAGCTTCAAAGAAACCAAAAAAAAATCAATACCTCAAATTTCTTTAACTACCCACCTCAAGACATTTATTTAGGAAAACCAGAACAAAACCCAAAAACAATAAGAAGAATGAAAGAAC
Source organism: Rauvolfia tetraphylla (assembly GCA_030512225.1). Taxonomy (NCBI): domain Eukaryota; kingdom Viridiplantae; phylum Streptophyta; class Magnoliopsida; order Gentianales; family Apocynaceae; genus Rauvolfia; species Rauvolfia tetraphylla. The sequence goes on from JAJQKT010000013.1 coordinate 7,833,891, forward strand.
AGAAGGTTGAATTTCTTTCACAAAAGCAATACTTTAAGCTGAGTTTTTCATTGGGAAAAAAATAAAACAATTTCTTCTTTTCACGTAACAAAACAGGAAAGGTCATAAGTACGTTATGAGGCAGCTGTTAATCAAAAATCAAACTTTTTATACATACTGAAAATCATCATTTAAAAAAGAGAACCCAAAATTGAAACTGTTGAGACATAGTCTTCAAGAAAAGAGAAACGGGAAAGAAGGAGAAATTGGTACCTGCAAGAGAGATCTTATAAAACCCACACTCTGAATTAGGATTTGTTGATTGATGATCAGAGAGATTAAAAGGAAAAGACCAAAATGGAGCTTTTCTCCTTGTTGTCCTGTGATGATAATAATAGGGAAATGACTAATGAAGATGAACAGTGCATTATATTAAGCTTAATAATTACATGGGGAAGTAAAAAATGTCGAGGAATGTTGCTCAAGAAAATGGGGAAATGTAAATCTAATAACAATAAGACAATATAAAATTGATTAATTAATAATTAATTCTTTGATTATGTCATTATACACGATAATGATGGAAGAGAAAGACCTCTCTCTCTCTCTCTCTCTCTCTCTCTCTCTTATTGTACGTATTAGGGTTTCGATTCCGTGGAACTGTAATTCTGGAATTTGTTAAGAGTGGACGTGAACGGCCTCGTCGTCTATTTAAAAATTTATTTTTTTTCTTTTCTTTTTTAATCACTATTTTTTTTATCTTTTACTATTTATGACAATTTACGAGTTTGCAAATACTACAAACTTAAATTGCACTTTGTATATTTGGTATCATTGCAATTCTACCATTGGAGAGCTACTATAAATAAATAATGAAGGGTGGTGTAACTATTCAAAGTTTAAAAATATGGTCAATTAGTCTATTCAAAATGAATTTGTAAAAAATATAATGAAAGCACAAAGATATTTTAAAGACACTGATACCTACAAAAAAAAGTACTTCAATTACTAAATTGTGTTGTAACTTATAAAAATTATCACAATTACAAGCTCATATATTATTTATAAACACAATTATAAACAATTATAAACGATTGTTCAGTAAAAATTATTCGAGTCTGAACAATTGTTCAGGCGTTGAATTTCAGCCGTTGGATCACGATCGGACGATCGTCAATAAATCCAGCATATATTGCAAAAAGTACGTACAGCACTGGAACTAAATTGCTTGTCATGATGTGGAACTCCTAGCGTAAAATTCAACACTTACAAGGTAAAGATTTTTGAGAAATGAGATTTTTCATAATTGGCTCAATCTTAATATATTTTTAAGTATTTTTACCCAACTCTTTTTTATTATATCGTCATACTATTTATAATTTATAATTATTTTTCTTATTTTCTATTTTAAATACATAAAAGATAAATAAAAATTATTTTAAAAATATGATTGGATATAGTTTGATTTTAAAATTTTTTAAAATTTTATAAAAGTTAAATTATTTATAAGAGAAAATGTGAATTTCACATTTAAAATTTTAAATTTGATTTAAAAATAAAATAATATTTAATCATAACTAAAAAATAAAATATTTCTCAATTTTATTAAATTTTTCATAAAAAATTTTATTTTTTCATAATTTAAATAATCAAATGTACCAGCTCATATTCACATCATCTGTTATTTAATTATAATTTTACAACTCCGTTAAAATGGGGGCGTGAAGGCACGCGCTGAAGAAGTTATTGAGGAAAGGGAAGGGACCCGTCCCTTCCAGGACAATCATTGACGGGAGAGGGGACAGCGCACTTCAAATCTGGAATTTCGAACATGAAGTCTAATTGGAGCCACTCCTTCCCTCTCTCGCTTTCCCTTTTTCTTTGGACAGAAAGCGGGGGGGGAGGGCGGCGGAAGTTGACACCCAAAACCCAAACGCGGGGGTTTTGTTTTGTCCCGCGCACGCACTCCCACCTTCCACGCCTGTCCTGCGACCTCCTGCTGTGTCGGCCAATAGTGGCTGCTCTTTTTTTTCATTATTTCTGCTTCTTTCCTTTTTCTTCCATTTCACTCCTACATCGATCAAACGTTTCAAAACCCTAAATAAATTACACATTATTATATACAAAATTTATGTCATATATACATTTGATTTATTAGTAGTGTAGTTTTTCTTGATTTCATGGCACATAAAATAGTGAATTGAAGAAATTACGCGCAAAAATCCATTTTAAAATTTTAAAATAACAAGAACTGAGATTGGAGTGGCCGAGATGGAAACCAAGCATGACACAGAGCATCATTCACCATTAAAATGATTAGAAGTGTGATTTTTTTTCCTTTTTGCTAAGTAGATTATGAGTTATCATTAGTGTAAAAGCAATATTTTACAAAAAAAAAATTTGATGGCTGTTTTCTCTTTACCTCCTTGGAATGATTTCCCAGCTGTTAAACATCGATTATTATTATATGCCACTCTTAGAATTGGTCATCTTAGGAAATAGAAGATGAACACAGAGAGGTGTTATGGGGCAGTTGGGGTTGGGGAATATGAAGAGAATATGCAGAGAAGGCACTGGAAACTACTTCTGCCTGCCCCTTTTTCTTTTGCGGATGCCCTGCTGACTATGATTTTTCATAGCGAACTCTAATTATTTCATTAATTTGCAAGAAATACTCCTTCATTTGTATTTCTCTTTGGAGGACAGGGAGTTCAATGGGGGTTGTTTTTGTGCTATTCACGTACTTATACAACCTCTTGCCAATTGATTTCCAAGACAGTTTTAAACTACAAGACTATATATGAAGTAATAGTAGTCGAAATTATGAAAGCAAATTGGACGCAGAGCAACTATGAGTACAGTTCCAGCAGCAAGAAAAAAAGCTAAAGATGCCTGCTTCTGTAGGTTGAGCAATGTCTCTTCCTCTCTTCTTTAGAACTCTTACAAACTCATCACCACTTAGACTTCCATCACCATTTGCATCGAAAACATGGAAGATGATTTCAATCACATTATCAGTCAGTGAGATGCCACATACCTGGGAACCAACAATTCACTGGGTTAGGATATGAAAACCAAAGCCTCCAATTCTATACTGTCATCCAGAAAACTGAGGCTCATGGATCACACTTAATCAAATCAATATTCCGAGTCAATATAATAAGAATCGGAAACATACTTGAGAAGCAGCTCGTTTGAAATCCTTCCTTGTCAAGAGACCATTCACTTCGCCAAAACTAAAAAGTGCAAGAGAGAAAGGCTGCAATTTTTTCCGTAGCTCTGCCAAATTCTTAAATTCCCCCGGAGTAATGTGAATATTACTCAAATCTGGTATACTGTCCAAATCATCAACTCGATCGAGCAATTTGTTTAAATGCTTCAAATCAGCAGAGCCAACCATGGACAAGGCAAAATCCTTGGCAGAGATGGTTCCTCGGTTTTTATAGTCATAGTGAGCAAACTCCAATCTCAGCATCTGGAAGCTCCATATGAGTCATTAAGACCATGGACAAGCACAAAGACCAAGATTTATTTCAGCAAAAGCCAAGTTAATCAGGTTTCAAAATTCAAATGAGAGAGAGCACATAGACGCCAATCCAGTTACTCTTCAGCCTTTGCACGATCAGTTGGTCTATGTATATTAGCGACAATAGTAAAAAAGCACAGAGAGATACAGGGACCGTCATGTGAGCTAACCTTTTTCTTACCCATACCAACACGCAAGAAACTACATCTAACCTAGCTATAGGTGGTATATGGTCAATCAAAACAAGGAAAAAAAGTGATTTGTGAAAAGATAGAGACTGAATGATAGGACAAATGTTTTTCCTCGACAATATATACGGCTATGCAACACGAGCAAACACCGAAGAAAGGAGAAGCATGAGAATAACAATAAAAATAGGGTTCACGCCTTTATGGATCTGTCAAATATCACTTGTAGAAAAAATTCCATTTGGATTGGCTTTCAAACCAAAAAAAATCTATTTTTCTCTCTCTTTTTATTTTGAATCCTACTTCTTCTCTCACAAACAATTCACCTTTCCTATTCCCAGTACAACTCAAGTCAAAAGAAAACTCAATCCAAATACGTCCTAAATATATGATCCTCCTGGAGCATTTTGCGATTTTAGATTCTATCTATCGATTCTGAGTTTCCTAAAAGGATCCAGATGATGTCAAACTGTTACAGAGTAAATGGAAGATATTCTAGGTTTACGGAAATGGGAAAGACCAAGTCTACTAAGCTTATAGGATCTAATTTTCAACCATAGTTTGATGAATATCAAAGGCCAGTAAAGACCATCAAAAATAAATAAATAGACGTAAACATAATCTCAGACGAAAGCAAATCTATAGTAGAGGTGTAACAGAGAAGCCAAGAGTATAGCACAGTCAGTATCAGTTCATGTTGACAGGCACGAAGACAGTATGAGAAATGTCCAAAATGATTTATACAAGTTCTTCACTGATCAGGATGTCTGAGAAAGGACATTTGGAAAACATACCTCATCATGAAGATCTCTCAGAAATTGGACAAATTTATCATGATGAAGACACTTCTTGCCATCTTTGCCAAAGAAGTATTCCAGCAAGCCTCCATTTTCTACCGAACCTCCAACACTATGCCCTGCTCGAAGTCCACCACGATGGAGAGAGCCTTGCCTATTGTGTGCTCGCATTAAAGCCATTACATTCTTGAATTCATCTATATCTATTTCTCTGTCAGCAGCATGAAACATGCAACTCATAAGGAAGTTAGAGAAAACTTGTGGCGGATACAAATTAGGAGAAGAACTTTGCATCATTTCACCATTTCTGCTTTATGATTCTCTTTTTTCTTTTTTCAGGGGGTAGTGGCTGGACATGGTGCACAAGCTAAAAACTGTTCAGAAAAACATAGGCAGAGAAACAGGTATAGGTGCAGAAAAGATGGTCTAGAAACTACCCATATCTAGGCATGTTTTCTAACTCCCAAAGAACGGAGGTTACTTTACTTTTTGGAAGGATAGGTTGGGGGGAGGAAGAAGACAAGAAGGGTTACAAGAGGAACTGGAAGTCAGAAACCTTTTAAATTTATACAGATGTATGGAACAAAGGATATCAAAAACAAAATTGAAACATATACTGAGAAAAATAGTTCAATAGTAAATTACCTGCAACAGAAGTTTTTTAACACGCAAAAATTTCTTTCTGCAGTTAAAACAGCATCTTTTTGTTTACAATTCCATAAGACTATATCTACTATGTACTATTATTAGCTCTTTCTTTCTCATCTCAAATTGGCTACCCCTTATCTAGTCTGCCAATCATCTGACGATTATTTAAATTAATTTGGGCAGTTCTTTTAACATCTTTAATTTAGTTATTCTTGATTTATTTATCATATTTTTCTAGCTAGCTCATCATACCTTGCTCAATCATAATAGCCATAATAGTAGGTCCTAGCATGTGGAAGAATCAGAGAAATCTTCATGATATTGAATTTCTAAGAAAAGATTGAAAGCAAAAAATCAAATGATGAAAAAAAACTGGAACCTAATCCTTTCACAAGTCTCAAGTTCAGATCCACTGAGAATAGTTTTTGAAAACATTATCATGACAAAAGACAATTTATTGAACTTATATTCAACAGGCCAAAAACCATAAGACCTTAAAACACTTTTTGCAAGGGGAAGTCAAGAGCCTTGTGTTCACTATGATCAATACACTAACATAGACAGAAAAGAAGGTTTACAGTTATACCATGTACTTGATCTAGCAATGAGTAATCAATTTTTGGTTCTCCTCAAGATTAAAAAATTCATCAAAGAAAAGCACAGGGAAAGAATTCTATAGTAGTTTATCTAGTGACTATATACATTTCTGAAATAAATGATCCACTTTATTCATTCCGATGCTTATTACTTAGTTTAAGGCTCCAATAAATAAGCTGGAAAAGATTTTCATGAAATACATACCCATTACCGTCAATGTCAAACATTGTAAATGCCACTGAAAAGCTTGATTCTGGAATGCTGAGTAGTGTGACAAAGAATATATACCTGTGCCACAGTAAAATAATAGGAGCCTTTCAGCTTTTTGCATGGATGCAGTTTAACACATGTAAATTAAACATCAAAATATAAAATGAAAGAGAAAGAAGGAGCGTGGAGACGGGTGAAAATGGCAAAAAAGGTTAAGAAGGTTGAGAGAGCTCCATCTTCATTTGAGAAACCAAACTCACTCTTTAAAGGATATGAAACCATCATTGTTTGTGTCAAAAAGCATAAAGAACTCCGAAGGGGCACATCGTAATTCACCAGGACTTCTTTCCCCTCTAAGATATCCATCTCGTATAAAGTGTGATTCAGAAGGTGGAAATACAGGGACAACAGCGCGCATCAAGTCTGCTGGAGTCATAAATGTCTCTCCATCTTCAGAAGAGAAAGAAGAGAAGTATTCAAATACCTTGAAAGGAAACAAAATAACATATGGCAGTGGTCAGCCTCATCACAAGCATTAACTAAATCCAAAGCTTTTTCCAATTTCTCAACTTCTGCTTGTTTGATATGCCAACCTTTCACCATTCCGCACCATTACCAATGTAGAAAATCAAATCCAATAATTTGTTTCAATTATTGTATTTTGTGCTAAAAACTACTGCAAATGATTCAAATAATTAACAAGTGCACATATATAAACAACACCAAACGGATAGAAGCTTGAGATAGGAAGTAGGAACCTATATCTACTCTCAACAGAATAAAATGTTGCTCTATTTGCTACGTATGAGTGCATGTGAATTCTTTTCTCTTCTTTTTCTTATTTAGGAGCAAGGGATGGGGATTGGGGAACCACCATAACCGCAGTAGTACATTTGATGAATTACCTTTTCAGGAGGACTACTCATTCGTATGCGTTTCTCGTAATTGAAGAAGACCTTTCTCCTATATGCATCTGCCAATGAATTCATAATGACCCAATTACCGGCGGAATTAAATAAGTACATCTGTAAGTTGCAAAGCAAAATCACATTTTCAAAAAAGAAACGAAGAGCAAGGAACTCGAGGGATCACCTCCAAAGAGAAACTTGGGTAGGTCTTGCTGTTGAGGACGATCAGCATGATCAACTGTGCCCGGAACTGAAGTGATAGCAGCTGCCGCTGGAGGTACTGGGCTATCAGCGTACGATAAAGACGTGAAACTTGTAGAAGTAGAATAAGAGTAGAGAGCAAGTGCTACAGCGGAGCTAGTGATGATTCCGGAGACCCATCTCAGAAATGGGCTTGAATTACTGGTACTAATGTTATTTGAACGAGGAGGTGGCGTTGGCAATTGTGACGGTGGCGGCGGAGCCGAAAAGAGACAAAAGGGGCGGACTTGGGTAGTGGGCAGGCGATTATGGAAGAGCGGTTTGGATCGCCCAAGAGATGCCCAGGTGGACATAGTCTAATGGGGGAAATGGTTTCTTCGTCGGTCTGGTAGTGATGATAGCTGCTGAGTTGAATGGATCCAGAGATAGTCTCAGGAAAGCAGAAGACGAAGAAGAGAGAGAAGGTACCGGCAATGGCTGGTGCGATCGCCCTCGGTTTTTTCAGTTAAAACTGTTGGCCCATTGTTTTCGAGGTTAGAGGGAAGAGAAGGCACCGACTGCGGTGGGTCATAGATGGACTGATCTTTGCTGCCAAAATCACATCAGGTCAGGTCTCTTTTGAATGTGTGTTAATTTTTTTTTTTTTTTTACTTAGAGCACTTTCACTTCGGGATTAGTTTGGGTTATGCCTAAATTATTTTAACATACTCTCATAAAAAAGAGTTGAATTTATAATTTTATATTAATATTATTAATTTAATATTTTTATTAATTCATACATTCAAAATATATATTATATTTAAATTGTATTTAATTAATAAAAAATTATTTTAAATATTATAAAAATAAATTTTTTATAAAAAATAAAAAATAATGTTATATTTAATTAAAAATAATTTAATAAAATAATAATAAATAATTATTTATTTCATTCCGTAGAAACTCTCAATCAATAAATAAAAATATATTAAATATATACTAAAAAAGTGTGCTTTCAATACTTTTATCGAAAGCTTATGAGGGGGTAAAAAAAATTTTGAATTGGGTTTAAAATTTTCATTTCCCACCCCCACCCTGCCTCTTTGTTTCTTGTAATTTAATAGAGTTTGATTTTAAAATTTTTATCTTTAATTTTGTAAAAATTAAATTATTTATAAAAAAATACATATTGTTATGAAATAATATGTGGATGTTCATATTAATCAGTTTCCTGAAGAGAACTGAACTCCCAAAATATGAATCCTAATCAGATTTGATTTCCTTTCCCCATTAGAATTTGAGTTTTCATAAACTCTTGTATTATGACCCTATAAATAGGGCTATAGACTGAGGTGTTGGATACACTCATTCATTGATCAATTTACTCTCAGAGAATCAATAAAGATCTCTTGTTCTTTCTCTCTATTTTCTCTCTATATTTTTCTCCTATTCTCTACATTATAATTTCTTTATTAAACTCTCTACATTAGTATTATTATTTTGTTGTGCCGACAACGAATGCGCATCAACAAATTCATAACACGTTATCAGCACGAGTCTCTGCCACCGAAGTTGAGAGTTTAATCAAGAGAAAAAGAGGTATTTTTTCTACCTTTGAATTCCCGTGACAAACTTTTCAAAACTCCTTTTTTTTGCTCTTGATATTTATAGAAAGAATTATATGTCATAGACATTAGATGCTTAAATTTATTGAGATATAATGGGTCTGGCAGACACCATCTTAAAATTGTATAAAAGTCATGATTTTTCTCCACCATAATTTTCATGAGGATCTAAAGGCGAGATATCTTTTTGTGAAAGATCCACTTTTTTTGTAGAAGGATCTAAAAGAAAGATTTGACTACCAGAAGATGGTCATTCTACCAAAAGCACAGTTTACTTTTAATCTGTGAGTGAATGCATTAGAACCAATAGTTATGACCCTGGAAGAGGTCGTAGTCATGGCCGAAGCCGTCGACATAAATGCGAATATGGTAAGAATTATCCATATAATCATGACAACTAGAATATATGCATCTGGATATTATGGGTCCTGAAGACACTATTTAAGAAATACAAAGCATCAAAGCCACTTGATTACTATCAAATTGTGAATGAAACATACAATCACCAGAAGATGATTGTTATATAAATGCTAGTTATGATTTGTTATAAGTGTGCCTATAATATTTTATGCCTATCAGTATGCAAAAATTTTATTACTTTTAGAATTTCTCCTCAATTAAAGTTATAAGGAGAAATATCACTAGTAATGTGATGAATAAAAGAATTTTTCTTTCTCATATCTCTAACATGCTCCTGAAGTAGCAATATTGAGAAGAAGTTTTTCAGAAGGATTTTGAATTTATATCTTCTTAAACTAAATGAGTCATGGATAAAATATTTTGACGCTTGACCAAATATTTTTATGACATTCCCTGAAGTGAATGATATTAGAAATTATAATATATTTATATACGAGATTTTGGTCGCAGCAAATAGAAATACATTTTGTTCTTATACTATAAGAATGACTCATTAAATCCCCAATAAATAGATACTCACCAGAAGTGAGAAAATAATGAGAAGGAAAAAGGAAAAGTAATAATTCTAACATGTTATTGATGCAATATGAAAGTTTGTCACGTACCTGTAGTACGTCAAGCATGTTATGAATCTCTATTAATTATTAATATTGCTTTACTTCCCTAAATCATGCTACTGATAGTAATGATGCTTATGTCGAAAATATTAATATGGCATATGTGAACGTAGCCAATTCTTTTGAATATCTAGAAAGATTTTTTAGCATTTTGAATGTCAATCAAAATTTTAAATTATCGAATTGCTACTTTCTTATGTTATTTTAGTTTATTTTGGATCAAGAATGGTGAAGATACAATTTCTCAAAACAATATTTGTGTTTATTTGGACAAATTTTAAAATATATGTCCAAAGTATAAATGGTAATGCCAAGGTTCTTGAAGAACTAATTGATAAAATAACTCTAGAAGAGTTAATTGATTTAAAACTCTAGAAGAGCTACATTATCTTCACCCAATGGTCAATTCTGTAATGCATTGTTCTCCATATAGTCTCGTAAAACTTTTTGAACTTTGATTATATTATCAGTATATCGAGACATTGGATGAATGAACTCTTGAGGCATATGTATTACCATTATGACATAAAATATACGTCAATTATAGATATTACTATTTATCTCTCCTGGTTTATATTGCATAGAATTATAAAATTGAGATGCAATATTGAGTAAACTTGAAGTTTATTGATAAATAATTTATTAGTTGGCATGACTGGTTAGACCATCCCAAATCATTAAAATACGAAGAATGATTATGAATTTATTATGGAACCAGAAGTTACTAATATGACGAATTTATATCTGCTACTTGTTTTATTTAAAAGTTGCCAGTATTACTTGGGGTTGAATGTGTTATTTTGGGATGAATATGGAGAAATTATTAGTTGATGCATCAACAAAGTCTTATGAATATTATTGTTTTTGCAACCTGTAGTTTGCACAATTCATTGATAATGAGCTCATATTTTAAGATTCTCTCAAAGACATAATTTGTCCTAATAATACTAGTTGTATTGAGATAAATATTGAACATCCTGCAGAATATTTATGACTATGATATATTAGCACTTGTTTCGTATTTTGCCAACACATTGTAATTCTCCTCATAGTAGTTGGTTTGTGGTTAGAAACCAAATATTTTCCATCTTAAATTTAGAGATGCATTATGTATGTTGCTCCACCACAAATATAATGAGATGAGGTTTTCAAAGAAATTATTAAATATGTTGGGAGCAAATCTCAATGGAGAGATTCGTATTTTGTTAATTTTGAATATGTTGCCCCAACATAAAGAGGAGAAATTATGAGGTTGGATAAAGATATTAGTATGTGTCTCATCTTAATCTTCTATTTTGATCCTCATAGAAGATACCTTGAACCAGAAGTTCAAAGAATAATTTATATAGCCAAGTATATTAATTGACCAACATCCAGCAAAGAATGCTCCTATTTGATATCCCTGAAGGATAATCTACCACTACAAATAAATTTGAGACACAACTGAAATGTGGTAGATAAGTCGATTCCAAATATACAAACTCCTCACTGGAGCAAAGGCTTAAGATGGTCATATATGTTAAGTTGAGGAGATTTAAATTCCAGCAGAATTTCCCTCCAAACATCATTGATATATTATTTCTAAAAGAAATTCAGGTACCTGAAAATTGTGATAAATGATGAGATCTCAACATGATTGGGAATTATTGGAACCGTACAAGTAAATGACTTTAAAGATATTAATGCGCATAATATATTGAGGATTTCCAAATCGAGGTCTGCAGACTCGAAATGATAAAGTTCGCATGAGAAATATGAAAAGTTTAAACTATTCACAAGTACACTTGAAGTGTACATGTATTTCCAGCAGGAATTATACACTTGAAGTGTAATCCAAAGAGATAGCAATTAATATTTGCTTATAAAATACGAACCACAAAAGTGAATATTGCCATGAGTTATGAGCTTATGATTCTTCGTAAAACCCATGCACCGATAACGAAGAAATATATTTATAGTGATGGATATAATAAAGTGCATGATAACACTTAATATGTGTTTATATTTGTTATCATTTGATAATAGAACTTATATTTGAAGTCCCCTGATGGACTCAATATGCTTGAAGCATATAATTGTTCTCGTAGAACATAATGAGATTGTCTTAGTGAATTTTTATTGAAAAAATGATTGAGTATGTCCATATATGAAGAAATTGTATACGTAGCTATACTTGTTATATGTATTTCTTTATTAGAAAATATCCTCATTGTACAATCTATTGATTGGCATGGTGTTCCCACATTAGGGGGAGAAAAACTTCAATTAAAGAGGATATCATTTATGACTTTTATTATCTTGATCTATGCACAAGCATTAGTGAACTCGAAGTTCAAAATATTGTTTATTTGCATAATATCGCATATTGATTGTTTGTCCGACTCTCGTAGAGTTAGTCAATATAACATTATACTTATAGATAATCATATTTGGATAAATGTCCCTAGCGAGGACAAATATATGAATTCTATAGTCATATGATTTTTGATACATGCTTGAAGCGTGATTGATCTATTGATTTTGAAAAGAGAAAATGATTTGATAATCAAGATATTTTTTTCGAAGAATTTAGAGGAGCAAGTATTGTGATCAACATTTTGTTTTGATTGAACATCCCGAAGATGTTTCACATGGACATAAGTACATCAATAGTTATTGGGTTATTATATATAAGATCCTTTATATCTATTAAAGGATATTAAAGAACTCTTTGGTCATGAAGTACTATAACTCTGCAATTTAGAGCATGAATACACTTGTCCACGTGCAAGTAGATATCTATTATAGTTCTTCTCTACCCAATAAATTTTGAGACGGCATTAAGCTTGCTTATGACATCTCCTTGAGATAACTTATCTCGAATATTGAGAAAAATTCAACTCCCCGTTGAGATGAATATGTAAGGTATAAATTACCTATATGATCCACATAAATCATGCATTTATAGGCATGTGTTGATTATAATGACCCACATCTTCAATTTATGTTGAAGTAATAGAAATTCATAATGTTGGTTGAGAATATATTTGATCATGATTAATGTATTCGAGATAAATCTATATCCTCTAAGGAAAGTAATTCCAACTATGTTATTGGATGATAATAAAGTTTGGAATATATCTACAGAGATATGATAAAAATTTTTTTCTTTACTCATGAGCTCCCCGAAGAGTGGTGACATTGATGTGCAACAAATTCAATCATGTGACAATCCTGCGATTTATTCACTAAGGCATTACAAGCCGCATCATTTGATAAATTGGTGAACAAAATTAGAATGCGGTGGTTAAGAAACCTTAAAGGATTATCTCATCGTGAGAGTAAATATGACATAAAAGAGTAGTGTACTCTTTTTTCCTTCACTAGAGTTTTTTGTCCCATTGGCTTTTATCTAGTAAGCGTTTTAACGAGCGATATTCTTTATGTTATGAACATCCAAGGGGGAGTGTTATGAAATAATATGTGGATGTTCATATTAATCAGTTTCCTGAAGAGAACTGAACTCCCAAAATATGAATCCTAATCAGATTTGATTTTCTTTCCCCATTAGAATTTGAGTTTTCATAAACTCTTGTATTATGACCCTATAAATAGGGCTATAGACTGAGGTGTTGGATACACTCATTCATTGATCAATTTACTCTCAGAGAATCAATAAAGATCTCTTGTTCTTTCTCTCTATTTTCTCTCTATATTTTCTCCTATTCTCTACATTATAATTTCTTTATTAAACTCTCTACATTAGTATTATTATTTTGTTGTGCCGACAACGAATGCGCATCAACAAATTCATAACACATATATTTTAAATTTTAAATTCGATTTCAAAACCGAACCTATCCCCCTATCTGTTTTTCTTTTATTTTTTTTGGCCTTCTTCCCCAAGGATCACATCCCTCATCTTTCGTCACGTAACAACAGCCGTTGATTCTTTTATTTTTAGCTTTTTTAAATCAACTCAAATTAATAGCTACTTCCATCCAAATTTAATGTGTATTATTCTATTCATTCTACAAAAAAAGGAAAAAAAATAGACATTGAATTCTTTGGTATATGAGAGGCATTACAGCGTAGCCCCTCTCTGATTCTGCAACTCCAAGATGCCGATTGTAGCCCCCCAAAATCCTTTGCCTTGTTTGATTTCTAATTATGGCTTCCAAAACGAGAAAACAGATGGTCCTGGAAACCCTTTTTTTAACTCTATCTGCGGTGGCTCCACATAAAGGGCAAAAGTGGGATGCCAACTAATGCATTATTGTATGCCACTGACATTTGGGCTTAATATCGAAATGCCCCTTCTTTCCAACATTGAGTTGAGCAGCAAAGAGGAAGTTACTGTCCTGCCCTTGAATGGCGAAACTTGAAGCATAAGCTCTGCATCCGCTTTTTTGTAGATACAGAAAAAGTAGACCAAAATACCATAAAAAAGAAAAGGTGCTTATCCTTGTTCTCATTCATTTCACTTCGCCTTTGGTATCTTCTTTTGATCAACCGCTGCTTGGGATGCTTTTATTTGCCTTGACCACACAAACATCTATTGCTGCTGTGATTGGATAAATTTAAAATTTTATTTTTTATAAAAAAATTAAAAATTTTTTGAAAAATTACTTTATGTCTTCCAACGAACCCAATCTAAAAAAGTTGGATTCGGTCTTTAGAAACCTTTTCGCTCCTCCTTTTTGCAGTTTTAATCACACTCACATTTCTTTGTTTCAGGCTTTCGGATCATTTATTTATCTATTAATGGTGAAGCGTTACATTAAGTCTATTAAATTTCTAATTGAAACAATATTACTGTATTTCCCTTAAAAAAAACGCTACTCAATTGTTCAATATAAAACTACTTTGAGGTTTACATACTATTTTCTAATTACTCTCTCTGTTTTTTCACTTTTTTTCTTTTGTAAAATAAATTGAAAGTATATATTTAATTACGTACAAAGAGTATATTTGAATTAAATTTTATTATAAAATATAATATAAAATTTTTATTTTAAATATCATATTTTTTTAATAAATAATCTATTTTTATAAAATTTAAATTAAAATAAATTAAACGTAAAGCCTAATTTCTATTTTTTTCATGATTTCTTTGTAGCATTTGGGTTGAAGGTTGGTCAGCGTTGGTTGTGTTTTCTTGTTGTGGTGGAATTTTGCGAATACAACAGCCCTCCAAAAGCAGTCCCACACGGAAAGCAAACGGTCAGAAAGAAGAAAGCTTCCAAACCGCCATCTTTGTTCTTTTTAAGAGGTAATGTGCAACTTCCCGAACCGCCGAAAGCCAGTTTTTCGTAACCGAGAGTCAGCTTTCTCGAGTCAAGTAGAACAACGTGGATTCTTCACTCTATTCTCTTTACACCTTTTTTCTCATGTCCTTTACGTAGATTTTTTTTTCCCTTTTTGGCTGAAAAATGTCTTCTTTAAGTAGATGCTTGACTGATTTCGGGTTCATTTTGATTGATTTCTATTTATGAAATTAGAGATATATTTATATATAGTTTAATTTTAAAATTAAAATTAAAATTTTAAATATAAAATTAATATTTTTTACTATTAATTTAATTTTTATAAAATTTAAAATAAAAATTTTAAAATTAAAACCTATTTAATTATACTATATAAAACTAAGTGCTGAACTCAAAATTTTGTTATCTGCCTTAAATATTACTACTTTTATCTCTCTTATCCCCTTATTTTCAGCCCTCTCTAGTGCTTTTCTCCATCACTTTCAAGTTGAGTGTTAACCAAATCCTTAATGCTAATTTATTTTTATTCTAAAATTTTTTATTTCCAATTTCAAAATTTTAATTTTTTATTATAAAATTGTCAAATTAGTTTTTATAATAGGAGTGGAAATTCAACGTTGAAACCAATGCTGGGTCTGTAAAGGCACTTAAAACTCGCCCCACATTTTTGTCTCCGCTTGTCTTGCTCGTTGCCCACGCACCTACCGGGCTCCATAGTTTATCCTCCAAATGAGTTGGCTACCGCTGGTTCATGATAACGAAACAGAGAACCTCCTGCAGTCATTGGCCCATCCTCAGGCGTGAGGTGTCCTCCAGTCACCATGTCCTACACCAGCCAAAAGAAGTTCCAGTTGTAGAATAGTTTCTTCATAATTTGGGGGCCAGTCCGCCTCTGATTTTATTATTAAAAAAATTAAATTAAAAATTTTAAATACAAATTTTATTTATATTACTATTATTCATTTATTTATTTATTTATTTTTAAAATTTGAACAATTCTTAGTCATTTTTCCCAGTCTATGTCCTTCTACTCTTCCACGCAACGGCCCTTGGGTCCACTCGCCCCCCGCAGGGCTACCGCCAAGAGGTGAGAGATATTTTCTCTTTTTATTTTTCTTAATGTTCAAGCTTTTTCTTAAAGTCCAAACTTCAATGTCACACCGAGTCCAGCAGTTCATTAAAATTTTCAAGTCCGGGTTTTCCAAACCTCGAGTCACGGACACATGGACGCCATACCTGCAACAACACGATCAACAACTAGACACACAAACGACGTTAGAAACGAAAGCTGAAATATTTAAAAAATGTAAAATATAAATAATAAACAAGAAACGAAAATAACGTACCTTACACGTAGAAGGGAAAGATGTCTAACGCGACGAACGGAATCGCGGCGGACGGACGGGTAGCGTCAACACGTGATGACTACATGAACGTCGCACACAACGGATAACCCGAAGATGGCATCTGACAAACAATGAACGCAACGAACGCACCATACACCACCACACAAACTATACGAGGCATATCTGGATGAATTGATTCCTGATTCTTTTAATCACAATTTGATTAATGAGTCTCTTAATTAACATGCCTTGTAGTTAGTGATGGTTAGATTTCATTGGAATTGGAAAGAGTCCAAAATGTCCTTCAATTGCAATCAGAAGCTGCAAGCAATTCATTATGTACAAGGGAGAGAATTCGCTTCGCCCTCTTTCAAAATTGATACGCGCGGGGGGGATTCCACTCGCCGGAGTACAAAAACAACCGCCGGCCTTACATCGCCGCCGCCGCGAAGGTCCGTCGCCAGTAACACGCTGGGCAGAGAAACGTTATAGCTAATATCAAAATTATCAAACCAACCTGTGCCGTGTTGAAATATAACGTTAATTTGTGTCCATTCAAGCATGCTCTGCTTTAGACATGATCGAGAGGCGGCTCGGTCTCGGCTGAAAATCTGCACGGCGTCTAATCTGATGCGATGAAGGCCGAATTAAAGCTGCCAAAGCTCTCTTTACCAAATCTCCTTCGACTGTGCCTATCCTTACCAGAGAATTCTTCATAGCCGACCTCTGAATCGTCAAGTTCTTCAACGAATAGGCATTGGGCTGAGAGTGCGTCTGCGGTGGAGGATTGTTCTTGTGCAAACTACACCTGAAGGATCCTGGATGCGTGGTAGGAGAACACAGACAAGTTTTCTTGCAGCTACTTTGCTTGCGAACCACCTGATGTTGATTACGATGATCACGAGGCGAAGACATAGCCATTGGCCGTCCGGGAGAGATAGATCTATCAATCGACATCCGCATCGACGGCGTCGGAGACAAAGGAGCGAGACCATGAAGGTTCACGCGCGTCGGAGATGCCGATCGGTGGAAGAAACCGGATGACGAGGAGGTGCAGAAGCTTGAACTGGTAGAAGAAGCAAACGACGATGCATCGGATGTGGTTGACGAACAAAACCTTCCGGAAAACCTCCCGGACGGCGACAGAGAGCGTTGGAACGTCGACGCTATCGGTAATACCGCGCCGCTCGATCTTCTAGAAGATGTCGTCATTCTCAATTTGGAGCTCTCAATTCCAGAGGGAGAGGGGGGGAGCGAGCGAGCGAGAGAGAGAGAGAGAGAGAGAGAGATGGTGGAAAAAAAGAGAAGAATCTAAAAAGATTATTTCATATAATTCCTCACCAGGGCCCTAAGGCTCTTCACTTTGGCAAACCTAGCTGGTCTCAAAGCCTGAATTTATAGGAAGGGTAAATGGTGGCCACTGTGTAAATATGCGAAAGTTGAAGGGCAGTTGGATGAGAGGATAGGAAGAATGGTTAAATTAGCTAGGGTTAGTTGAACTAGAGTCTAGAGGTTTGGTTAGGGTTTTGTTGGGGGAGATTGATCCAAGGGCTAGGAAGCAATGATGCGTACAAAACGACGGATTCCACAGCCTTCTTCAACAAATTACTTTTGGTGCTAAAGCTATGGTGAAATGCCACGTAGAAAGGTACTTCGGGGCCAATTCCGTTGGGAGCAGTCTGCAAACTTTATTCTTCATTTTTTTTTTTTTGTAACTGACACCGACATTTTGATTCAAAACTTTGGAAAAATTTTGTTAATTAATTTGTAACAAGTATGAGATTAATGTAAAAAATTGTCTAAACACCCAAAATCTCATCTGAACTAGGCAAAAAGTTTTTGGCTCAAGGGTGTGATCGGATATAATTTGATTTTAAAATTTTTATTTTAAATTTTATAAAAATTTTATATTTAAAATTTTAAATTAATTTTAAAATTAAATTCTATCCCAATATATTCTCTCTCTTGCTTTGTGTTTGGTTAAAATTTTAAATTTAATTTTAAAATTAAATTCTATCCCAATATATTCTCTCTCTTGCTTTATGTTTGGTTTGGGACGGAAGGTGAGAGGAGGTGGTATCTTTTATACTTTCTTTTACTTAGTTTCAATTTATTTAGGATCGAATTAGATAATATTTTATCTTAAAATTTAACTTAAAATTTTAAATGTAGAACTTATATTTTTTCACAAATAATTTAAATTTTATAAAACTTAAATTTAAGATAAAAATCACAAAATCAAATCATATCAAAAAACACATGGAGCAAAGAGGAAGTAAATACTCAATCTCTTGTAGAGAAGGAAATTATTTTGCTCAAGTGAACGGGACTTATGTCCCTTGTAATTTTCTTCTCTAGTAATCTACAAAAATAGTCTCTCAAATTATTTTAATTATTACAATTTAGTCGTAACTCTATATTTTAATATTTTTAGTCTATCATCTTCACATATTTTAATTAGTCTAAACATGTGTGATGCACAGATATACTTTAAAATTTAAAAATATTAAACTTAGTTTTTCAAAAAAAAGTATCCAGAAAGAAATTTTTTTTACCTCCCAAAATATATGTGTTTAGAAAAAAATAGAATAATACAGAATATTAAAATTTCATTAGTTCAAAACATCCAATACATTCTTCTCTATCTTAACCTCTTAGCATATAATGTTTTCCTCTTTTGTTCCTCCCAATATCAAAAGAAATTAGAAAAAATATCAGAAGTAGATACTATGAGCCATGTCATTATGGTACCACTAAACAAAAAAGACAAAAGAATTGGAAAAATATAGAACATACAAAATAATTGAGTAGAAAATTTAATATAAAATTTTATTCATTGAATCCTATGATCAGAGTGCCCAAGAATAACAAAATTTATTTTTGTTGATAATTATTTAATAATTAAAGTTTTATTTTTATAAAGTAATTAAATATACGGAATTCAATTTCATCAAAAAATATAGAAATTAAAATTTAAGTTAATATATAAGTAGTTTTACAAAATTTTTAAAGTAGTAATTAAAATGTCATATTTTTACAAAGTAACTTAATATTCAAAGTTCAAAATTAAAAGTAATATATAAGTTAGGAGTTTAATAAATTTAATTTAAATTAAGAGATTGAGTTAAATAAAAATGATAAAGATGAGTAGTTTAAATTTATTTTAATAAATTGAAAATTATCCTAACCAATTAAATTTTTGAAGAATAATTAAAAAATTAAAAAATTTTAAGAAATTAGGATGAAAGATTTAAAGTTATAAGAAATAAAATGTTACATTTTTATTTTATGTATATATATATACATAAAATTTCAAACATCATTCATGTGGTAGAAATTGATGAAAATATATACTTGCATATCATGTGTTCTATTAGTAAATGGCTATTTCATCTTTTCAAGTGTTTTTTTCTCTCAAAATTCATGGCACGTGCCAGTGGAATTGAATTTATTTATTTTTGTAATTGAGTAGAATCAAATTGGATAAAAGAATGAGAATGGAAAAAAAAACACATGTTTCTTAATTTCTATTCAGTAGGATTTATCATTTCGTCCAAACAAAAATGATAAATCCTACAAAACAAGAATTATGATTTAGAGAATATGTGCATTTTTTCTTTGTCTCATTCTTTTGTTTAACTCAGTTTTACTCGATAAAAAAATTTCAATTTCAATTACACATGTCATAAATTTTAAGAGGAAAACTCTTAAATCAACAAAGGTCTAGTAAGAAGAAGCAATTGTAGGTTTGACAAGGACGAGTGTATTTGGATTGTGTTTTGTTAAAAGAATTTTTGTTTGGACTCCATAAAAATAATTTTTTATGAGAGAAAATATGAGATCTAATTGTGTTTCTGACCCGATCAAACGCTGTCCAAATACAGTTAATAAATAAGGACTACTTTATCATCCTTGATCTTTCTGGAGGGAAACAGTAATAATTAAGCAAAAAATCCAAATCCGATTGTACAAAAGGCGAAAAAGGGAAAATCGGCCAATGTTTATGATATTAAAGCAATGAAACACACTTGTGGAATAAAGAAATTATAAATGAATTAATAAGTTAAGATTTTCTCATAATTGTTGAAAAAATTAAAGTTAAAGATCAATCAAATTTAAATCCCTAAATTATTTAAGCTAACATGAGGGAAAATAGTGGTATAAGGAAAATTCTCTTAAGGATCACGTAGGGAAACATTAGGCCGAAATCGAATGTCAAAATTTTTCCTTTTCGTTAAATATTTTCGTAATACAGCATAAATTATGAATTACACTTAAGAAGGTGTAACGTGACTTTGAAGTTTGTGGGTGTATATCGCGTAGTGTGGCTGATAATGAGATGAGTGCATTTCCAGTTAGCCTCTTTTTCTTCTTCAGGCATTGGCTGCCTGTGTGACTAAGCCACAGCCGTTTTTCAAACGGAAATAGAATGGGAGTAAGTGGATAAATATTGGATGGGATGTGGATGGACTACCAAGCTGCGGTTGGCCTATAGATCTCGTATTGGTTTGAAGCAAGGGCCTACTGACAAACTTATCATCATTTCTCCACTCACAATCATTTGCGATATTTCATATTACATTCTCTATAATATTTTTTAAAAATATGGTTAAATATAAAATAATTTTATTAATATATATGATAACTTTTGATAATTTTAATTTTTAACAAACTATTTTATTTTTTTAAAAAATAAAATAAAAAATAAACAAAAAAGAAAAAGGGTGAGTGGCGCTCAAGCCTTTTTCTTTTTTTTTCTATTTTTTATTTTTGTGTTATTTGTTTGTTCTATTTTTAAAAATAATAATAATAATTAATTAATTATTTAATAATATTATTTCATTGATTTTATATTTTTTAAAATTGTAGTTATAATATTTTAGTTGTTAGAAATTTTATATTATGATTTAGAATTATAATCTACTTACAATCATTTATTTTAAATTTTAATTTTAATTAACTATAATTTATAAAATAAGCATCATGTAAGCAATTTAGAAATTTTATAAAATATTTGAAGGACCAAAACGTTAACATCATGTAAAAATCATCTTGTATTAGTAAAATTATTATGCGTTTAGCATTTATGCATTTCTAATTATAATACTTAATTTTTAAAATTTATCTTTTAGATTTTAGAGCTTATTTATTTAGTTTAGGATATATGGCTAAGAATTTTTATAATTAAGAGTATTACAAGAAAATGTGGTAGATGATTCACACTCTCCTTTTCCTATCTTACGGATAAGGCAAGCATTATTAACTTATTTAGACATTGATAGGCTCAAATATAAGAAAGAAATCAGTCCACAAAAAGAAAGGAAGGTCTGATCCAACAAAGGTCAACAAGTTAAATACATAACTGAAAAGATCCCGCGTTTCTATGCGAAAACTATGTAAATAGTGATAGTCCGTTTGGTGAGAAATGTCTTTTCACACTAAAACATAAGGAAAGGGCAAGGAAAGGGCAAGGAAAGGGCATTTTAAGAAAAATAAGAATCTTAAAATAAATTCTTATGATTATTATATCCTCATAATATTTTTTAAGAAAAAGAATAATTTAACTTAAATTTTATTTTATTTCTCTTAGTAGTACTTCTTTCAGTTTGATTTAAATTAAGAATTATCTTTATAACTAAATTTTACTTCAATACTTAAAATATTTAATTTTTAAATTTTTTTGTGTTAATTTTATTTAAATGAATATTTAATTTAACTTTTTTTGGGTGTAATTTAATTTCATTGACACAATATACTATTAGTATATTTAAGTCATTTCTTTTGAAATTTTATTTCATTTTGATATTAAATAATAATTTTACCAAATACAGAAAAGAAATCATCATTCCACTCTAACTTTTACTTCCAGACAATGCAATGAAAAGAGTATTTTAAACTCATTTCGAGTGAAAAGACATTCTAAGTAGAAAGACATTACATTCTATTTCATTCTAATATACCAAACGTAACATGAGAGGATCACAAGGGATATAATATATAACTTTATCTCATACATACATTTAGATTGATCTTTCTCATTTACTATCTCCATTACACCTATTGACTATTACACTTATTGACTTGAGCATCGTGGTTTTGGAGATTAGTCCCTCCCTCTTTTATCTACAAGCTTACTTTTATGGAGGTGAAGATCTAGTCAGCCGTCTTTTAAGTAAATCCAAACTCATCAAAATGGAGCCATCAACAGAATACCTGTCTCCTTCCTTCATTTGGAAGAGTGTAGGATTCTCTAAGAAAGAAGCTTGGCAATTTTGAACTTTAATTCCAAATATTGTGCAAAAAGCTTATACTTCATCTGTTCGGAATTCTTTATCTATTTTTGTAGGCAAACTGATTTTTTTTTGTATATCATAATGCAGCATATACATTCTAAGTATATCTCTAGTCTAAGATGTTGTGAACATTAGTTGAATTCGTGCTTGTGTTGTGTGTAGCCACAGAGACAAAGCAGTTTGTTTAGATAAATGAATCTATTACTGTTTTTATGAATAATATATTAGAATTTTTTAAATTTAAATACTACCTTATTATCTATTATCTAATGCTCCTTAAATGGCGCGGACAGCAGGGATGTGCCTCCTTGACATCTTTGGTAAGTAATTTGAATAGTTCAAGGGATTAGCACGTCTTTGACAAAATTGAACGTTGGATTCATTAGATTAATAACATGACCGCTACTGCCACATAGCGCCGTACTATTTGTGATGTACCTCTTTTCCTTCAAAACAATTGTTAATTTTTTTTATTTTTATTATTTTAAAAATACTTATCAGTCTTATTTTTCATTATTTTTAATTTTCTCCTTATTGTTATCTAATTTTGAAATAAGATCCTTCTATTTTCAAATATAAAAATTATATACTGATTTTTTAATTATAAGAGAGAATATCTGATGTGTCAATTTACCGTCTTTCTTAAAATATTCAATCTTTTTTTAAAATAATTTTGTTTCAGTATTTTTTTAAAAAAAATTTGTCATAGCATACGCATTTATTTTATAAAAATATTAATCTTTCATCAAAATAATTTAAGACTTTTTAACTAGTGGTTAATTATTTACTAATTCAGGTGGTCAGAAATGTCTTCTTGTAGCTTCCTCGGCATCTCTTGAGGACCAAGCACTGGTTTTTTTTTCCCTTTCTTTCTTTAATCTTTTTAATTATTGTGCATTACATATGGTTGACGATTTCATAATTTTTGTGACAAATTCGACTTTGAGAAATGCGAAGAGCCACAGTCTGTATAAAAGTCCAAAGTCAAATAAGCCAAAATGATGTGAGCAGGGAAGAGAAGTCGATCAAGTGACACTTCAAATATTCACACTTGCAGCAGAGAAGTGGGATCTTTGTTTGGAAGATGAGTATAGGATCATAGGATGAAAGAATCAAATACAATTGTTGTGTAATGTTTTGCTTGGGAGTTGGGAGCTAATTCACTTGATGATATTAAGGTGCATTTTGATTACGAAATTTAATAGAAATTTTTTATTTTCATGTCCGGCTCATTTTTTAATAAATAATTCATTTAATAATTTATTTTATTGTATTAATCTTTATTAATATCGAGTCTGAATCTGCCTTAAAATAAACGAATGTAGCTCCTTAAACTTTCTAATTGCCTCAATCATTGAGTTACACGGAAGAAGTATGGTATAATGGTCTAGTCAACAACCTTTTTACAAGCCGAAGGTCCTAAATTCCATTACAGTGAATTTGGGGGAGGGGTCCAAAAAGAACGGCACGAAGAAGGAATAGCACCAGTTTGGGGACTCTTTATCTCTGTCCCACCGTAGTATTTGCTAGAAGAGAATAAAAAGGCCGATCCATTAACAAAATATTCCCACGAATGCAGCGTGGACGAACAAGTCCATACAACTAACTACGAGGACTTAAGCATGTGTTAGGAATCGGATTAAATCCCAAACACAGTGAGGACGAGGCCACATTAGTCGGCTGCTATTCCAGACCTACCAAAGGAATATAATAAGGGGGGTAGAATTGCCAAAGCATTTTAAACATCTCGCCTTTCAGTCTATTCCCATTTTGGAACCTGCAGATTTGTCTACTTCCCACCTCCTTTTTTGCCCAATGAGCATGCTGCCGCTATTGCAAGGGATTTGAATTCTTCAATTAGGAGGAAAAGAGGAATTCTCGCGACGAGTCAAAGGACACGATATCCCAAAGCTCGAGAACAAAGAATTGGAAGATAATATAGAAACCTGTTTGGAACATTTGACCACTTCCCCATCTTTGCCAAGCCAACACCCGTATCCCATGAGATGTCACAAATTCACCAATCTTGCAATTCTAATATCAATAGCTACGAGTTGCTAAGTTAGCCATCCGAAAGCCTATGCTCAGACTAGGATTATCAGAAAATTTACCCAATAGACCTATGACATACTTGGCAGAACTAAAGCCGAAGGGGAGATGGTATGCCATCCTTAAGAAAACTTGCATACATGGGAGGATCCTGAACAGTGATCCCCTATACACAGCAATGCATAACAACAGATTCTCATGACCACCAAAATCTGCCCATTTCCAGAATCATTTTCCCTATCCCTCATAATTACCTTACTCAATAAAAGTACCAGAGGATTTGATAATACGTGCCATTCTGTTGAATCCCAGCTGAAGCTGATTCCAGTCCTAGCATGAATAAAGCCGCAAAGGCTCTGTCAAAGTTATTTACACAACTTCAAAACCAAGATGTGTGCAAAACCAATCGCTTCATAACTAGCAGGGTACATAAAACAAACTAAATTTTCTCTAGTTAGGCTTGTCTCCTTCATAAACTCCAACAGGCCTGGGCATATGCTCTTTGGTGTAAACACGGTGCCGTCTCTCTCTTCCATATATGACCCAGAATAATAGGGACAGCATCACAGCAACAGCAACCATTACCAGCCCAACATACACCCATTTAGTATATCGCTGCAGACCAGGACAGTATATCCTATGTACATCGTTGAAGGTTTGTCTCACAAAGGAGCAATCTTGTAGACTAACCAAGTATGGACCAAAATGATACAACCCAAAGCTCACATTCACCCCAGCAGCCATTTGTCTATAGAACTCCGGAGTCAGCCGGCCTGTTGTTAGACAAATGCCATTTGGTGAAGCTTGACAGACATAATTACTCCACACCTGTACGAGGCATTCCAATTGGTCAGGCTTTGCATGTATTTACATACTGAAAAACTACCCAAAAGCTAGATCAAAATGGTAAGAATACCTGGGTAGCATTGTTAAAGTCCACTTCAACAGAACTACAGATTCGATCAGTTAAATCAGGATGAAATGGACTGCAGAGGAGCGGTAGCAGTGGACCAGATTGGTTGTAATAAAAAGGCACAAAGTTGGGGGAGAAATTGATATTTGAGACATTGGTGATGACCTGGTTAATCACCTCCACCAGTTGAGCAGTTACTTCTTTGGTTTTGGTCAAGGTATCTTGTGCAGTGGCATTGTCCACACAAGGCAGAATATCATCCAAAGATGTATGAGCAGTAGGATTTTGGACCCACTGATCCATTGACACACAGGCATCCACAGTCACACTGTTATCACCAGAAGCATCACATGAGATCATTGGCAAAAAGACCATCGGAAACCTTTTTTCTTCATCCCTCAAAAGAGAACATCAGTATTTATAGTAACAAGGAAACTGGTAAATTTAGCTCCGAAAGAAAAACTCTTAAGGCCTGGAAACACAGTGTTACAGCTAATGTCATAAAAATCCTTGCTACAGATAATCATGTTTTATGAAAAGATTAATCTAACTAATAACACAATGTAGCCAAGAGACTAGGAAAACCAAATACCAAAAAGGTCTACAATAAGGGTCAATATTTTTTTTTTGGGTTGCGGGCCAGGGGGGTTAGAACAAGGGTTAGCAGAACTCACTTGTGGAGAAGAAGAAATATGCCACATAATATAAAGGTTCCTGCCACAAGAATCCACCCAGTGACCACCAAACTGCAGTAGCAACAGATTACGAAAAGTCATTCAGAATCAGTTTCCAGCTTTAGAGTAAGCCAGCCACAAAGAAATTATTCTCCAAAGAAAAGAATTTAAGAGGAACTATCTCACTCACATGTAAACAAGAAATTGCATGCCGAAGATTGAAAATACTGAAAACAAGGGGAAGTATAGTTATTAAACAGCACTTAGAGAGGAAAAAGGGAGGGGAAAAAAAACATGAAGCATATAAGGAATCAATAATAGTTTAAATTCATACTTAAGCAAAATAATAGTCTTACCAAATCCAAGGAATGTCATGAAAAGCATTACTGCAGATAGTATGATAAGAGCCAACCTCCTGCATGAGCATTTTAGTATTCATGTGTTAATAATAGAAGGGACTTAGAGAGTCAGAGAAGATGAAAACAAATCTCAATTACTTACACTGATCTTATGAGATCTTTTATGTCTTCCGCATTATCTAATGCTTTATCTGATAGAGTGTTAGCAGAAGAGTTTATGTCGGATTGTACTCGATCAATGTCAGTTTGGACATTTGCAGGCAGCAAAACCTGAGCAACCTTAATCTCCTTTGCGGCAGCAAGATATCCCGAGACATTCCTAAGATTCTCAGCCGTGGTATTAGCCTGATCTACAACATATTTCAAAGTATCTGTGGTACTGTTGTAAAACTTCCCCTGGCCAACGTACAAAATGATACATCCTACTCTGAAAATGCATGATTACACATGAGTTTGCAAATAAAAGATCACTGTAAACTGACTCATTCAATCGAAATTAAGCAAAGACAGAAATTAATATTGCAATTAATTCTGTTGGAGCAGAAGATTGGTTTTTGTGTGTGGGTGTGAGAGAGAGAGGATGATATGTTTAGTACATTGCCACAACTGTGAAGAGTATGAGCAAGATCAGAGAGAGTGCATAAGCTACTCGAGAATATCCATATGGCTCCCTTCGGCAGCAGCAGAAGTAGAAAAACATGATCAAGAGGCATAGCCCAAACACCACGAACCAGATTCCCGCAACGAGGAAAAAAGGGACAGCAGTATAAGCCACTGACTGCATGCGAACAAATAGAGGCATGAAACTTAATCTGATGAAGGAAATACTCCACTGTAATCAGATCAAAAGCAAGAACATTTAAGCATGCAAAAGGTAACTAGAAGCAACCAACAAGGTTTTGAACTTTGTAGAGTCCCTTAGACATAGATATTCATTTGCTAAACAGCTATATTACCTAAATAGGTAGATAGTAGATGGATCAGCTATGTTCTTTACTACTTATGACCATATGAACTGCAAGGCAATAATCTGTGAACCAGAGAGGCCCTGGAAAGGAAAGGGCATTACAGCCAGTAGGCACAGGAAACATCTCTCCAAGAATATTAATGATCGTAGTAATACATCCTTAACATAAAGAGCAAACCTTACTGGTAGCTTACAATGACCGAATAGAAAGTTAAGTCATTAATTCTGATGAGATAATCATAAGTTCACATCATTTAATCAAGCCAAAGTTGCTCAAGAGTGATGCTAGTTTTTGAAATTAACAGCATCAAAGTGACTACTTATCAAGGCCCTGTAATTTCTTCTACCGAATCAGCTCATTTACCTATGTGACCAATACGTCCTTTCTTTTTTAAATTCCTTTTATATTATACATCAAGAGGGGGGGATGTGGATCGAACCTAGGACCTTCTACCTAGTGAGGCACGTCGTTACCACTAAACTACTTCCTTGCCACATATTACCTATATGGCTAAAGTAGATAATTTTTCAATAAATGCATCCTGTAACCATTTAACTACATCACCTATATGGTTAAAGTGGATAATTTTTGACATATGCATCCCTATAACCACTTCAATTTAGTATAGCTTTTAAGTATACCATGTATATTTTGAAAATAGGAAATACAGCTTTGACCCAAATAGGACAATCTATTGCAGTTTCATGCTTATTTCTCAACTTATAGAGCTCTTTCAGATAATAGCCTGTCAATGACGAAAAGGCCGCAGCAGGAGCACATTGCTTTATATGCAGTAACGTCAAGTAATTTGTTCAATCCCCTGGGGCATCAAAAGCCTATATATTTTAGTCTTTGAAAATTGCACTGAAGTAGATAATCTAGAGAATTTTTACTTAGATCAGACATCAGAGTCTGAGCACATTTTACGGTCAAAACAACAAAAATTCACGTTTCCTTTGAGAATCTAAAAGATATCTTTATACTATTTAGCATAAATTCTTGGATACAGCATACAGTCGCCAAGTAAAATTGGAGTTGCATACTCTCCCTGTTACGAATCTGTACTGTTAATGTTACTTTTTGACTTTATCCAGCATATAACCTAGGAATTATCAATTACTATCTATATCTATAGGTGCTGGCCAGCTCTACAATCCAGATGGAGTATCAATGAGCACTGCTCGGACAAAAATCTTAAAGCTGGTTTTATAATTATAATAGCAGATAAATTCATATGCTTCTCAACTCAACTTTTACTTGCTGAGTAAAGCCAACAAACAGAGCTATGGAGACTTTTCTCAAATCACGCGAGATAAAAATAGGATATTTCCGAAGTATTATTTTCACAACCATTCTCTTTTCTTGTTCTTTCACCCACACTTCGTCAAGAGTATTAGGACGAAAAGGCAAAATCATAAAAGAAGAAGTTAGCAAAACTGGCTGAAATTCCACATTATGAGCTTTTAAGCTCGTTCTATTCCACAAATTGTTTCCTTTTCCTCGGGTCCACAGGAACCGAGAACTTGACAGGCTCGAAAAATCTCACACATCTAAACTTCGATCCCACAGAAAACACTTCACATATGTGAAAGGTAAAAAGAACTAAGATTAGAGACTTACAGCCCAGTAATGTTTATTGCTGATATTCCATCCACCAGTATATTTCTTGAAACCATCCAGAGGATCTTTTCTTTTAGTCCTCTTTGCAGCCAGTATGAGGGATGAGTTGAGAGGAGGCTCTCCACTTGCATCAAGGGTTTCATCAAGAAACCTCTTTGTTCCCCACGAAGAAACCAGTCCGTAGTTTTCATCACCAAATGCCCCTTAAAATTTGCAAAGAAAACGGTAAGCAAAGATAATTCAGAAAAATATATATACATTTGAAGAAAAAGAAAGTTTAAGCAGTAGAAGAGATATCACCTGAAGTGGGAACCGTTTGAACCGTAGGAAAATGTGACTCTTCTCCCAAAGAAAAGGCAAAAGAAGTGGAAGAGAGTAAGAGGAAACCGGTTAGAAGAGTAAAAAACAGAGACCTGAGGCATGACATTGTAACAATGGAGTTGTGTTCCGGGATATGTCTGATATTGAATCAGTGAACTGAATTACAAAGCGCAGGTCCTCACTTCCCCAAGTCCTGCAAAATGCAAAGGAAGATCTTTTGCTGGGAGAGACTTGAGAAAGTGTAATGTGAAAGGGAAGTTTTTCAACGTTTCAAGAAAAGTGCACTCATGATCAGGCAGGTGGTACTTTACTGGGGAAGAAAGAACAGCAGAACTCGTGGTTACAGTTCAGGAGGAGGAGGAGGAGGAGGAGCAGGAGAGAGAGAGAGAGAGAGAGATCCCACTTTCTGAGTTTTTTCCCCTCAGGAAATGGAGAAAGTGCAGAAGAGAATGGCATAATTCGGCATTTTTTAATGGAAAAAAATAAAAGGAAAAAATATTCTCTTTATTTTTAAAATATATGTTACTTTTTTTTGTATTTTAAAAATATTAATAATCTTTATTTTTATTTATTATTTTTAAAAATTTTATCTTCTACTCTCACTAGTCATTCAAATTTAACTTTCAGATAAAGATATGTTAGACATTTATTTAATTTTTTTAAAATAAAATTTACGAGGACCTTAATTAATGTTAATGTGTAAAGTTAATACTACTACTAATAATTGAGCAGCGTGATGTGCGCGTGTGTGGGGAATATCTTCCGTTTACAAATATGCCCTTGTGAGTTGCTTCTTGTCAAATGCAGATTATGACTCAGAAAAATGACAAAGGATCTGATATATTCTTTTAGAAGAATGATGAATGCAGATGTTATGTGAAGAACCAAATGGGATTTGACTGTGCCACGTTACATTAGAGTCAAGTGGGATTAGTTTTTGGATTTATGATTAGGGTTCATGAAACAGGAGTTAGGCATTTAATTTAAAGGATGACACTTCAATTCAATTCGAGTAATAAAATAGGAAAAAAAGTAATAAATAAATGAATTCATTATTAATGATTTTCAATTACTATGATTTGCTTATATTTTTATTAAAATCTATTTTCTAGCAGAATCTTTTCTCCAAAGCTATTACTTCAATGTGACGGAGGTAAACCACTTGTAAGGTCTACGTGCGTTGGATTAAATTTCGTTTAAAACTCAATATAATTATATTTTACTTATATTCTCGTAAAAAATTTTATTTTTATAAAGTTTAAATTATAAAATTTTAAATTTAAATTCATTCTAAGATTAAACATATACTTTTTTTCTTTTTTGTATTTTTTTCATTTCCCATTTTCATGTAGGCCTTTGATTTCTGCTTCACTTTAGTTAAGTGTGACATGCGGTTGTTGCGGCTTAAAGACAAATCATCTAAAGAATGATATGACACGATTTAACTCTTGCGCTTGAAACTTCAAACAAACCTTTAGTTGGTATTAAACGCATCCCAAATGAAATTTACCCTTCGCGTAAAATATACTTACTATTTTTACTGACAATATAAAAGAAAAAAATGCTATGTCCCACTAATTAAATATTAGAACCCTTAATTTAAGAAAGCTATCTTGAGAGTGTTGATCCCAATACACAAAAGAAACAGATTAGTACTAACGTGGGAGAAAAAAATGGAACAGGTTTTGAGCAATTCAAGCAAAAGTCATTGTCGGGTCCTAAAAAGTACCTTTTGCTGGGTTGTCTACCATTGATTTCTTGGACTATAGCTATGGTATCAATATACTCAGCCCAAAAGAAAATTGTAACGGTTTGCCATCCAAATGCTTCAGGGCTACTAGTAGAACTTTAATCAGTAAAAATATTTGTAATTAGAGAGAAATCATATGCACATATCCTTCTCTCATAATTAAGATATATTAAGAATATATTTAGTTTGAATTTTATTACAAAATAAATATAAAATATTTATTTTATTTTTTATAAAAAAATTATTACAAAATTTAAATTTTTTAAAAAATTATATGACAAAGAAAGCATACCCTGCATGACACCGGATATAATTGTTTACAAATAACAATTTATCTTTCCCCGTGTACTCAACACGCAGTACGCTGGGACAGGGGAAGGGAGACGGGAGCTTCGTACCGTGGTCCGTGTCCTCTCTTTGACTCTATTCTGCCCACACATAGAATAAAGAAGACGGGGTAATATCTGAGTCCGACTACGAGCACAGGAAGGTCGATAGCGCTTTTTCTTTTAAGATTTGAGAAATTATTAAAAAAAGAAAATTTGTCGGCGAGAGCCAAAATCATAATGATGCAACTTGAAGTATTGTCGATGGAAGGCTAGGAAGGACTTGAAAGCCACGTAATAAGCTGTGATTCTGCCACCGAAGGCGGAGGCTCCTCCGACCAGCAACCGCCTGTCTCGACTCATCTACCTGCCCTGCTTTGCTGCAGTTGTTTGTTTCCGATAGGTATGAAAAAGACGACTTCTCTACGCTGCCCCCTTTCCTATCCTTTCTTTTTCAGTATTTCTTTACTATTCAAACGGACACAAAACCTAATCTCTTGTTTTCTTTAATAATTTCGCTATATATCTAAAAGTCATTTTGTTGACGAGAGATGTACAAGCAAACACTTGATAACTTGGTTGCTTGCCGACGATAAATATTGGTAGACTAGGGTTTGACTCGTAGCCATTTAAGTATTTTTGCAATATCTTCACGGAACTATTGAAGAATAATATTTTTTTATTTAAAAATTAATTTATTTTAAAAGTAATTATATATTTAAGTTGTATTAAAAATATTTAAAATTAATTATTTAAGAAAAAAAGTAATGGTGATATTAAATTGTATTTTTATTTGAGATTTTTTATTTTAAATTTTGAGAGAAAAAATTATTCATACTCGAAAAAGTATGACTTAAAATAAAAATAAAATATTATCTAAATACAATCTATTTAAAGTAAAAATTTTTTAGATTTAAAATTCAATCAAAGTTGGTTTAAACTTTATTAGTATATATTAATATTTTTTAAATTAATAAATATATTATAATAATTTAGTTGTAATTAAATTATTTATTTTGATTTTTTCCTCAACTCAAAATAACGTAGGAAGTATGAGAAAAAAGAATTCCTCAATTACAAGAAATTATTCAATTACCACCTCAAAAATCTATATATATATATATAGATTTTTGTTCGTGATGCAGTTTCAAATTGGGATACGTATGGCATCTCCTTGCTATGATCTGGAAATTCGAGAATGATTGAGGGGTACCATACTATGATCTGTAGATTGACTTACACGTATGAGTCAACCTCATACAAAGACGTTTTTTTAATGAATAAATTAAATCATCAAATTATTAAATTGTTATAGTTAATTTAATAATTAATTAAATAACTAAAATTTGATATCTAATATGAAAGTTTTAATAAATACTATTAGTAATTTTTTCAATTGAAAAATAAAAAATAAATAATATAATAAATAATACATAGTAGAGAGCCATAAAAGTATTATTTAAAGATAATTTCACAAATGAATATGTTATATTATGATTCTCTTTTACAGATGAGAATATTATTTACACTAATCGACACGTAAAACAAATGTTATTTGTAATGAATTTTTTCAATTTTTACATCATATAGTGCCCAAATCATGAATGTAAACACACAATCTTTGCATGAATTGATATGTTTATAAAATTTTCTAATCCCTTCTCCTAATTGAAGATTTATATCGATGAGGAAATTCTATACATTTAGAATGCAAAGTCGTGAATTTGAAGACAATGTACTTTTATAATGGAACTAACTGTTTTAACAATTTTTTGTATGCTTGAATTGAGCATAATATATTGAATTATATAAAGACCCACCAATCAAATTTACAGATCTATATCAAGGTTTAGAAGATGCAATAGTTGTTGGAGATGTTGATGCATTGACTATAGATAGAAGATTTGTGTTACCTTCATCATTTAAGGAGGACCATGAAATGTGATTCAACACTATCAATATGCGATGACAATATGTAGATATTTTGGTCTTCCAGACATTTTTATTACGTTTACTTATAATTCTAAATAGCTAGAAATATAAGATGAGTTAATGAGAATAACACGTTAGCGTGTTAAAGACAAACCAAATATTGTTGCATGAGTCTTTTGCATAAAGCAAAAAAAGCTTATGGATTATTTTAAGAAGAATAATTTTAAGAAGAAAGTAAAATATAAGAGTATTGTCAAAAATCTATACAAGTGCACGAGCAAATAAGTTTATAGAGTACATATTCTCTTTGAATTAAATGTCAATACGTTAAACTATGTCCAACAATGGTATCTAATTATTGATGAAATTAAACAGTATTTAAATCGTTAATATAATCATAAAAGATTATAGTGCAGAAATAAATATTACTCTCAAGGATATACATGCATGATTTGTACTAAGTTGTTTAGCTGATCACCTAAATGAAATGTAAAGACAAGTATTGGTATATTTATACTTCTATAATTTTTTTTAGCACATCAAAAAGTTATGTACTTATTTAGATATTTTTAATTTTATATATTCAATTCTAAACTATAATATTTATGTATCGTGCATTTACATTGATGGTTCGAGCACTATATGATATCAAAATTATAAAAATTCATCATAGAAAAAGTTTATTTTACGTGTCGATTGGTTGAGGAATGTTCTCATTTGTAAGAGAAAATCACAATATAACATATTTATTTGTGAAATTATCTTTAAATAATACGTTTATGCATCTCTACTATCCATTACTTATCATAGTATTTATTTTTTTAATTTTTTCTTGATTGATAAAATTGCCAATAACATTTATTAAAACTTTCATAATGGATATTAAATTTTAACTAAGTTAATTATTAGATTGGTTGTAATGATTTAGCAATTTGATAATTTAATTTATTAATTAAAAAAGTTTGAAGCTTCCTTAAAATTGATTTTTTATTTTACTAAACACATTACTAAAAAAATTGTATTTAAAAATATATATATATATTACCGTACATAATACAGATTTTTTGGCTAATTAAATAAAATAAAATATCTATTTATTTCCTCTCTCTTTTTCTACCAACCAAACTAAGCATTAGTTTGAAACTTTTTTTCCTTGACGCAGCCGGGTCATTTTCTATTGTTGTAACATTACATATAAATATTTTTTAAATAAGATTTATAAAGATAATTTTAGAATTAAAAGCTGATATGTAGTATCTACTAATGAAATATTTTAAAGAAATTTAAAAAATTTAAAAATTTAAAAAGTAAGAATGAGAAGTTTGGAGACATTAACATTTGTATAATATATATATATATATATATATATATATATATATATATATATATATATATAAACTTGTAGTTTGCCCTTTTGTACAGATGGCAGGACGCGGGGCATAGTATTTAATCTTATATTTAATTTAAAAATATAAAGTTTTTAAGTTTATTTTTTTCAAATATTTAAATTTTCACGAATGTTAAAATTTAATTTTTTAAAATTTTTTTATTTATGAAAAAATTTAATTATATTTTATATTAATAAAAAATAAAATAAAAAATACTATTTACTTCTCCATTTCTTAACCCTACATAAAATGTTACAAAAAAATTATATTTTTAAAAAAATACCATGCAATTTTTCCCAACAAAGCAGGAAATTCCTACTCCAGTTGCCAAGTCTCCATCGTCAATACGGCTCCTGCCGGCACGCGAGATGCACAATATACGAGGCCCTTCGACTTCTATAAAATTGTTGAGAAATTGAATGTAAATGGTGGTTTTAGAACTTCGACCGAAAAAACAATGCCCATCTAATCTAAGAGAAAAGGAGTCCATGGGCTTTCTTGAGCTTCTGCGAGGATCTTTTTGGGCCTTTACTATCTACTTCCTATTACCATTTCCCAAGACTCGACCCCCATTGTTCCTAGGGCCCAAATCTTTGATATTCAAGGACCAAAATCTTCTTCGTAAATAAAGAGCTGAAAGGCTCCGCCCAACTCTAGCGAGAGAAATAACACGTCAACATCGACGCGTAGCAGTGGTGCTTGCTCATTAGAGCGTTTCTATTTCCACCCGAACTGCTCTCTGGAGATCAAGCCCTCTGAAGGTTCTTGATTTTCGTTCTCGTCTTAGCTTTTCGACTGTTTTTCTTTAATCTTTTCTTGATCAGAAAACACGCATGTTTTTGCTAGAGTTCTAGGATTATCTGGTGATGCTTTGTGGGCCGGAAAAAGCTGTTTAAAGATTGGATTGAAGATTGTCACTTCTGGGGTTTTTACTTTCAACTGCTCATCAAAATTGAACTTTTTGATGCGCTGATTAGTGAAAATAGTGGTCAAAGGCTGAGGTTTTATAGTCCCAAGTCCTTTGATTTACTGGAGATTGTGCTTTTTGGTTTCTTGAAAGGAAGAAGTCGAGGAGGTCGACGCCAGACCAGTCTGTAGGGTGTTTGGGTAGTGTAATTGGATAAACTAGGAACATAAAGGGTTTGCTAACTTGGAAGATGAACAGTAAATGGGACTGAGTGGTCTATGGAATTGAGACTTTTCTTGATAAGTACTAAAAATTTCGTCTTTAAAACCCTAGGTTTTATCCTACTGTGGTTCCAAGGGTTATTGCTCTTTGAAAGACGGTTTAGTGTTTTGATTATACAAATCCTGGTTGAGTTTGCTTTTGCGGCTTTAGTGTTGCTGACAGGAATACTGAAAAATTCTTGTGGTGTAATATAACATGTACAATTCAATGTTTTGGTAATCAAAAGAAACTCTGGAGAAACACCTGTGAATTTTCCTTTTTCAAAGGAGTCTGTTGAACCCTTCGAGAGAAAAATATTGACAAGTGAGAGGGAAGGATTAGGAGCACCACTTGATGTCATTTGACTACAGATTACTTATAGCAAATGAGCACAGGCCAGCACTTTCATCTTTTTCACAATAGTGCGCATGAGCTTGTTAGCTCTCTTCAGGTGAGCTAACATAGTGGTGAATGCATCTGGATCTCAAGGACTGGCCAAGAAAGACTGAAAAGGGAGCACTAGTTGTGTTCATTGGTTTCAAACTGTGGAACAAGCTTAGTATTTGGAAATGCAAACTTGTACTGAAGAATGTATTTTGGTAGCCTGAGTGGCAATATATGTCTTTTATTAAATAGATGCTTCAGCTAATTTATCCTCATTGTCCTTGCAAATGCCCTCCTCTGAACTGTAAACCCCAGGTCGCTTGCCGCTTGGAACCCTAATTTCAAGATTTTGCTACTGTATTAGTTTATCGATAGATAAATATTGTGGATTATCTGCTGTTGTTTTTCGGTGAATAGAATACACTTCGGACTTGTATTTATATTGATTGGTGTAGCAAAAAAATGGTGGAGGGAGGGGAGGAGGATATGCCCAGGGATGCGAAGATTGTGAAAAGCCTGCTGAAATCAATGGGGGTGGACGATTACGAACCCCGTGTTGTGCACCAATTTTTGGAGCTGTGGAATAGGTATGTTGTGGATGTGTTGACAGATGCGCAGGTCTACTCAGAGCACGCCGGTAAAAGTCAAATTGATTCCGATGATGTCAAGCTCGCTATTCAGTCCAAAGTGAATTTCAGCTTCTCACAACCTCCTCCGAGAGAGGTATTTTGGGTTAAGATTTAGCTCTGATTGATTTAGTGATTGTTTAGTTCTTTCTTTATATGTTCCAAAGACCGCAAGTTTCTTGTTTTTATCTTCTAGTTAATTTAGAATTAAACATTTTCGTTCAATGGATCCGTTTGACATCAAGACATGTCTGAAACTTTGATGCAAAGTTCGCGATGATGGACAATCTAGGTTTGAGTAGGATTTGATGTCTTGTTGAACACGATGTCTCTTTTGATAACAATTGTTGTTCAGGTTCTACTGGAGTTAGCTAGGAACAGAAACAAGATCCCGCTACCCAAGTCAATTTCTGGGCCGGCAATCCCGCTTCCTCCAGAGCAGCATACCTTGATCAGCCCAAATTACCAACTTGCTATTCCGAGGAAACGAACTCACCAAGCAGTGGAAGAAACAGAGGAGGATGAAGAGGCTGCCGATCCTACTCCCACCCGTAACCCAACGCAAGAGCAGAGGCCGGATACATCATCACAAGGCACTCCCCAGAGAGTGTCTTTTCCCCTTGGACCCAAACGATGAAGATGAGAGGGACTGCAACTGCTTTCGTTTTTCTGTTTCTTTTCTTTTTTGTGCTGAAAAATGTAGTGATTCTTCTTCGGATTAGGTTGTCAAAACATAAGCTCTCGACTGTGCATTGTATGAGCTTCAACAATTTCATTTCTTTTTTGTGCTGAAATAGTGTCGCCTGTCCAATTATTTCCCACGATTGTTCCCCCACCCCTCGTATGAAGCCCTGGGAAGCATTACGGTATTGGAGTTTCTAATTCTATGACAGCGCACTGGAGTTTGATGTTGGTTCGGTGTATATGTTGTTTCTTCAGATTTCTCATTGCCTGCTTCTCCGAACAGTATCATCTGTTTGTATTGATTGAAATGAGCGGAGACAGAAGATTCAGCTTTTAGTGTATGGGTTGATTTCTTTTATAAAAAAAAATTAAATTTTTAATTAAAAATTTTTAATCTTTTTCCTGTCTAAAAGTCAATGAAATAAAAGTAAAAGAAATTATTTTAAAAATAATTTTATTTATATAAAAATAAGAATTAAAAGTATAACATACTGGTTATTTTCTTCCCTTTCTTATTAACTATTTAAATATTATAATAACTCAATTATTTTTTCTTCTTTTTTCTTTTTTCTATCATTGCTCTCATTTTTTTTCTCCAATCTATAAGTTGGGAAAAATCATTTTTAGTGATAAGCTTTTCTTCAGAGAGAACAAAAATAAAAAGGAAAAGAAAGAAAATGAAAGGCTCCGCCATCCCCGAATTATATGCCCGACTCTAGAGAGAGAAATAAAATATCAGCATTGGCACCTATCACTCCTGCTTGCTCATCAGAGTTTCCACCCGAAACGCTTTCTGGAGATCAAGCCCTCTCAAGGTTCTTGATTCTCATTCTGTACTTATCTTTCATGCCTTAGCTTCAAGTGCTTTTCTTTGATCGATAAACACGCGTCTTTGCTGGTTTTCTAGGGTTATCTGTGATTCCTTGTGGGCCGGGAAGCGGTTTAAAGATTGAAACGAATATTGTCACTTTTGGGATTTTTGCTAGTAACTGTTCATCAAAATTGAACTATTAGATGTGTGTAAATCTTTTGCGTGGTTTTGGAGGGTGTTACGATTCTGCCGATTGCTGAAAATAGTGGTCAAACGCTAAGGTTTTACGGTCCCAATTCCTTTGATTTGCTGCAGATTGTGCTTTTTGGTTTCTTGAAAGGAAGAAGTGGAGGAGGTTGAGGCCAGACGAGTCTGTAGAATGTTTGGGTAGTACAATTGAATAAACAAGGAGCATAGATGTTTTACTAACTTGGAAGATGAACAGGAAAGGGGATTCAGTGGTTAATGGAATTGAGACTTTTCTTGATAGTTGCTTAAAATTTCATCTTTAAAACCCTAGGTTTTATCCTACTGTACTTCCACAAAGAATTGCTTGTTGAAAGATGGTATGGTTTTTCGAGTATAGAAATCTTGGTTTTAGTTTGCTTTGACGGTTTTAGTGTTGCTGAGAGGAAGCCATTACTGAAAAACTCTTGTTGTGTAATGTAACGTATTCAATTTAAAGTTTTGGTAATCAAAATAAACTTTGGAGAAACACTTATGTTAGTTACTTCTTGAAAGGAGTTTTGTCAGCCATTTGAGAGAAAGATATTTACAAGAGGAAGCGAAGGACGAGAGCAGCCCTTGATATCATTTCACTATGGCTTAGTTTTAGCAAATGAGCACTGGCCAGCACTTTAATCTTTTTGACAATAGTGCCACTTGAGCCTGTTAGCTTTCTTCTGGTGACTGAACATCGAGCACAATGATGGTGCTATGGTGGAATGAATTAAAGCCGCATCACAATGATTGGCCAAGAAAACTGAACTGGGAGTGCACTAGTTGTGTTAATTTTGTTCGAATTGGGGAACAAGTCTTATATTTGGACTAGCAAAGTGTACTAAACAATGCATTTTAGTAGCTTGACTGACATGAGGTTCGCTATTAGATATCCGGAAAGTTTTGAGTTGGGAGTGAATGAGCAGGGTTAACATCAGTTACCATTAGCTCCCATGTGCCCCTCCTACTTTCATGCTAGCGTCCAATTTTATTTTCTAAGTAATCAGACTCCTTTCTTTGTGAGGAGTTATAATATGCATGCGAAATCATGGTTGCGAAATGCCTTATTTCCTGTAATGGCGATAGCTTTTGTTCTTACACGACAAACGAATTTAATTTGGCACCATTAGAGGCTTGGTTTCTCCTCCGTGTTAATTTTCTAACACTGCTCAGAATGTGATACTGAATAAGCAGTAAAATTAAAATATTCATCATCTTAAAAGCAGCATTTTCTATAAAAGCCTCTCCTTAGATGTTTTTCAAATTTTCCTTATCATTTTTAGTTAAAATCATAAGCAGAATAGCTTTAAGTTAAAACAGAGATGAAACCAACTTATTTTAAGTTAAAGGGAAATAGACCTGATGCTGGATGATTTAGTCGAACATGTACTTTTTTGTTTCCTTTAGATATAACAAGAAGGGGCAGATGGTACTTGCTGAGAATGAAGTTTATGTACTTGTGATGTGTGCTTATTGCTACAGATAACGTCTTATGATTGCGGGAACTTGCTGCATTGAATTCGTTTAATGTAAATGATCTTACTTGGAGCATTGTTATTTAAATGCATTCACTGGAAATCACATCTTATCAATTCTTTAGATTGGATGTGGGTGATATGGGTACATTGCCCATTTCTGCCTCCTCTTTAAATTTGCAGTTCTTATCTCAGTTTAATTCATGACCTTAGTCTGTGTATCTTTTGGCTTGTCTCGGGAATTCTATAAGAATGTCATCAATTATTTTTATGTTGAACTATTATTATTTTTTCGTTTTTGTTAGAATTATTTCTTTTAATGGTTTGACCATTATAAATTTTTTGTTTGGGGTTTAATTCTATCTTTTGCTTCTAAGCTTAGGCTTCAATAAGTTGCAAGGAAATGGGAAGTAATGCAGGTCAAAACTCAAGGATCTCTGACACAGATGAGGCAACTTGTTCGGAGACCACAGTTGAGATAAAGATAAAGACATTAGATTCTCAAACATATACATTGCGAGTGGATAAATGTGTTAGTACCTTGCTTCTCCTTGTTCTTCCTATGAATGATTTGACATTATTGATGATATGATGCTCACGTTATTGCCCATTGTGATTAAAACATTTTTACTAATGCATTTTTTGTTTTTCCCTTCTGTTTGATGTATGGGATGCATATTTTTGTTAGGGTCTTTAAGAAGAAACGAATGATTCATTTACTTAGTAGTTTCATTTGATAATCTAGGTTGATGTTTCTGAGTGTCCTTACCAATATTTTCCTTTTGGTAACAGGTACCTGTACCTGCACTGAAGGAACAGATTGCTTCAGTTACTGGTGTGCTATCAGAACAGCAGCGCCTCATATGTCGTGGAAAAGTTTTGAAGGATGACCAGCTCCTTTCAGCTTACCGTATCCCTCATCTTTCTTAAGTTTTAGTGATTAACTTGCTATTTCTAACATTAAGCCTAATGGTATTCTTGATTGTATTATCAGCTGTTTCTTGTTGCCATTGTTTGATTTGAAGAAGCCTGAGTGTTTGGCCCTTTTTTCAAGTCATCTTTATCTACTTTTTTGTCTTCTGCTGGGTAAATCAACTTAGTGTAGTGATATAGATATTACTGTTGTTGATTAATTTAAAAGATTGTGTTCCCCAGTTGCACTGGAGGCTCTTCTGTCTCCCAGGAACCAATTGAAGCACCAGTGAGAAATAAAACATGGAAAGAGATTTTAAGCACTCTGTAGCAGGAAGGATAAAGACTATTGAAAGATGATCTGTGAATTAAACACTGCAAAATAATTACGCAAGATAAGAACACAGGGAAAATATGTATGTGCCGCCTCTTAGGTCTAGAGACTTCAAATATCATTGTTGATTTTTTAGTATAGTAACAGTGATTTTCTTGTTGGCTTCAAAATTGTGGTGCTTCTTTTATTGCAAAGATTTTTCCGACTAGAGGAGCTAATTGACACACTGCAGGTGTGTGTCTGTTGTGATATTGTCATGAAACTGCTTTTCAAGGAGATGTTGCCTAGCACATTAATCTTATGATATATTCTACTTGGCTTCTCATTCTGCAATATTAAACTGGTATTCATATTTCTACTCATAAGTATTGATTTTCTTGTTATTGTTTGTCACTCTGGCTACTTTTACTTATATTCTGCAACAAGTGTTCGTGGTTCACCATTGGAATTCTGCATGAAGCACTTCATATTCAAATTAGTTCATGTGACTAGCAGAATTCCTTAATAGACTGTTGACAAGATGTGGAAGATGGGCATACATTGCACCTAGTGGTGAGACAACCAGTTGTTACCCCACCATCAGACAGCTCTCCTGATGCAGGTAAGCTGTGCAATAAAAGTCCGTGATAAGCTCACTTTTAGCTTTCTGAACATGCTATGTAGGCTAAATGAAGTGTGTTCGAGAACCTTTTTGCTTATATTCAGAAGATTCTAGACAAGCTTGGGTTAGAGCAATGGCTATGGATAGGGAGTTTTTCATCGCACTCTCTTGATGCTATCTATATTACCAACATACAGAACTTTTAATAGGAATTTTGATGATTAGATATGTCGGAGTTCAAGTTTAGTTGGTTCATTATTCCTGGCTATATTCATTCATTGCCCTTTTATATATTGGTGGTTGTGCGGAAAATTACTTTTATCATTTAACTTTTGAGAACAAGCTATATCTGGTATTTCGACATAGTTTTAGATTCCCATGGAACTCACTGAAGGTTAAAGAATTAATTTGGAATTAATATCCATCCTTTTGGTCTTTGAAATTATACCCAAGTAACTTATTTTGGGTAATTGCTGTGTGACTGGAACTTGAGGGTGTATTTGGGTTGCAACATTTTTTTAAAAAGAGATCCACTTTTTCAGTTTGGGCTCCAGTTTTCCTCTCTCAAACAATTCACTTTTACGACTCCCAAGACAACTCAACTCAAATTAAAACACAATCCAATGACGTCCATCTTCATAACCTGGAGTTTTGAGCATAGCCTGCCCGCCAGAAAAGGGTGTAAGTAAACAGTAAGTCTAGGAGTTACATTCGTGACGTCAGAGAATGTGAATCATAAAATGCCCTTGTACGTAAGTAGGACCTTTTTTTAATCCCTTTTTTTTTCATTCAGAGGGTGATTTCCTTTATATATTTGTTTTTTCTCGCTCTATCCCACCATGTCAACTTCCTTCAAAGAGCATTTGCTTCAGTTGCTTGTGCTTATTGTATGCGTTTTTCTATATTCTTTTTCTTTTGTTTATTGAGTCTGTCTTCTGCAGTTATTTTAAATTTTTACAGCTAAGTTTTTATTAAAGCTCATTTGTTTGCAGCTACTGAGCCCACATCAACTGGTGGTCGTAGTCATCGCAGTCCTGGTGTTCTTGTTGGCAGTTTTAATATCTCTGAGCAAGATGGAGCTTTTCCCGATCTAAGTCGTGTGTGTACCATTTTGCATATAGAAGCATTCTTTTGTTTGAAAATTGCATATGATGTGATATCCTTTAATGCTTAATCAATATGATTTCCTCCCCTATCCCCTCCCTTTTCTTATATACCTTTACCATCCACCTTCCAGGTTGTCTCAGCTGTACTGAGTTCTATTGGCCTAACAAGTGTTGGAAATGGTAGTGAAGGGATTGATCTTAATGTAAGTTCTTAATAACTTGGCTTAACAATTATCATAGATCTAGTTTGCTGTGGCACTTTGCCCACAAATTTTCAGATGATCTTTTAGAATACTTGCTAAGTGTACTGCTCATCAGAATTAATTTTCTGA
The DNA here is from genome assembly GCA_030512225.1 of Rauvolfia tetraphylla. Classification (NCBI taxonomy): domain Eukaryota; kingdom Viridiplantae; phylum Streptophyta; class Magnoliopsida; order Gentianales; family Apocynaceae; genus Rauvolfia; species Rauvolfia tetraphylla. The sequence goes on from JAJQKT010000013.1 coordinate 7,877,423, forward strand.
ATCTGCCTTAGCAGCTTAGCATATACAGATATGTATTTTATGTATAATTATATGATATAAGAATACGAGTTTCTTTTACATGTATTTTTTTGTGTTGCTCTTCTGCCGAAGTTTTTTTTTCTTTTAGCTCGGCAGGCTGAGTTGCATATGCTCTTCAATTCCGCTAAAGCATTAACCAACTGGCTTGCCTTATTTGAGTTGGCCATATGATCCTTTTTACTTTTCCTGCTGTAGCAATGAAACATAGCCATCAAGCCAACAGCTGTTATTTTCTTTTCCAATTTATTTCGACCTAGTGGGTTCTTTTTTAATTATTTGGTTTTTGATTTATTTTTTTCTCAGGAGCTTCCTACAGAAAGAGTTTCAACTGCACCTGGTTTCAGCGGGCTGAGGATTTCTACCAGACAACAAGCTGGCCAAGCTGGTTCAACGAGACAATCAGCTCCTGATTCTGGTGTTTCTTCTCATTCAACTGTTGATCATGCAGAGTCTCTGCAGCCGCCTGTAAGCTTCATATTTATTTTTCTTATGCAGATGTTAGGGGGAAAAAAAGAATACTTTAGTTTACTTTATTTCTCCTGATTCTGGAAATGTCTTCCTTTTCTTTAGCCACTTGATGGATATTGAACAACAGTAGAGCTAATGGATTACTTTAATTTCTCTTTTCCCTTCTTCAAATCACCATGTGCCCAGTACACTGATTTTAGCACAAAGAAAGGTTGGGTGGTTTTTGGTGTTTTTTACTCTCTCTTTTTCTCTTTGGTTGGTTTTGAAGAGGGGGGTGGGAGGCAGACAATGCCTTTTAGTTTATCCCTTCTTTTGTTAATTAGGCTTACATTGTTGGAGTGCTTTTCTCTAGTTACATGTGCCCCCTTATTGTTAATTTTATATGTCCAGTCTACTAATTATGTCAAGTTGTCAACTGAGAGTTAATTCAAGTTCCTTTTGCTTGCAGGTTATTCCTGATTCTTTAGCAACTTTGACTCAAAACTTAAGCCGTTTGAGGCAGGAATTTCTATCCATTGGTCAGGAATCTTTTCTCTTCTATAAGCTCAGTTTTATGTTTCTTCCGGTTTTCTTTGAAATATTTGCTTCTGGAGGTTGCAGCTGAAGAACCGAGTAATACAGGTCGCACTGCAGGCATTCATGAACGCAATGGGCAAAATTTGGGTGGAACATCACATTCCACTGTGCAAAGAGGTCTTCCAACACCAGCATCCTTGGCAGATGTGATGTTGACTACAAGGCAAACACTCAATGAACAGGCTGCAGAGTGCTTACTGGTATGTGCTAAATTTTGAACTGTTTCCTCGAGATTTTTAATTTTGTGATATTTCAATTTTGTAGATATTGGACATAGCACATATCAATATGTAGTGTGGGAAGTCACAGAGATATTTGGTGGTATTCTGGCTAGTATTTCTTTGCTTTAGCTTCACTAAATCCGCTGACAAATGATAAATGGATTCCTGAAAAGATCTATTTGGAAAGATAATATTCTTTTTATAAATGTTTTGAGAAACAAAATCACCCCTTTTCCCCAGATTCTTAAGTTTAAACACTGGAGAACTTGGAATATATCAATACAGCTGTTGGCTTGAAAAGATGCTGAAGTGAACTATTTTGGCTTGAGAAAAATTGTGATACCACATCTTGCTTATTGGGTATTTTCAATTTTTCATTTGTTTTTGCTAGTTAAAACTCTCCTACGAGTTACATGTTTTCCATATGCTTATGGCCTAGTTTGGTTGGGAGGAAAAGGGAGAAGAAAAGGGGAGGGGAAGTAAATGAGGTTTTACTTTGTTTGGTTGGAGGGGGAGAAGGAAGAAGAGTAAATGTGGAGGGAGAGAGCTCCCCCTCCGCATCAGCAATTCCAATCCTTCCAAAAGTGGATGGATTGAGAAGTATTTGATCACAAAAGACTATTATACCCTCAATTTCTACTTTTATCATAATTGAAGAATTTAAGAGGGTAAATTTTTAAACACAACAAAATATCCTCCCCTCTCCTTCCACTTCTGTACAACCAAATAAGGGGAATTATTTCTAATTTACTTCCCTTCCTCTGATACCAAACAAAATCGAAGTAAATACAAATACGTTCTTTAGGGGAAGTAAAATGTGCCCCTTCCCCTCCCCCTCCCCTTCCCCTCCCCCTCGCGAACCAAACTAAGCCTAAGGCCTCATTATAGCTGAAAGACGATAATATGCTTCTTTCGAGTAAATGGTCTTTTCCGTGCATTTTCCCCCTCAGCAACTTGCGACACAACTGGAGTCTCAAGCAAATGTGAATGATACATCCGAACGAATGAGAATCCATTCTAATGCTTTAAGATCAGGAATTCTTTTCCAAAACTTGGGGGCTGTGCTCCTTGAGCTTGGTCGGACAATAATGACATTACGGATGGGCGAAACACCGGTATGTCCATTTGCTTTTCTCTCTCTCTCTCTATAAGGCACGTTCTAGAGTAGGTCCTCTTTTTTGAACCTTGGGATGGAAAACTAAAATCTAATTGTGTAGAGGAATATGTTATCTCCTCCTACTGACCAAGCAACTGGTTTAAATTCTTGCTCAGGCTGATGCTGTTGTAAATGCAGGGCCGGCTGTTTTCTTATCATCTAATGGCCCTAATCCTATTATGGTTCAGGTAGTTTACGGTCCAGAAGCATGTTAACTTTGTTGTGACATACTTCAGTGGTTTACTAATATTCATTTTGTTTACTCTGTAGCCACTTCCTTTTCAACCCGGAACAGGTCTTGGAGCAATTTCTGCTGGATCTGTCCAACAAAGTCCTGGAATTTCAGGTGGATCTGTTGGTTCTGGTGTCTTCCCGAGAAATATTGATATCAGAATACGAACAGGTGCTCTTCCAAATCCAATCCTTTTTTAGTGAGGTGAACTGCTAATTGCTTTCAGAAGCTTGCGTTTTCAAGTTTTGAATACTGAGGCTTTCATGTCATCATAAAAGGCCTACCGAAATTTTTCCTAGCTGCATCTGCTTCGTCAAGTTGTGTGAATCGACTCTGTTTCTTTTGATGCTTGTGTTCGTTTGCTTTTTGGAGTTTCAACTTATTGCTTCTTTGTTCCTTTAATGTACAGTAGGTTCGTTCATGCCGTCGAATGTAAACAGGAGAGAGTCAATGGGTGCACAGAATCCTGGACATACAGCTCCAGCTGTTCCCAGTCACGGAAATTCAGTCCAACAAGCAGCTGCTGCAGGGGGTACAGGAAATTCTGCTACCAGAGAATCTTCTGAAGTGCGGGTAGTTCCCATTAGGACTGTCATTGCTGCAGTTCCTGCGTCTGGCAGCCGTCCAACTTCTGATCCATCACGTAGTGCAATGGGTATAATATATCCAGTTCTAGCTAGAGTTCAGCATGTAACCTCTGGAAATCTGGGTGGTGCAAGAGCTTCTCAAGCATCTGATCAACAATTAGCCAATGCTGCTGACCTGGGAAGTCTATCAATACCAGATTCTGTAGCTCAACAAGATAATATTGGTATCCCTGGAATAGATAGCAGTAGCAGTTCCTTTGGAGACGTGACAGACGGTCAAGGATTATCAGCAGAGATTCACAGTCGAATTAATCAGTTGCTGAGGACAATGTTTCCGGGTGAGAACGTCCATGTTGTTGGTGGTGATGGGCTGGGTATGGATTCAAATCCTGTTACTGGAAATTCTGCAGCTGCACAGAATTCTGATAATTCTGAAGCAGGAATAGTAGAGACAGCAGCAAGTGATGAAGGGACGTTTCTGGCCTATTTACTTCGTCAGATTATGCCGATGATCTCTGAAAACAGAGATGCAGATTCAAACACTTCACCTTCGGATGCTTATAGCATCGATAACGAAAACAGACAAGATTCGGCACAGGATCAAGAGAATGCAAATCGGGGGGCCTCTCGTGAAAGGGCAGATGATCCTCCATCTCAGACGACAAGTTCAAAACGGCAAAGAAGGGAGTGATTTCTGACTGGGACTCTGCATTTTTTGCACATTTGATTGAGGAAGAGACTTGTGGTTAAACAGGGCATGGAGATGGACCTTTGTAGAAAACTTTCATGGCTATCTTCTTTTACTTTTAGTAGTATCATATATTAAATATTTTTCTTTTTCTTTTTTGTATTTCATCACATATCAGTTCCTTGTACTTTTCTTGAGATGTATTACTGCCTTTGGTGGCAGTCGGTTTAATGGAACTATTATTTTTTGGTCTTGGCCCTCATAATCTTTAATTAAAAGTGGGTCGTGGGAAGGTGAAGGCCTTTGCCATTTCAAATCTTCTGTTTCAGGCCTTTAGGTGGTGGCTGTGCTTCGTCTTCTTCCGACTGACGGGACATAGAACCTCACCCCTTCCTCGCCCAACCCCTTGTTCGGCCAAAGTAATTAGTTTTCCTTAGATCTCAAAGCTCTACTTCTTTCCGAAGCAAAAAAGTACTCGTTACTAATTAACGAAGTACTGAAATGCCAAGAAATAAGAGAAAACAAAGGTGGTGTTTGCTCATTGCTTCACATGACCAAGTTTATATAATTTTAATTATTTTTATTTTTTAGATAATTTATAAGATTTTACATTTTTTATACAACACTTAGTAATCATTGCTAGGAGGTCGATAAATGATTAAGATCAGTCGTTTTATTTGAATTTTATCGGCGGTGAAGTAAATTGTGTTTATTTGGAATTATTAAATTTTAAAATTATTTTATTTTTTGAAAAGTAGAATATTAAATCCCAGACGTTAAATAAGAAATATAATATTAGAAAAGGAAAGTTTGAATGAACTTTTGAATTTACTGCACATAATAAAACAACAAAAAATGAGAAAGGAAAATAATTATTCATATATAAGATACTTTAATAATAAAATTTAACTCGTGCTTTCGTGGAATTTATATTTTATGTCTTTAAGAAAATAATTAAACGCATTATTTCCCTTTAAATAATTAAAGTCTCTATTAATAGTTTAAATTAACAAATTTTGAATGACAACATATAACAAAATTTTTTCTTAATTTTGAAAATGGTAGAAAATAAAAGAAAGAAATTTGTTATACAGTAGGTCAATATTAAGTTGTTATGGATTATAGTAAAAAAGAAAAAGTAAAAGATTACAGACATTGGCAATTACTTACAATGACAGTTAGCTTTTGTGGGTGAAATAATATCATAGTCATGATTTATTTGCCAAGTCACGGGTTAGAAACTCAGATAATCAATGGGGGATTAACCATCGAAAAGAACCGCACGGAGCGCGGTAGACTTGTTCAAATATAACATGGATTCTAACCCTTACCATAACTGCTAGCTTCATAGCAACCTAAATGAACATTTTTACTCAAATCCTCTACCCCATAATTATCTTTTAGGGAGATTAACTTATGCTAATAAATAACAACATAGAATACCTCAACGAAACTACAGTCACTCTTCTTTGGACAAAAAGGTGAGCACTATCAACACATACTCTTCCACTCCTAGAAGGGCCACTTAATTGGATTCTCTAAGCACCAAGCATACGTAAAAATTTATACTTCCGAAACAAATTTTTTTGTTTATAAAAAAAATAGAGAATGAATTGAAAAAAGAAAAATAAATGAAAAACTCTTTTCTAATTCCGAATTGTTGTTCTTTTAGTCTAGAGAAATTAGATTCTCTAAGCATGAAATTGAAGTGTTTATTATTCGTTACAACTAGAAAAATTGAACCAAATCAAAATTCTCATTTCAATTCGATTCGGTTTATAAAAATAATATATAATTTAGTTTGATTTTGCAGTTTCTGTGCTTGAACTGAAAATTTAATTTTTTAAAAAAATTATTAATGAACACATTACTGAAATGTATTCATATGAAAGATATATTTTTTTATAAATGAACTCATGAATGCAATGCGTTCAAATCTTGAGAACGCATTTCTATAATACACTATTATTATATTCTTCTTTCTTTTTCTCTTCTTTTCTTTTTTACCTACTTAGAGATTTGGTTTGACACCAAATCGAATTAATTTATTTTGGTTCGATTTTGTAAAATATAAGGTTTAATTCAATTTTATAATTTTTTTAAAAATAAAAAATCGAATGAATACCTCTACGAAGAATAGGAAACGAATTCAGTTTATATGCATAATATCATTTAGCATTCTTCATAAGTCAATACAACAATCAATATGAGCCCATATAAACAATCTGAATCAATAAATAAAACAGTGTTGAAAATCAACAAATTATTGATATTCCTTTGAGATGAAAATAGGATTATTTACCCATCCATAAAACTAATCAAATTTTAAGCAATAAATAATCACCATAATGAATCCCATTTCAATGAAAAAAATACAATTTTTTTAGGCAAGGATGGTAGCCCAAAATCAAATACCTGGAAAGTGATTTAATTAGAGATTTTTTAATAAGAACTTTTGGAATTTAAATATATTGACTATTATATATATATATTAATTTATTAGTTGTGGTATGTTTATATTTCATTTGTAAACTCACTCTCTCAAATCTTACTTAAATTCCTCAAATATTCAATTTTTAGTATTCGTATAGCATTTAGAACTAAATAAATAATGAATCAATACTAAATAACTTTAATTTTAAAATAAAATCTGATAAAAATTTAAATTTTGAAATTTTTAAAACTCTTAATGACTGCTATAGAATTTTACAAAGAATTGCATGCAATTGCCGTAAAATATCTTGAAAGTTATATGTGACTTTCATGAATCTCCATGGAAATCAAATGCAACTTCCGTGAAGAGCCATGGAGGTTTAGTTGACTCCAGTAGAGATCCAAGGAAGTCACTTGAAATTTTCTAGATTAGAAGTTGCATCAAATTATTTAAATTTAAATTGTTTGAGTATTTTCAACTATTTTTGATGATTACTTTATTTTATTTTGAATTGATATTTTTTTAAAAAAATGAGTTTTGTTAATTAAATTATTTAAATAATATCTGTTTGTAAAAAATGAGATTGTTACAAAAACTTTTCTTAAAATAAAAATTTATTTTAAATTCTAGCATATATCGATAATGCAAAAGCAATATATAAAATTGATTTATATGAAGGTGTATAGCCTAATTTATAGAATTATCCCTACTATGTTCCTCGTTTATGAGTGAATATTCAATTCCTATGCTGCAAGATTTTCTATTTTCTTATTTTCTATTTTCTTTTTGGTCGAATTTAACTTTTTCTTTATTTTTAGTGCATATGTCTATAATTGAACATATCCATTAAGCCTATTACTATTAATTGTTTAAGTAGTATTTTAGTTTTAAAAGAAGAACATAAAAGAGTCTTAACGCACTATTAGTTTTTATTTCAATCATTTCTTTGATTTTTGCATCTTGAAAAATTGCTCTTCTAGGGGCCCAACAAGGACTTTGAGCTTGAACTGAGAAATTATTTCCAACAATTGCGTGAATTCTTTTTCTTAAAAAAAAAAAGAAAAACTTTCGAGATATATTATTAATTAGTGTTAAATTTTCATATTAATTTAAAGGGTTAAATCCAAATACCACTGAATTCAATGGCTTAACTTTCAATTTTTTCATTGGCAACATTTTCTTATATTTTTAGCACTAAAGTTATTATTCTTACAACTATTTTCTATATTTAAAATTCAAAAAATATATAAGTTAAACTTAAAGTCACAAAATAAACCCATTATATCTTCTTTTTTTTATATGCATTTCCTTCTAATACTATGTACTAGATTTTAAGTTTTTGTAACTTTCTTTATGATTTTGTTTGTTATTCTTCTCTTTGATATTTAATAAATAATACTTATTTTATTATAGTTATTATTTTTAATTTTTAAAATTTTATATTTAGATTTAGAATCATAATCTGATTACAATTATTTTAAATTAATTTAAAATTTGATTATAATTAATTATAATTTAAAAATAAAAGAAATAAATATCATGTTAAAATTTAAAATTTTTATAAAATATTTAAAGGACACAAACATTAATGTTATATAAAAATCGTATCAATAGAATTGTTCTAATTAATATTTATGATGAAGAAATAAAGATTCAGCCAAAAAAACAAAAACGTATAATCAGATATTATGTAGGCCTGAGCGCGGAAGGGTTTATTGGTCATTAAATACAACTAGGGTTTTACTATATATATTGTGCACCTTTCAGTTGCAAAGCCTCCCAGCGAAGAGCACCTTTACCCTAAGCGCCGGGCTTCCCATTAACGGAGCATCTTCACAGCCACAGCCACAGCCACAGCCACAGCCACAGCCACTCAGACGACCATGGCAGAACAAGTATTTTTCTTTGCCACTCAGCCGACCTTGTTCATTTTCTTTAAGGTTCAACTGATGAGTGATTCTGATTCCGTTGTTTTCTTTTTCTTCTTTGATGATTTACAGACTGAGAAAGCCTTTTTGAAGCAACCGAAAGTTTTCCTTTGGTATGTTTTTCTTTTCCTTTTTTAAAATAATCTGGGCCGAAAGCGCTCTGTGATTTATTTGGTTCTATATACTTATGTTTGGCACGTTTGGTTTGATGGGTTTGTATCTACGGGTAATTGCAGCTCCAAGAAGTCAGGTAAAGGGAAACGACCCGGCAAGGGTGGCAATAGGTATTGGAAAAGTATCGGTCTCGGATTTAAGACGCCTCGGGAAGCAATTGAAGGTAATTTCCGTCACTCATTGTTTTTAATTTAAGCCTTTTGCTAATTTGGTTAAACATGGGACTTTCTAATTTTTACTGTATCGCTCCGGATTATGCATTTTCATGGTATTTTAGCGGCTTGAACTTGATTTGTTTTAAAATAATCCATTGTTGGGACATGCCTTCTGGTTCTTGTTTCTTTTCAGCTAATTAACTTCGTAAATTTTTCTTCCTATGTGTGAAAGTTCTTGTAAGTGCAATTGTTGATAAAAATGTAACTTTACGTGTGGCATATCGATTACCAGAATTTTTGTTGTCTCATTTTCTGTCAAAATACCTGAGCTGTGTTTGTGACCTTGTACAATACTTATTTTGTCCCTTGTCAGAGCTTTTTCTTTTAATACCCTTTGACTTTTCCTAATTACTTAGTCCAAGTTATCTTCATCTGATGAACATATCTCTTGTTTGTAGAGGTTGGATTAGTGCCTGATGTGATACCCAGCTCCTCTATCTACTTTGAAATTGAGCATTGTTGCTAAAAACAATCTTCAAATGACTATTACAATGTTAAATGTAACTGACCATCTTGTGCAATTATATAAAATCTGAATCATTCTTGAATAACATGTTGATTACTAAGCACATGCTCGATTTTCCGTATTCAAGAAGTCTGAAAATAAGAGAATGTGATATGTATATGTTCCTTTCCATCAAATTAAGCGTGTTCTGTCTGTCCAAAAGATGAAAATTCTTGTTTTAAATGCATGATCTTGTTAGGTAGGGCTAATTATTGGTGTGGCTGATTGGGAAGATAAGAATTATCTGCAACAATTAAAAAGTGTAACAGGAAATTTTATCTCTTCTGCTAAAAAATACAAGCAAAGAGCAGTCACGTGTTCGATCCAGATACGAAACTAACAAGGATGGTCGTAGCAGTGGTGTGGTACTAGTACCTTTGTTTCTTTATTAATGTTGAAATTCTTGGGACTTAAAAACTAGTTATTTTTTATTTGCTGCTTTACTTCGGTGTTTGTTCCCAGGTGAACTCCTTGCAATTTCTCCATATTCTTTATGCTGCTGTGCTCATAGACATGGGATCTACTCTGTCTTCAGGGACTTATATTGACAAGAAGTGCCCTTTCAGTGGCACCGTATCAATCCGAGGACGTATCATTACTGGCACTTGTCATAGTGCTAAAATGGTTCGAACAATCATTGTTCGAAGAAATTACCTGCACTTTGTTAAGAAATATCAGCGGTAAGGTTTCCTCACTTGGTAATCATTGGCATGAATAATGTGTATTTGTTTTGCGGATGCTGAATATGTGATGAAAATTTCTCAGGTTTGAAAAGAGGCACTCCAACATTCCAGCCCACATTTCTCCATGCTTCCGTGTGAAGGAGGGAGATCATGTGACTATTGGTCAGTGCAGGTAAAAAAATCTTTCACTGTACTATATTTCATTGGGTTTTCTTACACGGAGGTCTCACTAATATGGAGGAGTATTATCAACATCCTACAGGCCACTGTCCAAGACTGTGCGGTTCAATGTTTTGAAGGTTGTTCCAGCTGGTTCCTCCGGCGGAGGCAAGAAAGCTTTCACAGGGATGTAAAGAGTTCTGAATCTCCTTTTAAGTTTCTAGAGTTGGGGGTTACGGACTTTTTTACCATTAGTTAAACAGTATTGATTTTGTCATGTGGGCTCAAACATTGCAGTAAGTAGCCACGGGAAATTTTCTCTTGGTTTCTGATATTTTAAGTTTGAGATGATTTATAAGTTGCTTAAACTCTAAATCATTTGGGATTTTGAAATGTCATTAGGTGCTTATCTTTTGTTAGATTTTGTTGCTTAAACTTTATTTGGACTGATGTTTTATTCCAAAATTCAAAACAAAAATTTCACTTTGAGTTTTATATACTCTCTTATAAACAACTTAAAAGAAATTTTGAAACCAAAAGAGGATCCGATCCCATCCTCAATTTTCAATAGAAGGAATATTTCTCAAGAATAGTATCAGCAAGATACTCGCAAAGACTTATTTTGTGGACTGTGTTTTTATATTTCGTTAGGAGCTCGCTACTTTTTACGGCTACGTGTTTTTGAATTTAGTATCTCTTTGGTTAATTCAGTAATTGGGACAGTGAAGCCATTTCCTTGAATGTTCAAGAATCAAAGCCACACAATTGGTACGAAATGTCCGTGATATGTTGTGAATCTTATGTACATTACGTCAAGAACTTATATTTAAATCAGAAAATTTAGCATGGACCTTATAAAATGCATTTCATAGTGTATTTTGAAATAAATAAGTACTAATTATATATATTATATATGTTTTTCATGAAAACAATCTGTGCGAGTAAGAAAGTGCAATCGGATTGGCTTTGTTTTGGAACTTTTTCATTTCTTATGGGGTTTACAGTTAATGATTGTTAAGGGTATATACGAAGTACAAAATTGACTTTATCGAAAATTAAATTAATTTTTTTAAAAAAATTAATAACAAACCCAAATACAAACTTTCCCTCTTTAGTCAGTAGTACGTTCCTACTATTCTTGAGCATCAGGGTAAATGTCCCAACTCCAGAGTTTGCAGATAGTCACCTAATCCTGGAAAGATCTCAATCAAATTGGCTACGCTTATTGTACAGGCTTTCTAACTTGAACCTCCATCAAGAGGGGACAAAAATTCTAATTATAGTTGAAGATAAATCTTATACATCCAGCAGCTGCATCCCTGCGGAATCGAAAGAAATTTTCTCGAAGAAGACATCAGGTTGAAAGTTCTGGGAATAAGCTGCCATCAAACCTCCCAAGGAGAGAGCGAAAAGGCATATGCCATACGGTAATCAGATGAGAAGGCATAGGTTCTATTCTTCTTCTTCGCTAGCCTAGTATGGAAGCTAGCACCATCGGGCGGAGCATTGGATTCGGTTGGCCAAATTTGACTATGTCCACATCCGAAAAACTTCCGAGCAAATAAACATTACTCTGATATGATGTTGCGTTAATGATTTTGTAAACATCTAAGCTCCTTCCCGATACATACCATAGTCAATCCTTTGATAAACTGTTGAGATGCCCTCTGTCACCTTCTTATTTGCTGCAAAAGGTCCGCTAGCTTCCAGCTCATTTCGTTAGTGTCCACAGGTCTTTGAACCTGATCCTAAAATAAAATAATCTCGGGAATTTAAAGGTGTGTGGATACATAATTTGGTCCTCCAGTGCCTCTTTAGCTCTTGCCGGAATACTTGGTCTGGGTTGAGTAAATATCAAGCATGTATAGAATTGCAAGTGCCTCGGAGTACCTAGTCGTCACTGGTGTGGGAATAACAGATATTAAGATCGCCAAGAAAGCGTGGGTGCTGCCCGGACAATCCTGCTCCGTCTTCGATGTTTCCCCCGTGAATTACACCTTCGAAGTCCAAGCCATGAGCGCTGAAAAGCTGCCTTTTGTGCTCCTGGCAGTTTTCACCATCGGCCCTCGCGTTGACGACGAAGCCAGCCTTCTCAAGTATGCGAAGCTCATTTCTCCTCATGACAAACTCTCCCACCACGTCAAAGAGCTCGTTCAGGGCGTTATTGAGGGCGAGACTCGTGTTCTTGCGGCATCGATGACCATGGAGGAGATATTTAGAGGAACTAAAGAGGAACTATATAGTATGTTTTATTTTGTTCTCTCAATTCTCTTCCTCTCTCTCTGTTTGAGTTAAAAGGTAGAAGATGTGCAGAATAGGTAATAACTCAATCGTTGGACTGCTTGATTTGTAGTTCAGGAGATGGGAAATATATACCCCACAATCTTTTTTTTTTTTGTTTTTCGTTTTTTTGCTGAATAAAGATATACCTCTTTATCAAAATCAATAAGTATAACTATGTCGCCACCTCATTCCACTTCTATTATATTTATGGGCTCTAAAAGGAAGGAATTTTCTACAACATTTCAGCTACACTATTTTGCCTTTATTTCATCATTGTATGCCAAATAACAACTCACCAACCATTCGTCACATTTCTGTTATAAATGTGAATGGTTATGTTAGGATTGTTACCCCTTTTTTTTTCCTCAAAAAATAAGCAATTGTATATATTTTTTCATTTTTTTAATCTGACTTTATACAATTAGTCTAATCAATCTATGAAATACAAAATTTACGATCACTTTACCAACACAAAACAATAATTTGCATATGATTAAATCCTTTAATAAATTTTCGAATTCACAAAAAAAAAAGAAAAAAGAAAAAGAGAAATATCATAAAGGGTTCCAAGCCAAAACACCTGCGCCACTACTGAGACACTCTTCAAAGAAAAACTTTATGATGTTAGCTGTGTAACTAATTAGCATTTCATAAGTTATATTCTGTCTAATAATATAAAGCCACGTATATTGTAGGTCCTACTATTATCACTTACTCATTCATTAATATAGAGACCCATAGTATACGTAGCTTCATGTAATTGGACAGAATATAACTTATGAAATACTGATTAGTTACACAGCTATCACCATAAAATTTCTCTTAGGTAAATGGCAGTCGTGATAGTCATTGCACCTCACGTGCTCTAGCCGGAGCACCGGGGCACCCTCTCTTGGATACCATATTATTCCATTCATCCAATCACTTCCCTTCTCTCCATTTTACTCCCTCCTCATTGCTTCATCTCCCTTCAGTTCCATACCAGACGAAACACCAGATCACGCATCCGGTGGGTCCATCTCCGACACTTCCCCGCCATTATGAACCTACAGTCCACTCCCTGACCTGACTCTCCACTTTTCCGAGAAAACCAGCTGGAGCTCACAATCCGACGGCCCGGCAATTTCCCTGAGTCCCCGCCAGTTGCCGGACCCTCAGATCCAACGGTGCGCAAATTTCCATCTCTTTTACACGCGTCAACGTGTCAGTGTCAAGTCACATTCTCGACCCTCCAATATTTGTATTATACACACGCTTCACTTTCTCTCTCTATACCTATTGGCTCTTTTTGTCTTAAAAGGAAATCATAATAATAATAATAATATCCATATTTTCAGCGCCTTCTGGAGTCTGCCCACAGCTCCCAGTGGTTGCTTCCTCAATTCCCCCCGAGCGGCTGAGCCTGGGTGTGAGTGGGGGAGGCGGACGTTACAGCAGCATTTTGGGCTCTATAGTCTGTACTTGGTGTAATTTTATTGCTCTTCCTTGTCTCTAGTCTCTGCTGTAAGGGGCTCGAATGTTTTGATAGCTGTGGACTTCTTGAAATATATAGAGTATATATTTTTTTCCTTTTGATGGAGAAAGGGTAGGGCTTTACTGGTTTTTTTGGATGTTATGGAGAACTCTTGGCAGAGGAAATGTGCTTCGATGTGGTCGTCCATGGCTGCACCGGTTGTTTCCTCGTCACAGGAGCCGCAGAATCAGGTTTTTTTTTCTTTTTTTTTTGGGTTCCTTTCTGGGTTTGGGCCATTGCATGTATTGGTGCATTTTGTGTGGATTTATGTTCGGTTTTAGATACTAGGACTTCTTATTTCTTTTACATGGAACTCTTGATTCACTTGGTTAGATTATTTCTCGGTTATGTGAGCTTTTAAGTGTCATATACATTATATCGATATGGCATTGTTTGTATTTGTGCATATTTAGCCCTGGTCTTGTAAAGCTTGATGCTTTATTTGTTCGTTAACGTGTATCTCTGCTGTCATTAATGCTTATGATATGCTAAATGGCTTATTTATCCAGTCATATAGTTTCAGAGAAAGGGAGGAAATGTTCAGTTTCTCAGATTTATGCCTCTTTCTTGATGTACTCTCTCCATATTTTGTGTTCCACGTATGCATGTAATCACACAGGGGACACGTTCATAGCTTCATGCTCCCTTTCAGTGTTCTGATGGGGTGGTACGGCCATAAAAGTTTGAATTAGCTTTGGTTCTTTGTTTGAAGCAAACAAGAAAGTTTTGTATTCTTAGGTGCTTGAAATGTGATTTGTACTTGAGGTTTTCACACCATAGAAAAAAATGAAGAAAAGAAACTGCGTTGACTCTCCTTATCCGCTGAGACAGGCTGCCATTGAATAAATGTTCTAGGTGATTCTTTGAATAAGAACTGCCCTGTAATAAATGCTAATCAACGCACGATGTTTTAGTTGGATCTTAGAAATGGCAGAGAGAGATATCATCCAGTATGGTTAAGAATCTATTATCTTTTCAGTAAAATTGCTTTGTTATATAAGGTCCATCATGTTTATGACAACATGCTTCTTTGGAAGTTCATAATCCTAAATAGCATGATCGAAGCTAAGCTCTTAAGTGACCAAAATAAGCCTTCATCCAATTTTAGTGTGCAACTCCCTTAGCAGCCTGAAAATATGCATTGTGAAAATTTGGTTTGGAAATTGAAGATCTCTGGAGTGACTGAATATTAATGACAAATAAAATGTTGGAGCAGATTCTTATATGGTTATAACTTATTTCTAGAAGAACTGAGCTATAGATTATCTAAATACTGTTATCACAATCATGAATGTTATGATTATTCCTCTTGTTTCTAGTTTCTATTTCACTATGACCAAGAGAAGGCCGGCAAATAGTATTGCCAGTGAATAAAACCATTTCTTTGCCCTTCTCTCTGTCTCTCTTCTTTGCTTCATTGTTGTGCCTTCTTGCATTGAATTTTTTCTTATGTTTTCTTTGTAGGTTTTGAGTGCAGGTTATCATTTTCGTTCGACTGTTCAAGCAAAACCAACTTCAGCTGCCCACAGAATGGCGCCAGAAGCCCTTCTCCCTTGGACCGCAAGTGTGAGTTCTTATAACTCAGACCATGTTGAGCTGGGTAGTTCACTTTTATCTCTGCTTTCTGGAGCTCAATGCATTACCCCTGAAGTGCCAATTGCAAGTAGCAATACCTGTGGGTTTGCTAATGGGAATGATGTCTCTCTTTTACCTCCTGGCATATTGTCCCAGAATCTGAACAGCCAGAATGTAGAAGCTGGCTCTGATCTTTTTGCAGTACTTTCCTCGAGAGCGAGGGTAAGTGCAAATCACGACAGCAAATCTGGTCCCAGTAATGTTCTTCAGGATGCACATATGAATATTGAAAAACTAGAACTTCCTAAGGCAGGTATGCATCAAAACCTTTTCAGCAATGAGAATGGACTGCTTTTTCCTTCTCTCAGAGTGGGATATGTAAATGCTTCAATTCCTTCTAATGCTTGGAAGCTCTATAACCATAATACTGGGATGTCTCAAAAGCCAGATCCTCCTGTTTCCTGCTCATCATCCACTCTAACAACTGATTCTCCGCGTGTAATCTGTTTGAACCTAAGTAAGTGCTGGAAGGTCAAGTTCTTCTATAGTTGGATGATAATTTGTTGCTTCATGCCTATCCTAATTATAATGGACTGTTTGATTATACTCTAAAAAAAGGTGGGGACTTACTTCTCAGCAATACTGGGCTTCTTGGAGTTGTCTGTTCATGCCATGGTTTTCATATGTCCATAGCTAAATTCTCGGAGGTAATTACTTTTCTGGTTCCCTATCTTGTAGAACACGTGCCCTTTGTATATATCAATGCTCTTTTAAGTATGTTCTTATAACTTCAGATTGTTCAAATTGTGGCCCATTCTGCAGCATTCCGGATTATCTAATTTGAATCCTGGAGATGCTGTTCACCTGGAGAGTGGTGAGACCATAGCGCAGTGGCGAAAGGTCTACTTCCATAAATTTGGGGTAAGTGTTGGAGCTTTCTACATTTCTGCACATAACCTCTGGAGAAATGACACATATCTTTCCTTTTTTGAGTCTGTATGATGCTAAACATTCTGCAATGAGGATGTCAGGTTTTATTTTCTTGATTTAAGCATGTTACATATTCTTCTTATTGTTCAATTTTTAAACTCTAGTTTTGTGAAACTGGAGAGTTGCTTCAATCTTTTCAAATTTTGCAAAACTCAATACCCGGAGAGTACAGTTGCATGGGAGGTACTGAACTACTGATTTAATTGATCTATGAGGTTGTCGTCTAGTAGTTGGAACTCTTTATAGCCTTTTCACCATTCTGGTGGAAGTCTCATGTACTTGGTTTTTATTTGTTAAATAATTCTTTAAGATATATAGTTGTTGGTATCATTTCCATTCAGTTTGGGTTTGATGGTAGTTCACTACCTTGCTCATATGAACTATGAAGCTTTTGTAGACATTCTTGAAAATGTGCCAGAGATGCACTGAAGTATATGTTACTACTTTTGGGGAAGACTTTGGGTTCCAAAATTACTGATTTCTTAAGTGTTAAATAAAAGTTATATTATTTTCTTGCGAATCGAGTTCCAACCCCGTTAAAAATATCCACCTCTATTATGAACCTCGCTTATATGTTTTGATCTAGATTATTATTGATCTGTGTTTGAAGCACTGAAAGGACTGCTCCTGATATGTCTCTATCATGATTTAGATTAAGACTCCAGAAGATCATTGTGGATGGGACTGGCCTGATGAACTCTCAGTTACTGCTAGTTTGATAAAACATGTTCCAACTGTGTCCAGTGTGTCTAAAAGTTGTGACCTCTATAATCAGGATAGTACTATTTATCCAAAGAACTTTCACACGGTTCAGAAAGTGCCTGATCAATTTGCGCATAATGAAAAGCAAAGAAATGCTCAAGAGTGTTTAAATTTCTCCTTAGAGAACAATTTGCATTCTGCTGCCAAAAACCAGAAAATGATGTGTTCAGCGTCTCAGAGTTCAATACTGCCAAATTCAGCCGGTTTAAGAGGACCAGATAACATTTACCAGGCTGTAGCATCATCTTACATTCTTCCAGGTTCCAACAGTGGGGATCCTTTTGTCTTTCATACTCATTTGCAGAACTTGAATACGCTTGGTAAAGACACTGGCATTGGGAGATTTTCTGGCTCCCTTGTTCAGAAAGACGTAGTTTCTTCAAATGTTGAGTTGAGACTTGGGCAACCATCTCAACAGGGTCAGATTTCAGAAAGTTCAATTCAACCGACCCTTGTGTCACACATAATTGGCACTCATAGGCAGCCCCCAAACAAATTCTTCTTGGAGCAGCATGTTCCTCAAAGTGCGTTTAACATTTTCTTTCTGGACCATATATTCCTACGTACCACACCCAAACCTTTTCCCTTTTCCTTTATTACTCTCTGTTACCATATCAGATGATTAACTTTGTATCTTGTGATGGAGCAGGCTTTTCCAAGTCTGTAGAAGATAGAAGGCAACATAGTTACTTGGCTAATTGCAGATCTAGTTCCAGCACGAGAGAAGAACAAAACCAATTGGACCACGTGAATCAAATCAGTGGCGTTTCTAATGCCGTGCCAAGCGCTTACCATATTAAGCAACTTAAAGGTGATACAGCTGGTGCTTCTGTAGTTGCACACTTAAAATATCCTCTTGACGGAGGAATTGATTCAAAATCTATTAATGATGTCGTCAGTGACTGTCATGTTATGGTTTCTAAGAGACACTCTGAATCTCCAAATTTGAAGACTAGCCAATTTAGTTTTCCTTTTTTCAGAGGTGATGCATCAGATAGAGAATTTAGCTCCAACTTGCCCGGTTCACAGAAGCACGAGAATCATGAAAATGGGGGATGTGCTATTGGTAGCTTTAAAGGTGCACGTGAATTAAGTTTTGGTTCTCATGCAAAATCAAAGGGAAGAATGTGGAGTTCTTGTGGAGGTGAAATTGACAGTGATCACAAAGTCTATTCAGCAGGGAAAGATAAAAGTATTGTTATGTGCCATTTTTCCGGAGGAATGACTAATGAACCTGACAGAGGAAGCACCTTCAACTACTTGGGGCAGGCCTTGTACCCAGCACAGAATCGAGAACTTGTTTCTGATGCTTCCAGATCCTTCAATTCTCACATGGATTTTAGAACAGTTCTGCCAACCCAAGCTGTCCCAGCGGGATTCTTCACAACAAATTTTCATGGTATTCAACGTTTGACTCCATTTTCCAAGAAAGATAATAATGGTGGAGGCCCAAAGTTATTGGATGAGAATGTCAGTATATCTGCAGTGCAGCATGTATCGGAGTTATACAATCAAAACCACCCAACCAGTTCCTTTCAAGCTATGCGAGAGCAAGACAGGTTAAGGAACTTTTGTGGGGAACATCAGGTTCAATTCTGCACCTCAGTTTCAGATAAACAAATAAATGAGATCAATTATGCCAGTCTGCCGAAAGCTTCTGAAGTTGCACCGCAATGTTTTCGAGCTGCTGATTTTCTACCCAGTGACAATGCAAAATTACCTTTTGTCACAGGTTAGTGAGGTACTTTTGCCTCTTAAACTGAACCTGTTTTGAAAACTTTGCTCCACAGGCATCTTGGTAGGAGTTTATTAATATTCTGCTCTTTTTACTATCAGATAGCTTTGATGGTAACCTTGTCATGAATTTTGACCTCTTCTGATTTTCAGATAAATTGTGTAACTTGTCTGTGCTATCAAAAGGCGGGTATTGCCAAGGGAAGGATGCTGAAATGCAAAACCAGTTTGCTTCTGACATGCAGTCAACGAGGCAACTCTTTTTAAGGCAAAGTTTCTGAAACAGTTTTTCTTTTAGTTTTTCTAATATTTTTTAGGACTAGTTCTACTTTTAGTTGCTGTTGGATAGTTCTACTCTTTTTAATGAATAGTACTACCTTTAGCTTTTGAAGATAGATGTCATTCCTCTGATAACTGTAAATATCTCTTAGCTTGAATAAAATATCAAGGCCACAACCCATGCATAACAACTAAAAGAAAAAATGAGAAAATAAAAGAAAGGAAAAATGCAACAGTGACGTTTTCAGCATACCCTGTCATGTGGCATTTGGGCATTCCCTTGCATGTTAATCTATGCTGAGGACTATTTTAAAGATATAGAAGTAGTGCTGAGCTTCTCACTTTTTCCTTGTCCAATAGCTAATATATATTTTTTTATAATTTATCCAGTCCAGAACTAGGAGAAAAATCTCACTTTTTCCTTGTCCAATGGCTAATATATTTATTTTTATAATTTATCCAGTCCAGAACTAGGAGAAAAATCTATCATTTAAGATGACAGTCATTTCCCATGATCTTTGCCAGTTATGTTGATTATACATATTTGCCTACTCACTCATAGTTCTCACCCCCCCCTCCCCCCCCACTCCCCAAAAAAAAGAAAACACAGGAAAGAAACGGATGCAATGTTTGGGTTGTCTCCCTCTGTGTTTCAGAGAAAGATTGAGAGGCACTTTTTCGAGCAATTATGAAGATAGTCTTAAGTTCAACGTATTGTTTGATAATTGGGACTTGTGAACCAGTCTCAAGAAAAGCTTAACTATCTTGCCAATCTTCACTGAGAAGTGCTAAGTTACTGACATAAAAAATGACTAATTTGTTTCACATTTAGTGTTGAATATTTTCATGGTTTTGAGGCATGTAAAATTTAAATCTCTGGGACTATAACGGAGGTGATATTTAGAATATAGATCTTATATTGGGAGCCGTACTGTTTCCCGAGCCTTAAAAGTGCAATGTTTGGATATTTATGCACCAATTGCTTGCAGTCCTTTCGTTTATTTGTTGATTTATTTATTATTTCAGTGGTTGTTTCTTGAGCTTGTATATGTCTGATACTTTGTTTTTAAGTGCTCAACTACTTCATTGAGGGGAATAGATAAGAGCATAGCTGCATGTCTGGAGTTAATGGTCCTACCCTTGTGCCTTGTGCTTCTCTCCTTTTCTTTTTGTTTTTTTGCAATAATTAATTTCTTTTGGTTAAATGTCAGACGTAGTGGAACAGAACGTATTAGTCCATCAAGTGAAGCAGGAAAATGCTCTCTGGGGATACTAGAGGGATGTTTCCCGAGCAAGTACAACTTTGCTTTGCAGACCAATTCCATGACTGGTAGATATGACCAAAGAGGCAAAACAAGTATTGCTGAATGTAAGGATCAAGAAGGAAATACTGGAAAAGGAATAGCAAATTTGTTAGGTCCAAAGTTGGGTGAAAGTTGCACTTGTGCTGCGAATGTTGATTCTTTTAATCGTAATGAAAACATGAAAGAAAGCACACAGAAAGCTGACTGTAATTCTTTCCTATGGAAAGATGTTCCAAGAAAGGTGGTAGCGAAATGCAGTTTGGCCTGTGCTGAGAATTTTGCTGATTCATACAATGGGAATGTAGAGTGCAGAGATGAAGTTGCTGCTGAGGCAGCTCGAAAATGCTTTAATGAATCTTTTAATGATGTGGGGTCACTAAAAGTGCAAGAAATATCTAATGTTTCTTCTGGATGTTCTGCTCCTGTTGTTACTCAGGTATCCATAGAGGTTAATAACAAAGATTCATCTACTGTTGATGCTGAGGATGCTAGGTATGCAGGAAATCCTGTAGTGGATGAAGGTTCAGGAATTGAAAGATGTTGGTCATCTGATGATGGAGTTGACAGTGAAAGAAATGTTGACTTCCCCAAGCTCAACTTGGGACATAAGAAAGCTTCTAATCCCTCGCTGAATAAACGAAATTGTAGACTTATTGATGAGCTTAGATTTAGAGGGACTGTAAGGTTTAGAAAACTGGAAAAGCAAAGTCACACTGGCAGCTGCATTCAGGAAAAGGGCTATCTTATGCAAAAATCTGTGAGGGGTACCAAAATTTGGAAGAGAAGACCAGTGAAATGGAAAAAGCTGACTTCATCATTTTCTCCTCCTACTGTGTCTGTTGTCCGTAATGATGAGTGTGCTGGCAATGCTGAATTGCAACCCCACTCAGTCAAGGATATGAAGATGCTGTCTCCAGGTTCTCAAGGGAAACTTGATGGTCGGTCCTGTGTTGTCGGACAAAATATCAAACAAAGATCTATATTATCTTTGTCCGCTGACATTTCTCAGGATAGAGGTGCATGTAGAATTCATCATGCTGAAGAGGATAAAGCTAACATGGAGATGGTTTTAAATGCTAACAGTGAGTATTCTGAAGCAGTGGGAAGAAAACGGTTGAGACTGAGTGGTATCACTCGGACTCCTAATCAGATTCTTGTGCATGATTCTAACTCTGCTGATGCAGATGTAGTTAAAGAAACTCCTGTAAATTGCTACATGAGTTCCAGTCAGCCTGGGAATATTTCTCAAAAACCTCGAAGACCTATTGTATGCGGGAAGTATGGGGTTATATCTAATGCTAATTCCTTTAAGCCTGCAAAAATTGTCTCTCTCAGAAAGTTACTTGAAGCACCAAGCAAATGTAGATTAGTTGATACTAACAAAGTGGATCTGTCTTCAGTTAAGTTACTGAAGAAGGTAACCATCAATGGAAGCAATGGATCCTTCTATAAACCCTCTAAGATTGAAGGAAAGATAAATGGTAACATTCATCATGCGGTACACAATGAGATGAATCCTCACCATTCTACAGATGAAATGAAGACAGCATGCTTCATTGGCTGTAAAGAGTATGATAATTTATCACATACGATGAAAAAGAGAAGGTTTGATGGAAATAGATTTCAAGCTACTTCTGAGGGTTGTCAAATTACTGATCTGAGACTGAAGTATAAGGAAGTGCGCAAACGAAGTCTTCGTGAACTCACAACTAAAGGTACATATATGATTACTAGCTTTCCTGCACATGAAAAGAACACTGCTAATTCAGTCTGTTGCGAAAAATATAGCCTAGGTGCCACAACTTGAAATGGAAGGCAATATAATGTGCAACTGTGATTTCAAATTATCAAACTGTTTTATTATTGCATGAGTTGTTTGTTACGATGTCTTTAGTTGCATTTTCCTGTACTAAATTGTAATTGCTCTACTTACATATACTGCATATGGTAGCATAAAGAAGTTTTCAGTTTTGATCACTGTCCTTATTTTTTTGTCCCTGTTTCCACAAGTGTTCAATTTCGATTCCTTATAATTTTACTAACAAGGAATAGCCATCTAGTAGCATCTTCATTTTACCTGTGACTATCCACATCTCTACATAGATAGTATCTTTTCTTAGGTAAAACATCAGGCTTATTGACAAAAAACAGAGAGGCTGAAATTTTGGAAATCAATTTTCTTGCCATTGCTGAAGGTTACAGAGTTCTTGCTGACTCCGTCCCTTTTCTTGTTTGCAAAATTTATCAGGTCACTATGTAAATTCTTAACTCTTATTGGCCACTATTTTGGGTGGGTTATTTACTGTAGCTTGTGCTTTTTGGCTGTATACATCTGAAGATGGCAAATGAGCCATATTCTACTGCCGTTTCACATGTTAATATGGGTGCTTCACTCATGAAAATTTCTATGCTCAGAGAATCATTCCAGCTATGTCAAGTTTCCCGTCATGAAGAATGTAAAATCAAGTCCGAAAACAAAGAGCAGATTTCTGTGTAAGCTCGTAGAGAATGCTGAAGCTGATAAGATATCTGCAAATGAAATATGTAATGCCTTAGTGTAAGCAGTCTTTCTGATGACTTTAGAACTTAATTCTTTATAGAAGAAATATGATACTGAGAAGTTGTAATTGTGAAAGTAATAACTAGCCAGTATGGATTGTAGCAGATTCACTAAGGATGATAACTGCCAGCCTACTTGGCATTTGGATGTCTTCTGCTATGTTTGTGGAAATTCAAGCAAAGATGAAAATAATGACTTGTTGGAATGCTGCCGTTGCTCAATTAAGGTATATGTTTTCCATATTGTCGTCTACTTTGGACCTTAAAGTCCGCTTAGTGTTGCCTTGAGCTGCTCTTGCCTTTCATTTCCTTTGCACTTAGATGAGTTACTTATAACATGTAGGTGCACCAGGCCTGCTATGGCATTTCTAAAGTACCCAAAGCCAACTGGTATTGCAGACCATGCAAAACAAGTTCCAACAATATTGTAAGTAACTCTTTCTCATAATTTATTCTACTCTAATGCAAAAGTCTCTTCCATTCTATAATTTTGAGATGTTTTTAAATATCTTTGGTGGATGTTGTGGTTCATCAAATGAAATTAGCAGCATTTCCCTGCGAAATGGAATTGATGTTGGTGAACAGAAAAGTGCTTAACCTGCTTATTTTGACACTTTACCCTACCTATATGAAGGGAGTAAATTGAATAGAAACGAAACCAGAAGAAAGGAGTTCATTTCCAACTCTGTTCAGTTGAATGGTTTACCATTCACCAAAACACTATGTGTCAGGATATAATGTTTTTAATTATCTATTAAGTTTTTGTGGGTTGCTTTTGAAAATATAAAATTGTATCCAGTGCAGCATTCTTTCTCATATCATATCAGAACAATGACAAAATGCAAAGGAGGACATTGCTCTAAGGAGGCCTGGGAATCATCTTTTTCTATCATTGTAGTATACATGGAACATAGCCTTGCATCTTATCAAAGTCTAATTGCTCAGTAATTGTTTTTCTGTGGGCTTTAGGCTTGCGTACTTTGTGGATATGGTGGAGGGCCCATGACTCGGGCACTTCGTAGTCATAATATTGTGAAGGGCCTTTTGCAAGCATGGAATCTAATGGCAGAATCCGATTCTAAGAACACTAATTTCCTGTCTTTGGGAAATCAGATCAAGATGCTGAGTTCCTTAAGATCTGTAGGTGAGGGCAATCCACTTCTTGTCATCAGACCCCCACATTCAGATTTACCTTCACTAGCCTTGTGTAATAAAGAACTCCAAAAGGATTCCATTAGCATTGTATCTCCTGGTCCTGCCTTAGCAGAGCGCAAGAGGAATGCAATTTCAAAGACTGACAAAGAAGGAAAAGGGCAAGACTGGGAAGCGCTTAGCTGTAATAGCATCATAGCTGGAGTTCTTGACTCAACCGTCAAGCAGTGGGTTCATATGGTTTGTGGGCTTTGGACCCCTGGAACACGTTGTCCTAATGTTGATACCATGAGCGCTTTTGATGTGTCTGGAGCTTGTACCCATAAGCCAGATGTGGTAGGAGATTATTTGCATGTCTAAGTTTTCATTTTTTCTCTGTTTATTTAATTGCTCAAAAGATGAAGAAAGTGAGCTCCCAAGATAGCTAAATTTTTGTTTGGGTACCTCTCGTTTCTCATAAATGCATTCTCTGTCAAAACATCTGCTTGAGGTTAGAAGGACCAAACTAATTCCTTCGGCACTTCTTCCTTTTTCAGGTTTGCTCAATATGCGAGCGACCAGGTGGTTCTTGCATACAGTGTCGAGTTGCAGGCTGTCACGTTCGATTTCATCCCTGGTGTGCTCATCAGAAGGTTTCACTATTCATTTCCTTGAGTCACCTTTTTTTCTTTTTTGACCTGTTTGCTGATATTATTGTTCTAAAAGTTTCACCTCGAGAAATAAAACCATTTACAAGTTCTAGCTATTCGAGGAATTTCTGAAACTTTATTTGTTGACAAAACTAATTTCTTGCATTAATAATTCCAATTAGTTGACCATATGCTTAAGAAAGATAAATAATGGAATGATAAGAAGCCTGTGGTTAAGGGTATGTATCCGTTTCAAATTTTTAGCAGGTTGATCAAAAACTATTGTGCTGTTTTCCCACTTGTTTGCTACACAAACTACGTTGGAGATAAATGTAACAAAAGAACAAAGGGTAGGGTATCTTTAATTATGGATTTCTTTTGTTGGGGGGTGGGAGGGGTTTGATTTGCTTATTTAAACTTTTATTACTAGCAATATCTTTATATATATGAACTTGGATGTAGCTGATTTAATTTGTAAAGTTTCTATTACTAAGCAGAACACTACCGAGTATGTGCGAAGGAGAAGTGCTCATTCATGCAGTTTAATGGAATTTCACCATTTTATTATCTTGGACTGTTAGGGACACTTACATGCACTTGACCATATAAGCTGGAAAATTGAACCTATACATAGAAATCTATTAAATATAGTGCTGCAGTTATTCCTATTTGTACTTCCTCATTGCTTTTTCAGTGAAGGCTCTTTATTTGCTGGGCTGGGCAGAATATGAAGGGCATAAGAGAATATTACCCCTCCTGCAAGGAGTTTTTAGCCATGCAATAATGTTTGTTGGGTGAGACCACTTAGCTTTGTTAGGCAGCATCTAGCTGTAATGTCATTCAGAAAGAACACAAGGAATACAAGGAGAAACAGGTCACAGCAGCAGTTCCCTAACTAGAGTTATAGGCAGTGGATATGAATTTGGTCAAAGAACTATTCTCGTTGTTATTACAGAAGATGTTCAATAAGTAGGAGCTGGTTGAGTTTGATCCCAACTCGTAGTCACTTGACTGCCAAAGGCAAGGCCTTATGTCATTTATCTCTAGCTAGATTAGGAAGTGGAATCTGAGGACGGATTATTTGGAATCTGTTGTTGGTTAAGTTGGAACTATGACATAGCCACGTAGGTTCAATTCTTAAATTAAAATGTCTTCAAAATCTATAACATCAATGGATGATTAATAAGCTCTGTTAGTCCCTGATTTGGTTTGAATGGCTGTTTACCGTTTTCTTGGTTCTCAGGGTTTGCTGCAAAGTGAGGTTGAAGGTGATGACAATGAGAGTGTTGGTTTTTACGGAAGATGCCTGCATCATTCAATGAACCAGCATTATGAACTTGGTAGTTATCGTCTCAATTCTTGCAATGCTAATCACGGGGAGAAGAAATTAACTTGTGCTCGAACAGAGGTACTGTACTTAGGTGATAAAGCTACATGCATTGCCGAACAAGGGAACCGATATTTTCTTCTAAATCATGCACTGTTTTTTAGGGTTATAAAGGTCGCAAACGAGATGGTATTTGTTTTAATCTCCCCCCTAACTCTGTCGGTTGTGGTGGATCACTTTTTGTTCCACAAGAGCAGCTAGATGCTTGGATCCACATAAATAGACAGAAGCCGCCACATAGAAAAGGGCCTCTAAAACTTTCCACTTCAGAAATTGAGCATGACTGTCGGGTATGGTCATTTACTGCAATGTTTGCACATGAAAGTGCTAATTTGTTGCTGATTGTTCTGTTATTTCAGTTTTCTGGTGTGCTTTGGGATCTAGTTGTGTTGTTAGTTGGTGCCTCTAGGATAAGGATTCGGAGAAGAGCTCCAACAATACACCTTATTAGTGACAGGGTTTTCGATGTTAACCTGCAGAAAGAGTATGCACGCTATAAGCAATCAAGAGGTTGGAAGCATTTGGTAGTGTACAAATCTGGGATCCATGGTCTTGGTCTCTACACTTCTCAATTCATATCTCGTGGTGCAATGGTTTGATCTTGATCCATTATCCTAATTTGGCAAATGCATTTTGCAATTTAAGAAATATAATTTTGTTGCATTAACTTGTAGGTTGTTGAGTATGTGGGTGAGATAGTAGGACTGCGTGTGGCTGATAAGCGAGAAACTGAATATCAGTCTGGGAAGAAACTGCAATACAAGAGTGCTTGCTATTTCTTCAGGATCGACAAGGAGTACATTATTGATGCCACCCGCAAGGGAGGCATAGCTCGGTTTGTGAATCATTCTTGCCAGGTACTCGTACAAACCTAGTCAAATGTTTTAAAGTTGGCACGTTATCTTTTTGTAACTTTACCCCCCTCCTCCCCCCAACAAAAAAAGAAAAAAAGAAAAAAGGAAAGCAAATTACACTATTCTGCAATTTCTCGGTAGGAATTTCTGGTAGGATCTTTCTTCATGTCACTCAAAAGTTTTCAAATTGAATAAGTTAGCAATGAACTAAGAGCATCCAAAGGAACCCAAGTACTGCATTCTTTTTTAGTAGAGTGAAATTGAGGGGTGTTGGATGTGCATGGTTTGCTATTAAACAGTACAATAATTTCAGTCAAGTTGATGACAGAATAGAAAGATCAGTTAATGGCCACGCCCCTTCTTTTTATTATAAAGAGAAAAAAATCTAGAGTTTCCATCCTTGTGACTCACTTTTCTCTACAATGCTTGCCCAGCCAAATTGTGTCGCGGAAATAATTTCTGTGAGAAATGAAAAGAAGGTAATGATTCATTCTGTTTTAATACATTTCCCGAAAATGACATAGGCAGGGAGTTTGACCGGTGATGTGTGCCAAGCAGGTGGTCTTTTTTGCTGAAAGAGAGATATATCCTGGTGAAGAGATAACGTACGACTACCACTTTAACCATGAAGATGAAGGTAAAAAGATCCTCTGTTACTGTAATTCAAAGAACTGCAGGCGTTATCTTAACTGAGAAGGCCTGGTACACATTGCCATTTTTTGTAAGCGAACTGGAAAATATTGGAAGGGTATCTGTGAAATGAAAATTGTGTCTAGAAGAAGTTTTGAAGTTCCTGCATCTGGGGACATTGTTCCATACCTCTGGTTCTGTATAGATTATACTCCTTTAATTGAATATATCATCAACGTTCTACCATTATTCAAAAGCAATAACATGCCCTCAAGCATGCTATAGCAGCCACTAACGAAAATGACATTTGGCTGTTCAGTTGCATTCAGCGATCTATCACATAACTGTTGAATGCAATACGGAATAGACTAGTTGGAATGTATCATCTGCGAGAAATCAAGTGGCCAAACTAAATTAGGCTTCGAGGAGTCCCTTCATCCCAAGATATGGACTAACAGAAATCTAAATAATAAGATGAATTGGTATCTTGCTCAAGTGAATAATTTTTTTACACTTAACTAAATAATTATTTTATAAAGTGTGAATAATTATTATATAAAATATGAACAATAATTTTTAAAATACTCAGTAATAAAAAAATTGATTGAACGATTTTAAATAAACTTTACACATATTATAAAAAATTAATGTTCAGATCGAAACCAAACCCCCCAACTTCACAAGCGATGGCAGAAGTGCTGCTGATACAATATTCATTTGAGCTTTTCCATAAGTCTAAGCATATACTTTTTTGCAAAACATTGGATGCATAAAGACAGGAAACCGTCCGACTCGTCCGAGTAGTAATTGAAAGATGAGAAAGTGGAATGAACTGTTCTTCCTAGTCATCCCTTCTTTGTTACAAATGCAAAATGCATTTATTTAGAGGAAAAAGTTGCAAAATGCATATCTAAATACCAAAAGCACAGATGATCCAAAACAACCAATAATATTTTGTCCAGGAAGCAGCAAAACCCATTTCTAAAAGTTGGTTGCAATTGATACCCAAGGAAAATTTTGGAATCATCCTTTCCCAAGAAACTTATCTCCTTACCTGGAAAGGTTCTGTATTAGCAATAACAATAGTACAAGCCTCTATATCTTTTACATTCATCTACAAACTGTGGAATGAGTGACCCTCCCGATCAACATCTTATGAACCCCAATTTGGAATGTTTGCTGTGGCTTCATTCACCATTTTCACCAGAGTAACCTGCCACATGAGATATTTTCAAACAGCTGCAATATAATCACGCATATTGACCTAAGCATGACTACTGTAGAAACAAATCTTTCAGATTTGGTCAGATATGATACGTCAAACATTCTAAGTATCAAATATGAGATAATAGGTATTCTAACTAACTTCATGATTCTTATAGATAAGACTGTAAGTGCAAGTGTTATTAAGATAATGTTGCAGCTACCTATAGTTACAGGCAGAAATCCTTGAAGTAAAATAATTCTCCTCCTTGTTATACTTGTAACCATTGTTAAACTTTATAAAACCAACCTTTAAGCAAGTTTCTACAACAACTTCCCTTTGTTGGAATAACTTTTTAACCCTATTTTTAGATGGTCTTTATGTGATGTCAGGGAAATAAACAAAATACAGGGGCTTTTTACAGCCAAATAAGTCCTAATAGAATTCCTCAAATGCAAGCAGGAAATATTTTTTTGGATCTAATATTTACATAATAGCTAAAAGCATTATGACTGAGGCTACACTTCTTACTTATTTTATGAAAATTAGATGACTCTATGCAGCTGCATATTTGAATTGGGCATTTGGTTTAAGAATTTTTATTTTAAAAATTGTAAAAGCTAATTGTTTGTGAAAGGAAAAATGAAACCCAGAGTAAAAATTTTTTGTTTGAAAAGGAATCCAAAAACACATCTTGATGGAGAACTCTAATTAGATTGAGGTATTTAGCTGAAGGATCTAGACAAAAATTGAGAAATGATGGCTGTGGCTGCTTTCATGATTCAACCAGCAGAGTTTTTCAGGTTAACTGCTCTCACAACCTGGTATCTTGGTCCAAGAAACATGAGTCTCAACCCCTACCAGCTCTGATATTTTTGAAGAGGAATAGCTCAAATGTTCTAGGAGGAGGATCTCTTTGCAATCCTGTATTTTATGGCTTACTGCTGAAGAAAGTCAACGACATGGATAGATGAATTTCGTTGTGTTCCACATTTTCTTATGCAGGACTCTTTGATTCATTTGCTGATTGATGTCCAACCAACCTATGCTGCAAGGGTCTTAAGTTTTATCCGTTTCCTATAGTAATCAAATTTGTTATACTGGAATCTGTTTTCACAACATTTGTAAGTGAGATTTCTTTGATTGGTCTAAGGAACTGCTATAAAGCAAGTTCAGTAGAACTCGTTCAAGGTATGGTTGAAATACTACATTTGACAGGAGAAAAAATTCTAGAGCTCTTGCTCTTACTCACTAGGAAAGCATGTAGAAGTTGAAGTTGGATAACAGTTTGAATTTGTGGAAGTTTAGGGCAGAAAAAGAAAATATGAAAACTGAGAAAAGAAAACTCTTGAGAGAGAACTTCTATGCGGAGAGAAAGGAGAAGAAAAGAAAACCTATTATAGGCTATTCTGTTTGACAAGTGAAAAAAGAGAAAATTTGTTGGTTAATTCACTCCTAATCTCCTGTGTCTTTTGGAGAAAGATTAGTTATAATAAGGGCGAAATTGCAATATTTGTAATGCCATTTGTTAGCTTTCTTTCCCAGTTTGGAAAGGTCAATAGTTTGGGGGAAAAGAGGGAGGGGAAATCCTCTCCTCTCACCTTTTTCTGTTCTCTCCAATTCTCTCCATCCAAACATTGTGGAGAAGGATGTCTATGAACTAGGATAAATGAGGTCTTGTCACCAACTGAATTGTAATAAGTCTATTTCATTCACACATGGTATTTTCCCTTTTTTCATTTTCATTCATGAGTAAAAAATTTAATTCACACGTGATATTTTCCCTTTTATCATTTTTATTCATGAGTGAAAAGGGGAATTCTCCCCTTTCCTCCTCCTACATCAAGGCATGTAATTTTCATGCTTATTTTGAGAAGATTGCATCAGGAACAAGAAAAAGAAATTGGCCATATCCAAAGTAATAATTTTATTACTGGGCAGGATTAAGCTTTGCACAAGTAAAGAAACCATACCACACTTTCTGGCACACCAGGTGGTGGCAGTGGAAGATTCTTCTGAGGCCAGATTTTATCGTAAGATCTTTTGTCAAATCTCCACTCCCCAATCTTCCCGTAGGTCAATTGACCCTATACATCAGAATAAGACATTAGAAGCTGAATAAACAAAGAAAAGAAACATAAGGTAATTTGATTGTGTCCCCCCCTCCCTCGCCCGCGCGCCCCCCCACCCCCCAAAAAAACAAAAATGAAGACAATTTTAGAACTTAGAATGAATAGATAAAAAGCCATGTTGATTAAATACCTTCAGGTCATAGTCACATCCGTATGTGTAATGAATTATGAACGCATTGCCTATTTCTTTTTCCCAAGGAGGCTGTCATAAGATTCACAAGATAAGCAAGCTTTTAGCATGTGATTTATAGAGAAGAAGAATCCATTGATGATGAACATCAGCATGCATTTATGAAGCCTTGTCAACGTAGCTTCATATAGACCATGTGAAGAGCACGGTGGAACAAAATATAAGGCATAGCCCTTTTTTATATATGTCCACCTGTTCTCAAAGAACAAGATCATGGCATTACTCTAAGCAAGGACTATTCTCAAAGAACACTGGTAAAGGATGCTGAAATGCTATAATCAGATCGTTAGATCCATGAAAGTGTGTAAGATGAAAGGAAGCAATGGTTGGATAAGCTTTTATGAACTGTAAATCATTACTATCAACCGAAACTTGCTTTTCAAGATAACCGCATTTAGCTTTCTGAGAACTGTGGCATGAAAAGAATTGTTTGGCAATTTGTGTTTGCACCAATAAAATTCTTGATTCAAATAATTAATGCTGCAGCTACCTCTGCCCTGCTAATACAAAAATTTCTGCAAGTATATGCAACTTGGGTGAATGAGCTTGGTAATAAGAGCAACCATTTGAAAAAGGAATTATTTGAAGATGAGAGAACGAACTATTGACTGCCAATGATAAGGATATCCCAAGAAAACCCAAGTTAAATCATAGAAAATGGTAGCTCAAATTATTATTTCAGAACACAAAGGCAGAATTCAGAAATGATGTGGGAAAAAGAAGGTGACCTGAATCATAAATTCCTTGTGTAAGATGTTACTTACACCATGTAATGCCGATGCAACGGCATATGCATACCTGCATGTATGTGAAGAAAATTAAGTGGAGTATAAGTGTACAAATGGCATTAGCCGTGTTCAGGTTGCTTACATCTCAAGAACCCAGCCAAAAGATTTATCTGCTTCAGGATCCTTCTTCATTGCTAGGGAAACATTCATCCAAGTTGGAGCTATCTTTTTCAAAGATTCCTATTGTCATTTTTTTAAAATAAGCACAAGAAAATTCTAAATTTTTTATTTGAAAGAATAAAAAAATTTGTTCTGGAAGCAAGAATGCAGGAAAATACCTTTCCAACAATTACAGGGGAATTTCCAATGGGATCAATGTTAGTTATAGGTCCTTTCTCGTCAGGAAAGAACTTTCGGAGAACAGACTCGTACTTTTTAGGTTCAATGTAAAAGAAATGGAATGCAGCTCCATGGTTATCAACAGATAAGTTTGGAATTGGTTTGACAATAATATGGTCTGGCTCCGACATCAATATATAGCTGCATAAAAAGATGACATTGCATTCAAAGACAAAAAGAAAAAAGAACTTGTATGAACAGAAGCTATGAAGACCATGTGCAACTAAAATAGGAGAGTATCCATTGTCATACTCTTCCTTAATTTCCGCTTGCTGAAGCCATTGCACAAATGCCCAAGGTCTGTTGAGGACTATATATCCCTGCAATTCAAGAAAACCACAAGTGAGATGGAACAATTCACAAAAAGCACCAAATATAGTACTCTGATCAACCAACAACTGAGTTATGCTTATTACAGACACCAAGATCTTTATTTTAGGAATATGAAATGTTTGCTTTAAAATGGCTTCTATTTATTCAATGTGCCATTGTAGGAGAGTGTGTGAGAACAGGGCTTTTTGAGCTCTTAAAAAGTTAATGGAGTAACAGATCGTCATATATCGACTTCTTCTTTAAAGGGCTGTGACAAGAATGCCATAGAAAGGTATGAAACTGCAGCAGAAAAACTCCATTTGAACCAAGTTAGCGCAAGGATGTGCGTTGACTAGGTTGTAAACTGGAGGTACTCCAGTAACTTCAGCTTTTCCAAATTGTAGCTTTGTTTTCAAATAGCATTGGAGAGCACATTTAATGCTTTTCCTTGTCAATATTTCATTTTTCAACCTACTTGACTGATACTGATAAACACGTCTACTGCTCTCATCTCAATACCATCCACAAAAAGAAAAATGCAAAATTGTGAAAGCCCAAAAAAAAAAGGAGTAATGAAGAGAAAGGAAATTGCCGCTGCCGAAAACCTGATCCATCCCAGAAGGGAGTGGCCGAGCAACAAAGGTGGGGATCTCATCCATGAAATTGTCAGGCTTGCCAGAGTGCAAGATTCTTGTAAAGCCACCCATCTCAGAGTTGGGTCCATCCTTGAACTTCTTGAACCAGTAGTACATGATCCTGCACTGCCAAGTGTTGTAGACAGAATCAGAAGCGGTGACAGCAGTGTGGAATAACCTCTTATTGATGTTGGGTGACGACGATTTGTGGAGAGGCATCTTGATGATTGGGTCGACCAATAAGCCACCATTTCTTAAGGATGCTGAAGAGGAAGGATTAGAGGGGCCAGGGAAGTCTTGCTTGAGAGAAGCATTGGCAGAGATGAGAATGTTATATGTAATTAGCGCAGCAGAGAGAGTAATGACCAGAGTGAAGAACAAATTCCCGCAGCCCATCGCCCTCATCTGGGTAAATTCTCACTGTAATTTCTAGCAGAGTCGCTGTCCCGCGAAGGCAGCAGCCATGGTGAGGAGAGAGAGAAGTCCGTCTCTGCTACAAAGTCAGCGAAGCTCAAGTCCACTTGGCTGGTAGGGGGTGGCCGTCCAAAAATGGCTGTGACTGCTTTCCCAAAACAAAACAAGGAGTAGGAAAATACTGCGTAGAGTAGAGGAGGGGTACTTCTCATCTGCTTCCATCTCCAGTACCTAATGAGGGAGATTGGTCAAACAGACTTGTTTGTTAGGTAAGGCTGAACGACTTGTTTGTTTTTGAGGAAAACTTGCACTGCATTATTAAAGCAAACAGAGGTGGTCATTCTAAATTGTTCGAAGAAAAGCTCATAATTCACTGAATTATATTGCAATTTGAATCACTCAAAAAATTTCTATGCGATTTTAAGAGAGTTATATTATTTTATCGGGCACTTTCCTATTCGACAGGTGGGTCGCTGCTGGAAGAGAAAAAATATCTAAACAAAAAAAAAAAAAAAACGTTGCAATTACAACTGTTAGTTCCCCTAAAATCTACTCCTATAATTGACTGCATCTTGGGCGTACATATAAACAAAATACCTATGGACGTCCTAATTGGTACGAAAGATGGTGAGGCCGTATACAATTTTTACCAAA
Source organism: Rauvolfia tetraphylla (assembly GCA_030512225.1). Lineage (NCBI taxonomy): Eukaryota > Viridiplantae > Streptophyta > Magnoliopsida > Gentianales > Apocynaceae > Rauvolfia > Rauvolfia tetraphylla. The sequence continues at coordinate 7,911,807 of JAJQKT010000013.1, forward strand.
TATTGACATACAAACTAACGGATATTCACAGGCTTCTCTGCGTGTGTGTGTGAGCGAGAGTTCCAATTCGAAATGCTGCACCCTTCCAGAATTCGTAAAAGAAGATTAGTCGCAAACCAAGAGCTTGAAATTCATACGGTCTCCCTGTCAAGGTTGCCTGCATAGGCTGCGTAGAACTCTTACCAATTCCCTTCATTACCACACTAAATTATCACTTCCATCCTCGACTGAGTGAGTTGATCAATGCACAAGCCAGGATGAGAAACTGAAGGGCACCTGAAGAGGAAATTATCAGTCATCCCTCAATCACATTTTTAATACTGGGGAACCTATCAGCCCAACGTGAATAACCTGAAGTAACTATTTGATAAAGATCAGCTTCCTCCTCCGCATCACCAGACATGATTCCCCTGCCACAAACAGCCAAACTTTTCTGGATCAGCTGTGACAGTCTGATCAAGTCATCTTCACTGAAGTCCGGATGCTGCAGCAGAGCTGCCTCGGATGTTAAATCAAGTATGAGGCAAGAAATGCTTGATGCCATCATAAGAATATTAAGATCAACTATATCACTTGCCCAATGTAACAATGCTGTCAAAACCTTCACGAAAGTAGCATCTGCAGAGGCAAATTGAATATGCTCCCTCTTCAAAAGAAAATTTAACACTGTATCGCAAGCCAAGAATATGCAACCACTGTCCTCGTCGTGATCACTGCTTTTGCTGATCAAACTAATGAGGCATCCATTAACATCCTTATATGCTCCAGATGATGCCAACAGTTGACATCCATTAGTCCCCATTGTCATTTGGCAAAGCATTGGAAGCAAAAAGCATATAGACAGAAAAGGGCTAGCTTCATCTTCCCCTCGAACTGAAAGCATATAACTAAGAAGTTGTTTGACCCTGTCCCTGCATGCACCAGGAGCTTCTGCAAGATAGCTCCCAACTAACCTCACAGACGCTAGGAGGTCATCCCCTTTGTTCTGCCCATGTTCTTTGGCATCTTCTAAATACTCCAATACAACACCAATTGTCTCATTAAGCCCAGAGAGGATCTTGGTGAAAGTGCTTTCACTTATTATGGCATCCAAATGTAGCTTTTCATCTTCACCAGATTTTGCAACTAGTTTTATTACTTTCTCAACCAAGGAATAAACAATTCCAAGATTCCTTTGCTTCAAAGGAATGGCCTCAGCATTTGAAGAAGAAATTTTAGAAGCTGCATCTCTAAAATATGCAAGTTCGTTAAGAAGAACAGCAATTTCCACCCTAGATGACTCCAGAACAAGTAGAATACACCTGGAGATGGAAAACACAAAATACATAAAATAAATGTTTCAACAACCCAAAAGAATAAACGAACATTCAAATGCAAAATCAAGGACCACAAAATTGTTGCCTACCTGTCGGCCGGAATAGCTTCTTGGACCTCAGGTAAACTCACAGGGCCAATAAGCCACTCCTCACCAATGCTCGATATAATGCACTCAGCCAAAGCAAGAGCCTGGAGCTTTTCAGCTGGGGCTGCAAATTTAACAGATGAACAGTAATCTCCATTCCAAAAACTGATAAGCAGTAAGTGGCCATTAGGGATATTATAATGATATGATCTTCTTATATGACAGGGATAGTGTGGGCATGTGAATAGATGCCAGACATGTCAACATCAGTCTACACAGGAATTAATAGAACGTACCAACTCGGTTATTTAAAACAGCAACAATGCCAGAACGCATGCTGGTTGCCCACTCACAGTTTGCCATTGACCTGAGAGCTTCGTGTAGAGGTGCCTGTAAAATGCAAAATACTTACTGAATCCAATTCCATACGATGCAGATTACAAAGACAGGAAGTCTAGTTGCATCATTCCCAAATCAACAAATATGGCACTTCTATCTGCATACATGGTGTCAGAAACTCGTGTAGTCAGAAAAAACTTCAAAGGATCTTGACTGCAAAAGATTCAAAAGAAAAAGAATAATGATTAACTAATTGATCCTACATATAATAGGATGTATTCAACTGGGTGGAATATATTCCTATCAAACTTAAAGCTAGAGAAGGAACCTTTTTGTCCCATTGGGGATTGGAACAAGAATGCACAGCACAATAATTAGAGTTTTACGACCTTATCTATCTCAATTCCAAATTAGATTCATTCATCGATTTGTTGTATGTAGGCATAAACAAAATACAACCACAATCTAATTTCCTCTCTGGATTGTTCAGAGATCTTGAATGACAAGAAAGAAGTAGAACAACTAATCTGCATCATTATATGTGCCAGAATATCAGCAAATTAAAAAGGCAGCCAGTCTTACAGCAGAATGTAGATCACTACAAGCAAGTAGAAGCATGTGACACCTGAAAGATTCATGGCCCTTGATCTTTCCAAAAGGCATATGATGCAAGATGAATATAAGCATCTTATAATTCTCTCTTTACTTCTCAGAAGCAAATAGTTGACTATCACTTGCATGAAAAACAATTACTATAAGATAAAGAGGAAAAATATTTAAACTGAAACAGCATTCATTATAACAACATTTTCAAATTCGCCTCAGGTGATCTTGCATGACCAAAACAACGAGATTGAAACTGAACTAGAGCAAATGCATGAAAACAAATACTGTACATACTGAATATTGTGAGGACAGGATACTTGATAGAAGGTGAAGTGCTTCAAATTTTAGAGCTGTATGCAGCAAAGCAAATTTTCGTGCTATTGCAACCACCTGCAACAAATCAAAATTACTTTAGAACTCACTGCCAATAATAAGAGGAAGAAATAAGAACCATCAAATAGCAAACCAGCAAGAATCAAAATCATAATATCGGAAACATCATTAAACCAAAAAATGTACGCTTACCATTGTTGCTAGTTCCGATGGATGTTTAACACAAACCTCTTCAGCAGGCAACTTGGTTGTAATTAACTGTAAAAGTTTCATACCAATCTCTAAGAGCGGAGAATCTGCACAAATTGATGCAAAGTTCAAATAAAACTAACTTGGTGGAGCAAGCAGCTTATTCACAAGAAATTTTTTTTTCTCTATATAATTTAAAAAACCAACTGTATTATTTAATTACTAAGTTGCAATATACAAAATAAACGTATACTATGTATTAACATGGATCCCGCATCCTGTAACCGCTACTGATAGGCATTTCACAGCAGAATTATGTCCTAATCAAGATGAAATTCCTTACCATCTGGTAGAGCAGACATCTGAGGCGTGATCAACTGCAGGACTCTATATTTATATAATGCCCTAAGACCATCTTCATGTGCATTTGCTACCAAAAATAGAATTTCATAGCAATCTCCAATAATAGATAAGTCTAACCTGCAAGCTCAAATAAACATGTTATATTACATATTCAACCAATCCAAAGATTAAGTACCTCCAGTTATCATGGGAATTAACTAGGAGACTGAAACAAATTTGTCTCAATAGCCGAGCAGAAAAGTAGTAAAGCAAAACTATCAAGGAGCAAAATCAAACAGCTCCATCACCCTAAAAATCTTGCTCTTTTGTATGTAAATTCAGTAAAAAATAAAATAAATGCAAAGAAAATGTGCACAAATATTCAGAGCAACTTTCAGAGGTTAAACGCGTCTCACAAACTGTGTTGCCTCAACTGTTCAGGAATATCCTGGAAATGTCTAGTCCATACGTACCCAACGGCAGTGAGCAAGAACAGTTTCTAAATTTTCCTTTACCTACAAAAAGTTAAAAGAAGGTGTAATCCAAGTCCTCACTCAGGACTCAATCAGTCCATATTCACTCCATGCCAAAAGGCTACAAAGTTCATTCAATTGGTTATCCAATAGTAAGCAATACACTCTAAAAATTTGGGATTGCGCATCTGAACTCCAGTACATTGCGGATACAACACAAGAGTCAATTTTAATGTAACTCTTCCATAATCATGTCATCATCTCTAGACATGTAAACTAATATGTAAAATATCCTTCTAAAAAGAATTCTATTTGTAAGAATAATAGTAACGTAATCAAATAAAGAACAAAGTGGGGAAACTAAAATCAACAAGTTATCCATTTATATCGCAGAGAATTAGAGGGGAAAAAGAAAACATACTTGTTCGACATTATCTCAAGTATGAGAGGAATGTTAGACCGCACATCTTCAGAAGCTGCAATTTCTGGAACCCTACAGATTGTTGAAAGAACGGTTACCGCTAGCTGCAAGTAAGCTTCTCGATTTTCGACTCCTCCACCTCCTTTTCCCATTCCTATTTCATTTTATTGACAAAATGTAGTCTATTCAATTGAGAAAACAAGAAAAGAGAAGAAAGAGGGAAACGAATTTGAAAGACTAATCATTCTACCGGTACGAAGGAGACGGTGGAGAAATTTAGGGCCTACAGCATGGTAAACTCGGCGGATGGCGGAATGGTCGTCTTTACTGCATATTTTGGTGACCAGAAGAAGACCGGCGAGACGATGCTCATCACGCTCTCCTCTAAGTAGTTTCAAGCAATCCTCAAACGACAGAGATGGGGAATTTGATTGAGCAGAAGATGCGGATGCCTCAGCCGAATTCTGTACATCCTATCGCCACAAACACGATAATTCAAAATCAACATCTTCAGAAATGCATCAAAAGATACGCGTCTAGGAAGTGCACAGAGAAACAGTGTGGGAGGGAGACGGTAACCATGGTTTTGTAATCGGAAGGCAGTCGGCGGCAGCGGCTTCCAACTCTGGAACAGCTTCGAGAAGAGTGGAGAATCGAGGGAGAGGGAATACATTAATATAAAGGCTGCTTTCATTCAATTCTGTCCGAAGTTACATTTTTAACGCTCTCATAAATCCGTCGCACTCGCCAGTACCTTTTCCTGGTGCCTTTTGCGACGGGAAAATATTTGCAAAAATGAATATTGATAGTTTTTCCTTTAAAAAAAAGGGTGTATTTGAATTAATTTTTAAATTAAAAATATTTATTTTATTTTTAATTTTAAATTTTATTTTTTATAAATAATTTATTTTTATAATTTTTAATATAATTTAATTTAAATAAAAATTTAATTTAAATATTTCTTGAATGTTCATTTCGATTTCAAATAAAATATAAAAAGATAGTAATAAAATTAATATGTTAGTGAAATAAAAATAATTTTAAAATTTTTTATTAAATATTTTTAGAGAAAGCATATACATTGAATCATATACCTTTTTCTTTTTTTATTTGCTAATATATTAAAATAATTAAACTTAAATTTTCTTTTCTTTTCTTTTGATATATTAAAGTGGACAAAATTACTTATTGATATTCATTAGCATATCTAAACAATTCCATGATCTTTGGCCAAAAAAGGGAAAAAAAAGAAATATGATTGAATCTATATATATATTATAGAAATATTACCCTTTCTTTACTATGGCTCCAAATCTCTCATCCTTATATTATAGATTTTTAAATTTTTTAAATCCTTTCAAAAATATTTCATTGGTAGATACTACATATCAACTTTTAATTTAAAAGTTATCTTCATAAATCATATTTATTATAGAGTAGAAGTCCATACTTAATAAAACTTAATAAATTATTACTATCTAATAAATCTCCTAATTCAATACAATTCCTTCTTAATTAATTTCATAAATTCTATTTATTATTTAACACTGAAATCTATCATACTCAATTTTTTTTGAAAATCTATCATTCAATTCTTTTGTTTCACAAATCTACAATTGTCACCTAAACTCTTTCAATTATTTTATGTAATATATTTAAATTTTTTATTTTTTAATTGCCACCAGTTATAATCATTCCAGAATCTTGCAGTTATTGCAATTTTAGTAAAAAGTAATAATTTCTTCATCTTTTGTATTTTTTTATTTTTTGTTCTTTAATTATTTTTCTAATATTTTTAATTTTTTGTTCTTTAATTACTGCCACTTGCAATTGTTATAATTTCAACAAAAGGTAATAATTCCTTCAATTATTTTATGTAATTTTTTTGTTTTATAATGTTTTAAATTTTTTATTCTTTAATTGCTACCACTTGCAATTGTTACAATTATGGTAAAAGGTAATAATTCATTCAATTATTTTCTGTAATTTTTTTAATTTTTTATTCTTTAATTATTTTTTTACAATGTTTCTGTTTGTGTGTCACTAGATATAACACACATACACAATTAATCTAATGAAAAAAGACACATTAACATACCATATCTTTCTCATGTGATCAATCATTGCAAACCCTTCAATTAGTGTCTACAACAAAAACCATAAGCATGAAAAAAAATTACACTGCTCAACATTTTATGGGTTGAAACTAAAAACTAAAGAAAAAAATATACTGTTAATAGCCCAAGAGACATTATAAGTTGGATATTTTTATTGCCTACTCATAGAAAATGAGGGGAAAAATAAAATTCTTTTCTATATTTTTTTTATTTTTTATTCTTTAATTATTTTTTTGTAATTTTTTTGTTCTATAATATTTTAAATTTTTTAAATTATTTCTATTTGTAATTGTTACAATTATGGTAAAAGTTAATAATTCCATCTATAATTATTTTTTATTTTTTGTTCTTTAATTATCGTCATTTGCAATTGTTGTAATCCTGGTAAAAGGTAATAATTTCTTCAATTTTTCTGTAATTTTTATTTTTTTGTTCTTTAATTATTTTTCTATGATTTTTCTTTTATTCTATAATGTTTTTAATTTTTTTAATTTTCTCCACTTGCAATTGTTCCAGAAACTTCAATTATTGCAATTTTGAAAAAAGATAATAATTCTTTCAATTCTTTTCTGTAATATTTTTATTTTTTATTCTTCAATCTTTTTCTCCCTATTTACCTATTTAAATTATCACATTATTACATGTTTCTAATGTATTCTAAAGCAGTTATAAAAGTACAATTATGGTCAAGCATATGCATTATTACTACCTTTATGAATGGTTAATTAATTTTTTACATTTTTTGTAATAATTCTTTACTTTATTGGACAAGATTCATTTTTTAAAACTTTTTTTATAATATAAGTTTGAGTATGTTGGATCATACTAAGGAAAAATTTAATTCTAAACTAGCAATACTACATAGAAGGGAGATCATATTCCTTAAAAAAAAAGTGACCATGCTACTGGTATTAAAAAATTTAAACAAATCAACATTGATATTGGATTGGTGTCAAAATATTTAAGAGTCATCAATGAGATATAGTGGTATTTACAAGAGATGGAAACTTGAAACGTATCAATGAGATACAATTGTCTTATATGCCACTTCAATATCCATTACTTTTTTCGTATGGTATAGATGAGTGGTGCATTGTGATGAATTTTTCTCAAATTACTAAAATATAGCGTTGAAGATATATATTCATGAGAGAATTCTATGCATTTAGAATGCAAAGTCGTAAATCTGAAGGAAATGTACTTTTATGAGGGAACCGATATCGAATAAAGCAATATATTAAACAATGGCCAACAATGATATCGAATTGTTGAAATAGTATTTAGAGTATATGATCATAAAAGATTATAATGCATAAATGAATATTACTCTCAAAGATAGGCATGCAAAATTTGTACTAAGGTGTTCAGTTAATCACCTAAATGAAATGCAAAGATAGGTATTGATATATTCATACTTCTAACAATTTTTTTTAGTACATCAAAAAGTTATGTGATTACTTAGATATTTTAAATTTTATAGATTCAACTCTAAACTATAATATTTGTGTATCAGGAGAATGAATTAGAGAAATTTCATAAGCAAATTAATTCATGCAAAGATCGTACGTTTATATTCATGGTTCGAGCATTACATGATATCAAAGTTACATAAATTCACCATAGATAACATTTGTTTTACGTGTCAATTTAAAGAATGTTCTCATCTGCAAAAGAGAATCACAATATAACATATTCATTTGTAAAATTATCTTTGAATAATACGTTTATATCTCTCTACTATGTATTACTTATCATGGTATTTATTTTTTTTATTTTTCTCGATTGACAAAATTACCAATAGTATTTATTAAAATTTTTATGTTGAATATCAAATTTTAATTAATTAATTAATTATTAGATTGGTTGTAATAATTTAGTAATTTGATGATTTAATTTATTAATTAAAAAAAATTGAAACTTCTTTAAAATTAATTTTTAATTTCGTTAGACACATTACTATAAAAATATATTTTAATAAATATATATATCACCGTGCATAGATGCTTTTTGGCTAGTTACTATTATGTATGACAAAAGAAACAAAAGGCATCGTCGATTGGAATAGAGGGATTTTGGTTTCTCAATTTGCTTGTCCCATAATACATGATGGATTAAAAGGAAAAAGCTTACTAAAGTCCGGGTGGACCGTGGACGGCCGGTCCTGGAGGGCAGCAGCCGTCCATTTCCCCGGCATTGTCGCTTGTCCAGCCAACTTCAGTTTGCAATGGAAGCTGACCACACAAAAGATGAGAGGAAGCCAAGTCCTCAAGGCTCAAACGCCCTCTCGTCCCCCTTTCATATTTGGTCAATCCCATGCTCAAACGCCGGAGTCTATAACTACATTACGGGAACCTCCCATGCACGCGACGAGAGATTGATCTCATCTCCGCCCCCGTCCCAGAAAAACTAAATACTCGTAACGCATCCAACAAATACTTTTGGTTTCCTCAGAATGGAAGACGAGCACGACACCTCAGCTTTGCGCGCCAGGCGCAAGAAGTCTTCTATGGGGATCTCCTGTTGCTTCAATACCCATCATCATCGTGCTGGCTCATTCGACATTTCCTCTATACTGCCCAGTCCGAACAGGATGTCTCCCTCGTCGTGGATTCGATCCAAAACTCAGGACCTGCCAGAAACCAAAGGCAAATGCAAGAATTTCATGTCCCGCAAGGGCAAATACCGTCGCCATTCTTCGGCCGATTTCAGCTACGATCCCCTCAGCTACGCCCTCAATTTTGAAGACAACGACGAGCCCTCCGACTGGGAGGATAACCCCAGGAACTTCTCCGCAAGATTGCCAGCGTCGCCGCCGAGGGCTACCATAATAGCCTCAACACCATCCCCGGGCAAGATGCTAAGCGTGTCCGGCGGGACGTCCGTTCTGCCGGCTTCGAGGGCTGCAGCTGTTGCTGATGTCATGAAGAACCCGAAAGTTTCGCCGGCAGGAACAAGGAATCCTGAATTGCAGACGCCGCGGAGACAGTCAGAGATTAGCAGAAAGAGCGCTCGGCTATCCCAGCTGAGGGACAGCCTTGAGGTGGCTCCGAGAGCCGAAGCAAGTAGAAGCATCGGGAGATCAACCCCGAGAACGGCCGCGGTGGCGGAGGTCAGAAGGAGCCTTGAAGATGTAACACCGTCGCGACACGTTGTGGTCGAATTATGTTAAAAATGAAGGCCCATTATTAACTTAACTTTATGCATGTTTCTCTTTTCTACCCTTCAACTCTTTTTATCGGTTTTTAGCATTTTGAAGGCAATCATAAGATTAGCGAATATGGGATTCCGTTGAACCATAAAAAGCACGCTTTTGTACTCGGCAACCAGTCCGCTATGGTGCGGATGCCCATTGAATATCTTTCAATCATTTATGAACCTCCATTCAAACCTTTTTTTTTTTTGTTGCTAAATAAAAATTATTTATTAATAAAAAAATAATCAGAATCATTACAACAAAAACAATTCTTAAATTTCTATTTTAATACATCAAAAGAAAAAAATAAAATAACTTAATCCTAAAAATAATAAAAATAACACAATAATTTAAAAATTATTATAACTAAAAATATATCACACACAGAACAGAATATCAGAGAGATCATGAACCTCCATTCTACAGCATGATAAGGGATCACGAGTATATACTAATATACAGTATCTTTTATTTGCTTGCTTGGTTTGAACAACTTGCTACAAACATAATACAGTTAGCTACTTGGCATTAACATGAAATAAGTTCAAAACTACAAATGCTGCGCACTAATAGAACTATACGTGTGTGATATGAACCACACCGCAGATTATTCAACTGTACTGCTGCACTCCTATACCTATAAAACTTTATTATTCACAACTATAGAAAAGAGGGGGGGAAAAAAAACAAAAATGGGAACAAATCCTCCAAGCTGTCTGATTTAGCCCCTGCTCATTCTTACTTCAAAATCAACTCCCCAGTAATATGCATGTATCATCAAATACAGTAAGCTATCTCTAACTACTTTCCTCGGCACATGATATCTATGGCTGCTCTGGTTCCATAACTCTTCCCTTTTTATACAAAAGGAGAAATTAAACGGCCTTTCACTTTTAACTCCACTGTATTCGCATACAATGATCGATCATCACAAGATGTGGGATGAGCCTTGCTACGCGGAGTACGCTCTTAGCAGCATTTCATGTACTATGGAATAAAGATTCTCTGAATAGAACTTGTTTTGAAGCCTCCTAATCAATTTGTCTTCTTTACATGAAATGGCCGCGCTGCTTTTACCTGCATTAATTATTTTTCATAAAAGTTTTTTGAAATCCTTTGAAATACATGCAACTAGCAAAAATTTATAGTTGAGTACCTTTTCCGTTTGCTCTTCAAGGCTGTCGAAGAGGAAGGGTTACTGTGCCAATTCCTCTTTCTCTGATTGATGAACCAGTTGTTTATTTGCTTTAGTTGCAACCCTGTTTCCTGAACCAACCTAGCCTTGTCTTCTTCCTGCAATGACAAGAGCGGATCCAAGTTACTAAAAGAATACATCAGAAGCAAGGAAGGTAGGTTAGCCCTATGATGACAAATATTGCAGCTAACTTCACAGCATAGATATCGTTTATGATGGAGAACCAAGTATGCTAAGCAGGAGTTGGGTCCATTTACGATGCGAGTTTACCAGCGCCACTGTTAAAGAAATCAGTTGAATTATACTAAGAGCACAGTAACTCCAACACGCATTGCTCTGCTAAACACAATATCATTTGCAAGGAATTGCTCTTCAGCACAAGATAGGAGAATCAATGATCAATATCTACCGTTGGGTATGGCCACTTAGAATGTGATTGCCACCAAGCTTTCAAGACAGAGGTGGTATCACCAGGGAGTTTCCCAGCCCTTCTCTTGCGTAATATCTCTTCTCTAATGTCAAAAATCTTTTCCTTGTAACCCTGTTTTCCAAAGGCAACAAAAAAAAAAATAAGGATCAGCTGTTTGAATGCAACCAATTAACAAAAGAATGGCCCTCCACGAAACTGCCATTCACTCTAAGCCCCAATTTAACCAAGATTCATAAGCCCATTCTACACTGCATATTCTGTAGCTCTCTTTTTACAGTGCAATAGTAATCAATTCGTGGAGCAAAATGATGTTAAGCTCTAGAAAGTTAATAGAGTACCTGTTTCAGTTCACGCTTCAACTCCTGCCTCACCCGCTCCATCAATGATCTTTCACTCTCTGTGGGTATCAAAGGGCCAAGACCCATGCTGTCAGGATCATCCAAACTTCCATCAAATAAGTTGGCATCACTGTCCACTTGATCATCGTCATCATCAGACATTGTTGCTCCAGCTCCTTCTCCTGGAGAAACTCCTGTAGAATGAGACAGCTATCAGTATTATCTTTGTTTGTATCGTTAGCTCACCCCAACCCACAATTTAGCCGCCGAAAAGGAACTCCCAGGTGAAATTATATTTATTTTTAAAAAATAATTTCAAGTCTGCCCCAAGAACTAAAAATACCTTTTCAAATAACTTATAGAAACCAAGTGGCTAATAAATCAGCCCTACAAGAAGATCAGTTTTTCAGGAGAAACAGGCCTTCATATCAGAAAAGGCTAATTATGTCCATTGCAATACACACATAAAGAGGGCAGAAAGAGGGCATGATACAGCTCATATAACAGACGTTTGACTATCAATATGTAAGGGAAGGTCTATTGGTGGAAATATATGAACAAGACCAAGAATGGAATGCAAAAGCCATTTAGGAAATGAAGCCTAACCAAGAAAACTGAATTCTAAAAGACAAAAAGTTTTTAACTTAAACTGCGCCCCCCCGCCCCCCACCCTTCTACCTGGTAATTAAATTGGTTTCCCCCTTTCTCCCTGGTAATTTAATTGGTTCGATTGTAAGCCTTATTGGTTATGGTTGAATGAGAAAACACTTGACAATTATTAGTAACAGGTCTCCCAAGAAAATGTTATTAGCTGGCTATAAGATAGATAAATCAAAAATATAATAGTACTAGAATGATTATCCACAGTTTATCATCGATCATTGGAGATGTCTGTTAAAAAGCATGATAAAGATAAGATACAATGAAAGTTCACCTGTTAAACTTTGCAAGGATTGTTCTATTTCCCAACATGCCATAACTGCTTCCATTGCGTGAACTCGGACATGTTGTTGCAGCTGTTCTTTGAAAGAACAAAGTAGCAAAACATAGTGGGTCTGCAGTATAATAAGAGAGAAATGTAAGCCTTCATAAGTTGCAGTTTGAAATAGAAAACGAATCTGTTTGCCCAAATAACTTCCAAAGAAATTAAAGCTAGTTACTTAGTTCAGCCACATGAACTTTAATTTATTCTCATATAATCAACAAGCATCTTTTAGCATTTATCAGAGAATTAGAAATATAAGCTCTATCAATTTTCTTCTGGCAAAAGCTACAGGCTTTGTCCAATATTTAGTAGCTTAATCAGGAGCCTCTTCTTGTTACTTGGATTCAGCATTTGACTCCGTAACTTAAGTGGTACTCCAAACCATAAGATTTGTGGTCCTTTAAATGTTTAAGACATCAATTTTGTGGATCAGCAGCAAGAGTTGCTAACTATTCACATCATATCTGACGGAAAGGAAGTGTACAGAAAGGAACAGTCAGTATTTTGATTAACTGACAAAATCTTTTCTTCCTTAACTACTTTGCCTCCACAGATTATTCATAACAATTGGTATTTTCATTAACTAACAAAACCTTCTCTTCCTTAACCACTTTGCCTTCACAGATTATTCATATAGCAAATTGGATACGATTCTTAAAAATTGGAAAAGAAACCTGCAAGGAGCTTCTCCCTGAGGGGTTTAGCTACTCGAGTGGGAGATAAAAGATATGTTATCTTCCATCTTACTGTCTTCTGTGATTCCCTGACTCCATGAATCTCAACACAAAAGCACATAAAGGGACAAACTAGTTGCATTATGGTTGGCCTTTTGAAGGAGCACTTATCAGCACCTTTAGTGGCAGGTTACAATTAACGTGTGCTAAACTTAGGTTGCGATCAGCAAGAACCTAAGGATGCTATAAACAATGGAAAGAATGAAGTTCTTCATGTGTCTCCAAAAAGCCACTTTCTTTTACAACATGGAAGAGTCAAGACAGCAAAATCCCATTTTTGGATAATAGTCTCCGGACCTTATAGTACAGAAACTCAGAAATCTTGACCTTGTTCCCAGAGAAAATATTTAAAAAGTTCCTAAAAGCACAACAGAAAATTGATATTATCTACTGAGTGAAGGCACATATAGCATAATGGACAAGAAACTTGATTTTCTGCAAAGGATGAATTGGATAAATAAGGTTTAAATATCAGTGTTCCCTTGAACAATATTGCCCAAGTACAAGCCAAATCCAGATCCTTGTTCATAAGTTATTAATAAATTGAAAGGCGAAGATATAACCTGGAACTTAAAAACTTGCAATAAATAAATGGCAAGAGATACATCTTATGTTAAATAGGTCAAAAGAGAAAAAGATCTTCACTTATTACAGGACAGCACTACCGTTGACTGAAGTACATGAGAGAAAGATCGCCACATTTGACAATTATTTATACAAAACCCCCAGTAATTGCTAAGAAGAGCCATGGCTTAGAGCAAACTTCAATTTTTAAACTGGTATAGAGAGTTCAACCTCCAATAAAAATTTTACATGCATGTTTCTTTCTCTTTTCAGAAGATTCCTCATTTATAGCTAAAAACCAGAACAGCGGAAAAACATAGTGTAGCCCCAAGTTGAAATTCACGTTCTTTAATGTCCCTAAACACAGTAGCATTTCAACCATGTCTTCTCCTTTTCAATTTTCAAAAAAAAAAAAAAGAGGGAAAAAGGGAGAAGCTGAGCATTGGAGTCATTAAAGTCATGTGCTAATGTTTAAGAATCGAATCATTAAAAGAAGAATACTGGTTATGCAGTCCATCATAGAAGTGTCTGTAAGACACCAATCTCCCAAAGCTAAATGTAAATGATATCACTTCATATTTCAGGGGAGAAATCCTTCAATGGTTAGGAGTAGCTTCTCTGAAACAAATGGTGAATCATAGAATCAGTAGCAGAAGTTAAAGCAGCTAAAATATCATAATAGTGCATCCGTTTCTAATTATCAATTTCTTTAAAATGATGTGCTTCAAGTCTGTTACCAGTTCAACTCTGGTTAAGTGGTCTTAGCTTTATGTCAAAACAGTGACAACTCTATTTCTTAAAACTTCCTTGTAAAATCTCCTTGGAGATCCACTTTAAATGCTAGCTCTACTCATTCCGAGGGGCTGCCTATTTCACACTATAGTATTCTAGCAACAACCGACAGATAGAGCACTTCATTTCATCAATCCAACTTAGAATCTATAATGTATCCTCCTCCAAAATGGGTAACTCTATCAATCTATCAGATTCAAAATGTCAGCAGGCGCCATAAACTCTACCTTTTATTTGACCGCCATCTAATATGCAGGGACCTACTTCTTGTCACTGGTTCGGCATACATCCCCTACTCCGCTATTATTTACGCCTTCACAAGCACTCAGATTTTAGCAGTCTGCAACGCTCTACTATCTGGAATACATGCATGGACATGAAAGTCTTCTTCTTTTTCTTTTTTTTTTTTTTTGGGTGTTTTGGGGCCAATAACAAAATTACCGTACAGAGAACTTCTATCGCAGTACAGTTCACTCTGCCCTTGCAGTAGTAACTCGAGGCAGGAAAAGATTTCACCCAATGGAGTTAGGAGTTATGAGCTGCACGCTGGTATAAATTCATGGAGACAAAATAAATGTTGTGAAGGCAATAAAACAGAAGGAAACAAAATTTGTTTTCTCCACTGAAGTCATTAAATTGCGGACTTCAAGAAACACACAGAAGACAGTAAATTCCTTTGGCAACTGAAAATATCAAGATTTTCATCAACGAAAACCAGAAAAGCAAATCAACTTTCCAAACCAAAAAATAAGCACAATAGTACCTCATGCATAGTGAGGGGTAGAAAGATCGTACCATGAATTGATCAAGCTCCTTAACATCACCAAGATTTCCATGTCCGAGACCCGAATATTTGGCGACAACATGCTGTGACTGCGCCAGTTGGGCATCGATTCTCGGCAACTGATCTACTGGCGTCGCTATTCGCAAGCACGCAACATGTGCCGATAACAATTGTTCATACAAGGGGTGCGCCAAAATCTCAGCTTTGTACCTGGCATTCTGCCAATTCATAGTTCCATCGCCACCAGCAGCGGTGCCGCCGCCTCCAGCTCCAGCTCCAGCGACTTCATTCTTCGTCAACTCCCCACCGTTATTCCTATTAGTGTTAGAATTATCATTGTTATTATTGTTGTTCAAATCAGCAGCCGATTCGTGAGAAATTGCGGCAGCTATCATCGAGTCGTTTGAAACTTGGATATCATCTCTAACGTCGCTGACGTTTCTCTGCAAAATCGACCTGGAAAGCCATTGATTGGAAGCCTGCGACGCCGCAGCGGAGGAGTCGGAGTTGGTGTGCAAGTTGAGGAAATTGGCGTCCCCTCCACCTCCGGCGGCGGCGGCACCAGAATACTGACCCTGCTGGCGAAGAATAGCGCTGTTGAGCCACGTCGGCGGCGGAGGTGGCGCGGGACCATGTGGGTCCGGTGGTTTTCCGTCTGGCGAAGATTGTGCTTGGGCGTGGGCGAGCTGTTCGGGTAGTATAGTTCGTAAAACCGAAGAGTTCTGCCCGAGGTGCTGCTCCGAGAAATGTTGTAATGCCATCTCTTGCGACAAATGGTTGGGAAAAGCCATGGCTTCTGTTTTTTACAATTACTGCGATAAATCAAGCAGACATGTAGTACTTGTTTCACAGAGAGATTCTTGTGCCCGTCATCATCGCTTATATTATGTAGTATAATAAATATATATCTGCCAGACTGCTACACCACTATATTTGACAGATATATCTGGCAAGAAGGAGTAAGAGCTTCAATCTCTTATGGGCACAGTAAGTTTACAACGTAGTGCAAAGAAGAGACAGTTTGAACAGATAATTAAACATGTAAATACAAGAAGTACATTTATTGAGAGAGAGAGAGACGAGGTATACTGTATATGAAGTGCAGAATTGTCTCCGTCTAGGATGACGACCGGAGGGACGAGAACGTTTGGGTGCAGGGAAGGAGAAGACTAGAGAGAGAAAGTATACGTAGGTAGGATGCAGCCGCTAAGAGGATGGCTAAGAGCGATGGCGGAAGAAAAAAAGAAAAGAAAAAAAATGTAATGGTGGAGAGAGAAGAGAAGAGTCAAATTTTGGAGAGAGAGAGAGAAAAGAAGATGAAGGTGCGGAAGTGGGGGAAGAGAGTGGAGAGGTAGGGAGGGGAAGGTTACAGTAGAGAGAATAGTTTGAGGTATTTCATGGGGATGGGCGGAGGGGAGAGGAAAATCAAAATACTGCTTACCGCTAACAGGGTTTGATTAAGAAGAGTAGCTTAGCATTTTGTTGCTGCAAAAGATGGGTGGCTCCAAACAATAAATGCTTCGGGCACCCCTTTCGCCTTTTTTCCTCTTTTTTTTTTAAATAAATCAAAACATTAGTATTATCAATTATATTGTGCACCAAAATAATATTAAAAATAATTAATCATGAGAACTTTTCTTTCTTAAAAAAGGGAAAAAAGAAATACGAGTGATTGTAGCATTTATGTGTTCGTAGTAGAATTCAAGATAAGTATTGTTTATTAATATTATATAAATAATTAAAATTTTAATTTATGACGGTGGATGAGTTAATATTTTAATAACATTTGAATTTTAAATAAAATATATTTTAAAAATTTAAAATTAATTATGTTATTTTTTAAATACAATTTAAAATTTTAAAAGTAATTATGTTATTTTATTATTGCTACTAGCAACCAAGTTTTTAGAGAAAGGGCTTGTGATGGACAAAAACATTTAGTATATGAATCGAAATTTGGTCAAAACACTTTTGCAAACCCTCTCATCATCTAACATAAAGATGACATTGTCTTGGAGGATGAAAATATGTTTTTTTTTTCAAAATAAAAAGGAAAAACCTAAAGATTTTAGTATAAAGCATCATTTTAATAGAAAAAATTCACAAAGAATGATATGTTGAGAAGAATTTAATAATAACATACATATTTATAAAAAATATAAAGATGTATATAGTTTGGTAAGTATTATATTTTAATTAATTAATTACGTATTTGGTCAAAGATTATAAAAAGAAATTAGTCAAATGGAGTATTTACTCCATTAAATTTATGTACAAATAACAAAAATTTAATTTATTAGTGGCACCAATACAATAAAACCTTGTTTGAGATATTGTCTTGATAGAAAGATGAGCTTCAAAACATACTTATGAAAAGTAAAATGATAGTACCATTAAATTACATCTTTTTTATTTTTCTAAAAAGAAAAATCATTCACTAAGTATTGAATTCCTCTATTATCAACAAAATATCTACGCACTTTCTCCCATCTCTCTATATATCTCTCTCAGCGTGTGACATTTTTAGCTCTTCCTCTCATACCAAATCTGGTTATTGGCTCCGATCAGAGACCGGATCTTACACAGATCTCTTTTCTCCAACCAGATCTAGCCACTAGCATTAGTCGGCGACCAAATCTTTGTCGGACCTTTGTCTTTTTTGTATACTTTTATCCCTATTTTATCTATAACTTATGGTAAATCTTATTCTACACAACTTTCATCAAGATTCAAGCAGTACAAACGAACTCATTTGCAGCCTGATTCCTCCGCTTTGGAGAAATCTATTTACTCGGATTAAATCTGGGCCCTCTTTTAATATTTGGCCTATTTCATAGGTAATTTTTAAAATCGTTGATGTGCCCATAAATTTTTAAATTATTATCTTTTATAGATGAGATAGATATTGATTTTTGTTTATCTTTATGTTTCAAGGATGTTCATACAGATGCAGTGAAAAAGATCGAAGTGTATTTGTTTATTTTATTTATATTATTAAAAATATTATACTTTAACCACTTTATGTATTTAGGATGTTGAAATTTTTCTATTACTATGGTTTCGAACTATTATGTAATTTTTATTATTTTTTATATTGAATTTTCTTAATTCTTTAATTCTCCTCTCTTGATGTTTTGGAGTAAGAATTTGGAGATTATTTTAGTGATAATGATCATTTTTACTTTAAGGGGAAAAAAAGGAAAATCGTTATTGGAATTGGATGAGATAACTTGGAGTGCCCGTATCACTAATTTACCATCTTTGATTAAAAGGCTCGTGGAATTGAGCGTGGTTGATGGCAGTTGCCACGGTCGTTGGATTGGAGGAACTGATCCAACGGTAATGGAATCGTTAACGTACCGGTTACCTGGATGTTGACGTAATACTGTAATAGAAGAGGGGAGCGTGCATGTCACGTGCGATGCGGTTGGAGCAACTGCGCCCAGTGAGCCGCATAATTTTAATGTGGTTTAGAAAGTACTCGTGAATACTCAAAGCAAAACATGGCAATACTCTCAGAAAATAGTAACTAAAACTTATAAATTTAAAAAAAAATCAATATATAAAACATATAAATTTTCATTTTGCAATAAAATAATAATAACTCAGAATGGAAGAAAAAATGTAAGCGTTGACCTGTACTGTACAGCCCCAGGCCTCAGTGCCTCAGTGGAATAATGGAGGAGAAGATTCGATACCTGGAAGCATAGGCGTTGATTGCGCGGGAAATGTCATTTCTTGCATCATTCACAAGAAACTAACTAAGCTTATCACCAACTTCAGTAAACAATTTTTCGGAATCTTGTGCATTAAAAATTAATAAATAAATAAAACATGATAAAATATAGTAGCAGCAGATGGATGATCCAATTGAGTGTTCAAATCATCTCTTGTTTTATTCATAAAATAATACTTAGTAGTACCACTTAATGAGGTGTACGCTTCCTCAAATAAGCTTCTGACTAGTAATTGTGTGCATGCCTGACCAATTAAGAAGAGGGTACATTTGTCAATTCCTTACGGGCAATACGTCATTGCTATATATATATATATATATATATATATATTGAAAAACAATCATGGGAGGGACAGGAATTTTTTTTTATATAAGCTATAGCAAAATTTTAGACGCGGGATCTGAGCTTGGAACTAAGGTTATAAATAGATCTTAATGGATTTAGGATATCTTAGTATTAGGTCCGTTAACATATAGGTAGTATTGGACCATAAAGTATAGACTCTTACTTAATCCTATAAGATATTAGTTTAAATATGCTTGATTATAATAAGAATTTAAAAAATATATATCATAATTTATTAAACTCATCATTACAAATAAAATTCTAATATAATAAGTATGTTATCTATTTAAGAAATCAGAACTAGGGGTGTTCATAATTCGGATCAAACCGAAAATCCGAATCGAACCGAATCGATTTTTTTCGGTTCGGTTCGATTTTTATAGTTTTTTAGTTCGGTTCGGTTTTTAAATTTTTAAAAATCGGTTCGGTTTTCGGTTTAGGTGATCAAACCGAAAACCGAACCGAAAAACCGAAATTTAAAAAAAAACAAAGAACGCATTATGGTAATGCGTTCTTGTATTTTTTTTAAAAAAATAATATAAGAACGCATTATGGTAATGCGTTCTTATATTTTTTAAAAAAAATAATAATATAAGAACGCATTATGGTAATGCGTTCTTGTATTTTTTTTAAAAAATACAAGAACACATTACCATAATGCGTTCTTTGTATTTTTTTTCACAATTTCAGTTTTTCGGTTCGGTTTTCGGTTTTACCCTAAACCGAACCGAAAAACCGAATAGTAAAACCGAAAAAATTACGATTTGGTTTGGTTTTCAAAAAAATTAAAAAAACCAAACCGAAAACCGAACCGTAATCCGTTTGAACACCCTAATCAGAACTATAATATTCATAAGCTTTCAAAATTAACGATTACACAAAAATTTAAGTAGAATATAAAAGATTAAAATATTTATTATTTTACCAAAATAACAATATTAATCAAAATATTAACTCAAGAGTAACTTCTTAATTTTATACACAAAAGAAGATCAACTTTCCAAAAAGACTTATGAGAAAAATTCTTAATCTAAAATGTATATATAACTTTAATGTGTATAAAATATTAGACATAGAACTTATATATAATTTTAAATCAATTTATTTTAACAATATTATATATAGAACTGCTCTCATCAAGAAAAATAATAGGCAATAATTAGTCTTGTAAAAAGAATTTTAATACACATTAATATAATAAATAAATTATATAAAATATTTATAATATATTAATCAAAATGTATGGTTTATCGGGTAATATACCGAACTCATATCCATTAAATAATGTCTTATCAAGTCTAAATAAATGAACATATCTCTTATTCATACCCGACTTTATTGAGTCACACCCAGAAAAAATCCGAGTCTTACCCAACCTACGGTTGAAGAAAGGTATACTAACCAACAGTATTAACTCAATCGTTACTCTTTAGTGGGGTTTACCCATCAAAGGACAAAAATATTTCAATTCTACACCGAAGAGATGGTTTTTTACGGAAAGAAGAACCGAATCATATTTGATTGAAAATTTTGAACATTGTGAACAATATCTCCAATAGAGCAAAAATAGCAAACCATAAAACAACACATATTTGCATAAATAACACTTTTTGCTGATCATTATAGTAGAAGTTACTCCCATTAATAATATTACACAATTAATCAACTAGAAATACCAGTATTAGAACCACTAAAATTTAATCATAAGCTTAAAAGAAATTAAGATTCTGATTTACTGTTTAAGATCATTTGATTATAACATCACACATTTTAATTTGTAAGTTAAAATGATAAACGAAATTAATCGAATTTATTGTGTATTTGAATTGAATTTTTTAATTGAGTTGTATCGTGAATTATAAAAATGAATTATTTGTGAAAAAATAATTAAGACATAAAATGAGAAAGGTGAATTTTTTATGATTAAATTCTAATTCAATCTCACCATAAGTTCTGAGTTCAAAGAAAAGTTTAATCAAGATTACTTTGTCCTTTTCTTAAAAAAGGAAAATAAGAAAATGGAAAAGAATGCTTAGCTCGCGGAATGACTAGTAGTTACTCGAAGTGTGATTTACAGGAAGAAGAAATAATTTGAGCGGGAAAAAGGAAACAAAAAAAAAACAAAAGGAAAAACAGTGGTTACACGTGCCGCATGCATAACTAATGTACGCGGACAGTAACGCGGTAAAGGGTCTAGTCGACCCTCATGCGGAAAAGCGCATCATCTGCTTGCTTCATTAAAATTCTTGTAAAGAGGAAAGAAAGGCATGCAAAGTGCCTTCTAATCATAGGCCCGTAATTGCACTGTCTCATCCATCCGTCCATCCAATTCCACCGACGCCACGAAGCCACCCCTCTTTTGTTCCGTCTTCCTCCGCCACCAGTCGCCTCGCTCCACCGGGGAGCGTCCTGCCCACCCCCTGTCCCCTTGGATAATTATATTATTTAGTTATTATATTAAATAATTTTATTAATATAATAAAAAATTAAATAATTATATCTACATGAAATAACTATAAAAATTATGATTTTTATATAAACATGAGACCTGACAGAGATAAATTTAAAAATAATTTTTAAAATTTTTACAATACTAAATAATTTTAAAAAAATAATTAAAAAGTTTGATATTTAAAAATAGAGAAAGTAAATAATTTTAATTGAACTTGTTCGTTCTTTGTTCTCTTTGATTTAACCTAGGTATTCTGACATCCTTAATTTTCTTGAAATAAGAGAATAGTAGGACTTCAAATTCTTCAGTAGGGATTATTTCTTGTGATGATTATGAATGAAAAAGGAAGAATTGGGGACTAAAGTTTGAATTCTTTTTGTTTTTTCAGAATAACTGGACTTTGAATTCTTGACCCCCGTGTTAATAGCTTTGGAAAAATTATGATAATTAATTTGTACTTGAGAAAACTTTATCTTTGTTATGCCTACATATTGACATCCACCTTCTCTTAGAATTGTACACATAAACAAGACCCCGAAGTGGACCTATAGCTAATTGTATCTCACAAATTATATTTATATTTTCATTATTAATTTTTTTTAGATGAAGTTGATTTCAAAGAACAATGGTACTTGATGTACTTTTGATTTTGGACAGCGACTCTATTTGGATTGCAATTTAAAGTGTTTTTTTTAAATTACGTTTTAATGGATATATATTTATCTATTGCCATAAAATATGTGAGATTAATCCAATAAATTAAGGCAGTCGACAAGTAGACTGCTAATGCTAATATAAAGTTACGAATTTAATTATTATTTGTGATGCTATATTGAAAGGTTTTTATACTATTTTTTTCTAAACAAGAGTCAGATTCTATTAGTATAATTGATGATAATATTAAATACTTAAAAAAAGTGAGATTTAAACTGAAAAAAATAAAAAAAATTAGAAAAGTATTTAGATTGAATTCCAACCAAAGTGTTGATAGAAGATTCACTGGCTTGCTCTTTCACACCCAAAAAATAGAAAAAGGAAAAAAGTTTACCCGGCTTGGCAATAAAACGCTGCATAAGCAGAGAACGGAGCCCAAAGACTAGCGTCGTTGAGTTCTCCGGCACTAGGGGTCCCGGAGACACGCGGCAAGCCGTGGGCATTTGGACCACAGGGTAGGAACCATTTTAAGCACGCTCCAGGCAAACCCAGCGAGATCTCTCCACGTGGACGAATCGCAAGGGGGAGGGACCAGCTGAAATGTTGACTTGTGGTCCTCCTCGGCTCAATGAAGCGTGTGGCCCCCAGAGAAACAAATGCAGCGAACGGGGACCACGAAAGGCGGATGCGCACATAGTCGGCGGGGAATGGCAAACCGTGAGCAAGGACCACTACCACGAACGCAGAGGAACAGAAGGAAATTATGCCGATTTGTGTAATTGTACAAGTAATCAAATTATGGAAACGTGAATGAATCGACACAGGGTCCATTGGTCCCCTACCTGTATATAGTTGCTTTTTTGGTCCCCCCCCGGCTTCCGAACTGGCTCAAACCATGGTTACGTGCTTGGGATAACTATAGTCATGAATCCAATTTGTTCACGATTTCTTAAAATAAGTAATTCCTCCGTCTTATTTTTATTATTATTTTATATAAATATTTAAATTATATTATAAAAATAATATTATATAATAAAAATTAAATTATATTATATTATATTATAAAAAGAGTATGATTTGCATGCTGTCGTGTTAAATTCTTGACTTAAATACATAATTCATCTTTTGTAAAATGGTGGTTTCTATTGCAGGTATAGAGTAGGTCACTTTCGTCCTCCAAAATTTTTAAAAATCGTCTTATTTTCACCAGGAATATTTTTCAGAAAATTTCTTTTACATTTTAGCTTTTGTTCATGCAAAAATTTTGATATTGTCCTCCACTATTACTTTCTCCAAACTTCAAGCCTTTGGCTTTGTCTTTGACAGGAGTATGGGTATGGATGGTTGGACAAAAAAGGGTAAAAAAATTTTATATTCTAAAACAAATGGTTCGTTACAAATATAAAGATATTTTGATATTTTTTGTATAAATTAAGAAATAAAAAATAATATTTTTTATATTATTAATTAATTTAATTTATTCTTTATTAATATGAGGAATATATAAAGTAATTTTTAAAAAATAATACTTAAAATTTATAAAAAATTAAAATATTTAAAAATATCAAAAGTATATATATATATATATATATATATATTACCAAAACACTTTTACTCTCTCTCATCCTCTAAACCTTCCAAGGCCTTGATTTTATTTTTTAGAGTTTTTCAATTTTTAATTAAAATAATTTTCCCACCTTTTAACTCCAATTCTAACTCTAATACTATACAAACTATTCTATTACTAAAAAAAACAAAGTCCACTTTCAACTCTAATACTATACAAATTATTCTATTACTATTGTAATTTGAAATGTATTTTTTAATTTAAATTAAATTCTTAATAATTTTTTACTATCTCCACATAACTTCATCTACTGTCACTTTTTCCACAAACTTTTTCTTTCTTCACAAATTTTTCCTTATAAGGTTTTTTACCGTCAATCCTCTTTTTTCAAATTAAAAAAAATAATATTTTAAATTTATTTTTTTATACATGTTACTTTATTCTCTTCATTTTTCTCTTTCACTTTAATATTTGACCTCTAAATTTAATAAATAGTATTATAGATTTGATTTTCTATTTTTGTTCTTGAAGAAATAATTTATTTTTTCTTGAGAAGCTTATCAATACTCATTGTATCTCTTATTGGTCAAAAGATTTTACAAATTAATTTTTTTAGAAAATATTTTATTTTCTTTAATTTATTAAGAACTTCTTTGTGTACAAGTAAGATGTTTATAAATTTATTTATTTTTAGAGAAGAGTTTTTTTTTTTGAGAACCTTTTGGGATAGAAACCAAAATAGAAAGACTATCCCATACTTCTTTCTTTAAAATGAAAAAAAATGTATGAGTGTTATACACATTATAAGCATAAGGTACATTTAGGATATATTTTATCTTTATTATTTTTAAATTTTAAAATATGTCTTAGAGGCTTCTTTAGTTAAATCCTATAATTCCTTTTAGTTTATTTTTTCTTCTTCAATATGAGTCCCTGTAATTCTTTTTAGGACTAATATATATATATATATATATATATTGAAACTTTTTGAATTTTCTTATTATCAACAAGTATTTAAGTTGTACATGACTTTCATATGTAGTTATTCATTTGCTCCCTTTTTATCAGCTTCTTTTGCTTTTTAGTTTTATTTTTAGCATCATTAATGTTTTTTCCTTATACATTTTTCATACATTTTTTTTTTATTTTGATCGAATGATAAAATATATTTTATATTTTTAGTTATTTTAATAAAAAATTATTGAGTTTTTGTCTTATTTAATAGATTTTAAAGATTCAAGTTTTTTTTGTTTGTTTGAATGACAGACTTTAGTAATATTTAGCTGTTTAGTTCTTAGTATATATTACACCAATTTGATCAATATCTATTACTATCTAATTTGATCCTTTATTTGCTAAGTTTTAAGGATAAAAGTGTCTAATTTACTATTAAAACATTCCACACCATAATATGCATAACTTTAAAGTACATTAGACATGAAATGTAATAATTGATAGGTTTTATTTTTTTATTTTTGTCTTTTTACCAAGTGAATATAAAATAAAGAAATAATTTTATAAAGTATATGAACACTATAGTTTTTTTATGATGGATCAAGAACACGATTCTTTTGAAAAAAAAGTTGAACAATGATCGAGAATATTTTTATTTTGAAAATCTTTCTTTGAGATTTTTAATTATAAAATACTAACTTTTATTTTTTATGTTATTTATTTTTTAGGAATGGAGAGAGATAAGTAAAGGGAGAAGAATTTTAACTTTTACAATGATTTTATTACAAATATGTTCTATATTTTTAAAGAGTAAAAAAATAATTAAATGATAAATAATTCTCTTTTTCTCTTACACATAACGGGGGTAGAGGTGAATACTACAGAATAATTGAAAGATCATATCGTAAAATTAATTTACTTTAAATATATAGAAAAAAATATAACTTACAATGTATTTTTTTCATTTCTTTCTTTTCATCTTAATTAATTATGATTAATCATTAGTACATAGTTTTTAAATTAAATACATAAATTTGTGTCATATTTTTTGTAATATTCTCTAATAAATATTTATATAATAACACATACGAATTTATCTTTATGGTACCTTTTTAAAAGAAAAATTAACTCTATCACTAAAAAAATACATACTCATGGTCGTGCTATTAAATATATTTTTTAGTGATATTTAGAACAAATTTTTATTTTTAAAAATCTATTCTCATTATACACTTATTTTTTTAAGAAGTAATGTATATCCCATGTAAAAGTATTTTGGAGGATGAGAGAGAGTAAAAGTGTTTTATTAATATAAAATTTTTATTAATGTATTTCAATATCTATAAATTTATTAAAATATATTTACATGTTAAAATAGCATGACAGTTGTTAGACTTACTCTATGGGGAGAATTTGCCTGTAATAAGGGGGAGCAACTATCAGTTGTAGTAAATGAAAACACAATTCTATTGACATGTGATATCATAGTGAAAAATTATCAAGGTATATTACTTAATTTAATTTGATTATTATCTTAAAAAATTATTCATGTTATACCAACTGTTGCATACAGGTCAATCACTTTGTACAAATAAATCAAACATGTTATATATCAATCGAAATTTAGAATTTGCTAATATCATTAGACGATGGTAAGTTTATATGTATAGATTCATTCATCATATTTTACTTTTTCCCTTTACGTATGCTTTTTTTGCATTTATGTATGATGAAAATTGTTATGCAAAGATACTTGCAACTTGGATGATTCATTCATTTATCATATTTTACTTTCTCCTATTTCCATTGGTATTACATTAGGCTTGTCAACGGATTTAAATAGATTTGGGACACTCGTGCTTTTCTCGATAGAGTCTTAGTTCGGGTTTGAGTAGATCCGATAAGAATTAAAAAAAATAATATATAAAAAAAATTTAAATAATTGTTAAATCAAAATACATTTAACGATTATAAAAAATTTAAATATATAAAATATTTATTATTAAAAAATATAATGAGGTCCCAGATCTATCTAATTTGAAACATTACATACGTATTTATATTTAATTAGAATATATATTATTAATTTTAAATAAATAAATATAAATAATATATTAAATTTAATATTATCAGGTCAATTTCAAACCGAATCTAGATACAACTCAACCCATTAACCGTCATAATTGCATCACACGAAGCGAAATGGCGGGAAAAGCAAAAATAAAAAATAAAAAAAAAAGCCACAGAAAGGTAAGGCCCGGTGACGGACAAAATATCCGTGGTGGATATATGGGGGTTTTTCTTACAGCACCACGTGGCATCTAGAGAAGCAGTGACCCACATATTAGGACTCGCGTCTAAGGTTTCGTGGAGCATCAGCTACCTGTCTCAGAGTCGAATCATGTTAAAGTCAAAACTTGGAATCACTGGGTATTGCTGCCGACTTCCAATTATATTCTTCCATCTCTTCTTAGGGAGTGTCCATCAATATCCCCCACCTTTCTCCCCATTCCCCTTTTTGCTCAGAGTATTTAGATTGTATTTAATTAAGAGTGATTTTATTTTAATATTTTTTAAAAATAATTTTTTTATAAAAAATAAGATTTAATTATATATTTAGTTAGAGAGTGATATAATTCAAATAAATCTTTAACTTTAACTTTAAGAGGATTTGTTTTGAATTACTAAAAAGTTTCAGAAATAAAAAGCCAGTTTAAGAAAAATAAAGGAAAATAATTTACCCAATGATACTTGCGGCGAGTTACTAATGAAAAAATTCCAGCCATTACAGGCCTTGGAAATTTGAGACTTAATTCGTGCACATCTGTAATTTACATACTTCATAGCTTAAGTGCAAAGGTTATAGGGTTCAAGAATAATTAGATTTAAATTAAAAATCTAAATTATCAAAAAAAAAAATCCAGCCATTTTTGGGGAGGCGTGGGGGTGAAAGAAGCGCGGAACAGGAGATGGAGTCTTACCTAACTCCAAATTACAGGTCGAAATCAGAGGTGGGCGTGCTTGGCTTAATACCTTTCGGAACAACTTTCACCAAAAATAGACAAAGGATTCTTTCTTTCTACTCACAAACCTTTTTCTTTTTGGTTCATGAGTTATGACAGAAGTTGGCCGCTGTTACATTCAACTGTTTCTTCAAGGCACCAACGTTGAACCGCCTGGCAGGCGTGACTTGAAACAATCCCGAGTCCTATTATCTGTCATGTTCTTTTCCAAGATTTTTGAGCCTCTAATTTCAAGAGATTGCAGCACTTCTTTTCGGTGAATATTTGCTTCTTCATTAACTGCAAAAATGACTCAATTTGGATTGGAAACCAATTATGGTTTAGCAAAATGGAACACAAGGAGAGGATAGTATGATGGTAGCACTTAATTCGTATGAGGATGTTGAACCGTGAGGCTATAATCTAAACTTCAAAGTGGTGGTGTTGAAATTACTTTCTTTACCACAACGTTAAACTTATTATTATGTCCATGTCCCTCGAGTGTATATGTATTCAACGAAGAGGGTAACCTGGAAAAGAGAGAGATTGAGGTACAAGAAAATAAACATTGATGTACAGGTTTTTTTTTTGGTGGGGAGAGGGTGGTGAGGTGACTGTTGCATGTTGTTGTTCTTTTGCCTTCCATATACCCTCAAAATTAGGCTTTCCATTTGGACCACAGGAGCACTTATGGAACCGGAAAAGTTAGCAGTATCAACAGGAATTGGCCAAGGAAACCCCCTCGCCCCTCTCTCTCTCTCTCTCTCTCTCTCTCATGGACCACACTGGCACTCGTGATCCCACTTGGGTCTTCATTTCAGCTCTCTATAGGCAACTCTCAGGCATTCTTTGGTTCGTGGATTTTGATGATCAGTTAGAGGAAAGGCTTTAGATAGAAAACAAGGAGGAAAATAAAGCAAGGGAGATTGTGTGGGAAAATCAAAAGCCAAAAGTGTGAGGAAAAGGCAAAAGAAAAGAAAAACTAACAAGGGTGCATTTTAGATTTCTGTTTAAAAATATTTGAAAAGATTTGGATAAGGTTAAATTGTTTGTGAAAAAGATGATGAGATTTAAAGAGAAATTTTTATTTTGAGATTAAATACTCGAATATTGGTCTTATTATACAAAAAATCAATTTTTTGTTTGTTCTCAATTTTTATTCAATTGAATGTAAAATAATAGCATAATTGGGGGTATTTTGGTGTAAGTTGGAATTCAAAAAAGATTATAATTTAATGTGGCTGAGCTCCTTGAAAATTCCTTGGTTGAAAATGATTTTCCTTTTCCATTGTTTACCGAACAATATGTGGATTTTTAGTCTTCTAAATATTCCGCTTTCCTTTTCCTCATTGAAACCTTGAACCAAATGAGGCGTTAAGTTTACCAAACCAAGAAGGAAGGGAAAATTGAAGCTCCCATCCACGGACAAGTAGTTCCATCATGGACTTGGATATATATATATATATATATATATATATATATATATATATATAAAATAGAAAAAATAGACTATTTTTTTCCTGAATTATTTACGTTTAGCCAAATGAATCCCTAATATTTTTATTTTACTATTAAGAATCCCTGAACAATTTACGCACAGCACAAAGAGTTCTCGCCACTATCTCCACGGTGGAATCCTAGCAGAAATTGTCACGAGCAGTGCACATGACATAGTAAGAAGGGTAAAATTGTGTAGTCATCATCCCCACCCGTTGACCAACACTCAATCTCTTCCCCCCCTCTCTCCCCATTCGAACCCCCCTGTTATCACTCCACTCTTGCACAGCGGCCTGAGGTGCTCTTTGATGTAGGTTTCAACTTGTACACACACAATCTATGTCACCAAAAATTAACACTTCATTTGGGTGCAACTTCACTTGAAGTTCTCTCAAAGTCAAGTTTAGCTTTGTCTATGAGCGGGGATTTGTTCTTCAGATTTTTTTTATTTGGTGCTCACGCACCCATGTGGTTGGGGGGCGGGAGGGGGGTGCCGCATTTCTCAGAGAACAATGTTATTACCTTCTTTGATACAGAATTACAGCCATCAGATTGCTTGTTCGCATTGGCACTGGAGTGCTTCTCCTTCCTCACGTCTTCAGGTTTTTGGGGAATGGTCAGCTGAATTTTCTGACACAAAAGGATAGTGGGTCAGTGTTGGTAACTTTGATATTCTCTATGCAACCCTCAGTCAGGGGATCAGATGCCTCTACTGTTTTGCAGGATTTATTATTTCCAATTTCTTCGCCGGCTATCCCTTCATGTGCCTTCGTCAATGCTGTCTCTGAATACTTCTTAAAAAGTGATTCCTTGTCAGGCCTATATAATTCCTCACATTCTGCAAGAGAAGGTTCTCCACATTCTTCCTCGACCACAGAATTCTTAGGAAAGGTATCATTTGTCCTACTATCCACAAGAGACATCTCTGTGCCTGTACCACCACACTCATGCAACCCAGAAGAAGCCTCTGAAGCTGCAAAACTCACTGAAACCTCGTGATTTCAGATATCTGTGGCGGCATCTGATTTATCAATATTAACATTAGAAAAAACCACTTTCATTTTTGACTCATCTGTCTGCAGTTTAGAAATCTTTAGAGCACTAGCACCAATAAAGTCATCATCTTCCAGACTGTACTCAAAATTACCATAAATATCAAACTCTGGTTGAGAATCCATTTCAAAAACATTATCTGGGCCATCATCTTCTTCGATCTTATTCAAGAAACCAGCCTCCTCCTTGATTTCCTCACTTGGTTGGTGAGGACTACCTGGAGGTGTATCAGACAAAAGGCCAGCAGCTTTCAATGCTTCATTGGTTTCCATATCAGAAGAACCCAAATATGTTCCATCTTCTTCAATCTGCAAGCTTCGAAGAGAGAAGGGGGGGGTTTCGAAGGGAGAGAGAGGGGAAGAGAGTGAGTGTTGGTCAACGGAATCTGGGGTGGGGATGATAACTGAATAATTTTACCTCTCTTACTATGTCATGTGTACTGCTTGTGCTAATTTCTGACCGGATTCTGCCGTGGAGATGGTGGCAGGAACTTTTTGTGGTACGCGTAAATTGTTCAGGGATTCTTAATAGCGAAATAAGCATATTAAGAAATCAATTGTCTAAACATAAATAGTTTAAGGAGAAAATAGGCTATTTTTCCTATATAATACTTAGTAACTTAATTGATTCATACGTAAATGTTAGTCCGTACCAAGAAAAGGCACATTTTCTCCTTACCATCTACGGGTACTCATATGAATTTGTACAGATAGGTTCTTCTTCGATTTGGTTCCGGTCTTGCACGTCAAATCTGATCCGTTAGATCAGATATTAAATTTGATCCAACGACTTATATTTTTTTATCACTGTATGTATTTTTAAAAATTTAAAAATTTATAAATTTTTGTAACTGTTGAATCAAATTTGACATTATCTAATTTAACGAATTAAATTTAATTCTGTAAAAAGAATGTACGGGACCAGAACCGAACTCGTTCTTCTTGCCCCCAAACAAAGAAAAGGCATGCATGTTATGGTATGTGTAGCAGTACTAAGAACCAAGGATGTGCAGATATGCATAGTATAGCTAATTAATTAATCAGAAATAGGAAGGGTAGGACAGTAAGAAGTGCATGCCCCGTGCCCCACACCATAATCTAATTTGGGTGACGTACGATAGATGAGGAAAAGCAAATCCAGAGGACACAACATAATACAAGAAAACACAATGGAGAAGGGCCTCTGGGGGCATGGCATGTATAGCTTTGATGGCAAATGGTGTCTCGTTGTCCCCCCGGCCCCCTTATGTGATGTCACACCATTTTACAAATCCTAGACATCTATATCTATGTAGAGAGGAAGCTCTATCATCACTATTGTATAATGTATTCAACAGACAGATGATATTATATATGTATAATATATTCTGATGTTGATGCTACATTGATCGTGCATGCACAGGCACAGCTCAGACCTATCATGTACACAACCGAATCTATATATGTATCACTGTAGTTGAAACTGAGAGAGAAAAAGAGAACAATCTCTACATATATACACATACATTGATATTGAAATTGGCCAAGGGAAATATCAGATGGACGGAGAGTGGTAGGGTTAAATTGGATGAAACAGTGGAGATCAATGATTAGTCATTCCAGTGGGAATCCTACGGACAGCGTTTTGCTTCGAGGACATATGCATTAATTATTGTTACTTCACTTCACTTCAAGAAAGCAAACGATGTTGGCATTATCCGAATTTATCTTTGGATGAAAAGAAGAGGGGGCAGCACAGCGCGTACGGAAACACAGAATATGAACCAGAAATCCGTCCGGGAAAAAGGGAATTGAATTGCCACAGCCACAGGGACTTCATTTCATTCATGTAAAATCGAGTCTGGTTTCTGGAAAAAGCACACTCTTCTCGGACGGGCCACACATACGGAAAAGAATCTGTGTTTGTTCTTTTTCCAAGGAAAATGATCTGAATTCCACTACACACTCTTCTGCTTGATTTTACCATCGCAATGTGAAAATGTATCAGGTGCACCCCATCCTCTTCTTTTCCCGGGGGGAAACAGCTGTTGGGCCAAATTCTGGAATGGACGAAACATATTCTAAAGTTTTGGCAAGTTACGAGCCCATTGGGTTGAACACCCATGACACTACATACACAAATCAAAATTTATATATATATATATATATATATATATATATATATATATATATATATATATATATATATATATATATATTAAAGTTGAGATTGAATCAGAAAGTGACATGTGTAATTTTTAAAGCTTAAGTTAACTTTAATGATGTCAAGTTAGATTTAAGAAATTTATTACTTCATTAATTAATATGCCCATATGAACTCATATCTATAAATAATCACCTTATCTATGGTGAAATTATTTTTATTAAATATTACATTAATTAAATAGTATCTTAATTATTTTCATTGAGGACTTTTCTATATACAATGCATTTAACAAATTAATTATTATGATTAAGGACTACTCTATATACCATGGATTGAATAAATGAGTTGAGATAGATATTTTTGATTTATTAATAGAATAACATGAATTCAATATGAGCTTAAATAGACTTTCAATTATTTCAAAGTAAATGTCACAAATATTTATGTAATTAAATATGTTGAATACATGAATTTATAATTATTGACTTAAAGGTAGATGAAAAGATCTTGAGGTGATAAGTCCCACATGTGACAGATCGACGACTGAGGCAGTCCACTCCTAAGGGGGTGGGGACGATAAGTCCCACATGGGACGAGACGCCCGACCGAGGCGATGCTGCTCCTAGGGGAGTGGGGATGATGCATCCCACATCGATCGTGGAGTGAATCTCATGCGAGATATAAGGTTGGATCCAATCCTTCCCCTCCGAGCGCGCTTTTGGGGCGAAGTTAGGGGCCCAATCCTTATCATTTTGAGTTCAATTAATAGAATTTGAAAAGATTTATATTTAACTATACATTAATTTTTAATAACTATACATTAATTTCCATGAAATTCAATTCATTTGAAGTACATTAAATTTATAATCATTTTTAATGTTTAATGATATGTAATTAATTGTAAAACTAATGAATCTATAAATAATATTAAATATTAAATATTAAACAATAAACTTTAAAATTTTTGAATACTACTAATTATTATGAACTTATCTTATATATATATATATATATATATATATATATATATAACTATAGCTCTTTATTCAGTTTATTTCTTAGCTTAAGTACATAACTGAAACACATAACTCAATAACATCAGTAGTGTAATGACTTCATTCATAACTAATGGCGGAGCAACAAAAAATATAGATAAAATTAAAATATTGAGTCAAAAAAAGTATATGAAAAGATTTTGAATCTTACTTCAATGAATAGAATTTGAAAAGATTTATAACTAAAAAAAGGAATATGAAAAGATTTTGAATCTTACTTCAATGAATAGAATTTAAAAAGATTTATATCTAAAAAAGGCATATGAAAAGATTTTGAATCTTAATTCAATTAATAAAATTTAAAAAGATTTATATCTAAAATTTTAAATAAAATTTGATTTCATTAAAAAAATTTAGTAAATAATATTAATAATGAGCTACACCTTATATTCTATATTAATAGAGTACAAGAAGTTCAAATATTTAAATATAATATTATATATTAATTATTTTTTAAAAAAAATTATACTATTTATTATTAAAAAAATAAGTAGATAAATATCATGCGCGGGCTTTTAACACTAGTGAATATTGAAAAAGGACCTTTATTTTAACTTTTGAGAGGGGATTGGAGGAGGCGGAAGTGGGATGGAAAAGGCAACCAGCTTAGAGGAGAAAAAGCTTACTCCATTACATAACATACGATACCATCGTATTAAAGATTTTTTTTTGATAAGTTAATACTCTATCTATCTGTTCATAATTAAATATTTTATTTTAATTTAATTATTATATTATCTTTTTTAGTTAAATAATTTAATAGTATAACTCACATATAAGTAAAACTTAAATCTCTTAAATCAATAGAGTAAGAGTGGTTAGTGATAGATCTTTTGTGTTGGTGAAATTTATTTATTTTTTTTAAAAATTAAGAAGTTTATTAACGAAAATTTAGATATAATTTTTTTTAAGAAATAGACTTCAATTGTACACATCTTTAAAATACAAAATAAACATCCAGTTGTGGACGAATGGAGTTCTAAAAATAGTTTAATAAGTAAGATGTTCATTTCAAATAAATCTTATTACATTTTCAAATTTAAACTTGATTTTGCAAAAAAAAAAAAAAGTATACAATAGTGAATTTTCTTTGTTAAGAGTAAAAATAGTATCTCCATATCTATAATTGTAATATGAGTTTGGATCATTTGTCTCAATTTATATTTCATCATCTGTTCAATTAATTATTAAACTATCAAAGGTCAATATTTTTTTAAAAATATAAAATTTATAGAAAAATAAAAAAATTGAAAAAAGTAATGTACATGAGAATATTTTATGAATAAGACAAATGATGAAACAAACATCAGGATTTAGGACAGAGTTTTCTAAACCTTCTAATAAAAGTTAGCTTGAAATATATTTTCAACTTAGAATTAAAAGAGTTTTGATTTAATAGCACGCACGACGCATTTCAGAAAGGAAAAAAAAACAAAAAAAAAAAAACAAAAAGCAGCACAAATGGCAACTTTGTGGTGGTCAGTTTACAATTACAAAAAATAGGAGGCACGTCTTCGTATTTTTGACAAACCTTGAGGGTGGCAGGTGTAGTTACCCATTCAATACATTCGGTTCAAATACTAAAAACAATATTCGACCCGTCAGATCATCGGAGCTGCAAAACCCTAATAATAATAATAAAGGGCAACGGCGCAGGTGTGATATTCGATAGTACAGTACAAAGAGCCCTCTCACTGCAGTCAAGGAAAGAAAGAGACTTTGAATCTAAACAGGTTGGGAACCGTCGATCATCTTCATTGCATTATTTTCGTTCGTATGCTGCTATTTAGTTTACTTATTTGTTGAAGAAGACTGCTTTCGTGATGATTTTCCGCAGTTCATATCGTTACCGGTGAGAGAAGATGTATCTCCAGTTCTACATAAACGAAAACGGCGATAAAGTCTACACTACGAAGGTCTCTCAATTCATTCTCTCTCAACCATTTATGCGTTCTGTTTTGTGTCTGCAAATGTTTTGAGTTTGGTGGAACATGAAATGGATGCTTCAGTTCACCCTTTATAGTTACTTTGGTCTATTGCGTTCGTGCGTATAATTTCCACTATCTGTGCTGCCCTGATATAACGATGAGTACATTATCGGCTGATTTTAATTGTCTCTTTTACTTGTGTGTTTATTGAACACATCCCAGGTTTCATTCGTTTTGACTTAATGCTTTCTTTGGCTTTTGAGGTTTGGGCTGGTACATAAACTTAAGAAACTAGGAGTTGGAGCAGTTCTGTTATGTGTTGTTGTTTTGAACTCTCTAGCATTTACGGATATCCATAAGAGTCCTAACTAGTTCGGTGCTAAACATATCTTGATTTGGACAACACTCTACTGGAATAGTAAAACTTTCTCATAATAATTCACAAATTCTTTCAAGATGTTTGGTGTTTCCCTAGTATATTCGTCTCAGTTAAATCTCCAAAAATGCTGCAAATATTAAGTTAATTAGACGAGTGAACCATTTCCAACCTGAATTCTGATTTTCTTTTACAAAAATTTATAATAATAGAAATCAGGTGATTTTTAGATAGAAAGTAGGGAAGTTCCGGCTACTAGTTATGCACGAGCAAGCATGGTATGTCTTCACGATTTTCTTTTTTTTTGGTTGGAAACAAGTATGTTCTCTGTTCTTTTCTCTTCACATTTATTCCAGAAATTAGAAGATTTATTATATTTCCCTTGTTTAATGGTATTGCCTTAAATGCATGCAGAAAGAATCGCCATTAGGTTTGGCCACACAATCGGCTCATCCAGGTAATTTCTTTCAACTTTGAATAACTGTTTGAGCATTCTTTGTCTGTATGATGAATATAATATTGTGCAAGGAATTTGGAGTAAGAGAACTGTGATTTCTTTCTATTGAAGGAATGGTTTTGAATTCGTAAATGTCAGATCTTGTAGTTTTAGCCTTTTTAGCAAAATAAGCGTTGTGGTTTTCATTTGCGTTGCAGTTTTCACGCAAATGTCAGATTCTGTTCGTTTTCTTTGGATTATACTTAATTTGTGCAATCACTATTTATGAAAATCTAATGCATATTTGAAAATTTCCTCTTGCAGCTCGTTTCTCTCCTGATGATAAATATTCTAGACAGCGGGTGCTTCTGAAGAAGCGTTTTGGTTTGCTGCCAACTCAAAAACCCCCTCCAAAATATTGATCTTGGGTGTCAAGTGTTAGTGGTGTTCTTGATGGTTTTTAACAGGGGGGTTATGCAATTGATTAAAATCTAGTAATTAGTTTCGGTTAGATTGTCTTCTGTGCCCTCCTGTGCTTGAACGGAATTTGTATGATATTTAACGTTGCTCCTCAGCTACAATGTTACGCATCCTTCTGAGGGTTAATCCTTAAATCAATCTTTAGGTTTTGGGAAGTGCCACCCTGAATGATTTAGCTTGCACTTCTAGGACAGTGATGCAAAGAGCATTTTCTTACGGTGTTTAAAAGCTGAATACCAATCCGATAACTACTATTTCTCCAAGTGCTAAAGGTGACAGAGAGCCTACACAAATCTACTAATAATTTTTGTATCTATTGTGATTGAGAAAATAGAAAAGAAAGAAACCTCGGGGTTAGCCAGATGGCATAAATGATTACTGAAGGCAAGCTTACATAACGAAATCTAGTTGCGGGCAGATGACCAATTTGGCAAAAATGGATTTACTAAGCACTCAACATCCTAAATTGAATATTCAACTTCTCAAGAAGCTACGTGTATTGTAATAACTCGGAGCTATCTAATGCAAAGAACTTGAGAGGGAAGGCATGACTGTAAATATTAAAGGGTCTCTTTCAAGAAAAACAGTAGAACAGAAGCTTGCAAATTTTCCACATAATACGTGAGCAGCAAAAAGGACCATTACTAAACGGTTCCATTCACTTGGACGTGGAATGGAGGTCCGCGACAGAAAATTGGCTCTTCAGGTGAATTACATTTTGCTCTGGTTCTGAGAATTTCATTTGGATCATCGATAACTGCAGCAGCTAGCAGCGTGTATTCTCCAGGGACCAAAAAGTAGAGACAGAAGGAGTGCTTTATTTCTTCAAGGGGAGGAACTTCCAGTTTGATGCCACTTAGGACCCCTGACAGGAAAAGAATGAACACACAATAATAGTCTTTGTGAGTCACATCAGAACATTGCTTTTCATTCATCTACCTTTGGTTCTATGTGAACAGAAATACTTGAAGTCATAAAAAACCCAAAATCATGCTAACTTTTATGGAGCAGCGGCCCATAAGACGGTTGCCTTATGAGAATAACTAACCTGCCCATAAGACGGTTGCCTTCTCACCCTCAAAGCAGTTCTCACCGGCTACATCTCTGCAAGTTATGCTAAGACTTACTCTGATGATTTCTTTTGTATTATTGCGCACGAGAACTTCAATTGGAGTCATATCATGAGCAATAATAGGACTCTTACACAAAACAGATGGAACTTGTTTAACAGATTCCTCAGAGGAGTCAAATTTGACTTCATGTCCTGAATTACTTTTGGCAAGCCTAAAACCAAAGGTAAGAGGATCAGGTAACAGCACATCCATCACAGACGACTGAAGGGCAGCCTGCATTGCGTCCTTGATATTTAATTCTCCTGAGCTGTTCCTTCCAGATTGCCATTTCACCTTTATTCTAGAGATTAAGTTCTTAATGGATGCATTAAGTTCAGCCTTGGTATTTCTCTCTGAGGAGCTTGAACTTTTAGATGCAGTTCCAGTAATTTGAGAATCCTTAACAAGGAATGAACCGTCAAGAACAGGTAGTTTGAAATGTTCCAGTGGTATTAGCACCCTAGCAGTGTAATCTCGATCAATCCTTGTTTTAGGATAATGAAATTCGGCACTATTAGAGTCCGAGAAGCTATCTTCTTCATTGGAGTTCTCCAGCTGGACAGAGACGCCAATCTCAAAAACTATGTCAGTTGGATTAGATAACTCCAGCTCAAGAAAGCGTAGACCCCAACTTCCTCTGTATGGATCAATTTTCATGAATCTATCGGCCTGTCTTTCAGAATCTACAGCTTCTTCTGCAGAGCCATGTTCACCTTGGACCAGTTTTGGATGGTTTGCGCCAACGTGGGCTGGAATCTCCATAGATAGCAAACGAGCCTTTATGAAAGACAAACCCTGCAAAACGCAGACGTTCAAAGGAATAACCAACCGTCTACCTGGGGGCAGGGCAGATGCATCTGTGGGCGGCTCTCCAGGATTTGTAAGTGGACCTGGCATGAGGAACTTATAATTCTAGATAACGTAGTTTAATGAATAAAGTCTGAGATGGGAGCTATTTGGAAGTGATTCTGGGAGAAGTAAATGTTTGCAGGATGGAGTAATTGCTATAAACAAACATTCAGGTAATGCATGGATAACCAGAAAGTTCAAACTCTATACATTCTCCAACAGGTAAAGTGAATTCCTATACAATTTTAGGTTTTTTATATTAAGTCCTATACATTTTTAGGTATTATACAAGACAACTACAACAGATTCTATAAATGTAAGTTTCAATTTTCTACAAACAGGTTGAGTAAATTTCGTTGAGGGTCGATATGACAGAATAGGCTAAAATATACACAGGTTTTGCACTAATTAACTTACTACGAATGAAAACTCATGATTTCTCAGGATGGATGAGAAGGTGCTAGTTCCATATTAGGACCAGCAAGCCATTTCCACCCCTTCCCTTTCCCTTGTGATCATATCTTCCTTTTCAATTGATAATTAAGTTTAAATGAGATGATTACCCATTGGTAAATATGCACATTAACATGAACTGAACCTTGTACACACTAAGAAACTACAAAAATAACAATTCTCATTACTAGGTTAGTAGATATCAAATTGAATAATCAAGACCAAAGAATAGAAGTATGAAAATACAAATTACTGCAGGACAATGAGAAGAATATTGTCTTAACAATATATATATAATACCTGCATAGTGGATAAGCAACATTGGGCTGCTCCTATCCTTCACTTGCTTTCCTGCATTACTAGAGTTCTTGCCAGCAGCAGTATCTGGATCCACTGAGCCAAGCTGCCAGGCTTTCAAGGTTACTGGTATTGTCACTTCCGCACCCGGTTTCAGAGGAAGGGATGATTTTAAGGTATCATAAGAAATTGATACTACAGAGTCTTGGTTTTTTCCAGATAAAGAGATATGTGCCTCTTCCACAGGGAGTGTACCTGCATTAGCTACACTAATGCTTACATCACGAATCTCACCTTCATATAGAACAAGAGCGGCATCCCCACCAACAACATGCGACACAAGCAACGGGAGAGGAGGTACCACAGAAATACTGGGAACAGCTATATTTTTCAGCTTCCCAGATCCACAGGAACGAAATGGGTCAGAGAGCACAAGTCCTTGTGCTGCTCCAAGGAGCAGATTATCCACATCCTTGAAGAAATGTTCCGTGATAACACCAAAACAATGAACAATGCATCCAGGAACTGTCAATGGGCCCACTTTTGTTGGAATTCCAGATAAAGTAATAACCTTTGAAGAATTAGGTGGGAGGCTAACATTAATGGGAAAAGCATCAAAATTTTCAGGTTGCACTGCAAGATATATGCTATCAACCATCAAGTCAAAGCCACATGGATTAGCCAACTCCACAAATACCTGGACTGGTTCCCCAACAACCCAAATAATTTCCTGCTTGCTGCTCTGACTCGGCTCTCCTTTGCTAAAGGGTGTATAGATGAAAGGTCCAGACGGCGCAGCTCCAGCCCACCAATCTTCTCTAGCAGGATTACGTTTCACAATATCCATTTGTGAAGGATGAAGAGGGAAAGAATGCAACCTGGAACAACTTAAACAGATTTAGAAGAAAGTTTACAAAAATGAGAATAAAATGTAAGCATTGGCATTTCTGGGAAAGGACCCCACACTGGGACTCCATTAGTTTGGCAGGAAATATTTTCCAGGAAAACATCAGTGTCTTATGATCTTATGAGTTGAACCAAATGGCAGAAATTCTCTCAAAGAGAAGATCTTGTGCTGTGCCTTTCTTTCCCTCCTTTAGCCATAGATATTTTCAGAAGTTTATGAGGGGAAGTGATTTTCCAAACTATATGAACACCATTCAAACCACATTTCCTTTAACAGGAATCGACCAAGAGGATCAACAATTTTGTAACTATTGGGTACATCTCACTATTATAATTAACTTGCTCTTATTTGTAGGAAAATCTTTGTAATTGATCATTGTAGAAAATATTAAAGTTACCTAAGATTGAAATTAACAGTTGTAACTAATGACTGTCAAGGCTAATTTTTAGAAATATGATATCTAACTAACTTTATTTCCAAAATTAGTTTAGGAAAACTTGTATATAAAGTCCTACTCATGTAATCAATAGGAGGAATATACAAAGAGAGACACTTTATTTTCTTCTTAGATTTTATCATGGTATCAGAGCAAGACTCAATGCGAATTTTTTTTTTTTTTTGGCCTTAATTGCTGGTTACCAGGATTGTTTCTTGGTATTCATGGTTAATTTTGGCCTTCATTGCCGGAATAATCGCTGCCAAAGTCAAATCGAATTTTCGCTAATTATTCTCTGCCCATATCAGCTGAAGGAGGTGGTTCAAACCATTGTCAAAGAAGAAGAACATAGTCAAAGACACGTGTCGGCTTCAGGTAATATTAGAAAAGTCAGGTATTAGTTCTTTGGCATATTCAGGTAAGATTTCTCTTTCCATTGGATTGAATGTTTAAGATATAACTCTTACCAATTCTTGGATTATGGATTCTGGAGCAACTGACCGCATAACCCATTCATCCAAATATTTCTCAACCTAAACCCCATGTCTGAGTAATAGAAAAATAGTCACAACCAATGGATTCTTAACTACTATTGCTGGAGTAGGAGATGTCAAAATAAGTCCATCATTGATCTTGAAAAATGTTCTCAATGTTCCTAAATTATCCATCAATCGTATCTCCATCCAAAAACTTACCCAAGATCTATGTTGTAATGTGATTTTTCACCGTAGTTATTGTGTATTTCAAGACAAGAATTCGGAGAGGATGATTGGATGTGCTAGCGAATGGGATAGCCTCTACTATCTTGAGATACCAAGTCAATCAAAAGTTCCATATTCCTTTATTTCAGTCTGTCCTGCCTAATAAAGAAAATATTTCATTGCATCATTCCTCTTGGGACATCCAGCATTTACAATTATTAAGACTTTATTTCCCTCATTATTTACAAATTTGAATGTTGAGAATTTTCATTGTGAAGTGTGTGAGTTTACTAAACATAAACATGCATCTTTCTCAATTAGCAATAAAAGAAGTTTTATTCCTTTCTATCTCATCCATAGTGCTATTTGGGGTCCGTCCAATATTCCTAATATTTTTGGGGTAAGATGGTTCGTTTCTTTTATTAATGATTGTACTCGTGTCACTTAGATATTCTTACTTAAACATAAGTGATGTTAGTACCATACTTTCAAATTTCTGTTCCATGATCAAGAATCAATTTGGAGTCACAATAAAAAAATTTAGGCCAGCTAATGCCAAGGATTACTTTAATCGAATTCTTACTCTATACTTCCAGAAAGAAGGAAACTTTCAAATTTCTGTTCCATGATCAAGAATCAATTTGGAGTCACAATAAAAAAATTTAGGCCAGCTAATGCCAAGGATTACTTTAATCGAATTCTTACTCCATACTTCCAGAAAGAAGGAATAGTCCATGAGTCATCTTGTGTTACGACCCCACAACAAAATGGGGTAGCTAAAAGAAAAAATGATCATATTCTTGTTTCAAAAATATGTTCCAAAAGCCTTTTAGAGAGAAGCCATTCTTACAACTACTTACTTAATAAATCAATTGCCTTCTAAAATTTTAAGTTTCAAAAGTCCTATGGATATCTTCTCATCTTTTTATCCGAACTTAAAGACTACAAACAATCTTACTCCAAGAATTTTTGGGTATATAGCCTTTGTTCATGTCCATGGTCCAAATAGAGGGAATTTAGATCCAAGGGCTCTAAAGTGTGTTTTTGTAGGCTATTCATCAACTCCTAAAGGGTATAAATGTTATCATCTTTCCTCCAAGAAGTTTTATGTCTCCATGGATGTCACATTTAATGAACACGAATCCTATTTTCCCAATCTTTATCTTCAGGAAGAGAACTTGACTAGGGAAAATAAGGAAAACTTTTTGGATTTAGATTTGAGAATAAACCCTATGCCTTTAGTTCTAAGTCCAGTTTTGAATCCATGCATAAAAAACACTCAGAGTCTCCTGATTTGTCAACTTCCCTTGAGTCTCTTAATTCATCACTATCCAAATTATTGCCGGTCCTAAATCCTAATCATGTGCGCCACTCAAAGTCTCTGGATTTGTCAACTTCCCTTGAGTCTCTTAATTCATCACCATCAAGATTATTGCCACTCCTAAACCCTAATCCTGTGTCTCACTCAACTACAGGAACTTGGAGATTTGACAAGGTGTTTTAAAAAAGGAAAGTGGTTGTTCCAGAACCTACGTAAGTTCAAGAATCCAACTCGAATTCTTGAATGAGGTAACAATTTCTAACAATTCATTAAA
Organism: Rauvolfia tetraphylla; assembly: GCA_030512225.1. Lineage (NCBI taxonomy): Eukaryota > Viridiplantae > Streptophyta > Magnoliopsida > Gentianales > Apocynaceae > Rauvolfia > Rauvolfia tetraphylla. Next base: position 7,955,075 of record JAJQKT010000013.1, read on the forward strand.
AGATGAAAGTGAGGTTCGAGTGAATAATGACGATCTACACCTACCGATTGCTATTAAGAAAAGAACTCGAGCCTTCCTTGTAAGCTTCAATTCCATTACCATCCCTACCAATTTATCTGAAGAATTGTCTAATGAAAAGTGGAAACAAACTATGAATGTTGAAATGGAAGCCTTAGAAAAGAACAAGACTTGGGAGTTGGTGAAACTACTAACAGGAAAAAAACTAGTGGGTTGCAAGTGGGTATATACGGTATAGAGCAGACAGGCAATTGAGAGATATAAGGCTAGATTAGTAGCCAAAGGATACACTCAAACTTATGGAATTGACTACTTATAAACTTTAGCTCCAGTTGCCAAATTGAATATCGTAAGAGTATTGCTGTCAATAGTTGCTAACTACAGTTGGGAGCTACGGTGTTAAGAATGCATTCTTGCATGGAGACTTGGAGGATGAGATTTACATGGAAGTTCCACCTGGTTATGGAAAGAACTTAGACACTATACTGTGTGTAAATTGAATAAGGCATTATATGGCCTCAAGCAATAACCAAGGGCATGATTTGAGAGATTTGCAAGGGTAATGTTGACTATGGGATATAAACAAAGTCAAGGATATCATATGCTCTTTATTAAACATTCTTTGTCAGAGAAAGTTACTGTTCTCTTAGTATATGTTGATGACATAATAGTAACCGGAAATAATGATATAGAAGAACGAGTTTTGAATCAATGCTTGGCTAAGAAGTTAGTGATCAATGCATTGGGAAGGTTGAAAATTTTTTTTGGGATTGAGATTGCACACTTAAGAAGAAAATTTTTATCTCTCAACAAAAGTATGTTACATATCTTCTAAAGGAAATAGGCAAGACCACATGTAAACTGGCAAGTACTCCCATCGACCCTAATTTCAAGCTTGGAATTGGAGAAGAAGATGCAACAGTAAACAGGAAAATGTATCAACGCCTTATGGGAAGACTCATTTATCTTTCTCATACACGATCAGATATAACATATGCAATGAGTGTGAGTAGTCAATTTATGCACAGCCCAAAAGAGATTCACTTGCAAGTGGCTCATAGGATACTTCAGTACCTTAAGGGAACACCAGGAAAAAGCATCTTGTTCAAAAGAAATGGAGGATTGATGCTTGAGGCCTACACTGATGCTGATTATGCTGGTTGCATTATAGATAGAAGGTCAACCTCTGGTTACTGTATATTTCTTGGTGGGAACCTTGTGATTTGGAGAAGTAAAAAACAAAGTGCGGTGACTAAATCTAATGCTGAAGTAGAATTTCAAGCAATGACATAAGGCGTGTGTGAGTTACTTTAGTTGAAGATTATTCTACAAGATTTGAACATTAAATGGGGTGGTCCAATAAGACTCTACTGCGAAAATAAGTCTGCAATCAGCATAGTACATAATCGAGTGCAACACGATTGAACGAAGCACATTGAAATTGATAAACACTTCATCAAGAAAAAGCTAGATAATGGTTTGATTTGCACGCCTTATGTGTCTACACAAGGACAACTAGCTGATGTGTTGACAAAAGGATTGAAAAGCTCAGTTTTTCAATCAATTGTTTCCAAGTTGGGAATGAAAAATTCCTATTCTCCGGCTTGAGGGGGAGTATAGGAAAATCTTTGTAATTAGCATTGTAGAAAATATGAAAGTTTCCTAAGAGTGGAAAATAAGAAAGTTTCCTATGAGTAGAAAATATATGACAATCAAGACTAATTTTTAAAAATAGAATACTTAACTTATGACTATCGAGTCCTACTCATGTAATCAATAGGAGGAATATACAAAGAGAGACACTCTCTTTTCTTCCCAGATTTCGTCATTATTCATTTTTTTTAAAAAATCATTCACTATACAAGTATGAAGAAATTAGTTGCAAATACAACCGAAAAATTATTTTTAAACCAAACATGGCGGAATAGCTAGTAAGATAACACTTCATTTTTCCATGTAAAGACTTTAGTCTATTCTCTGGTTTATATTTTACGATATCCAACCAAATGGAGCAATAATATTGAAAACCGACTTCAAATTTTTCATTATGCAGTTTAGGTTCTTTAGATACTTCATCTCATATACCTTCTTCATTCTGCCCTTTGATTCAAGTCTTTTCTGTCCACTAACATTACAAAAACTCTCCTACTGAAATCAGCACAAAATATCCACCTTTACTTAATTATATAAACTCAATGCCGCAATATTGAAACAAATTGAGGAGCTGAGTTTGGTTAAATGCATAAAGAATTTTCTCACACAGCCAAAACGAGAAAAGAGTTTGTAACAACGGCAGCATTTGGGCATGGTAGCACGGGACCTTGTGCGTTTTATATTCACGTACACTATGACTGTAATAATCTCAATTAACAAAAGTGCCGAAGTGTATATAATGCTAGTAAAGAGCTATTAAGCAGAATAGCTCCCTGCATCAATACATTCATTTCCCTTTTTCCCTTTCTGAGTTTTGGGACTACAAAGTGTGGTATGCCTATATGTTCCATGTTGATTCCTTAAATACGTAACACAATTAAATACATATTGCTACGAAAATGTTGAAATTTTCCTTCATAGTTCAGTGACTAGTATACCATGATATGTCATTACCAGAAAAGCAATGGATAAAGGGGAATAAGAACAAGTTGAAGTAGGTTGTTTAAATAGAAATCTTTTAGTGCCTATTTTCCAAAATCTTCTAACTAAATCAGATATTCAAAGGTCATGCATCAAGTAGTAGGTAACGTAAACAAATCCAGAACATGATATAGGGAGTTACTCACATATGTCAAGTATCAGGAAGACAAAATTGCATTTCATATGACTCCTTAAAAATCCTTGGAAATGTTATGCTTATTCACTATTAGAAAAGCGTAAAACAAGAAGTGCTTATTATGAGAATACGATCATTTAAAGGTAATGAAACAGTATTTTAGCATTACAAGGTCGTAACAAGTTCTGATTAAGATTTTCGTAGATGTTCCATCATGGTATGTACCACCATGGAAGTCCAAAAATGAACATGTGCAAGAAAGCAAGGTCCATAATACCGCACTCAATACATCAATGTACAAAAATTGTGCAAATGAAGAATGGAAGGCAGTGTTCCAGTAGTGCTTCAGGTCTTCCTACTTCCCCACCATGCTTTGCTTTACATAAACATAGCTATTGCAATTTCTATAGAAAAAACTTGGAAGTCAAGTTGAAATCAGGAAAACGAAATGTATGTGGAGGTAAATACCTTATGAAGGGCAAAGCTGGGTCAGCACGGCGAGTTCCTGAAGGGAGCCTTTCAGCTGAATTCACAAGTGCGCTTGCCAGACCATTTTGCCCAGCAGGTGTAATTAGAGGATAATAAGATCTAAGTAAACGTGCAGCAGCACTCCATGCAGCAAGAGGATCCCCAGCACGCACAGCAGACAATAGTATTTCCCTTAAGACCACCATCTGGAGGGTACTCCACTGAGACTCGAAGAGCGATACAACTAAGTTCTGATGTACCTTACCCATATCATAGTTGGTTGAACCAGCTTCCTTCTGCAGAAATTGAATATTTTGAAACAGAATGTATTGGAACTTAATTTTGACACTTAAGCTAATTTACTGAATAACCAGGCCTTAGTTATATGGGACTTTTTAGTTATATGTGTACATATCATTTCTGCTTTTCTTCTTGAACAATCTAATCTAATGTTTTTCTTCATTTTCTACTCAATTTCAGTAGCAAATAAAATTCTTTTATCTTCACAAGGGATTGACACAGCTTGTGCTATCTCAGATGGCTTGGAAAGGTCAAAACTTAAAACCACCAAGAAAAAAGGAGCATAGAAAATAAGTTTGGACAAAAGAAATAGTTAGTCACCAGAAGTGCCAGCATTTCCCATAAGACTAATAATTGTTGAAACTAAGTTGTCCAATGAGCAACAATAGAGGTCTCTGGTTTATAGCTATTCTGCTAAAGGCTTCTTTCTGCCAAGGTTGATAGGGACTTTGCTAGGTTATATTACTAGGAAGGTTATATTAACAATTTTCCAAGACAAGTATATGTGAATATCACAATATAACAAACAATGCTTTGGTGGGTGAAAATAAAGTAACTTCTATGTGTAGAATATCTTTTACTCACATTGGAAGAGGCATGTTCAGTGGATGCTCTACTTTGCACACGATATGCATTAGTTGTCATTGCCAATACTTGCATGGCACTAGTAGCGGCCAATCTATTTTCTTGTTGTAAATACAACTGAGCCACTTGCCTGGAGAAAAAGGCAGCTTTTCTGTGATAACCGAGGGTTCCAAAGAGCCGAGCTATTTCAACATATAATATCAGTCTGTCACTGGCATCAATCAAAGATTTTCCACCATCTGCAGCAGCAGTCAACAACTCCACAACCTCCTTGGCCAGCTCTCGCCTGTCCATAGATATTTATATAAGAAACCAGCTTCACAGAGGCAACTGTTTTATTCTGGTCATTGACCTGACTAACAAAGCCAGGGAATTAAAATGCTAGAGCCTACTTCATTGTGCACAGGTCAAAGGAATCTTTTCCCTCTCTTTCTTGATTTAATACCATGCCATTCCAGTTACATCCAGTTTGAATTGATATCCTATAGGATTTGGATACTGATGAGCATTCCATCATGAATAGTCACTGTCCATTTTTCATTGCCCCAATTAGATTTATATCCACAAAGAAGATATCCTTTCCCAACCTGACCCATTTAAGCTCCCCATACATAGCTCGAACTTGATGTTGAACAATGGTTTTAAAGAACCTTTTACAGTTTCCCCCAAAAGTTTTCCGTTTGATTAGCTTCTTCCTATAAAAAATGTGGTACAAATTCCAAACCAAGTTCCATTCACCCCAAAAGAATAAGAAGAAAGTTCAATTGGTCGAAAACCAAACTATTATCAAAATTACTAACCACAAAACCTTTCAGCACTCAAACTGGAGCTTTAAGTATACAAGGTGCAGCACAAACATCAGAGAAAAGAAACATTTTATTGGCATGGCATAGCATGGTGGTCAATAAAGATCACTCTTCTTTTTCAAAAACCAAAAAACTCGCTCAGCGAAGTTCAGCAAAATTACCTGCAGAGAAATCGAGCCAGCTTCAGTGTGGCCTCGAGTTCAAAACTTAGAGGTGAAACCCTGTAGACAAAATAAAAATAACTCGTCATAATACAAACAGATGGATGTTAGTTGGCACCAAATATAACAAAAAACAAATTCTGAAAGAATAATGTTAAAGAACAGTTTGCATTCATTTTATTTCAAAACAAAAAGAAAACATGATAACCAAGAGATTGGATACAATGCAATTGGGTATCATTTCATTGACAAAAAGGGAAAGTAATATGTAAGAATTTAAATTCCAGTAAAGTGAATCCGCAGATTGTGATTCCAAGTAAATTACATTACTATGTTTGGATAATTCATAAATTGGTAAGAAAAAGTTGCTACATCTAATTTGTTAAATGTGTAAAATAAATATATTATTACTTTTTAAAAAATAATGAATTTTTTAAGTACATTAGTATTATACAATGTAAAGATTTTTTTTATGAAAAAGATATAATCAATAAAAAAAAAGTTATATTTCATTCTTTTTTATTTTATTTACAGATGTCTACCTTTGTTTTTATAGTGAGGATTGCATTCAATTTTTTTGAGAATATAAACATATATTATATTCTTTTAACTCGAAATTCCTCCTAAATGCACATTCTTAGGGAAACAAAATTATCTTCATGAAATTTTAGAATTTCTTAATAGATAAAAAAATAACATTTGAATTTTAAAAAAAATATTTAATAATTTTGCTTTAAATAATGATGTTTGTGAGTTGTATAATCACGATACAATATTTAAACTATAAGTTTATAATTAATTTATTAAAGTTTTAAATTTTTATTTTTTAAAAAAAATACAAAATGTTGAGATATATAATTTTAATTAGAAAATAATTATAGAGATGTGAGAAGGGAGAATGATGATTAAGAAGGAAGACAAAAAATAAAAATGGAGAGAAGAAAAGATGCAATGTGAAGCAATTATCTATTTTTTTTTTTTTGCCTTTTTGATAGATTCCTTGGAAAAGGAATCACAATATCACCTCCATATAAGGATTCACTTTCCTAGTATTCTTCATTTATTTTTCCAGATTTGAGGAATCATATTCCTTTTCCAAAACATAAATAAGGAACCAAACATAGGAATTTAAAAATTAAGTGTGTAATACTTTCCCTACCAACTTTTCTTGGACAATCAAACGAGGCCCTAATGTGTTGTATCATTTCATGAAGTTTCAAAACCGAAGAAAGAGAGTTCTTTTAGTTAGACCTAAAGATAAGTTTCACCTTTTCCAGCATATCTGGACATCCCTCAGCAGCTTGATGGAGAAAAGGGTAAAACTAAACAATCAAAATATATGAAGTACCAAGCCCATGAAATAGAAAGCATAAAAAATAACCACTTTATAATAGCGTAATTTAATTGCCACAATTGTTAATGCACTTCTAGGATGACTTATTTAACATACTTTTTGGAAAAACACAACTAATATGCTTACACAGAAAGAATAAACACAAAGCAGTATAAGAAGAGAATAATGTAGGCTTCGGTCAGTGTTGAATAATGCACTATTTTTGGTTGGGGTGGGAGGAGGGAGTAAATGGGGAGGTATTTGAGCAAATACACTAGTTTAGTTTGGGTGTTATAGCGAAAGGAAGTAAATATGGAGGGGGAAGTAAATACATCAACAAAGCCAACCCCTCCGAAAGTGGAGGGGTTGGGAAGTATTTGGTGAGTAAACACCAAATAGTCCTTGGAATCGTTAGCAATCTATAATAAAAAATATATGAAATGGGTAAAATGATAAAAGTGTCACAATCCCTTCCAATTTCAACCCGACCAAACAAGGGGAAGTATTTGTAGTTTACTTCCCTCCCACCCATACCAAACAAAATTGAAGTAAATGGTGCCACCCCCCGTCCTCTCCACTATCCAAACAGAACCTTAAGAGCACAAACAGAAATTACATCTCAAACTATAATGCTTCACATGACTGAATTGCTAAAATTGCATCATATACAGTAATAAAGTTAATTAGAGGTCAATCAAAAAGAAGCAGTCAAGTGATTACTATGAAAGGTGAGATTTGTCCACCGAGTTAGCAAGACATATTCAATGTTAGACGCATTCCATCAATTTCATACAGGGTCTGAGACATTATAAACTATGGTTTATTGGATTAAAAAAAATTATGAGTTTCAAATCTAAGATATACCTAGGTTTCAGTCTTTTGACTAGAGTCTAGACAACCAAGAAATTAATAATGTCATCAATATCCTGTTTTCTGATGTAGAAAATTTGCTTCTTCCTCAACATATAGTCTCTCAACCCTCTAGTACTCAAAGTTGCTTGGATGAAATTACTGAATGCAAGATAAACTTCTACAGCACTTCCAAGCCATTAACTGCCAATTCCATTTTTGATCTCCTCAACTGGACAGATACCATTAAAACAATTTTTGCCTAGTGATTTTCCAAATCAAAAGTCAAGCAAGAATTTTAAAAGGTAACTTTCCTTAAGAAGAAAGTTTATAGATGAAAAAAGAAGTACAATTAAGACTGTGAAAGGACAAGGAATCTTGAAGATAGTCAGAAAAAACACATATTAGTTGCTTTCCAATCCCTCAATTGATTTTACTACAACAGCATCAAACAGAAACACCTAGAGTGAAGTCTAAGCATGTGGCCTTAGGATTTTCCCTTGCTTGCCATGAAGTCTCCAGAATATTTGGATAACTCCTACCCCAGTATTAGATTAGAGAAGAGTTTCTGCTTGCAGTTCAAGTAACAAAATTTCCTCTCAGAAATAATAAAAAGGATACTGAGGAAAACCCCTGCCAACTCTACGACTTTGAAAAGGTTAGGTTACAGAATTCTCTTACACTGCTCAAAAAGAGAGTTAATAAAACTAGTTTAAATTGCTCTAACATGCTATATATTTATATTCAACATCTAATAAATGAGTTAATCTTATTCTCCACCCTCCTGATTCTCTCCTCATTGCTGCGTAAAGATAAGCAGGTAAGCACTCATTTTCTTCTCTCACTATAGTTCTGACTTGAACTGTTTTCTCATTTACATTCATTTCCATTCTTGTGGACTTCTGCAACCATTTCTCTGAAATTCTTTGCATATGCCTAATTCATGACAAAATCATTGCTTTCTACCCATAGCACATATGTTACGCACCTTAAGTGAACTCAGAAAATTGCACAAGCTATACACAAATCCAAGTAACTTTAAGAATGGCTTGCATTACTCTCCTGACTTACGTATCAATAAATGCAACAACGGTAGGCTATAAAAGAATATTTTTCAATACAAGACATACTCTTCGACAAGTTTCCTGCAGAGTCATATTACTTTTTAAGCAATCTGCAAGGATCCTCAGTTTCTTCTATAGATCTTATAAAATGGCAAAAAGAAATGAACAAGTAGCGACAGGGAATACATAAGTTAACTGAGATTCTATACGTTCATCACTTTTATAGTAGACCTTTGTGAGCATAGTTAGTGCCTTTGTCAAAGCTAAATGCTAAACCAATAACAACACAGAACCAAAATGATATAAATACAAAACTGCCCTTTTAAACAACAGGAAAAAAACCAGTTCACGAGGAGTATTTTGGTCCCCAATGATTTCTTCACGGAAGTGTCATTCATGAAAATGAGGAATTATATCCATACCTCAAACCGAATTGATGACCTTACCTGACAGACAAACCCATGAGCACATAGTTGGCTAAAGAAGGATTTAGAGTCAAGCTCTGGTTCTCTATTTCACATTTCACATCAGAGGAAGGAAACTAATATGCCATTCATTAAGCATTAACCACTTATTTCTCAGAAAGTGTATTCCAGCCAAACAGAGCAAGGTATATTTATATTTTTGAAGGAAATGAATGCATAATTTTAGAAGATAAATCAAAAGTGGAACTAAACATATTAATCAAAAGAATGAAAGAGAGAGTACCTCTGAGCATTTTCTTGTATAAATGATTTTCTGTAATGCAAAATGACGCTGTTGTACCGGTACTTCACTTCTTCCTCTAGGAGTGGATCCTTTTGGCCCATACGATCTATCTGGTACCACAAAATACAAGAGATGAAGCATGAGAATATCCATTGAGTTCAACCTTCTTGTAGACAAAAAATCGTGAAAAAACAACTAAAATCAAAACCATGGAAGCTACTACATACATGCACACAACAATCATATCTCCCATTGCTCATTAAATCCCAAATGATTGTTTGATATCCTTGGGAGCTTTGCAAATTTTGAATCGAATTATATTGGCATGCAATGCTTTTAGACAATCCTTTCTCAATTCCATTGACAAGCAGGAGTTAATTGATTGGTAAACTCACTGCATCACTAGTGTATATAGTACCATAGAGCATAATCATACAAAACCTGATCATGTTAATTGGATGGTACTCTCTTAAAGGAAAAAATAAAACATTATTGTGTGTGTGCTTGATCAGATATAGAAATGAGTACATGAAAACATTGAACAAAACCAGCTATTGCTTATTCACGACACACAGAAAGGCAACAAAATCATGTTCTAAAAAGGAAATGCAATAAGGTTGGTTCAGACCAATTACAAGCTTCTCCTCTTTAGGTAAATATTCCATCATCTATTCTTCTCCTTTCTATCAATAATATTTTTCTTTTTCTATCTTTAACAGGTTCTCCAAAATGCTTCAAAATTTCTCACACTATCCCATCATATTAATTTCTACTTCAAATTATTTGTAAATAAGTCAACTGGTACCACCTTTAGTTAATTTAGGCTGCATTTTCAAGAAGAACAGAAGCAGAAAAAGGAAATAGCCAACTTCTTTTCCTTAACTTGACCTAGTTGGTGCTTACCAATAGGGCGCACACACTACCCTCCATCGCCCCTGCATACCAGAAGAAATCCCCTGTCAACCTAGCAAGTTCGAGTGCTGTAGAATAGTGGGCATTGGCATCCACCGGTGATCCTGCCAATAAACAGTAATCTCCAATGGTTTTCTGTGCACGGCCAAGTCTTCTTTTCTTTGCCTTGATCACCTGTTAATTTAAGTTCAAAAAGTAAAAGGAAGAAAAGATTCAATCTTTAGTATTTGGGGTCACAAAGCAATCAAAGAGTTATTTATAATAAAAAAAGAGAGGAAAGCAAAACAGAAAAAAAACTGTGAAACCCAGGAAAAAATACTTCAGGACACCTAAAATATAAACCTCCTCTGAGCTGAGATTGGTTTGAGAATCTAATGGAGTCTTTAAAATAGTTCCTCCGGATTCTGCCTGTAGAACCCAATTCTCAAACTTCATCAACAATGAGGCAGCAAGATCTTGCATCATCGTTTGCAGGTGGAATTCCTGCGTTTGTCGATCAGCAGGAGGAAACAAAATCAGGTTACTGCCCTTGTGGCTGTCATCCTCTAGCTGCAAACCAATGCTGAGTTAATATCTAGGATCTTGGCACCCCAATAAAATGAAATCACTTTACATGAATAGCAGAATAGGTAATACACTTAAAATTAGAAGAGAACAATAGAAATAAGACGGAAAGAGAGTTGCACGTTACTGTAGAATCGAACCTGGGAATCGCCGGGACAAAAGGCAAAGCAGCGTTCGACAAGGGAAGAAGAGTAAGGCTTACAGGCGGATGCGAAGTGTTGGGCAACGGATTGGAGATCCGGGGAGGAAGGGCAGTGGGAAATGCCGATAACGGCAAGAATTTTGCGGTTGGATTGAAAGTCCTCCCAAGGACTAGGCGGAGATCCGCCGAGCATGAACTTGAAGCGGATGTTGCCAGAGTCCCAGGGTTGGTTGGTAAAGGGTGATTTCTGGTGCTCCGTATAGAAGGAGCTGATGGACGAGAGCGACACCGTCTGGTGCCGTACCAGCATGGAAGTGTAATCCCGGAACAGTGGCGTCGGGATTGCCCCGATCGGTAGCACTGCTACTCGGATCATGCAGCTCGTCTCTATGCTCACGTCTGGCTCCATTTCCCGATGACGATATTTTCCGGATCTCACCGGTGAATGCTTCAGTGCTCAAAACAATCACCGAACAAGTAAGTGCAATTCTATGTTGGATCATTCCATTTCGAATTTACCGCTGCAGACAGCAGGGTGAGAGAGATATGCTGGGTTTATAAGACAAGAGAATAGAGGATGCGGGGTCGATTTGCAAATTTCCATAGTAGTTGAGTACCCCTTTTTGACCTTTTTCTTCTCTCCTGCCCTTTTTCCTGTCTCGTCTTCCAGCTCTACCCCCGAGCGCAAAAGCAGCATCACTTAGAAGGCGTAAGCAGTAGCACAGTAAAAAGGCTGGGGTAATTTAGATGTCCCGTCAGCGGAAGGAGTGATTTTGATTTGAGTTCAGGCAAGACAGCTGTGAAGCGAAGGGCACTCCAGCGAGCACTCAGACGGCAGCATGGCTGACTCCGAAACGAAGTCGAATGAAGACGCTCGTTCGCCCTCTGCTAATCCTCTCCTGCTTCGACTTCACCAGGCTCTTTCCACATGCTCCAACAACGTAATCAACTTCTTGCTTTCTGTGGCACACCCATTTGACATGCTATGCTCTGTGCTTGCGAATTAATTTTGTCATCTTAAAGTTTTTCTGCAGCTGGTTGAAGGCGCTGATTTTAGCAAATCCGAGAAATCGGTTTCGGAGCTTGTTGATTCCCTCAATTCGATCTCTGATTCCGTTATCGGTCAGCCAGAAGATGATGCCTTGGAGAATAATGCATTTCAAATTCTTTCCGAAATTCATCGATACATTGCTGCTTCTACTCTGGACCAGGTGTTTACTTCTTTCTAGCCTTCCTTCTGATTACGTTTTCATTAATTGGTGTTAGGATTTTAGTTCATTTTAGCGCGTCATTTCGTTGATCCTTTTGGTGTTAATTGGTGGCCGTGATATGCGCCCGTCGAGAAAGTTTGAAAATTATTTGTGCGTCACTTCAGGAAGTTGTCGATGCCCTCTCATTTGAGTTGCCCAAGGCAGTGTCTAGGTTAGCCTGTGCGTCAAGAAGATGCTTAGAGATGGCAGAAAGTATTGTCCATTGCTTTACTGACAGGTGCAATCCACGCGATATGCTTTCTATTCTTTGTGAGGTATCCTAGATCAATCTTGTTGCCAAGCTTAGTTTGCTTTCTTCTTTTACTTGTTCTATAAAATTTCTTTGGTTTTATCTATTTGATTCGCTATTTTAATTTCTGTTTCTTTTGGATTGAATGAAATATGACGAAATTATTGCCTGGCTATGTCCTTGATGCCTCTTAACATGAGCAAGTAATCGGGACCAAAACTTTTGTCTCAAGTGGTAGGATCTGTACCAATAGACTATACAGGGGGGAAGAATAAGTTAAATTGATTTGTTATGCTTGAGCCTTGAGTAGTTGAGATCAGCAAACATTGATAAAGCAGCTGTAGTCCTGATTTTAGGATAATGTAACTTCAATCAAGCTAGAAGGTTGAAATGAAAATATTCAGTTCAAACTTGTTTTAGTAAACTTGAATAAGAATCTTGGAACCAGCTGATATCAAGTTCAATTCAGTTGAGTAGATGTTGCTTTGACATGCTAGAACTCAAGGTGATCTGCCTATTGCTAGCTTTGATGATTATTACAGTAGTATTTTATTGCGTATTTAGCAGTGTTCTTGCCATTTTTCAACTATATTTCATTCATCTGTTGCTTCGCTAATCTTATTTGCAATTGACTCAGGCATTGGGTTCTTCTAGTGAAATGTTCAAGCAACCCAATTATTTCACTCCATTATTAAGCTGCTTTCCAAAAGGTAATCATGTTAATATCTGGTTACTTTTATAATTTGGCAACTAAGGAATGAGCTAAACAACCTGATTCTTTTTGCTAAACATGTCACCTTGTGATTTTTTTTTTTGGGGGGTTTTGGTTTCTGCTGAATTTGAATGGATGGAATTGGTTCAGGGGCACAATTTTTAACCAAAAATGATTTAGATTTAGAATTCCTTATTTCCTAGCTAAATGAATTGGTGGAGGATTTTGCATTGGCAACTGAATACTTTTTAAGAACTGATAGTGGGTTTCAAATGACCACTAATTTGTGATGGATATCAAATTCTTCAATCCAAATGAACTCTCAAAAGAATTTGCAATTTTTTCTTATTGGGATATGGATCAGAACAGAGATCTTGGCACAATCCTTTGCACTTATTCGAGTCATGCTCATCTCGATGAGAATTAGTGTGCCCTAATCTGACAACATGTGGCTTGGGAAAGAGCAAGCTTAAACCCAAAAATTGTGAATTGATGAACAGCTATTCCTCTGATGAGTGTTTATGATCTGAAGATTGTTGCCCATCAGGGTCATGTCTGTCCTTCATTTTTTTTTTTTTTTTGGTTTATTGTTCCTCACCAGTGTGTAAGTTTCCAAATTCCTCCATTTTCCGTGAATCTGGAAGAAAAAAATTTGGTAAAGCCATGTGGAGTTACAGGCTGTGATATTTTTTGCATGACTTGAATTTTACATTCATCTGGTTCATGAACTTGATTTCTGATCTCAGTTTTCATTTCAATTCGGAGACGGCAATTTGAACAAGTAAAAGCAGCAGTTCCGCTTCTTCTTAATGTTTTGAAGGCCGTGTCTCTAAAGTTGGATGATGAAGATACAGAACCTCAGCCTTTCTACCCGGCAGCAATACAAATTGCTGATTCCATAAAAGCTATTTGCATGAAGTTGGTCTGTGATATTTTTTGCTCTTGGAATACTTCTATTTGATATCATTCCGTCATCGATCATGCTCTTGACAGATGCAACTTTGCATGGCAGGAAGGCGCAGATAAAGAGAAACTCCATGCTTTATTGGGTCTTTATGTTCTGGAAGTCATGGTTAGTACTCTATTTGGCGCTCTTTTTGTTGCTGATTTAGCTCTCTCTGCTTTTTCTTTATAGAATTTTCATTCTTGACGAATAGGCCCTTGTTTCAATGGGGATGCGACATAGAGTTTCATGCTCCCTTCCATTGGTGATACAGTTGTCGCAGTTTCTCCGACAATGTGGTTTATCATACATTGGTTTGATAGTGGGTTCTGAAGTAGATAAACTTATCGATCTCATCATGGGAGGTACACACTCATTTTAAAGAAAAGAAGAGGGAAAAGAAAGAAAAAGAATACTGCTTTCTTGCTTCATTTGTCACCTGATATACTCAGTAAATGTACAGATGATAGTGAAGCTTGTTTGAGTTGTTTCTCTGATATCCAACTTGGAGCATCACTCTCAGGTTCTATTCGGCAGTTTTTTCTCTCCGCATTTTAACCTGTTAGCTGTTGTTAGGATGTTTATATACCTTCGGAATTTTACTTTATTTATTCATCTTTTGAAATATTAATACAGTTATTTGGGGTTACAAGTCAAATAAGGTTGCTTTGGCAGCTGAGGCAGATATTACAGCAGTTAAAAATGAACTATTATGTTGCCAGACTAAAAGATGGCAAGCAGTAGGCATGTTAAAGCACATATTCTCTTCCGTGAATCTTCCATGGGATTTAAAGCAGCAAGCCATTGACTTCTTGCTTAGCATTATGGATGGAAATATGTCCCTGATGTCTCCTGATGGAAATATAGACTGCTCAATGTATTTTCCTTCTATTTATGCTGCATTGCAGGTAAAACTTAGCAACCATAGAGTTACAGTATGCAATTTCCTTGCTACCTGCTCACTGACTGTCAAATAAATAGGCAATTCAGGTGATAATTATGTATGCATCAGATGTAATGCTACGGAAGAAAGCATTTGCTGCATTCAAAAAGGTTAGTTTTCACATCTCCATCTGTTTTCAAGCTGTTGACATGTTGTTATTGGTGATGTTTTCCTCTCATCAAACAGCCACTGGTTTTGATCAATAAGCCATCTTTCATTCACTGGGAGACACTACAGATTTTGAGCTTTTTGTTTTCCTTTGTTGGTTAATCCTTAGAAATTAAAATGTTAGATCATAATAAATGTGGGGTTTGTGACTCCCGCACAAAAGAAATATTAACTCACAAGATCTTTTTGTCCTGTAGTATTCTATGCTTATTTTGTGTGTCTCTGCACATCTTTAGGTGCTTACAGATATTCCAAGTTCCACAAGATTTGATCTTTTGAAGGCATTGGTAAAGAACAGTGACTCTTCTTCCATGGTGAGGCTTTATCAGCTTGTACATTTGCAAGTGCTGGTTATTCTGCTTTAGTCTTCAGTGGAAACACTTTCTGAACTTTGCTTCTGTCCATCTAGCTATGCAACTTTTGGACTATCTTACACATAACTCTTTTATGTAAAGATTGCAGTGCTTTTAGACTGTGTTAAGGAGGAAATGCGAAATGAAATTACAAAAAGATCTTCAGTATTAAATGGAGTTTCCGATACAACAAAGGGAGACTTTCAAGGTGCATGTTTTTGGAGTTCCAGTGTCGTTGAATTGGTGGAATTGGTTTTAAGGCCTCCGAAGGGTGGTCCTCCATCTCTTCCCGAATACAGTGATGCAGTAAGATTTCTGTTCTCTCCGCCTCTTTCCCTGCCCCCTTCCCCAACCCGAATGCCAAGTGAAGAACCTATTTTTCTATATTCAATTCATCAATTTGCTTCATTCTGTTATGAACTTTTGAAGTGGAAACGTAATCATAGAAATGCATAATCAGAATATGAAACAGATGAACAAGGTTGTTATTTTTAAACTCGATTGATGAATGCATTTGAATCTTATGCCTGTCTTCTTTTTCGTTTCTTTTCTTTTTTTGTGAATAAATATCTTTTGCCTATTATCTAATCTACTAGCACAGAGTTTATGGTTGACTGTTTGTGTTTACAGGCAAAGTTCCTCTCACTTTTACAATGTGTTATTCTTGTATGTTGTTTCTTGTGTTTCAGGTTCTAGCTGCCCTTAATCTCTACAGATTTGTGTTGATCACAGAGTCAACTGGTAAAGACTATTCTCCTTTTTAGATATTGAAAAATGAGTAATGTGTCCTCTTGGGGTGTATAGAACACAATTTTATGATTTTGCTGTTTAGTGTCAGGTAAAACATTACTTTATGGTGCAATGTGGGTGCAATAATAATTACGTTAGCAAAATGAGAGAGATATAAACATGAAGAACACAAATTAGTACTTGTCATTTCTTTCTCTTGTAGGACTTGTACTGGATGGTACTTGTCTGTGGTCATGTAAATTTATTCCTTTCCAGATGTTATAGAAATTTGATCCAATTCATCTTACTCAAGTGATAATGAAACAGGGGTAACCAACTATACGGGAGTGCTTTCCAAAGAAAACTTGCAGAAGGCCTACTGTGAGTGGCTTCTACCTCTCCGTCAATTGGTGACGGGAATTGAAGCTGAAAATCAGAAAGATTATGATGAACTGGCTTCTGACATTTTGTGTGCGTTGAACCCAGTTAAGTTGGTCTTGTACCGCTGTATTGAACTAGTTGAACAAAATCTGCAGCAATCTGCATAGGTCATACCGGATAACTGCAATGCTAAATCCAAAATCTTTAAGCTAATATGTGAGTCATTTCCCTTTTTGAAGAAGCCAATAAGCAAGTCTTTGATCTTGCAGTTGTCTTCCCACCTGATTGTATAGTCTGAGCCGGACAGAATTTTGTTACTGTCATATGTTGTTGGTGGATTGGAAGGAACTTACATTCATGTCTGGTGTTGTTGGAGTTTTCTCTTCCTTCCATCATATCTCGGGTTGTTGGAGTGACTTAAAGAGAAAACGGAACATCAGTTTGGCAGTTTTTCGGGGGTTGAACGTGGAAGGCAATGCGAGTGAAAAGAAAAAACAAAATTAAACAATACTCGGCCGTGTGTACCGACTACCGAGTGACTGAAAGAAAACCCTCAAAAGCCATGTTGTTTCGCATAATCGAAAGCATAGGTATGGTTGTTGAAATTAGGGGAATGGATACAGAAATAGAAAGGCGGAGTTGATTAGGACCTCTATCCGTGTACTTCTCCTCACTCAACTCCTTGATACACCAATTGCGAGTGAACCCCTTTTGATCGCTATTCTAGTTTCTTTCGGTGGGATTGCATAATCTTAGGCTTTGGAATTTTTTTTTCCCCGATTTTATGGGTGTTGAATTGTTAGTGAGAAAAAATCAACACCCATAAAATCAACCAGTAACGAGAGTAAATCAACACCCATAAAATCAACCAGTAACGAGAGTTTACTCCCCGGCGACCCGAAGAAAGAAAAAATCAAGAACCTGCGGATTGTTAAAAGTCCCTGCTCCAACTACATATATCTAAAGAGTTAATCATCTCTACACCAAGCTCGTTAATCTTCTTCTCACGTCGCTGGCCAGAGTCCCTGGAATATTCCTCAGCTTGAAGAACATCTTTTGTAATTTACAACCAACTCCTTTGGCCCTGCACAGATCTGCCATCGGTTGAACATCCCCGGCTCTCACAATCAGCGTGGCAACTTGCTTCCGGAAAGAGAGGAAGAAACGAATCAAAGTCGTCGCTCAGCTGATTCCGTATAGATTCTCCTCCTCTGACGGCATCATGTTTAAATCCGGTAAAACGAAGCATCTTTGCCCAGCGGTCTCAACAACCTCCTCCTCAACTCCGCCAGAGCTAGATGATCCGCAAGCCTCGGGCCTCGGCAATTCCTCCCAGGGAGAGGCAGGGTCACCACTACTCGATACTTCAATCCGGTTGCTTTGGTTGGGAACCACAAAAGTTGGCTCGCCCGAAGAATGTAGATTAAGATCAAACTGAAAAACGCAGAAAGAAACAAATTAGCAACTCTGCCGAGACTAAATTACTACAAAGAGATTGCAAAACTGGCATGCAGAGAAGATAGGAAACCAAGAAAACAAGCTCGTGGTAAGGGAAGATTACCTTGATTCTCTTGAGATTCTCTCTCGTGGCCTTTTGTTCCTTGAGCGTGACGTGCAGTGATGCCAACTCCTAGTCAAACCCAAAACCCGGAATAAGAAACTCGAGACAACTGGTAATTAAGAAGAACAAGGCAGCGGAGACAGAACCAATGCCGTCTAATTACATTTAAAAACACAAGAGCACAAGTTACCTTTGTCAAGTTTACTCTCTCCTTTAAGAGGAAACTCTCTTCCTCTTTAAGCTCAGCAAATGTCTGCGTGCAATTAACCCCCCTCAGTTAATATTGGCCAAATTCGTCTCCAACAACAAAAGCAGAGGAGAAAAAAACAAGGCGAGGTTACCTTCTTCTTTCTTGATCTCTTGCAGCTGGGAGTGGCATTGGTGGCTTCGTTTGCATAAGAAATCTGGAAACAGACACAGATCAAAGCACGGCAAAATTAGAGACGACACTGGCTGAAAACATAATCAGAAGAGTAGAAAGGGCATAACCATCTGGGTATTAGGAATTAATTTCAGCACCGGGAGGGTGTCAGCTTAGCTGAGCCGCTTGAGAAAAAGATGACAGAATCAAATAAAGGGCCCAGCAACAGGAGGTAAGACACCAGAGAAGACGGTTGTGGATGGGGCCGAGCAGTGAGAGGGGCTAATTGCGGAGAAAGGCTGCAAATTTGCCATTCCCATCGGAGAAGAAATACGAAGTAGTAAGACGTAATCAACACAATTCAAGGAAAAGAAAACCAAAGAGAGAGAGAGAGAAAATGACGTGGAACTGGCGATTGCCAACGCCAGGAGGGGGGAGGAGGAAGGGAAGGCTGGTGACTGGCGGAAAAGGTCTTTTCGAGGAAAGTTCGAGTCATTCAACTGCATGTACTGTAGCTTTAGTGATCCAAACCAGGTTTTCATCCTAAATGCTCATCAAATTCACCGAAAAATTACTACGACCCCCGTCTTATTTTTTTTATATTTAATTAAACACAAAATTATAAAAAGTATTAATTATTTTAAAATATTAACATAAAATAATTATTAAAATAAGATAAAAGAATAAGAAGTTCTTTTAGAAATAGGTCGGAAGAAGTAGGACAAAAAAAAAAAGAAGCCGGAATTTGAAGAAGTAGTAGTAGTAGCAGTACCAGTAAACGAGGGACAGGCAGGTGGGGCCGTCCACATGTCCACCATTACCATTTACCACCACGTCTCCATCAGACACGACCAGCCAGAAGAAAAATTTTAAAAGGGATAAAAAAGCCAATAAGTAGCAGATAGATGCTGGACTTCCTCGATCTCGAGAGAAGCAACGCAACGCAGAAAAGCAGGCAGTTGGACATCCATTCCACCACCCAATCGGTAAAAGGTCTCACCCAGAAACACACATTCTCCTTTAAACTGAACCACACCCATCACCACCGGCAAAACAAAAGATCATCAACGTCTTAAAGACAATTTTAGCCCCAACCTTACCGAGCCCACTTCGTGACATCGAGAATCAATAGCTCACCCCGACTGCGCCCTTTTCTCCAAAATGTATGTAATTTCTTCCCCAGACTGGGCCCCACCTCCACCATTCCTTGCTTAAGAGGAGTTGACAATATCACCGCATAAGTATCGTCGTTATTTAAAAAAAAAAAAAGAAAGCAATAACTGATTTGATCACAGAGATCTCTTGCTATTTACAGCACCTATATAATTCGTTGTGACAAGGACCGGGAGAGGACAAGCGCCTTCTCCTTGTTCAGCAGAAGTTTCTTAGATCCGACCCAACCCCCCAAAAAAAAATCTTAAAGTAAAATTAGGGATACTTTTCTAAGAAACCAAAAAAAAAAGAAAAAATCAAAGAACCAAATCGAGACTTGGAATCTTCATCTTTATAAACCCAGTATGACCAAAAACTTTGAAAAAAAAAAAAAAATTCCACCTTCTCTACGGAGACACATCCGAGGGGGCAAAACCAAAAATACCATTGCAGAATGACAGAGCCAGAAAAAGTGGACAGATGAGCGGAAAGAAAGGAGAAGAAAACGTGATCTCCTTTTAATCTCAACTCCCAACTCCAGCTGAACTAACGTGACCCCAGGGGGCATTTTCGACCCAAACCATTTCTTCCTCTCAACTCAACTACTGCTAATAACTTACTACTAGACTGCCACAATCCCTCTCCCCTTCCTTCTCCACTATAAAACCACCACATCCAGATGCCCCGCGAAGGCAGCCGATGACAGATCCGCCGCCCGAGTACGAGGCCGACAAACCATTGCAACTTTTGTCTTTTCCTTTCAAATTTTACAACAGAAAAAACAAAACTTTTGACAGTGGCATTCTCATTAAATCAACCATAAATTTGATTTAATCGAATATTCTGAAAAAGAGAAACCAAATAGAAATCGGCGGCTACAACGATGCTAAAACTGACCACTGCCTACGCTCCCGTTAATCCGAGTCATCAAAGAAAACAAGGAGGTCTACCAGGGCACGCAGGAAAAATTACAATAGAAAAATGGCTGGAGCTTTCAAGTTTTGAAGAAAGGAATGTCCTTGTCTCCGTCCGAGGAGAATGACACCCTGAGTCCTGACCTCCAAAGGACACTTTGGTCCAGCCCATTACCCTCCACCACTTTTTGCGACGCACTCCTGACCCCTCTAAGCTGACCTTCGCAGATCAGATTCTTAAGGCCGGAAAGATGTCGTCACCATCAACAAACGACCGTTTTCTGGATGGATGGAGTCGAAGAAAGAAGAAGGATGACGCTCATGAAATGTTCTAAAAACCGAGGACGCGAAAGTAGTATACAATTGAAGCTGTCGTCAAAGAAGAGGATTGTTTGGGACAAGAGCTACTAATTAAGGTCATTGGTTGAAGATGTAACCGTCGGCCTCCAAGACTAACCGGCCCCATATTGGATACTGTGAGGAGACTGACAGAAGTGAGGAGGAGAGGAAGAGGTAGAGCGAGAATAAGACACAAACCTTGGATCTGGATGGATCGAAGGAAGGGCGGCTAGAGTTGGAGCAGTCGTCGTAAGCGCCGTCGCTGGGGGAAGCAGCTCCGCCGCTCCAGGAGAGCGGAGTGGTGGGGCTACACCTGGTGGCAGATGTAGTGGTGGCGGAGTCTTTCTTTGACGATAGTGGGGGCTTGGACCTAGGCTGGCGGTGACCCCATCCGGTCGGCAGAGACAGTGAAGGGGTTTTAGGCGGCTCGGATGAAGACTGTTTGAGGCGAAAGAGCAGCTCCACCACGAGGGAATCGTCAGATAACGCGGTGGTCACCCACTCGTCCTTCATATTGAATCTGTCAAAATCTTCCTTTTCAGCTCCAATAGAGTAACGGGAGCTCTGCAGGTGCAGGTGAAACGGCGAAGAGCAGTGTTCAGACAGATGAGGTGGGGTTCTAGGATACACAGGGATTAATTTCTGGGAGAGGAAGGGGGGTGGCGGAGAGAAATGGGTGAAAGCTGTGGATGTGTATATATATATATATATATATATGTACAGATATAGGAGGAGCAAATAAGAAATGAAGAGAGCGATTGAATGAATGTGCTATTGCGTTGCGTGTATGTGTGAGAGTGCAATTTATGGTATTTTTATTTTTAAAATTTTTTTATTCCTAGGGGTATCTCGTAATAATAGTTCGCTTGGTTCGGAATGGCAATGTATAACCAACCCAGAAAAAAATAAAAGGGGGGTGCGGGGGATGGCCAATGTATAGTTTAGTTTGGCTTTTTTTTTCTTTTAATTTCAGGAGTGTGGGCGGGCTTTGGTTGGGGGAGATTCGAGTTGTAGCAGTGCCAGTGCTTCGTTTGTTTTTTCCCCTTTTTTTCAAACATAAAATAAAATTACGGAAAAAGGTTGTGGGTGTTGGGGGACTTTTGGGCTTTTGTAAACTTTGGGCGTGGCTCTGAGCTTTGACCCTGTTTTCCTCATTCTTGTTATGGGACCCACTATTTTGCATGTGGCTTTTGGACATTTATGCCCTTATTTACTTCTAGGGTTCCTACAAATTCTCAAGGCGTAAAAGATTATTTATTGGGAAACTTGTTATCCCATATAGTGATAATCGGTAGATATTAAATGAGATTCTCATTCCTTTTTCCATCTCCTCTCTAGAATTCTTCCCTCCTTGCCATTTTCTCAGGTCAGGATAAATTTCGTCTTGTATGTTAAATGAATCACTAAGCTTAGTTTGGTTGGGAGAAAAAGAAAGAAAAAAAGGAAAAAAGAAATAAAAGAGAAAACAAATGAGCATTTTGGTTTGCTTCCTCGAGAACCAATAACACAAGATCTTCCTATCAAAAGAAATAATGTAAACAAAATAAACAAATAAAAAATTCTTACATCAAGTTCAATAGTATTTAAATTTGGGCATGAGAATTTTAGATATTTTAAGAAAAAGATAATTTTGTAAATATAACAAAATATTTTCTCTATCTTTTTTATTTTTCAGTCTAATTAAACAAAAAAACTATTTCTAATTTACTTCCCTCATTATCGTACTAAACAAAATTAAAATAAATATAAATAGATTTCGTAAAAAGTACATCTTCCCCTCTTCCTCTCCTTGCTACCCAAACTAAGCCTAAAATAGAAAAACGATGCATGCAGAAATGTTAGTTTTCTCTTAGAAATGCCCGTCTCAGTTTCCTAATAGGAGAACTAACAAGTAATATCAACATGGATGTCTAGACATTGAGTTGAGAGTTAACGATGAGTTTGGATTGTGTTTTTATTTAAGATGTATTAAAAATAATTAAAATAAAATTTTTATAAAATAAGAAATATAATGTAAAGTGAAAAGTAAAAAATAAAAAAAATAATTAAAAACCCAATCACCATAAATTTTTCTCTAGATGCAAATCCAGATATATTTTAATTTGAGAATTGTGATGGTATAATTGATTAGTATTCTATTTTCAAACTATCAATCGATGACTCAGCAAATATTACTTTAAAAATTTACAGCCAGAGGGAACAATCTTTAGGGTGTTCATCCCCCGAAAAAAATCTATGGGTGTTCAATCAGAGGCTGTCCATTTCATGTGAACTGGGCTTTTCTAGTTAATATATTTCAGCTATTTTCTCCAAAAAAAAAAAACGTCCAGTAAAGCAGATTATCAAACAAAGATATTAGGGAAAAAGCAGAATTGCACAATACTAAAATTTCATTTTATTCGAGTTTTATTCAGATAAAATAATAAAATATATTTTTATATAAAAATATATATAAATATATATATATATATTTTTACAAACTCAATACAAATAAAACCTAACTTGGAAACCCCCCGCTTCTGTATAGAATGAATACCAGGCAGCTAAAGTTACAAAATTGGCAAAGTAATCCAATATTCTGATGAGTGGTCGTGGCTAAAGCAGAGAGGAATTTGAGGGCAAAAGTGGCAGAATCAATTGCTTTTCAATTTATAGTACCGTGTCGTCAAGCATTGAAAACTAAAAATATCATCCAAGTCCAAGATGTGCGTGAGTGTGAATTAATGGACATTTTGATTCTATATATGTATTCCAAAAATATGCAACAATTTATA
The DNA here is from genome assembly GCA_030512225.1 of Rauvolfia tetraphylla. NCBI lineage: Eukaryota > Viridiplantae > Streptophyta > Magnoliopsida > Gentianales > Apocynaceae > Rauvolfia > Rauvolfia tetraphylla. Next base: position 7,978,585 of record JAJQKT010000013.1, read on the forward strand.
TTACTCGTGCAACGCAAATACTAATTTCTTATACATTTTTATGACCTCTTATTCGTTCTAATAGTACTAGCACATGGACCGTGCTTTGCACGATTTATATATTATATGTAAGAGAAAAATTTTTTATTATTATTTAATTATTTATTTTGACTATTTAAAAAATAGAATATATTTGTATAAAAAAATTATTTTAAAAATTAAAATTTCTCTTTTTTTACTAATTTTTCTGTATTCTTAAAAAATAAATAACATAAAAAAATAAAAAATTAGTATTTTATATTAAAAATCTCAAAAAAAATTCTAAAATAAAAAATTCTCTGGCCATTGCTAAATCTTTTTTTCAAAAGAACGTATTCTTGATCCATCACAAAGAAGTTATAGTGTTAATGTATTTTACAAAATTATTTCTTTTTTTATATTTACTTAGTAAAAAGATAAAAATAAAAAAATAAAAACCATTGACTATTATATTTTATGTCTAATGTACTGCAAAGTTATGCATATTTTGATACAAAACATTGTAATAGGCAATTATGCACTTTTATCCTTAAAACTTAACAAATGAAAGATCAAATTAGTTAGTAATAGATATTAATCTAATTAGTTTAATAGATACCGATAATTAAATAGATAAATATTTATGAAGTCATCTCCTTAAACAAACGAAAAAAAAGCTTGAATCTTCAAAACCTATCAAGGAAAATAAAAACTCAATAATTTTTTATTAAAACAACTAAAAGTATAAAATAGATTATATCGTTTAATCAAAATTAAAAAAAAGGCATGAAAGATATAAAAAGAGAAAAAATCAACGATATTAAAAATAAAACTAAAAAATAAAAAAAGCTGATAAAAAGGGAGGTAAAGGAATAACTACATATGAAAGTCATGTACAACTTGCATACTTATTGATAATCAAAAAATTTAAAAAGTTTTTTAAAAATATATTTTATTCTCAAAAGTGATTAAACGGACTCATATTAAAGAAGAAAAATATAAATAAAAAATTAAAAGAAAAATGCATATATATCATTTTACAGAATTTAACTGAAGAAACCTCTAAAACATATTTTAAAATTTTAAAATAATAAAACAAAATAATTATTTGTATAAAAAATTAAGATATCCTAGGTATGTTGATGCTTATAACGTGTATAACACTTATACATTTTTCTCCATTTAAAAAAAGTATATGACAGTATTTCTATTTTGGCCTCTTTCCTAAAAAATTCTCAACAAAAAAAAATCTCTGAAAATAAATAAATTCATAAATATCTCACATGTACACAAATAAGTTTTCAACAAATTAAATACAAAGAAATATTTTTAAAAAAATAATTAATTTATAAACAACTTTAGAACAATAAGAGATGTATTAAGCATTGATAAGTTCCTCAAGAAAATTAAATTTATAATACTTTTATTAAATTCAAAAGTCTAATATTAAAGTGAAAGAGAAAAAATAAAAAGAATAAGAGCAATATATATCAAAAAAGAAATTGAAAAGATTATCTCTTCAATTTAGAAAAAGAAGACCCTAATCAGAAAAAAATAAAAAGATTTAAAGATAAAAAACTTTATGAGGAAAAATTTTTGAAAACCAAAGTTTTGTGGAGAAAGTGATAGCATATAAAGTTATGTGGAGATAGTGAAAAGTTATTAAGAATTTGATTTAAATTAAAAGATTTGTTTAGGATAAACTAAAGTTGTTATATTATTTTATCTATTAGCTAATAACAACTCTTCTAACTAATAAAAAATTTTAAAATTCTAGAAATTAGAATTGGAGATTTAAGAGTTTTGGAAGAGGAGGGAGAGTAAAAGTGTTTTGGTAATATATATATACTAACTAAAAATCCGTGCTATGCACGGAGAAATAATTTGTAATAAAAAATTATTACACAAAATATTTAATAATGAATAATAAAATATAAAATAAATAATTAAAATGTCTAATATTCATAAAATGTATACATATAATTAAGCAAATTAAACCTGATAGGATGTTGAAATACTTGTTCAATAACTATTCTAATGTCTTAATAAAGAGATCATTATTTGCAAAATTAGTAAAAAATATTTTCATTAGTTATATATTTAAGAAATTATAAGCATAGCAAATTGTTTAGCATCTTAATTTAATACAACATTACCTAATTAAATGTATCAAGAAATTTCGCACATTTTTTAAGGTGTAAACACTCTTCAGACCAATTTACTTTAATGACAAAAGTTACTAAGAGCGAAAGATTTTTATCTTCCGGTGCACGCATCACAAATATAAATGCAAACCTATGAAAAAATTTACATGGTCTTCTACTAACTTGTGTCCATTTTCCTGAATGTCATGTAAATGAAAATCTCTCAATGATACATATGTTGTGTAGAATTTATAATTAAATATTGTAATTGATAAATTATATATTGAGAGATATATATACATCTACATAGATAAATACCTTTAATTGTAGATCTCATAAATAACTCGCTGGACAACGAAGAACAAACTATGCATGTTTGTCTTTTAGAAAGGTGTGCATACTTCCAGTAAAATCTTTTAATTGAACGAAAAATTGATATCTTCACATTTTTTAAAAGGAGCACAATCAGTAAAATGTAACAAAATAACTTATATATATTGTAGTAGTTAGTTACCTTGATATTGTTTCAACTGTATCGTTGCATTCAGTACACACTTGCTCTTCATAACCACACTATGTTACACTACCATAATTGTTACAGGACTCATATAAAAAATTTTCAATATCTATACTATTTATATAAGTAACTATGCAAAAGTACATTTTCTGAAAAAAAAGAAAACAAAACAATAATTAAAAGTTATATTTAATTATCGTGTTCATTTGAAACAGTTTATTGCCCGTGATAGTGCTTGATAATCTGATATCCGTATTCTTTTAGCATTCGAGATCAATAACAATTGTGTAGTAAAAAAATAAGTTCTCTTCATCCAAGTTGCAAGTATCTTTGTATAACAATTTTCATTATACATAAATGTAAAAAAAGCATATGTAAAAGGAAAAAGTAAAGTATGATGTATCATCATCTAATGATATTAGCAAATTCTAAATTTTGATTGATATATAACTTATTTGATTTATTTGTACAAAGTGATGGCCTGTATGCAACAGTTGATATAACATGAATAATTTGTTAAGATAATAATCAAATTAAATTAAGTAATATACCTTGATAATTTTTCACTATAATCTCATATGTCAATAGAACTGTGTTTTCATTCACTACAACTGATAATTGCTCCCCGTTATTATAGGCAAATGCTCCCCATAAAGTAAGTCTAACAATTGTCATGTTGTTTTAATATGTAAATGAATTTTAATAAATTTATAAATATTAAAATACATTAATAAAAATTTTACATTAATAAAACACTTTTACTCTCTCATCCTCCAAAATACTTTTGCACGGGATATACATTACTTTTTTAAAAAATAAATGTATAATGAGAATAGATTTTTAAAAAGAGAAATTTGTTCAAAATATCACTAAAAAAATACATTTAATAGCAGGACTATGAGTAAATTTTACTCTCTCCTCCTCTAAAACACTTTTGCACGGGATATACATTACTTTTTTAAAAAATAAATGTATAATGAGAATAGATTTTTAAAAAGAGAAATTTGTTCAAAATATCACTAAAAAAATATATTTAATAGCACGACCATGAGTACGCATTTTTTTTAGTGACAGAGTTAATTTTTCTTTTAAAAAAGTACCATAAAGATAAATTAATACGTGTTATTATATAAATATTTATTAGAGAATATTACAAAAAATATGAAGTAAATTTATGTATTTAATTTAAAAATTATGTAATAATGATTAATCATAAGTAATTAAGATAAAAAGAAAAAAATGAAAAAATACATTGTAAAATATATTTTTATATATATATTTAAAGTAAATTAATTTTATGATATGGTCTTTCAATTATTCTGTCGTATTCACCTCTACCCCCCGTTATGTGTAAGAAAAAAGATAATTATTTATCATTTAATTATTTATTTTTTACTCTTTAAAAAATAAAACATATTTGAAATATATTTGTAATAAAATTATTGTGAAAATTAAAATTCTTCTCTCCTTACTTGTCTCCCTCCATTCTTAAAAAATAAATAACATAAAAAAATAAAAGTTTTTATTTTATAATTAAAAACCTCAAAGAAATATTTTCAAAATAAAAATATTCTCGGTCATTATTCAACTGTTTTTTAAAAGAATCGTGTTCTTGATCCATCACAAAAAAATTATAGTGTTCATATATTTTATAAAATCATTTATTTCTTTTATATTCACTTGTTAAAAAGATAAAAATAAAAAAATAAAACCTATCAATTATTATATTTCATGTCTAATGTACTGGAAAGTTATGCATATTATAGTGTGAAATATTTTAATAGTAAATTAGACACTTTTATCCTTAAAACTTAGTAAATAAATGACCAAATTAGATAGTAATAGACATTGATCAAATTGGTGTAATATATACTAAGAACTAAACAGCTAAGTATTGCTAAAGTCTTTCGTTCATACAAACGAAAAAAGAAAACTTGAATCTTTAAAATCTATTAAATAAAACAAAAATTCAATAATTTTCTATTAAAATAACTAAAAATATAAAATATATTCTATCATTCAATCAAAATAAAAAAAGAAAATGCATGAAAAATGTAAAAGAAAAAAGCATTAATGATGCTAAAAATAAAACTAAAAAGTAAAAGAAGCTAACAAAAAGGGAGCAAATGAATAACTACATATGAAAGTCATGTACAACTTGAAGACTTGTTGATAATAAGAAAATTCAAAAAGTTTCAATATATATATATATATATATATATATATATATATATATATATATATATATATATATATATATATATATATATATATATATATATATATATAATTACACGAACTCATATTGAAGAAGAAAAAATAAACTAAAAGGAATTACAGGATTTAACTAAAGAAGCCTCTAAGACATATTTCAAAATTTAAAAATAATAAAGATAAAATATTTATGAAAAATTAAAATATCCTAAATATGTAATAGCCATTCCATTTTAAAGAAAATGACTATTACATATTAAAGGAAGAAGTATGTAATAGTCATTCCATTTTTGTCGCTATCCCAAAAGGTTCTAAAAAAAACCATTCTCTAAAAATAAATAAATTCATAAACATCTTACTTGTACACGAAGAAGTTCTTAATAAATCAAAGAAAATAAAATATTTTCAAAAAAAATTCGTAAAATCTTTTAAACAATAAGAGATACAATGAGTATTGATAAGCTTCTCAAGAAAAAAATAAATTATTTCTTCAAAAACAGAAATAGAAAATCAAATCTATAATATTATTTATTAATTTTAGAGGTCAAATATTAAAGTGAAAGAGAAAAATGAAGAGAATAAAGTAACATGTATCAAAAAATAAATTTGAAATATTATTTTTAATTTAAAAAAGAGGATTTACGATAAAAAACCTTATGAGGAAAAATTTGTGAAGAAAGAAAAAGTTTGTAGAGAAAGTGATAGCAGATAAAGTTATGTGGAGATAGTGAAAAGTTATTAAGAATTTGATTTAAATTAAAAAATACATTTCAAATTACAATAGGAGTAGAAGAATTTGTATAGTATTAGAGTTGGAAGTGAGTTTTGGTTTTTTTTTAGTAGTAGAAGAGTTTATATAGTATTAGAGTTTGAATTGGAGTTAAAAGGTGGGAAATTTATTTTAATTAAAAATTAAAAAACTCTAGAAAATAAAATTAAGGCCTTGGAAGATTTAGAGGAGGAGAGAGAGTAAAAGTGTTTATGAATTTATTTATTTTTAGAGAAGAGTTTTTTTTAGAACCTTTTGTAATAGATGCCAAAATAAAAAGACTATCTCATGCTTCTTCCTTTAAAATGGAGAAAAATGTATAAGTGTTATACACATTATAAGCATAATGCACATTTAGGATATTTTATTTTTTATTCAAATAAGTATTTTAGATTTATTATTTTTAAATTTTAAAATATGTCTTACAGGCTTCTTTAATTAAATCCCGTAAAACGAAAGGTATGTAACTTTTTGTTTTATTTTAAATTTATTTGTTTTCTTATATATGAGTTCGTGTAATTCCTTTTCGGAATAATATATATATTTTTAAATTTTTTTTTAATTTTCTTATTATCAATAAGTCTTCAAATTGTACATGACTCATATATAATTATTTATTTGCTCCTTTTTTGTTAGCTTATTTTACTTTTTAATTTTATTTTGCATCATTAATGCTTTTTCTTTTTATATCTTTCATGCATTTTCTTTCTTTTTTTTAATTTAATGATAGAATATATTTTATATTTTTAGTTATTTTAATAGAAAATTATTAAATTTTATTTTATTTAATAGATTTTGAAGATTCAAATTTTTTTTTCCATTTGTTTGAAGGGAAAATTTTAGGAATATTTAGTTGTTTAGTTATTAATATATACTACACCAATTTGAACGTATTAATTTTTCTTTATGGTACTTTTTTTAAAAGAAAAATTGACTTTGTCACTAAAAAAAATACATACTCATGGTCGTACTATCAAATATATTTTTTAGTGATATTTTTAACAAATTTCTCTTTTTAAAAATCTATTTTTATTATACACTTATTTTTTAAAGAAGTAATGTATATTCCGTGCAAAATTGTTTTGGAAGAGGAGAGATAGTAAAAATTACTCATAGTCGTGCTATTAAATGTATTTTTTTAGTGATATTTAGAACAAATTTCTCTTTTTAAAAATCTATTCTCATTATATACTTATTTTTTAAAAAAGTAATGTATATCCCGTGCAAAAGTGTTTTGGGGAGAGAGAGTAAAAGTATTTTTATTAATGTATTTCAATATCTATAAATTTATTAAAATTCATTTACATGCTAAAACAGCATGATCGTTATTAGACTGACTCTATGGAGAGAATTTGCCTATAATGAGAGGAAGCAACTATCAGTTGTAGTAAATAAAAACACAATTCTATTGGCATGTGGGATCATAGAGAAAATTTATCAAGGTATATTACTTAATTTAATTTGATTATTATCTTAAAAAAATTATTCATATTATACCAACTGTTGCATACAACGCTATCACTTTGTACAAATAGATCAAGCAGGTTATATATTAACCCAAATTTAGAATTTGCTAACATCATTAGACGATGGTAAATTGTATATATGTATAGATTCACTCATTATACTTTACTTTTTTCTTTTACGTATGCTTTTTTTGCATTTAGATATGATGAAAATTGTTGTAAAAAGTCACTTGCAACTTTGATGAAGAGAGCTTATTTTTCTACTACACAATTGTTATTGATCTCGAATGCTAAAAAAATACGAATATCATATTAGCAAGCACTATCATATGTAATAAACTGTTGCAATTGAACAAGATAATTAAATATGAGTTTTAAATGTTATTCTTTTTTTAGGAAAGGTAATTTCGCATAGTTGCTTATATAAATAATATAGATATTGAAAATTTGTGGTATGAGTCATGTAACAATTGTGGTAATATAACAGAGTGTGTTTATGAAGAGCAAGTGTGTACTGAATGCAATGATACAGTTGAAACAATATAAATGTAACTAACTACTACTACATAGATAAGTTATTCTGTTACCTTTTATTGATTGTACTTATTTTAAAAAATTTGAATATATCGATTTTTCGTTCAACTGAAAGATTTTACTGGAAGTATGTATACCTTTCTAAAAAACAAACATGCAGTGTTTGTTTTTCGTTGTCTAGCGAGTTATTTACAAGATCTACAATCAAAAGTATTTATCTATGTAGATGTGTATATATCTCTCAATATATAATTTATCAATTATAATATTTAATTATTAATTCTGCACAATATATGTATCATTGAGATATTTTCATTTATATGGCATTTAAAAAAATGGACACAAGTTAATAGAAGACCGTGTAAATTCCTACATATGCTCTACATTTACATTTGTGATGCGTACAGTCAAAGAAGATAAAAATCTTTCGCTCTTAGTAACTTTTGTCCTTAAAGTAAATTGGTATGAAAAGTATTTACACCTTTAAAAATGTATAAAATTTCTTGATACATTTAATTAGGTAATGTTGTATTAAATTAAGATGTTAAACAATTTTCTATACTTATAATTTCTTAAATATATAAAAAAAATTTTTTTTACTAATTTTATAAATAGTGATCTCTTTATTAAGACATTAGAAGAGTTACTGAACAAGTACTTCAACATCTTATCATGTTTAACTTGCTTGATTATATGTATATATCTTATGAATATTCGACATTCTAATTATTTATTTTATATTTTATTATTTATTATTAAAATAATTTGTATAATAATTTTTTATTACAAATTATTTTTCCGTGCATATATAGATTGCTTTATAAACGTCCGACAACATCATTTAAAATAAATCTAATATAATTATTAGAAAAAAAAGTGTTAACGTGTTATTGTATTCTATTAATTTTTCAGGAGGAACCTAATAGTATCATTAATTCATGAGGGAAGTATAATTTAGATAAACAACGATCCCTTGAGACGTAAGAAATAAATAATTATTTTGTATTAGATTGTAATCTCTCTATTTAGTGTATACTATGCTAAAAATAACCACTCCTTCAATACTAGCGTATTTATTTCCATTACCGTTATCTCATGCATTCCGGTTTCTCTTTCGGGGTTAGAGGGGGCATTTCCCTCTGCATTTGCTCGTTAAAAGAAGACTTTGTTCCTGACTACCTGCCTGGTCATCCCTCCTCGGTAAATGAATACTCTTACCTTAACTCAAATTCTTTTATTTTTTTTATTAAAATTACACTCTTTCTAATAAAAATTAAATTATACTTTATAATCTTTTTAAAAGCTACTTTTTCATGCTAAGTCGGAAATACCTAAGGAGCCAGGCGCATCACATGACAATTTTTGCGATTGTAAGCCTTATTCCAACCCCAAACACGGATGTCGTTGCTTCGGGTATATGATAAATAAATACTTTTTTTTTCTTCATCAAGAAAAATAAATACTTTATCTATTTTTAAATATAAAAATTTTTTATTTTTTAATTTTTAAAATTATTTTTACTATAAATATAATTTTTATCTTCAATTATATTAGTAAACTTTATTTAATTTAAAATAAAAATAAAATTTTTAATTTATGTAAAAAAACTAAATATATACATATCTATATATATTCAAAATATTTTTACTCTTTCTCTCTCCTTCTAAAGCTTTCACAAGACTCCAATCATATTTTATGAAATTTTAAATTTTTTAATTAGTTTAAATTTTTTTATTGGTTAAATAGATTTTTTGTTTAATAAATTAATTAAAAGATAATTTTTTTTAAAAAAATTGATATCACCTCTCTACCCTTTCAACCACTTATTATTAAGTCGTATCTATCACTTACTCATTATCTTCTATCAATCTTGACTCTCATCAACAAGTATTATCAAACATATTTTTCTTTTTTCTCTGTATAGTGATCATCCTATCTCATATCTCTTTTTTTTTTCTAACTTCAAACTTGATCAATTAGGAACTCTATATATAATGCAAATAAATAGCAATATTTACTTACTGCTAGAAAGTAGTAAAGAGCTTAGGGAAACCTTGGAATAGGAGCCCCATGGCTGCATGTTTCCTTTCTAAACATATCTTCATAATCCTTCTTTTCTATCTTTTTTCTTAAAAAAATAAAATTTTAAAAAACTTTTTTAAGTGTTCAAAATCTTCAAAAACTTTTTTAATAATTTTTTATTTTAAAACTTTGCTAGGAATCTTATATTTTAAAACAAAATAAATATATCACATTTACGATTCATGGTTAGCTGTAAATGCCTTTTGCTCTTCCTTTTCCCTCTTCCCCGTTGTGTGTGTGTTTTTTGTTTGTTCTGGATATGAAATTCCACAATTCAAATCCTGGCGTGATTTGTAATCATTTCACCACACAATCAGTAGAAGGTAATCACTATTTAGATTATCCCTTGAGATTTTGAGTGTGATTAGATAGAGTTTAGTTTTGAAATTTTTGTCTTAAATTTCGTAAAAATTGAATTATTTGTGAGAGAAAAAATGAATTTCACTTTTATAAAATTTTAGTTTTAATTTTAAAATTAAATTATGTCCAAAATATTTTTGTGTTAGTTGACAGACATCCTTCGTTTGAACTCGGCGTTACATTGGAAGGTTGGTTGGAGTGGTAGAAGCATAAGGGAATGTATTATCTGGCACTATTTTTATTCATTTGTCTTTTCAAACAAATAACTAATTTTTATTTTTCATACTTAGTTTAAAAATAAAAAATTTTTTATTTTTCAAACATCTGAAGGAGATGATTTTATTAAGGGTCTACTTGGATTCGATTCCAAAAGAATCTAATGTAAATTTTTCATCTCATATCTCACTTATTCTCTCACAAAAATTTCTCTCTCTTAAAATCCAAAATAGAAAATCTCAAAACCAAACTCCATTCAATCACAAACGAAAATTTTTCCCCTCATAATTTACTTCCCCTGCATATCATTTTTAACAGAGCAAGATAGATAATGTATAAGTGGAATGAACTTTATCTGTTTCTGGACTGAAGGGATTGAAATGAAAGAAAAAGAAAGGGAACGAAACTTGAGGAATAAATTTAGTCTAGAATAGACAGGTAGGAAATAAAAGAAGACCAATTTTTATACTACTTTTTTTTTTTGTAGACCAAAGTTATATAATCCCTTTTTTGGAAAAAGAATGAGCTCGAGATGCTTATAATTATATAAAAAATATAAATGTAAATTAATAATTTTTCTTCCTAATTGAATTTTGCTAACAAGTTTTATTTTAATACAGTATTTTGTCGAGTAAATTATTTGACAAGAACCAAATGTTGAATGACAGTTTGAGATTGACCATTAATGTCAAATCACTCGAATGTATTGCACCCTCCAATCTCAATCGTTAATTAATTTTAAAATATAATTTAATAATATATATATTTTTTATTATATATATTAAAAATTTATAAATTTTTATAATTATTAAATTAAATAATTTAAAATTTAATTCCAGAGATTATATTCGATTGTGCACACACTGCACTATAACCGGATTCCCCGCATCCCCCAATTTTCGAATGTTGCATAGGAACCCTGATAGCACTCTCGGGATCCATTATGGAATACGCATACTCTCAGGAGTAGAGAAATGGGAAGAGGGAGAGAGGCAGAGAGAGAGGCAGAGAGAGAAAAGGGGAAGATGTGAGCGGAAGGACTTACAAATATCAATCTCACTTTTATGTTATGTTTACTATAGGTTTTACATATTTTTTAGCAAAATTTAAAATTATATTTTATTAAAATGAAAAAATCTTATCACCTCGGCTTGAGTTGCCATCCAAATTTAGCCCAAATAAGCCCAAGAATTACAGCGAAATGTACTTGTAGTTTTTTTTTTTAACATTGAGAGATAAAAAAATATAAATCAAACCTAAAATATATGGTAGGATGAAAAATATTTTTAAACAATTGAGGTACTCCTTGTCACAAATTTACTTGCAGTTAAAAGAAGAAAAATACTGCCCGGTAGTTGGATTGGGACCGAGGAAGTGTTACTGCAATAAGAAGTAAGGACCGAGGAGTATAGATACAAATAGAAAGTACTCGCATGAAAAAAAATGAAAAAGGAGAAGTATGTACTACTACTGAGGAGTAGAAGCTGTTGTTGTCATGATCCTCTCGCAATCATATGTGTGGACCTCTTCTCCGCCTTCCGTTGGGACCTCAAATTTCACCCAAAACCTCCACATTTCCGGGAAGAATTTCCCATTTCTTAGATCTCCTTGTCTCTACAGCGATTTCAGCATCACAATTACGTATTAGCACTAATGATCAAGTATTATTTTACTTTTAATTGTTATATGAATAACATTTCCATGCACAACATTTACAGCGATTTCAAGATCTCGTCTTCTGCGCTTTGTTTCTCATGGTCAGATCTCAATTAGAGCTTCCACCAAAATTCTGCCATTATTCATGGCTTCCCTTGATCATTTCCAGAAATGGGTACTGCTTTCCTGTTTGTTTTTCCAAAATGTTGCTGCTTTCTATCTGCCTGGTAGTTTCCCCCACAAATATGCTGTGGGCGATCAGTTATCGGTGAAAGTTAATTCTTTAACCTCTGTGGAGACGGAAATACCGTACGGGTATTATACCGTGCCCTTCTGTAAGCCGTTAGAGGGCGTCAAGGATAGTGCTGAAAACCTCGGGGAGCTCCTTATGGGAGACAGAATTGAGAACTCCCCCTATCGGTTTAAGATGTATGTAAATCAAAGTGACATCTTCCTGTGCACATCCACCCCTTTATCCGCTGACGAATTCAAGATCTTCAAGGAGAGGATCGATCAAGTGTATCAGGTCAATCTGAATCTTGATAACCTTCCGGCAATTCGGTATTTGAACAGGGACGGCTTCGTCCTCAGGTGGACGGGTTATCCGGTTGGTACCAAGGTACAGGATAATTATTACGTGTTCAACCATCTAAAGTTCACCGTGCTGGTACACGAGTACGAGAAGACGAAAGTCGCCGGCGTGATCGGTGCTGGAGATGGGGCAGAATTGATCACCACCAACGACGAGCCCAGCATGGATGTGAAGGGTTATATGGTCGTCGGATTTGAAGTGGTTCCCTGCAGCTTTCAGCACAATCCTAAACTGCTAAAGGATCTGAAGCATTATTCTACTTACCCTTCACCCATCAAATGCGACCCGGCTGCAGTGGCCATGCCTGTAAAGGAAGGTCAGCCATTGATTTTCAGCTATGAGGTCTCCTTCGTAGACAGCGATATCAGGTGGCCATCAAGATGGGATGCGTATCTGAAAATGGAAGGTTCCAAAGTTCATTGGTTTTCAATTCTAAATTCGCTGATGGTGATCACCTTTCTGGCCGGCATAGTTCTCATCATATTTCTCAGGACAATTCGAAGAGATTTAGCTCGGTACGAAGAGCTTGACAAGGAAGCTCAGCTTAACGAGGAATTGTCTGGATGGAAGCTAGTCGTGGGTGACGTATTCCGTCCGCCGGACAGCTCAGAATTTCTCTGCCTGTTGGTAGCCGATGGGTGTCGAATTACGGGAATGGCAGTTGCGACCATCTTCTTCGCTGCTCTGGGATTCATGTCCCCTGCCTCTCGAGGAGCCCTGCTCACCGGCATGCTTTTCTTTTACATGTTCTTGGGCATTCTTGCCGGTTATGTAGCTGTATGGCTCTTCAAGACAATCAAGTACGGAGATTCATCTGGCTGGTTCTCCCTTTCCTGGAGGGTTGCTTGCTTCTTTCCGGGGATCGCTTTCCTTATACTGACCGTGCTCAATTTCCTGTTGTGGGGAAGCCACAGCACCGGGGCCATTCCATTCTCCACGTACGTTGTTCTGCTGCTACTGTGGTTTTGCGTTTCGGTTCCGCTCACTCTGGTGGGTGGATTCCTAGGGAGCAGGTCTCGGCATATAGAGTATCCCATTCGGACCAACCAAATCCCTCGCGAGATTCCGAGGCAAAGATTACCGTCTTGGATGCTAGTCTTGGGAGCCGGAACACTCCCGTTCGGAACTCTCTTCATCGAGCTGTTCTTCATCCTGTCCAGCATTTGGCTGGGCCGGGCGTACTATGTGTTTGGGTTTCTGCTGATAGTTCTGATCCTGCTGGTGGTGGTGTGCACGGAAGTGTCGGTGGTTCTGACTTACATGCACCTCTGCGTGGAAGATTGGAGATGGTGGTGGAAGTCCTTCTTCGCTTCGGGCTCGGTTGCGCTGTACATCTTCGCGTACTCCATCAATTATCTGGTGTTCGATCTCAAGAGCCTGAGCGGGCCGGTGTCTGCAATTCTATACGTGGGTTACTCTCTCTTGATGGCCATAGCCGTAATGCTTGCCACAGGAGCCATTGGCTTCCTCTCCTCTCTGGTGTTTGTGCAGCGTCTCTTCTCTTCGGTAAAGATCGACTGAAGATCAGTCTAATCTAATTAGCCTCGGTACCAGGGTTAGGTCGTCGGAGTACGTACAAGTTCATTAATCACATTTGGTTAGGAGAAGCATGGCGTTGTTACATACATCGTTTGTGCTTTCTAGCATTTTCTTTTACCGGACCTTATTCTTATCCTGATTCCAAATGTTTTGAAATCAGAAGTATTTTCTCGAAGAAATGTATGAGTTGATTAATCAGAATATACCGACAGCTATTCAATATACGAGGTTTTTTTTTTTCTTTTGGGGAGAGGGGGCGGGGGAGGGGCGCAAAAAAGTTGATGTTCTTTGTTCTTTGCTATTGTAAAGATGTGATTTGGTAAAATTTTATTTGAGTTTTATTTTAAATTTTATAAAAATTAAATTATTTATAAAAAAATAAATTTTATATTTAAGATTTTAAATTTAATTTAAGATAAAATAGTTTCTAATTACACCTTAAATATTGTTGTGCTCTCTTTCCATATATAGGCTTCAGCGGATTTACTTTCTACTGAGTTCTGCTTCAGCCTGTGAATATTTTTAAGTAGTTATAAGTTCCAAAAAAATAAAAAAATCTCCATAAAACTTGTGTATTAAGGTTTGGGGTGAACACGTCATTCAAAAATGTCTTTAAAAGAATCTCAAGTACTATTCCTTACAAAACAGAACAAATAAGTAGTTCTACATTTTTTAGGATAAATAACTTAATTTACTTTTAAATTTTATTTCAATTTTAATTTTTATCCTTCAATTTTAAAATAAATAATTTGTGATATTAAATTATAAAAAATGACCATATTTTGTCCTTTCACATATTTTTATCTTTAAAAATCTAATAACATATGTCATATAATATTCATATAACTTTCATCAGAATACTTTAATTAATATAATCAAACTATTATATTTTTATTAAATTTGCTTTGTCTTCAAAAAGAATTCTAAGTTTTTTGTTTAAAAGTGAATTAAAAATTAATTCAATAAAAAAAATCTTTTGGAGTTTGATAAAAGGACTTTTTAAAAGTTTTTTGAGTTTTTTGTCAAAGTTAAAAATTATCACATATAGTTTATAGAAAAACTGGGCGATGAAGAAGATGAAAAGAAATATATTTATAAAAAATGAAAGAAAATTAATTGTTTAAAAATATAATAATTATATTAACTAAAATATTCTTAAAATATTTATATATAAATTACATAATATATTTTGTTATTTATTTAATAGTATCCAAAAATGGAATAACAACTTACGATATTTTTTTATAATTTAAAATTACAAATCTTTTCTTCCAAGTTAGGGAGAAAAAATAAAATTTTGAAGAAGTTCTTGGCAAATTGTTTACCTGTTCTTTATTACATGCTTTAGAAAGAGGCCAAAAGAGAAAAAGATGTGGCGCATGGGCTCTCTAGTGTGGTAATCGGACCCAATAGAGACCCGGGAAACAAAATGTGTACCGCAGAGCATCTCTTGAGACGTCGTCGGAGAAGCATAGAAGAAACAGAGAAAATAAAAGAGTTCAGCCAATCTCATTTAGTCCCTTTTCTCGGTAAGCCTAAGATCCTCTCTACTTATCGCCTTCTTGCCCGTTCGAAATTAGTTTGATTCTTTATATTTCATTCGAATTGCTTCGGGAAATCCTGTTACTTCTTATTTTTTCTTCATTTTGGTTCATTATTCGGCTTTTTCCTCAAATACGACTGCGAACTTGCAACACCATTGGAAAAAGATGTAGTCTTTTTGACTTTGAGAGAAATGCGACCGGATTCTCAGAATCCTATAATGGGTTCTCTCTTTTCTTTTCTCTGGCTTGATATGTACTACGTGGATTTCCATCTTTTTGGGACTTCGGAAACCTTCTTCTCCAATTAGCTGAACTGAATTTCCCAAGCATCAATCAAATTTTCACTTTCCGGATTCATCCCCTGTAAAATCCGGGGTTAATACTGACGACCCTAGTATCAGTGGTTGGCGTGCCATAGTTTTCAATTATGAATCTAAAATATAGATATGCTAGTCCATTTCCTCTATACGTCATAATGGATCATACTTCATTTCATATAGAAGATAAACTGAGACATGGAAA
Organism: Rauvolfia tetraphylla; assembly: GCA_030512225.1. NCBI lineage: Eukaryota > Viridiplantae > Streptophyta > Magnoliopsida > Gentianales > Apocynaceae > Rauvolfia > Rauvolfia tetraphylla. The sequence continues at coordinate 7,994,737 of JAJQKT010000013.1, forward strand.
ACAAAATGGGAAAAAAACTTGGATTCCATAGCTTCCTCCTCAAACAAGGGCAAGTGGAAGTATTAATTGTTTTTGCTTCTTCAATCTATTACCATTTTCCAATCTTGATATGAAAGAAGCTGGGTGTGGGATTTGTCTACAAGCAACAGAGTATCTTTTGGTAATATGGCAATCAGTAAGAACGATTCCTGGAATGAAGGTTTGCAATGAGTACTGTTACCTCTGAATTTCATAGTGTAGAAAACAACTTACCAACAAAAGGGAGATAAATTGAATAAATGAATTGAGGTGAAATTCATAAGTCAAGTGATGTTTGAAATAGGCAGAGCATTAGCATAGAGCTAGCTTAGCAAAACTCTCTCCAATACTGTAACATGCCCTTGTGTAGAAAGGAAAAGAGAAGATAAAAGTCTTTCGGTCGTGCTTTAGTTTCTTTGTGAACTTCTGATTGAATGTAGTTTTGCCATATTGGTTATGGTCGAATCATGGACTAGCCATGAGTGCATATTCTTTTTCTTTAAAATTCTGTTCTTGTGTTGGGTTGATTCATGTTGTTTGTTTCTGAAAATCTTTACATGAAGTTGTCGGTTGGTGGTATCATATGGATTCCCCAATTCATAAAAACAGGTAATGAGCATGGCATCCTATGCCTTGGTTGATATATGGGATTGAATCCTCTGTCAACTGATTCATGTATCCATATCTAGGTGGAGTTGTCTTCATTAGTAAGACTACTGCCAAGTGCTTCTCATACTAGCTCATGTGGTGATTGTTTTATCTGGTTAAAAGAAGTAAATAGGGCTCTATCATTTAATTGCTTAGTTTCAATTCGTTGAAATCCATCATTATATTTAGCCAAATTTTCTGAAATATTCTTGTATTTTCTTCCAAAAACCTCAAAATTTTTTATTTTTGACAGAAAATGCTAATCCCTCTATCCTTGTAATTTGGGAATATCTAAGACTTCTTATGTAGTAGGTATATGAATCGATTTTTTAAAGCTTTTCCAGTTACTGATGCTTATTGCAAATTCTTTTCACTTTCAATTCAGCTTAGGGCGTAACTATGCTAATGAACGGTCGAGAAAAATTTTCCAGTGTCAAAAGCACTCTTCTTGCTCTGTTTTTTTTTTTAGATTTGGATTACTATTGAATCTGGATAAGGTATGCCTTTGTCATTAAGGAGTGAGATAACTGACAGAAACATCTTTCTTTTGTTGGCAGCCTGTATAGGTCACATGTGAAAAGCTTGTTACTATATAAAAAATTCCGTCTGATTGCCCACTTAAGATCAGATATTTGCGGCTATAAGTGCACATCTAATTATCAGTTTCATTTGCTAGTTGTTGTAGTCTGTGCTGATTTTATGCTAGCATTGCCACTTCCTTAACAGAAATGTCAGCCATTGCATCTATGACGTGGCAATGATATGGAATATGTTAGCAGATATAGTCAAATTTAGACTTTACCAGGACTAAGGTAGTCAAGGTCCTCTAAGCCAATACAAGCCAAGAAATATATATTCAAGCTGAAGCTTTAGACACTGCATCTTCCTCAGCTTAGAATGAATCTTTTGCTGATGCAAGAATCCGTTTTCCAGACATTGTAATGTTCAGAGCCATGCTGAGTGCAGAGTCAAATAAAAGCCCAAGATCTTACAGAATCTAGGGCTGTTGAGAGCTTCTTACGAGGTGTAATCCATATAGCCATCTCTCCTGGAAATTTGGACGGTGGTTGACAATGTAGAATCAGACAAGGATAATGTATTAAGTCAGCTGGGTCCACATCAACTACATCCAATACTTGCTCCCTATAAGGCAGCTAGTGACGTAGACAAGCAGCACCAAGGACCAAGAGTATGAGTCAGGTATCTGCAGGATGGACTAGTATTCCAAGAAGGTGCATGGCAAGAATGTGGTGCCTCTGACTAAAATTGTGCATGTCTTACAGATATATGAAGGAAAGATTGACACTCTTTACCAAGACTCATTTGGCAAACCGGTCCTGGTTAGAAGCCTTATTCTACTTTATGACTTAGATATAATTCCATGATTTCCTGAGGTTGACAATTGACCGCTCAATGCAGTTCTTCATTTTAGTTTAAGGAAATCGTACTGGATAATATATAAGTTTATGCATGGATTTAGGATGATGATTTTGGATTACATTTCACCAGAGTTCCAAGCTTCCAATACTAGCCTATCCTACATGGACTTAGTTGCTTCATGAGTCTCTCAATTCGAAGAATATGTAAAGTTATCAACTAAGAAGTTAGAAATTTGCAACACAAGCAGTAGCTGTGCAGCACTAGAAAAATGGACCTAAAGCGTCTTAAATGTTCTCTCCAGATATCAGATTTACTATTACAATCCTAACACATCAAAAATTGCACTCCAATGTACCATGGCTTTAGCAACAAAAGGAGCGGAATGAGATCTTTTGCAAGATAAGTTGTGGATTGCATGGCACCTGTAAACTGAAGTTTAGCATTTAAAGAGCATGAATGAAATAGAAGAAGCAGATGTCAAATGAAATCTGGCTCTGATAAATGATACTGACTGTATTCTGGGGTAGTCAGCCTAATTGGCTATTGAATTCTGGAGTAGTCAGCCTAATTAAGTTGGACTGTAACAATTCTGAGTGTTGTGTTCTGATCTCAGTGACCTGATGCTAGTAACTTTTACCCTTCTGTTTTATAATAAGTTTAGCTTGTACATGAAGAGATTTATGGTTTAATTTGTTTTGGAATAGATGCATGATCACTTGACTTCTACCTCAAATGATGGTTTGTGAAATGATTCTTTTACCTTTTAAACTAGACAGTTAATTATGTTCTCTTGTGGAGCTACATTCAAGAAAATTCAGAAATTTTGCCTGATTTTCTATCTTCTAAATGTGGTCACCTGATTCTGTTGATTAATAGTTGATGGCAACTGAGAACAGTCAGCCTAGGAAGCAACTATCATCCTCCGTCACAAGTCAGAAAATGCCAGTTTCCTTGAGGATCTAAGAGACCACATTAATGAATTTATTCATGCCTCAGCTGAGGAACACAAGTCTTGCTTTACAAAAAACATCCAAAAAGTTAGTTTCAATTTTCTTACATTCTACTCCCTAACCTCAATGAAACGCCTTTTTCTGAATTCCTGTTTACATGCTGCAGATGTTTGGGATGTCAAAGGTCATAGCCGAAAGGAGCACAGAAGCAAAGGGTGTTGAAACTTCTCTCCCTCTGCAGGCAACTAACTGTGTCTGACTAAAACTTTTGCATCAGTTATCACATTATTTAAGTTCATTATATCTGGGAGTTTCACGGGACAGGTTCTGGTTTGATCATAACGTGTCCGGAGGGATGCATAGAAGTTAGATTAGGAAACGAAAGCTGGATTTCGGATTCATTTTGCAGCTTCGGGAATGAATTTATCTCAGCATTCTACAGGCCATATCTCGAAGTCGGAGATAGAAGTAGGTTAATCAGCTATAGTATTCGTCCTCGCGCTTGTATTATTCCTAGTTGTTGAAGTCAAAGCTCCAATATACAGCAAGTTAATCGGTCGAAAATGCTTTGATTAACAATTTCTTACATCACTTGGTGAAATGGTGTTGCTTTAGCTCAGAAGGTATGGAGGCATGTCAACCAGTAGATGCATAAGCTCCGACTAATTTTACAAATCTCGAGTAAATTGAACCTGAACTTGTGGACTAGTTGGGCGCCTTCAAAAATCAACGAAACAACAGCTGGTCGGTAAATCTTGGTTGCTCTGCCTAAAGCGCTAAGCTATATCATCATTGAGTTGGCCTACCAATCCATGATGCCCTTTCCATCGGATATCATTTCGGGGCAACAATTGTAATATTTCAGCTTCTTGAGTAGAATTTTTGGAAAAACATTGGCGTGAAAATTGTCAAACATTCCAATCCTTGATAAAATTGCAGTGCTCTAAGACGAAACAGATTCACAGCCCCGGAGGATCAAGACGAAGAGCAAAGAGCTGCATTAACTTCATTACTATGTCAAGAATTGGCTGCCGGTGGCAGATTTAGCAAGTTAAATCGCACGAATGGCTGTAGCTATATAACAAGTAAATCTCAATAAGTAGGAGCAGAAAGCACTCGTGTTCAAGTGTGTAACACATCATCCAGACAGTGAAATCATAAGGTCATTTGAAAACTCATCAGCTTTTTGTTATCTTAGCGTCGCCAGTAGCAGAAACTTGAGAAAGCACAGCTCTTTGACAATGCCCGCGAAGCTGAAACCCAATACCGGAAATCAAGGTTTTACCCCCAAAGCGATAAATCAGAACTTACAGGCAACGTGAAAAAAAACCTCTGTACATCAAACCAGGCAACAACAAAGGAGAGGCCAACAATTAATTAAGCAGAAAGCACGATCTGACTGGAAATTTTCACATTTATTGGATGACTAGAAAATGAAAGGAAGAAAGAAATGGAGAACTACATTATAGAGTCCACAACTAGACACAATCTAAGACGTCGACGTAGAACAACACAATGCGCGGCAGCTCACATGCAAACTGCAAACCCTAACATGCTATCTAAAAAGTATGTTCGACACTACCTAAATCCTTTGGCGTTGCCTAAAAAGGAAACCGTACATATAAATTACCCATAATTTCCAAAGACCCTATACATTTACAACCTTCAATCTACCACGCTAAATAAGACGGGTTAATTTCTAAATTCCAACAAAAAATAAAAGGACGAAAAGAGGCGCTACGCCGGACTTCTTTGCCGATTCAACGTTCCCCTTGAAAAAATAAGGGAACTTCAATGAACCTGAAAAGCCGCCCGAACCGACTGCCAAATCACGACAGATCGAGCCTAAGAAGCCTTCTTAAGTCACTTGTTGCATCATAGTCGGTGCTTCTCGCGTCATCTTCCACAAAAAGAACATCTTTCTTCTTGAAGAAAACTGGCACAGGGAGGGAGCTGGGTTCCGGCGAGGTAATGAAAGCCGATCCGGCATAAAAGTCGGAGATCCGGATGTTCATGGGCACCTCATCGGGCTCGGGACCGAGTACATCGGTAGACGACAAAACTACCGGCTTATCTAAACCTGCGGTGGTGGCAGCGCCGACTTTAAGGACTTTCTTCTCTTTCTTATTATCCTCCTTGAGACTACCATCGACCTTGCCGGCCGACGAGGAGGAGGCGGGCAAAACTTCGCCTCGCTTCAAAATCTTAACCTGACCCATGACGAGATCACTAGTGGGCTTGCTGGTGTTCTTGTGATTCGTATTTTTCTCCTTCAACGGGGCGCGCATAGTCCGTTTATCCCTTGGCGGTGCCGGGGTTCTCCTCGGAGGAGATCGCTTGGGGCGATTGGCAGATCTAGCGACGGCAGGGCCAGATTTCATAGCAGTGGGCGACAAATTACGGCGATTAAGAAGAGGGTTGTTTCGGTAATGATTGTTTAACAAGTCCTGCGGCTGAAGAACGACCACTCCTCCCATTGAATCAGGGAAACTAATTCAGAAAAGAGGCAGAAGAACAATAAATAAAAGGTTGAACTGAAGTGAGAACGTGATTGCTGTGACTAGAAGCTGAGCATATGCAGCAGAAGAAGATGAGATCGGAAAGAAAATAGAGGCTGAGGGAGCGGAGAAGGCAAGCCCTAGATGCAACTAGAAATTTCTTTTGTTTTGCAGCGACAAGAAGAGTAAAAGTACAAAACTGCACAAATCGTGTGAAGGTGATAATGGAGAGGGCGAGACATATAAAGGACCTAAAGACGGTAGCAAACGTGGCCGACCGAGACTGGTTCGACCTTTCGGATACCTACCCCCATTAGTAGCTCGTGCTCACAGTTTTATGGTAAGCGTTCTTTTTTCCCTAGTATAGAAGGATTAGAATTTTATCCTAGTCTTGTATTTTATTATTAATTTTTTAAACGACTAAAAAATAAGTATGCATCCGCTAGAAAAAGTAGTCTTTACTTTTTTTTTTCTCCTTTTAAAGATTTTCTTCATTCATAATGAGTGTCCTAATCTTATTTTTAATAAATTTTGAGAAAATTTAATAAAATATCATAAATAACCCCATTAATTTGTTTAATTTCTTAGATGTTTCCAACATTATAAAGGCAACTGACCAATTCTTTCCTCTAATTTGAAAATCACCTATTTTTCTGTTAAGAAAGGTAAAATAAGTATTAGTTTTGTTGTTTCAGCAGGAGTAATCAAACTTTTGGAGAATTAGTGCATTTAATTGGATTGCTAGAAGTAAGGGTATATTTGGGGGGAAAAAAGTCACAAATACCTTTTTGTTAGAAATATGAAAATTATTTTAGAAAAATATCAAAAGATAATTAGGACTGTTATTTTTAAATGAGAGATACTTGAATAATTTAAGTTTTGACAATCGATTATAAAATAGTTAAATTATTTAATAAAATACATTTATTACATACATTCAATATTTAGGTGCTACAACTTCTAAAAATATATCAAAATTTTTAAATATACATTGAAATGCTATTAAGGGGGAAATAGCTCGGTAATTTGTAATAATTAATAGGATAAATTATGAATGTTGGATATCCTTGTAGAAAGTGGAGATGGAAAAAAAAGGAGAAGCAGGAAAAGCGTGATAGGTTTTGGTGGTCCCAAGGCGTGCGTGCAAGTGAGGAGCGCGTAGGGTGCGAGTGGTTGTAGAAAACCACGGTGCCAGAGAAACCAAAACAATTACCAGCGGGTAAGGCGCTACGTGACGTGATATATGAGGGAGGAACCTCGGACCCCAGCCCTCGGGATAACTACAAATTTACGCAGTTGATTACCATTTTCTAGTACATCTTCTTTGTTTTTTTTCCCCCTATTCTAGAAAAGAAAATGAGAAAATGAATAGCAGTATGAGTACTCTGCTTTGGATGTTTTGTGCATGTTGGTCCTTTGGCATTTTCCCTTTCTACTTTTTGGTCTTCATCTGCTAGTTTTCTATCAATTCAATTTGTGTACTGTCCAATTATGCTTCAAGCGTCTGTCCTCTTCTTTCGAATGCTTATTGGAATATAATTTACATAAATGATCCATTATTATCTTTATCTCACCCCCCTTTTTTTTATAAATCTTTATCTCACCCCCTTTGTTCAAAAAGAAAAAAAAAACTTAAATGTTGTCAAATTGCCCTTACATGTTGTCAAATTAAAGAAAAGAGAGCTTTATTTCACCCAAATTGCCCTCACATGTTCAATTGAGAAGATGCTGACCCTCTCAAGTCTCACCAAAGAAAAAGAAAAGAAGCTCATGATGATGATGGCCACACTTGAAAAGGCACGGCAACCCAAAGTAGACAAGAATAATATGTCTTTCTTCCTCGTTGGGTTATCAAAAAGGAGTCTTAAAATATCCGTCCGTTTTATTTAATTGTTTTTGATAACATTTGGTTGAATATGAAAATTTTATATTATATAATAAAAATAAAATAAAAAATATGTGAATTTAAAAGATATTTTATTTTAAATTTAAATATATAAAATTTAATAAATAGTGATGTTAGTGATTAATTATAGTATATAAATATTAAAATATTTTTATAAAAAATATTAAACATTTTAAAATAATAAAAAAAGTATTAATAAAACACACCTCAAGCCAAAAAAAAGATATATTTGTGCCTTTTGGTTGACCATTCTTTGCATCATCATTCAGTAATATAATAATAAATTTATTATAGGACGTGAAATGAAGAAGGTTCGTAGATAATAATGTTAATGCAGTGCTGAGGCGGTGATGCAGCTGAACGCGTCTACTTGTGCTGCTGACTCGGTCAAGTTTGATTGTTTGGATCGATCATCAAAGAAATATGGGCGGCGATTCGCCCTCCCCACGCATACCTGCTAATTTCCCTTAAAAAATGTCTAACAATAAGCAGATGTGTGGGTCCATATTTTGCCCATCATATTTTATCGCTTTATTTGGATTGCTGTATACTTTTTTTCTAAAAAAAATAATTTTCATAAAAAATTAAAATAAAAAATTTTAAATTTTAAATAAAGCCTATTTTCTTAGTAGTGGAGATTTGTTTTCCAACAAAAAAAAAAAACCTATCGTTCATTGAAGAAAACTGCCTACTTGAGGGATTTTTTGGAGTTAGTAATAATATAGAAAACCCTAAACACACAATTCGAGTAACTCGATGATCTGAATATCCAATACAACATTTTTTGGATGCAGAGGATGGTATGGTGCACCCACAAAGACGTGTTAGCAATAATGGATGAAAACCAACAAAAAGAAGATCCGACAAAAGGCCCGTTGATGTAGTTGGATGAAAACCAAAGCCCATGATTTTGTTACTGAAGTCAGCCCATTTAACCAGAGTAAAGCCCAACCACAATGGCTAATACGCTTAGTGGCGTGAGGTAGTTTAACCACTTGTGAAAATGCTCCTCCATATAATAAAATAAAATAGGAGGAGGACAAGGCTGGAAGCATTATAAGATATGATCCATCCAAACAGCGACTAACATGAATCATGATGTGCTGTACCCTAATTCCATATAATAAAATAAAATAGAAGGAGGACAAGGCTGGAAGCATTATAAGATAGTATGCAAATGTTTAATTATTAGATGAGATGAACACACAAAAAAGCTCATGCACACGGCCACAAATGGAACAGAAAATCCCCCCTTCTCGCTTTTCTTTTTATTTTGCTCATAATCATCTAATCACAAGGTGGATTAGATTAGATGGCCTGTCCCCCTAATTCAAGAATTCCATGTTTGGATGCATATGCTATCAAGGCCACTGATTGTTGAAATTTACTCAAAAGTCATTCCTAACTGCTAAAAGATTTGTGCTGAATTTCCATTTCCATCCCACCAACTCCACCCTCTTCCAGCAACCGGATATGTCAAATGCCCTTCCATTCTCCAGTATCACCAAAGAGCAAAAACTCGGTTTGTTATTGGATTGAAAAAAGATTGGAAAAAAAAAGGACCTAATAATAATTTATCTAAAAGTAGGGTTTAGCGGCAATCCTTTCTTAAAAACATGTAGGTGAGATAAAAGTCTACCTTTGTATTTATTCTCATCTGATTTGACCAAAAAAGGACATTTGACGTGCTGGAACGACCGAAAGACATCACTGCGGATACATATTGGGTGGAGATTTAATATAAAATATTAGTTTACGTCCAATTGCTTCTTCAAAAGCTGCTCCCAATGTCTTGTCTTAAAATATAAAGCTTCTTGAACCAATTCTTTTTTTCAAATTAAAATTATCTTTACTTTTTAAATATAAACAATTAATAATTTAAACTAATTAAAAATATAATAAATTTATTCAATATTTTCTTCTTTATTAATTTATTAAAAAGTATCAAAATATTTCATGTTTTAAAACAAAAGGAGTAACTTATCTTTACAAAAAGAGAGATAACAATTACCAAATAAATATATTTACCAAATAAGCTGATTTCAATAAGAAATGGAAAAGGTCTTTTCATACTAAAACTTGAAGATAATTCAGGAAAAGTAGGATTCTTATGACTATTATACTTTCATAACATTTAATTAAGAAAAATATAATTTAATCTTAAATTTTATTTTATTTCTCTTAGTTGTACTTCTTTTCGTTTGGTTTAAATTAATAATTATCTTTATTACTAAATTATGCTTTAATATTTGAAATATTTAATTTTTTTAATTTTTGTGTGAATTTTATTTAAATAAGATTTTATAAATAAATATTTTATTTATCTTTTTTGGGATAATTTAATTTTATCGACCAATATACTAGTAGGATATTTAATTTATTTTTGAGAATTTTTATTCTATTTTAATATTGAATAATAATTTTATCAAATACAGAAAAGAAATCATTATTCTATTTCGACTTTTACTTTCGGACAACGAAATGAAAAGAGGATTTGGAATTCATTCTGACTTTTACTTCCCGGAATGATATTTTATTTTATTTCATTACAGTGTATCAAACATAGCATTCTTTCTGTTTTAAAATATAAGATCTTTTGACTATTTTTATATAAATTAAAGAAGAAGAAGATAAAAAGAAATATTATTAACTAATTTTATATAATAAAAAATATAAAAAATATATATTTATAGTAAGAAAATCTTCCATTTTAACTTCTTTCTACTCTATTGACTAGTAGCTATTTTCCTTTTTAAAAGGAAACTGTAAAAGCCTTAAAAAGTACATATAAGTTTCCTTAAAAAACAAAGGGAAAATATGTAAGTAATATATTAGTAATAGAAGAATATTTTCTTTTTAATATAGAAAGAATACGAAGACATTAATATTTTTGATTGATTTTTTTTGCTAAATAAAGATTATTCATTAATAGTGAAATGGTGAATCTTTATAACTAAAAATAGTCTTCAAATTCTCACTCCAACACATCAAAAGAGGGTATTGAGAGATTGGGATAACTTAATATAAAAGTCAGTAAAATTACACATTATTTCAAAAATTATAGTAATGGAGAATATCTCACACTCTAGAAATTCAAAGTGGGTAAAGTAGAATATTGGTAATATACATAAAATCAAAAGTAAATACACTTTAATCTTCTACGTTACAATTGCATCGCATCTTTGAAACACATAGACAAATAGAATTCAATATCTATCAATCTCTTAAATAACATCAATTTTAAAAATCATGGACATATCAATGATTTTAAAAATTGCCTAAAAAAGAGACAGATCACCAAAAGAGGGAAGATTCCTCCAAAGTAGATGAGAGAAGCTACATAATCAGTCTACAAAAGAGCTCATCTGTGCAACTTGAATCTCGATAAAAGTTGTGTAAAAAAAGATCTATCATGATTTAAAGTCAAAATAGAGAGTAAGAACAAATAAGAAGAATAAAAAGTAACCGAAAAAGAATTCGGCCAAGCTCCGGTTGCAAACCAAAGTCAGGGAAAAGAAAGTGAAAAAACGTTGGCGAAAATTCGGTCTCCAACTAAGGCCAATGGCCAGATCTTACAGGTAAGGAAGGGTCGGTCAATAATTTTTTTGGAATGATTTTTTATAAATAACAATTTATTTATTAATAATCAAATAGTCAAACTTGTTACAATTTATAATAAATAATTTTAAGTTTAATTGAATTCTCATTATGTCAAGTTGTATTGTGTGTATTTATAAATGTATTGATTAATGCACCTACATAAACTCATATAAAGAACTAATTATCTTAATTTTGGTGGAATTTAATTTATGTTAAAATACATGAATCTACTATTTATCTTGAAATTAATGATATAATTAATTGTACAACTAATGAATATATAAATAATATTAACCAATAGACTTTTGAATACAATTAATGATCTTGAACTTATCTTAAATCTACTTATTATATATATATGTCTCTAACTATAAGATAGATACATGAATCTACTATAAAAGTAATACATAAATTTATAATTATTATTTTAAATACATAAGTTTAATAAAATAATTTATTATCATATTTATTAGTATATATATATATATATATATGTATTCTATTACAAAAGTTTTAGAAAAGAGCTAAAAAATAGACATTGAGACATTGAGAAAATATAGAATTTAAAAATGATCTTAATTTAATTATTAGAATTTAAAAAATATTTTAAAAAAAACTTGAATACATTTGGATAAATTCAAGAAATAATAATTATATGAAATTTCAATTAATATTAAAGTACATGAATCTACTAATTATCTTAATTTTGGTGATATATACTTAATTTTACAACTAATCAATCTATAAATAATATTAAACAATAAATTTTTAAACTTTTAGATACAACTAGTGATCTTGAACTTATTGTAAATTTACTTTATATATATATATATATATATATATATATATATATATATATAACTATAAGATAGATATATAAAGTTATAATTATAATTTTAAATACATATGAAGCACAATATGATACCACTATCAAAGATATAGAAAGAAATTTATAGTAAATTATGATTAAAAGAATTAGAAACTATTTTTGTTATTTGTGATAATTAGATTAATTTGTTAAGGATATTCACATAAAATGATATAATAATATAATTTTTTAAATAAAAAATATTTAACATATATTTATTTTATAATAAAAAATAATAAATATAAATTTTAAATTTTAATATTAATAAATTATTTCCGCCCGCGGATATATTGTTTGTAAGATAAAGGCTAGAGAGAGAGAGAGCGCGTATAATTATTGGGTGATTTATGAGCAGACATCGCATAATTGCGTATGCTTAAGCTAGAGAAACGCAGCCCCTTCTGACAAAGTCACGTGCTTGCCCGAGCTTCCCAACCAAAAAAACAGAGACAGAATTCTGCATAATTTTCTTGCGATCAAAGACTTGTAGCTTCTAAAGAATTATTACCTTTCCTCTATCTACCCTTCCGAGGGTTGGAACGCAGCTATTTCGGGTTGATAAAAAACAGAGGCGCAGAGGAAAGGGGCGATAGAAAAGGAAGAGTTTTGAGATATTGCCCCAAATGAACATATCTGCTGTTCCCGCAGAAGGCTGATTGAAGTTGTAAAAGACGGCTGAAGATTGCAAACTTTGTTCTTCTTTGAAGTAGGGAACGTGGGTTACAGTAAGCAGTACTTTGGTTACTTATTAAAGAGTAGTTGTTGGTTGAATCAGCATTCGGTTACATTATTGCCATATTCTGCTAACTGCGCAAACACATGACGAGGGCGAGGGGTCGGATTAATATCTCCACTTCCAAATGCACATTCAGCGCAGCAATCCCAATTCCCGTTGGCCTAATAATTATCTCCTCCGTCCCTCCTCACTGCCCACGCCACGCCATCCTGTTGACCCTAGGAGAGGAGGGCACGAGTTCGAAGAGATTCTTTTCCCACGCACAGACACTGCACTTAAATACAAGAAATTCAAAAACTCATAGCAGCTGCTGGGGGCATCCAAAAACATACGTCTGCCTCCGCACCCTTCTTCAGAGTTTTCTTTCCTTTTCTTCATTGGGCAACCGCCCTCAAGAATTGTCTCTCTCCCTCTGCCTCTTCATGTCCATCTTAAACTCTGAAACGAGGGCATAAGGCTAGGCATCCCGCCGCGCAAGTTTAGAAGAAAATGGACATGCTTGCTTCTCTTGCGGCGCTGCTTCTTTCTTACGGAACCCTTTGGCTGTTTCAACTATCTACTCCTGTCAGTGCTCGACCGGACCCTCCTCTTTCTTCACCGACACTTGCTCCCATTTCTCCCATTTATTCTTCAATGGCAGTCTTCTCTCCAGGTACTTAATTTGATTGCAACCTGCCTCCTCCCTTTCTCCCATCCTCACAAATACCTACGAACACTGCAGGCTCGTATTTATTGGTAGCTCTCGAGTCATGATTTTGACATTTGGTTACTAACAGTGAGCTGGGCGTCTGGGTCCTGCTTGTTAACGACGGAATTTTAAGTTTCAAATTTTAAAATCTTCGCCGTCGGAGTCATCATATTCATTGCATTGAATGCAAATAATACTTGGAGAAAATATTATCTCCAGAGAACCCATTCGTCAATGGGTCACAGTTAGTCTTTCAAGTCTTCAGCACCCACCCTTTCTCCCTCCTAGCGTCTTTGCTTTACTTTATCGCTCCTCTTAGCTGGTTATCATTGATGCTTTTTATCTGCAGTGCCGGGTTTCATCAGATCTATTGTTAATGTTGACAACTTTGCTATTTTTCCTTGATCAGGGGTCCAAGTGGGAAGCCAAAAGCACCATATGGATTCAAACGGAAAACTGGTTATGGCACTCCTCGTCGCTTCATCTGCATTGGGAGGGATTATATTTCTTGTGTTATTGTTTTGGGTTTATCACAGAAGGAACACAAAAAAATCTCAGGCAGACAGTTTATGTAGCTCAGGTACTCTTTTTGCAATTTGAAGATTTTAGACATTTCGGAGTTTACTGTTTCTTGAATTATTGAATTTCTCTTGACGTGTATTTCCTGCTTTTCTTCTGGGGTTCCTTTTCCCTTTACTTTTGGGATGTTTGTCAATGTCAAGGTGCTCTGGATGGACTTGCATTGGGTCCATTTCTGGGGAAATACAATTCCTTGAGAGATCGTAGTTTCAAAAGAAGATCTGTAACCGTGATGGAATACAAGGCACTGGAAACAGCCACAAATAATTTCCGAGAGAGTGATATTCTGGGTGAAGGTGGGTTTGGATGCGTATACAAGGCTCGGTTGGAGGAGAACTTGTATGTAGCTGTAAAGAGATTAGAAGGGGGTACTCAAGATGCTATAAGAGAATTTGAGGTATCTTTTTGCTTGAGAAGCTTAATTTATTCAAGAATTTAAGGACATAGATTTATTCTTCCTTTTGTGTAATTACGATTGGTTATTGCAGACCGAGGTAGAGTTGTTGAGTAAAATTCAGCACCCAAATATAATTTCTTTATTAGGTTATAGCATTCATGGCGAGACAAGACTTCTTGTATATGAACTGATGCAGAATGGATCTCTTGAAGCTCAGTTACATGGTAGAATACTCCGTCAGTTTTTAGCACATAAAGTACTGGCAGTTCGTGCAAAAACTACATCCTAACACATCTGTTTATGTTCATTTGTTGCTATTAGGACCTTCTCGTGGATCAGCGTTAACGTGGCTTCTTCGAATGAAAATCGCACTTGATGTAGCTAGGTGGGTTTGTTGGATGGAGCACACCCCCATTTGCATTTTTAATTCCAGTCATTCGCAGTGGACGCTAACGTATTGCCCAACTCTTTGAGCAGAGGATTAGAATATTTGCATGAGCGCTGCAACCCACCAGTGATCCATAGAGATCTGAAATCCTCTAATATTCTTCTAGATTCCAACTTCAATGCCAAGGTAAAATATATATGGATCTCGAGGTACCTCTGATCTGTCCTGCTAAATTGTTAATTTCTGGTGATTTCTCAATCATAACGCACTGCATTTACCGAACCGCCACTCCTTTCTTTGTTTAGCTGTCTGATTTTGGTCTTGCCGTGGTTGATGGGGCGCAAAACAGAAACAACATCAAGCTGTCCGGAACCTTGGGCTACGTGGCACCGGAATACCTTTTAGATGGTACGTCACGTGGCCCAGTAATTGGTTCTCTTTTCTCTCTGTCTATGTCCATTCGTAAATGGTCCCATGTTTGTGAAATACTAATATGAAACATTCCGGAATGCAAGACAAAATACAAATTTGTGGATGAGAATAGTTATACGAAATCTGATCTCACGAATGCAAGCATAAAGCCACGGGATGGACTTGACAACTGATAAACTAGCAACGTCCCAGGATAACTTTTTAAGGCAAATTTCACTGCTGTAATTTTTATGATATCATCTCATATTTATGTCCACCATTTTACTGGTTTCATCTCAATGACTGTCAGAAAACAGTGACAAAGTGGTGAAAAGCAATCTCCACAGCTCCTATCCTAAGTTGTAGGTGATGTTAAACCCTATTTCGATCGTTTTGCTAATGATTAATGATTAATCTCCTATGGCTTATGGTCTGAGATTAACCGTTAAATTAATTCCAATCTTCTTCTAGACTATGCCATTATAGGTCATCGCATGATGGTATATAGCTGCATGCAAGCGTAACCTTTAAGAAATTTACCTTCTGCAATATTTAGCTGCTTTTATGCAATTCATATCCATCAGCATTGTTTCTGGGGGGATTTTTGTTCTTGATGACCAGAAGATTTTGGAAGCCTTTCTTTGCTGCTTCTCTTTTGCAAGTATGATCATTTGTTTTCTACTAAACAATCGTCCTTCACTGAAAAATTTTCAGGAATTTCAAGAATAATTCATCTAAAGTTGAAATTTTGTGCCTGAACCAGCATTTCTCTTCTCTGTGCTTTGTTTTGCATCCCATGTTGATGTTATTAAGCTCGATGGCTTCTAGACAGGTGTATTCCTTATTATACTTTCACCTAAAAAGAGTGTTCTCATTCTTCTATCAGGTAAATTAACAGATAAAAGCGACGTTTATGCTTTTGGAGTTGTACTGTTGGAGCTTCTACTTGGAAAAAGGCCGGTTGAGAAACTGGCTCCAGCTCAGTGTCAATCTATAGTCACGTGGGTAGGCAGTCCCCTGACCTGACTCAATTAGATCTTTTTGTCATGAACACACATGGTAGTTTTTGAACATCAAACTTAACTTGGTGCCATACTGCAACCGCAGGCTATGCCTCAGCTCACAGACAGATCAAAGCTTCCGAACATTGTGGATTCCGTGATCAGAGATAGTATGGATCTAAATCACCTATATCAGGTAGGTCAGAAGGAAATGTCCTCACTGTGCTTTCTTGAATTCTTTCTGTGCCATTTGAGGTCATGTCACGACGTATTCTATGTAGTATCTGATTCTTGACGATTGCCATAATCTGAATACTGATTTTATTTTAAGTACATTATTAGTGTTGCTCACCTTTTTGCTTGGGGAAGATTCTTGCTCCTTTTGCTTTATTATCCGGTGAACCTAACTCAAAACAAAACATATTATGTCCTAACCTGAACTGTGATTTTGTATTGTAGGTAGCTGCAGTTGCTGTGCTATGTGTGCAGCCCGAACCAAGCTATCGCCCACTGATAACAGATGTCTTGCATTCCCTTGTCCCCCTTGTCCCCGTGAACCTTGGTGGGACGCTTAGAGTCACGCAAACTGCTCCCCTCTCATCCATACCATCCAAGTAGTTGTTCTCTATTGACTATTGGCATGCGGATATTCTGTCAAGGTTGCTCGTCGCTGAGTTTACACTGACCATGAGACTCTCCCTGCAGATTATGACTATTATCCCAGGAAATCATCCCCCCTTTCAATGTACAGCTGAAGAAACAATGGAGCCGGTCTAGAGTAGATTCTTCAGCACCCTGTGAGTTGAAGTGATTGAGATGCGGTTTCTTGTTTAGCACCTCAAAATTTGAGTTATACCGATGTATATAATATAGAAGTGGAGTCATTTCCGAAACCTGACGCCCTCAACCTCAATTGAAGGGCAAAAAGAATAAGCGGATTTAGTTCATTTTTGTCACTAATAGTTCATTTAGAAACTAATAATAGTTCATTTTGGTTTGTTTTTCGGATGAATGAACAAACTCTCCTTCGGCTGCAACAAATACTCAGCTTTCTGGGACTTTGGCTTGAGAAGCATAAGTTTTCCCGGAAAATGCCATTCAGAGAAAATAATTTGTTTACATCCAAGCGGTATCACCATCCACTTATATTCATCGTTTATATGCCAATCAAAACACAAAACACCATTTATACATAAATGATGCACACAGCGGTGCATTTGGAACTCTCGCTAAACGAGCAAAGAGGACTAAGTGAGAAGATAAACCCCCAGAGAATTCATGCAACTGGAGGAATGGCACTTGAATACCAAAATCTGACAAAAGAAAGGCGTACACTGCACTCCTACCAACTAGATATCAACCGATCAAGGAAACTCAGCATGATATGGCAGGAAATGCAAGAACCAGAAAGTCTTTGCTTGACTCACTCACACAATCAAGATGTTCGATTACTATAGACCTTACAAAATTCCAAATATTCCTTCAAAAGAAAATTTCCAATTAAACGTTCTCCAGTAAAAATCACAAAATTGATGATGCTTTATTTCATTACGATAATGTGTCCATAGTTACTCTGCTAACGGAGTAACCAGAAATTTCACTTGGTTTGAGTATAATCTCTTCTTACTCCAGAAATTTCACTTGGTTTGAGTATAATCTCTTCTAGCTAACATTGTGGTATGAGTCAATGATGGCATCAGCAAGATACTCGCATTTGGCTGAAGATAATCCCGCTAGAGATATTCTTCCATCCTTGGTCATGTAGACGTGCCATTTGTTGGTCATGTTCTCACTCTGCTAAGTATATAAAATGTTATTAGTTCAAGAAAATTGGATTGTCATGGTTCAGAATAATAGGGGGTTCATAGCATAACTTGGAGAATAATAAGACAATATTATATCTTATCCAGAGCAATGAATTCTGAAAACCCAAAAGCCATTATCCATTTTGAAGCACTGACCTGTGCTTTGTTTAGGCCCGTAAATGAAAACATGCCGATCTGCCTGAGAATGAATGACCAGTCCTTCCCACTCTTATCCTTTGCACAAAGGCTGTCATATAGTTTCTGCCTCACACTCTTGATCCGCCCGGCCATAAGTTCCATCTCCTGCTTCCAATCATTGAAGAGTTCTGGATTGCCCACAACATTGGCAACGATCCTCGCCCCATGCACAGGAGGATTGGAGTACATTGGTCGTGCCAACCGTTTCAGTTGGCTCTTCACCCTATAAACACAGTCAAGCATGACTAGAAAAATTCAGCCACATAAGTACTACTTGATCTAAAACTGACTGCTGGTTCACACGTGTAAAGCTTTTTTGAGTCCAGAACCAAGTCACAGAAGAACTGACTTGAGCATTAAGCTTCAGAAAGTAGTTCGGCAGTTTAGCTGGATAAGTATCACTTGGGTGAATTGTTTTGCTGTGAATACTTGGGTGTAGTCAATGAGATACTAAGGCAACTTACTTGTGCATGGAAGTCAATAAAAGCCTCAGTAAAAACATAATTAGATGAAAAATTGGCGTCCTTATCTGAGATCACTGCATAGATACCACATACTACAATACTCGATGTCTCTCGAGACATTAGCTGTTAAATCTGACCAGGACTTGAATCCAGTAATTATGGTGGCACCTTAGGGCACAAAAAAAGTGATGAGAAGATAAGAAATAAGTGAAACCCAGGCCAACCAAAAGCATATCTAATACTATCTGCAGTTATTAATGACATGAATCTCTTTCTTATTTCAGCTATATCAAGTGTGTTACAGAATCCAAAACAGTCATGTTCATCTTATATCTTTCATATTATTTTCAGTCCAGTTCAACCTAACTTACAGGTATATCTAATAAGTATAAAAAGATATGTACAAACCATCTTTAGTATTGGTTTCATATTTTATCTCTTATAGGCACAAGCTGAATTAATCCTCCACCTTTATCTAGGCCCCAGACTAGATTTATTAGAGAGGACATGTTAAACACCAGACAACTGATAGCTACCATTTTCGTGTAAGTGTACTGAATGAGATAATCAAACTATTGATGCTGCAGATGTATTCTGGTCAATTTACCTAGCTGCTGTATCTGCTGAGGAACAGACAACGTTGATTGCTCCAATCCTTTCTGCATAGAGACCCAAATTTTTGCTGTATGACTGAGCAACCAGAATTTCCATTCCACGGGCAGCAAAGAGTCTCACAGATGAGGCATCTTCATCAAGACTACCGCTTGCAAATCCCTGCAATGCAATATGGAGTAAACATTAGCAAAAAGAATGCTTGGTCAATGACTCACGTCTTATACATTGCCATCACAACCATATTGCACAACTCTTGGACATTTGAAGACCTTTCGACCATCATAAATCTGATATCAATTTATTTATGTACGCACTGCAGCATCCCCTAAATGTGGAGTGGATTACCGGGTAAGATTGCATCCCACTACCCTTCTACAGGCCTGGTATCAGGGAATCCTGCATTAAGTTTGCCTTCCATAATTGTATATATTGCATATACGTTATCTTTTCATACCGTTGTAACCAACATCTGAAATCAATCTACCAAAGAATGGTTCCTAAATGTAATAATTCATCTAGTGATGAGATTGCATGGACCCAATTCAAAAAAATGTGGCAGCACTTCATGCATTGAATTTCTTCATTTCAGGCTTTCCTTATAGTTGTGATTTCTATCTGTTGAAGAGCCCTTAATAATTGCTAGATGGACTTTTCACCAAGCAGGTTGACACCAAACCTAAATAGAATTTTGTTTAGCAGAGAAAAATAGAAGAATTTACCTGATAGGCAACATCAAAAAATGGAATATGGTTCTTCTCCTGAATGACATCAGCAATGATTTCCCACTGTTGAGAGGTTGGATCAATACCAGTTGGGTTGTGAGCACAGCCATGAAGTAACACAAATGAACCTTCAGGGGCGGCCTGGAAAGAGATAAATCATACTTCAGATTTATGTGATTTAAATAGGAGGAAGGCACAGGACCTACAATTAATGGTCAAATAAATTAAAGAAGTTTCTTCCCCTTTTTTTACGCACGCAACAAAGAATAGAAAGCAAGTGTGGTGGTTGTGCCAAGGTCCAAAGGAGTAAAGAAACAAAGGGGGGATCAGTCAGTATAGCAGAAGCAGAAGGCATTTTACAAGGCTATCTACGTGATGACACTTTGGGCAACTGTTTTCAAAGCAAAGAAACTTGCAAAAATAGTGGAAACTGCATCCTCTATCCTAGAAAAAAATGCAGAGCAAGTTGGAATATCTGCCATCAAGATAATGATCCACCAGGCTCCTTACTGAAGCTGTGAAAAAAATGCATCTAATTGTAGAACAGTTACCAGAGAAAAATGTGAAATAAGAGCACCGAAACAATTCTATTCCTTCATTTATGCTCCCAGGCACATGGTTTGGTGAAAAGGGGGTCATATGATAGCATGCAAATAGATGCACAAGTTGGATTCTTGGAATTCTTTTAACTTCTCTTTTTCCCTTGGATGATTTTGGTAAAATGTATTTTTTTTTTCATTTGGGTGGGTGGTAGGGTTGGGGTAGTGGATCGGTTGCACCAACCTTTATGTCCGCTATCATCCCATCAAAATCTAAACCAACAGTATTCGGGTCATAATACCGATATTCTGACCAAGGAACTCTGGCATCATTGAAAATATTCTTGTGGTTACCTGCAGAGATGTTTTAATTTGAGCTGAAAGTACTTTCAAATCAACCATAATAGTTCATTAATTGTTACACACCCCAGGTAGGAGAGGATATGATAACTTTGGCACCCGGAAAGTAACGCTCAATAAGAGCAGCAGCAAGTCTTAGTGACCCAGTACCAGAAAGACCCTGAATAGTAGCAATCTGAAAAGGATAAAAAGAGGAAATACGGTTCATCAGATTCAGAGGCCTCGCAATCTTACCTAGGGGTAAATGCACAAAATGCTGAAATTTCACATACTCTCTGTTGCAAAATTACTGGATTATCTGCTCCGAGCAACAACTCGGCTGTAACTCTGTTGAATGCAGCCAACCCTTCGATGGGAAGATACTACATGTCAAGATTAAAAAACTGAGTTAGAAGTTTCTGAAAGAAAAATGATCTTAGTTCAGCTATTCTGCTGAATGTAGTAGTTACCTCTTTGTTTTCTCCCTTCTCCAGCATTTTTTTCTCTGCCTACAGGAACATTTCAATAGTGATTAATGTGCCGTCAAAGAAACAGCTAACTCATCTCTGTACTAGAGTAAGACTAAAGAATCCATGTGCATCTGTTTCTTAACAACAGAATGAGGAATGACTTGCCTTTTTAACAACATTAAGCACATAAGGTTGGAGATCTTCAGTTCTATAGGCTCCAACACCAAGGTTGAGCTTCATTTCATGATTATCTGCTTTGAAAGCTTCAGAGACACCAAGGATAGGGTCAGGGGGGGCCATTGTTATACCCTCAAATCGGGACACATCAACAGCAACAGCCATAGTTGTCCGAGTGAAAAACTGCAACAAGGGTATGCTATTTATAAGATCCAAGGCAGAAGAGGAGGCCAAGGCCATATGCTCACGCTATTTCCCCAAATTCTAGACCTAGGATAATTGAAAAGGAATATGGAATGAAGAATTTCAAATGAATGGCTATAGCCTATGAGAACCAACATATCAACTATGAAATTAGTGCCCGGATCTCAGCTGGGATTGAGTGCCGATAAGATCATACCCGACAAACACAGTTCTGGTCCATCATAAGAAAATTCACCACAATTCTGAATAGAATAGATGGTGATATTAAAATAACACAAGGATTTTGTAAACATGATATTTGAACCGAACATGCTACAAGAGTGTCGATCCTAACACTAAAGCTGAGAGTGTGAAGAGCAGTTAGACTGCAATTGAGAAGGTAAGAGTAAAACAATTTAGAATAGGTTTCCACATCCGCAATAAACTAAAGATTTCTCTCTTACAATTCCAGCACCAAGTTTATGCGAGACGTACAAATTTTTTCCAGCAATGCAATTGAAAATGCTTGATCCCTTTATAGTCCCCAGCAAAAGTATTGGCCAACAACACATCAGTGTAATGGGTGAGAATTAGAAGAATATTAGAAACCGAAAAGGCGGAATCTTTGAACACAGCATGTCCAAGTAACAGGTGATTTGCGAGGCGAAATCGAGATTTTAAAAGAAGAAGGAAATGGAATTCAAGAAGCATACCTTTGATTTAACGAAGTCTTTGACGAAGAGAGAGGTTTGATTAGAGGCGCCAAGCTTCAATTTGGGTTGCAAAAGAAAGAGGCAACAGCAGGGTCGACATCAATGCACATGGTATTCGTAAAAAAATTATCTGATTCTAGGTGAAGCGAAGACTTGGAGAAAAAGAAAAAAGGAAATTAGATCAAGGGAGGGAAAGAATAAGTTACCTTGAACTTATCATGCAAAGATACTGAGGGTGATGGAGAGGCAAGTGAGAGCAGTGCAGAGGCCATCTGATCCGACGGAATCACAGAAAAAGAAGAAATGGAAGAGAAAGTAGTAATGAGTAGTTGAAAGACGAAGAGACAGAGGAAATCTCAATTAGAATTGAAAGATTGAATGGAGAAGTCGGCAAGCAATCGCAGTTTATGTGGTAAATCAATCAACCCAGATGGTAAAGTATACTGAAAAAGAGAGAAGAAAGACGGTCCTTTGCTGCCGAGGGGACCTGATGACAACGGGAGATGAGTTCGGAGAAGTGCCTATTTATATGCTATTATGGGACTATATATAGGAAAGAATATCCCATGGCTCTACCACATGGAGCCGTGGGTTTGTATTTATCTTAAATAAATAGTTTTAATTTTTTAAATATAATTTATTTTTATAAAATTTAAAATAAAATCTTCCATAATCAAATACAATCAAAATACACAATAATTAATAATTTATGAATGTTTGAGATTTAAAAATAAAATATTACTTAATGTATATTTAGATAAAATTTAAAAAAATTAGTATAAATTTTTATAAATAATTAATTTTTATATATAAAAAAAACTAAAATACTGACCTATCGCTGAAAAAAAATTAATGAAACCAAGGGGCTGATTGGTAGGTCTTTGGTTTCTTCTCCTGTCATCGCCGAATTCTCTTTTGGTCAACTTTTACCATTCGCCGCAGTTTTACACTTCATCACTACTTCCTTCTTCGAAAGCCAAAAGCACAGGCCGTCGGTTTCATTCGATAGGTTTCTGATATGGTAGTGGCTCCCGAGGCCGACACTTGGCTCCGTTATTCTGGTTCAGATTATTCGCCCGCTAATGCATTAAGTCTTAATATTATTTATTTCTTTGAGGAATGAAATCAAAATCAAAATCTCTTCTAATAAATATAAAGAAATAAATAAACAAAGGTTTGGCAGGAGAAGGGACGAAAATGAATTTTGATCCGCTATTAGTAGCATGCTAAATAACGTCAGCCAACGTGCGACAACGTTCCCCCACTGTTTTCTTTGGATCTCTTGTTTATTCGTCACAAGTAATTAAATAAGATTTAATTTTAAAAATTTTATATTAAATTTTATAAAAATAAAATTATTTATAAAAAAAATATAAATATCATACTTAAAATTTTAAATTTAATTTTAAAATAAAACTTTATCCAAATATAATTTAGCTCTACTTGGACATCGTTTAATTTCAAAATTAAAGTTAAAATTTTAAATATAAGACCTACATTTCCTCTCACAAGTAATTTAAGTTATACAAAATTTCAAACAAAAATTTTAAAATTAAACTCAATCTAATCATACCGTTATTAAATTCCTCCAACCGAATACACAGCACCCCAAAAAAGTCAAAAAAAAAAGGAAAACAATCCCTTTAATGGAGCAGTAGCCACAGACCAACGCCAAAAGTAATAGTAGGAGTCCAGAGACATTTCAAGACGTGTGCTCCCTTCAAAGTTACCCTTTCTGGAAATCATTTGCTTCCGCTTTTGTTTTTGGAGATTAAGAACAAGTACTTTCCTATTTCTGGCCCTGAAAACCCAACTCATATGTTGGAAGAGATTCGTTGCTCAGCTATTACTTTTGTTTTGATACAAATTACTCGGCCATTCCCGAGGGACATATAACATATTCTAACTACTTAATTGGGTCATCGGGTTTTCTCAAAAGAAAAACAATAACTGGGTCGTGAGAAACATTTGTTATTCTGCTCCGAGTGAAAAGACGCAGAGAATGGGTAGTCCATGATAGCAAGAGACAGTCCATTTGGTAGCCTCAGCGGCCTCTTAAACCTGTTGAATGTTGGCGGGGAAGGCCCTTTGGACTATGAGCTCTGTAAGTTGTTGGATATGTCATAGATAGTCCATCCAGTCCACCAATACATGGATAGAATGTTATCTTACCACTAAGACAGCCCATTTCAATTCGGGCCTACAACTTTTCTATTGCCAGCTGCAGGCCCAGGAGCAGTGCCGCAAAGGAAAGATGTGCCGACTGCATCAAAGGGGAAACCGACGGAATCTGCCTATTCGTTGCAATTGCATCCCTCAATTGGTTCTTCAGTTTCCCTGCTGACTGCTTGTCTCTTGTTGACTCTTACACAATTGTAATGGAGCACCTTGACGGTCATAACTCTGCAGATCTGCTGTGCTATGGTTTGACAAGAAAAGAGATACTACTAGGGGCAAATTGCGCTCATACATCCCTTTCACGGGCAGCTAATTGCGAACTGCGATCGTCCAAGAAATTCAAAACTACGAGTTGGGACAAATCCCATAGACTGCGGCAGAATTAAGAAAAAACGGTTTTACTTATCACATCAAGCCCCATTTCACTCCATCGTTATTCGCTGTGGCTATGGGTTTTCCTGCTTCTGAAGAAACCGCGTTATGCTCGCCAATACATTAACCACGAAACTCAGATCAAAGCCATTTTTGTCCGATTCAAGTCCAGCTCCAGTATTTTATTACGAAAGGATTTGTGAACTTGTTTTTCCTTTTTAATTCTATTTGCTGCGTGGTTGTTGGAATATGGTTCGCCGAGGAACATGCATTTTCTTTCTTGTTAACGCAATACAAGACAAAGAAGAGGTTCCCTTTCTTTCTTTCTTTATTATTATTTTTGGAGGGGGGGGGTAGGGGTGTTGAGGAGTGGCAGAGAAAACAAGAGGAAATGAGAATACAAGACAAAGAAGACCAAAGAGGAATGTTGCCTGCTGGTCAGAATTGATCATGAGAAATTAAATAGCCATTGCAAAATGAACATAGTGAAAATGCGAGCAACTATAAAGCCTTGGTAAGGTTGCAGAGGCCAGTCAAGCCCAGTCCAAGGGATGGGAATCGGCAAACCATCGCATTCATCACAGGATTATGGGGACATCACAGATGCATCTCTCTCTCTCTCTCTCCCTCTCTCTCTCTCTCTCTCCCTCCCTTTCCGTGGGACTTGATCTTCATAGTGTGCTACTGCTAAAAGAGCCGACGAAGGAATAAACCAATATTTTCCCCAGAAATTAATATAGATACAGAGCACGATTGTTGCTTTTGCTGGTTCCGTGACTTCCCGCTCGCTGACTAATAGTACATGTTTGGGGGGCACATGCAAATGCAAGGCATAGAGAGCGCCGTGACGCGACAGTTTTTTGCGACATTATGGGTCTAAACCGCGTAGCGACAGGGCATCAAAACCACCTAACAAAACTGTGCACTAGTTTGCTTACACTTAAATAATTAAAGGGAATAAGGGGTGAAAAAAACCTGTGGGGGAGATTCAATTACTCAAGAAAATATATAGCAGTACAGGAGAAAAGGAAATTGTGAGTCCATCTTCGCAAGCTTCACTCAAGCAAGAAAGAGGGCTAGCTCAGTTGGTTCTCTACGTACACCCTAGACAGAATTGAGTAATTCTTGATGCCCTTTCGATTATGAATTAGGATGTGCGCTGCGTAAAATTTTCCCCGAGGCATGGGCATGGATGAAAACGAGGGCATGAAGGCAGAGGCTGGATTTCATTCACAACGAGAAAAAATATTCTCCTGCCCAGGCCTTAATCCTCTCACGCTCAAAACCTTCGTCATTTTGGTCCGCGTCCCAACTTCACATTGTCACTCGCTGAGGGAGCTCGTCCTTCTCTTGAACTTATGCAGTTTGAGGAACAACTAGTACTTCAAAGTCCACCATAGCCAGCAAGCTTCCTTAAAATTTCCCTTTTGGAGCCCCTCCGTCCTAGTAACCTATTTTCGAGTAGGCCACCATCTGCATAGAAATCACTCAAAGCAAATTAACAATCCATTATGTAATCAAGGTTTTGGCAGTAAAATAAATGGTGCCCTAAAAGGCTGAAAGAGATGCTCATGATCCCCGGTACCTAAAAGCACGCGAAGGGGGAGTTCATGATCAGTCGTCCCTCAAACGTGGAGGGTCCGCTCTGGGCATGTGGGGAGGGGGCAAAGAGGCATGGCCTTTTCCCCCAGAATCCAAAATACTACTATCAAACTCAAAGGTAATAGTAATAAATATAGTTACTTATAGGAATATAACCAGTTTCTTCCCCAAACCCAATCCAATTTATTCCCATGAAAATGAAGGCGTTATGGAGTACCACTCGCTCTCACATTCTACATATTATTCCGCAGAAAGCTCCACCGTTCCAGAAAAAAGAGAAACAGTTATATTCTTTTGATAAATGATCATGTACTAGGGGCTTCAATCATTGGACAAGTTGTAATTTGATGTTTGGATAAATAGATTGAGGGTGGAGGGAGAGAGCAACGAGGACATGATTCAGATGATGAGCCCGACTATAATTGGTCCGCGATCTTTATTGTGAGCATCCCAAACTAGGATTGACTCTATCATAAAATGATGCGAAGACCATTATATCCATGCATCAGTGTCTATTTTGTGGATTTATGCCTCGTCAGGACACAATATGCAATTTGTAGTACTAGTGTATATTTTGGTCGGCGTTTCAGCCGCGCTACGGTTATATTTTATCAGCTCCTTGTTGAGTTACAAATCAAATCTCACATATAAAATTAAAAGAAGAATTGTCTAAAATATAAAAGTCAAGATAACCCCATTAGTATGAGGTTTTTTGGAAGATATATAAAAACAAATCTATGAGTATTTTATCCAAAAAGGTTAATATCATATTAATGTGAAGTTTGGAAGACAACAAGCAACTACTAACAAGTTGTATCAAAATCGATGGTTCGTCTGGGTGACGTACCACCGTGTGGGAAGTCCCATCGTTGGAGATCTGCGATTGATGCCTTGCGTCTAAAGTCTTCCTGATAATGTGATGGTGTCCCGCTGGTTGGTAGCGGTGGTGCAAGATGGTTGGCAGATTATCTATGAATGAGAGGTCATGACCTGTGCAGTCCTTAGTTTGAGGGGAGGATTGTTGGGATATAAACTAAGTTTCACATGGAAAAATTGATGGAATAGTTGTCTAAATATAAGATTCAAGATAACTCTATTAGTATGAGGCCTTTTGAGAGATACCCAAAAATAAATATGTGAGGGCTTTGCCCAAAGCGGACAATATCATACTAATGTACAGTTTGGAAGACATCAGACATATCTAACAAGTGGCATCAGAGCTGACGTAGTGCTATGTGGGAAACTCTCCTATAGTGAATGGGGATCTGCGGTTGATGCCTTGTGTCGAAAGTCTTCCTGATAATGTAGTAGTCAGGTGGCGTGTCCCGCTGATTAGTAGTGGTGGTGCAAGATGGTTAGCATATCAAATGGATATAGCGATTAGAGATCTGCGGTTAATGCTTTGTGTCGAAAGTCTTTCTGATAATGTGGTGGTCAGACGACGTGTCTCGTTAGTTGGTAGCGGCGGTGCAAGATGGTTGGCATATCAAATGGATTATCACTGAAGGAGAGGACTTGACTTGTGTGGTCCTTAGTTTGAGGGAAAGATTGTTGCGTTACAAACTAAGTCCCATATAAAAAATTAAAGGAAGAGTTGGCTAAAATATATAAGAGTTAAGATAACCCCAGTAGTATGAGATATTTTGAGAGATACCGAAAAATAAATCCGTGAAAACTTTATTTAAAACGGATAATATTGTAAAGTTTAAAAGACAACAGGCAACTACTAACACTCCTTTCTTCTGTCCGCATTTTCCCCTTAAATATATTAATCCTTGTTTGTGAACATGGCTTGTGTCACAGCATTGGTTAAAGTACTGCTATACTAACTTCATCTTAGCACATTGAAATTTCATTACCACCATCTCTACATAAAAGAAAACTTAATTATAATGAACATCTTGGGTTGTGGCTTTCATCCTTAGTATTTTTTATCAATTGCTACACCCTTTTTTGACCATTTTTTTATTTTCTTTTTTTATGAATATTTTTTCTTTTTAAAATATTTGATCTTTTATGAATTTTAAATATTAATTTTAAAAAATTATTCTCACTATAAATATAATTATTTTATATTTAATTATATTAATAAAATTAGTTAATAATATAATAAAAATTATTTGTTATTTTTTAATCTAAGCAAGAAGGGCAAAAAATCTTATATTTAAAACGAAAAGAATATTGATATCCATCCTTCGTTTTATCCATATCGTAATCTCCTTCTCTTATAAAACGGTATGGTCACTCTCCTACTCTTCCATGACTAAGTTGGTTAAATGATACGTAGTAGGGTTGTGCATTCGGTGAAACGGTTCGGGTTCAGTGCAGAAATTCAGTTTTCGGTTCGGTTTTAATTTTTTTTTAAGAAAATTGAACCGAACCGAACCGAAAAATTTCC
Source organism: Rauvolfia tetraphylla (assembly GCA_030512225.1). Lineage (NCBI taxonomy): Eukaryota > Viridiplantae > Streptophyta > Magnoliopsida > Gentianales > Apocynaceae > Rauvolfia > Rauvolfia tetraphylla. The sequence continues at coordinate 8,023,580 of JAJQKT010000013.1, forward strand.
CTTCCAAATTTGAATTGAAAAGCAATTTGATTCTCCAAAAGAGCCGCCGCAAACAATGTTAAGACCTGTAAAGCATGGAGTATCATCACAGTTTGAAATTTCAATCCCAATTTCACTTGAACAGGCAATCCACAGTACAAAGTTCCTTACTCAAATTAGTAAAGCCAAAAGAAATTCCAGAAAGGAAAAGACACAATTAACTAAATATGCCAGATCATGTTTCTGCTCTTTTTTGCATACTAAAATAACCTTTTGAAAAATAAAATAATGCAAGAAACAACCACTGTCATTGGTTTCTCTGAAATGCATAATCCTCCTTGCTTGAATAAGTGTTTGCATCGAACAACTGCCATAAAATCAAATGCAAAACCAGAAAACAAAAAAACAAGAAAAATCAGAAGAAAAAAAACAGAAAAACAGAAGAAAAGAAAAACAGAAATTCAGAAGAAAAACAGATGAAAATGAACAAACAGAAGAGCAGTAAAACAAGAGAGTGCAGCATATCTAATAAGTATCTGCATATACTTAAGTCCTAAAGAGAAAACGAAAACAGAAAATTTGTGTAAAACAGTTCAAGAACTGATTCCTAAAACAACCTGCTAAGGACCACATGCTAACCCATTTCCTCAGTTCATCAATGTAAACCTACACCTACAATCAAGTTTCTATTTCGTACAGCATATGCCAAGCTCATCCACTACCTGGAGTTTTCTACCAGGCAGGGGCCTCATGTTGAGTATTTGAATGTAAGAATTCATAACATACAACTATAAGTAGAGAGTTGATATTGCTCAACCAGTGCATAAATGGGTACAAATAAAGGAATTACAGAGGTAGAATGCTAGAAAATAGAGAGAAAGTAATTAGTACAATATATAAAAGACAAGTAGAGTCATAAGGCCACATTATTACCTAATCTCAAATGCATAATCCTCCTCATTACAGGTCCAACATGGTTGATTCATGCTCCAAATTTGTATGTTCTGTGAAATTAAACAAAGAAGAAGGCAATTAGTATTCCAATAAGAAAAATAGTATAAGATAATATATACAAAAGAGAAATTAAAGGAAATTACCAGTTTCCATTTTTTCAAGAGTGTCAATATCCTCTTCAATAACAACAGCACAGGTTTCATTCCTCATCCAATCCTTGGCACATATAAGGCATTGCACCATCCTAGGAGTTAAAGAACTCCTAAATGTGTCAAGAACACGCCGTCCCATACTAAAAGTAGATTCAGAGGCAACTGTAGAAACAGGAATGGCAAGAATATCCCGAGCCATCTGAGAAAGTATAGGAAATCTAGGGGCATTCAACTTTCACCACTTCAAAATGTCAAATCCATCCCTATCTCATTCTCTTTCTTCTCCAACGTACTTATCCAACTCACTTTTATTATCAAAGCCCCCAACCTCATTGATGAAAATATCATACTCTCTTCTAGTGTCCAAACCCAAATTTCTCCTCTTCAAAGCCGGTCCGCTTAGTTCTTTATTCAGCTCATTTGAAGCTGAAATGTTCAAAGCCGGCCCACTTGGTGCACCGGGAATTTGGCTTTCTTCTAATTTCTTGTAATCCTCAAATAATGCATACATCCATTCTTTTACCTTTATAACAACATCACTATCCTGGGGATACATTCTACTAACAACCCATTCAACATAATGTAATTTGAAACGAGGATCAAGAATTACTACATAAAAAATAACTAGGTTCAACTTTTCATTATTCCCCCAATACTTGTCATACTTCATTTGCATTCTCATTGCCATTTCACTCAACTCAACATCGTCACTATCTTGCCATGTTCTCAATAATTTCACTACATCACTAAGTTCATGGAGAACTTGATTCGAAGTTACATATAATGAACCCGAAACTCGCAATGTGAGATCATAAAAGTGGGACAGAAACTTCACAAACCGTGAGATATTACCCCAATCCTCCTCACTAGGCAACCCACTACCATCCTCACGAGTCAAATCAAAACTAAAGTGTGGATCTATTTCTTCAAGCCTTTCGAATGCCTTCATAAGATGCAAGGCAGTGTCTAACATTAAATACGTTGAATTCCATCTAGTAGGAACATCTAAGCATAATAACCTCTTACTCTCCAATTTCTCCATTTCAACACATTCTTTAAACCTTTTCAGCCTACTTGGTGACTGACTAATGTATCGAACAACAACCCTAACACGATCAACAGAACCAAAAATTTCTCTCAAACCGTCAACCACAACAAGATTTATAATATGTGCAATGCATCGTATATGTAAATGCTTACCCCCTAGCAAACTAGTACCCCAATTCCCCAACCTTTTCCTCAAATAACCAACAGCAACATCATTCGAACTTGCATTGTCAACAGTAATTGTAAATACTTTATCAATCCCCCAGTCCAGCAAGCATTTTTCAACTCATTTACCAATAGCTTCACCTTTATGACTATCTATTGGGCAAAAATTTAATATTTTTTTGTGCAAGACCCAATAATCATCAATAAAATGAGCATTTAGGCACATGTAGTTAATTCTCTGTTCAGATGTCCAAGAATCAGTAGTAAGACTAACTCTTTTAGCTTTACGTCGCAAAAAAATCTCTCAACTTTTGTTTTTCTGATACATATAACTCATAACAATCCCTACTAACAGTTGCACGAGAAGGAATTTGAAGAGTAGGGCAAGCAACATATATAAAGTGGCGAAATCCCTGTTTTTCAACAAAACTAAATGGTTGTTCATCCACAATTATCATAGATGCACATGCTTTTCTTGCCGCCTCTTGATTAAACCTCCAACTTATTATGGAACCAGCCTTACCCCCTATCCCAACAGAACTAGAAGTGAGTGACTGTTGCGTTACCTGTAACTGACGGGCCTCAACGTTGTAAGGATTCTTCATACAAGCTTTCATGTGGTTTTTCAGCGTGGTAGTTCCATTTGTAGAACTGTGGGCAGCATACGATGCGTCACAGTAATTGCAACGAGCTCTCTTCTCTCCTTTTTCGGTTTCGACCTTGGTGAAATGTGACCAAACTGCAGATCGAGGGGCCATTGGTTTCTCTGCTTTGGCTGTTTCTGAGTTTCATTGGCATCAGTCGATCCTTCCCAACTTGGCAGCAAACTCATATCAGATGCAGCAGGCACTGGTGAACTTTCCGCTTGATCCGACATCCTATAAACCAGAAACCAAAAAAATGTGAAAATGAACCAACCAAGACAAAAAAAAACAGAATTTATGAAGGCAGTACACATTACTCAGTCTAATATGCGAGTAATACGTAGAAAAACTACATTTGCACAAGAGAAAAATAAATAGAGAACCAATTCTAGCAAGAGAAAAATAAATAAAAAACATTTCTCTTTCATAGGTTTTGGTGCTGTAAACTTCGAATTTCCAGCTAGTGGATTATAAACACGCAGCTATAGACTATAGTCTTTGCAGTATAATTCTGGGAAGGTAAAGAAAAAGATAAAGCAAACACTTGTTAAGTCCTTAACAAACAAATTTAAATGGAAGTCCTCAACCAGCAGAAAGTTTAAAATGTTTAAATTGTCACCAGCAGAAAGAACCAAAAGAAGGAAACTTCCCAAAATTTTCCATTACAAAGGTCAAAGAATACAACTTCATTTCATAAATCAAAATTTTTTAATATCACACGATAACATGAAATTGAATACTTGACATTAATATCAGCAGGCCAAACACTCGCAACAGAAAAGTTTGATATTAATCTGACAAAGTCATTCACAGAGGCAGACTTAACCATATTGATCTCTATTGCATTTATTGTTGAATGAAATATCATGGTTGCTTAAATTAAAGGAAGAAATCCTAAACCTGTTTCGACCAACAAAATTTGCAGAATCTATCACCAAATACATGCATTTCAGGAAAGGAAATCAAGCAAATATTAAATTAAATCAAGCAAATATCAAGCAAACCAGAAAAAGAGAAACATCGTAAAAAATAACCATTAATCAAGGACATTTTTTGCACTTGAGTTCTATATAATTTCAATTGCCAAATATTAAACTGCTACAAGTTAATTTGTCCATAATCGTGATTAAACTGCTACAAATATTAAACTGCTACAAGTGTAGAAAATCCAAGATTAAAGTATTTCTCAAGAGAATCTGTTAGAAAAACAACCTTAGATCTCAAAATATCATCGCCCATAATCGTGATCGTTGAATAGAAAGCATAGAAATCAAGAAAGAAATTTTTTAGATTTACCTTACCAAGACTCTGCGCCAAAGCAGACCCAGCAGCAACGCCAACGCCTTTATCTGACCGGTGAAGCAAGGAGACGTCAAGCGGCGGTTGATTAGTGGAGCGTAGAGACGGCAAATGATAGAATCTCGCTGGCGGCAAGAAGGGAATGCCACGGGGACGAGAAGATGAGAATGAGACGAATACCCTAATTCGTCTTACTTCCCCCGCCAATTAATGCATTCAATTAATGCGTCTTTTTTTTCTTCAGCCAGGCATTGAACGCATGTCAAATATGCGTTCTTTGTCTATATTTCGATTTTTCAGTTCGGTTTTCGGTTTGATCTTAGGAACCGAAAACCGAACCGAATTTCTTCAAAATTTAAAAATCCGAACCGAATCGATCCGAATTGCTAAAAAATCGAACTGAATTACCAAATTCGATTCGGATCGATTTGGATTTTCGAATCAACCCATATAGTGAACACCCCTAATACCTAGTACTCTACTTGGGCGCGGCGCAGCTCATCCCTGACTAAATTACCTTCCTGACGTTCACACAGTTGAACATATACTTAATACTATTGTATGAAAGGGATTTTAGAAGATAGTATTAATTTGTCTAATCATCGCCCATGATCTGTAGTCACATGCAAAATCCAAGAGACTATGATAGGATTGTCGTTGAACGATCAAGGCGAAATTTAAAGAAAAAGCAAAGGATGGAGAATTTTGTGCAACAAAAGGTATTATAATAGTGGCGCGGAATGGATTGGGCAACTTTGTGAAATTCTGTTTCAGCTACAAGTAGTGGTAGTAAATTGAGTAATCCATTAATAATCACGTCACTTCAATTAATCCAACTGGTAACTACTGGCCAGTTAGTATTACTAGAATCGGGGAGGGAGAATAAACAAAACAAAGTCCAAAAAGCTCCATGAGAGGGGGACCCACTGGCTCAAATTGGTTGCCAGACAGAAGACGACCTGTATTCCTTTCCGTGAATAAGTAAGGGAGAAATGGACTAGAAAAAAGGCCACCTCCCAACCAACTACATAAACCCCTGCTCCCTCACAATTTTCCCTCCGGATCGACCAAAGACGCACATTCAATACCCCTTCATTGCACTTGCAGATGGCTAGACCTCAGCAAAGATTCCGGGGCGTTCGACAGAGGCATTGGGGCTCCTGGGTCTCCGAAATTCGCCATCCTATTTTGTAAGTTGACCGCTCTCCCGGTTCTTGTTGCACTTGTTAATACCACTAGTATTTTCTTCTTTTTTCTTTCGACTAACTTAAACAGGTTGCCTATTACATTTATATGTACGGTCCAAAGCTACCTGGCTCACTCACACTCTGTTCTTCTCCTCCTCCGTTTCGGGTTTCAGAAAGACTAGAATCTGGTTAGGCACATTCGAGACGGCAGAAGACGCTGCCCGCGCCTATGATGAAGCAGCAAGACTAATGTGCGGACCCAGGGCCAGAACCAATTTCCCTTACAACCCCAATGCACCCCAGACATCGTCTTCGAAGCTTCTCTCTGCTACGTTGACAGCCAAACTGCACAAGTGCTACATGACTTCGCTTCAAATGACCAAACACGAACCCGTCTTGCAAGATCATTCTCGGCCAGAGAGAATAGCGGATCAGGTCAGCGCTGCTGCCAGCTGTGCTATTGCAGCCGGTAGGGAAACGAGCAGTAGAGATCGTCAAGAGTGGTCTCCGGAGAAGAAACCAATAGTAGTTGCACACGAGCAGCGGGAATCAAACTGGCTGGTCAAGAAAGTTCAGGGAGACGATGCGGACCAATTAATTAAGCCGCTTGAAGATGATCATATAGAGCAAATGATTCAAGAACTGCTCCACTACGGCTCCGTGGAGCTCTGCTCCGTAGTGCCATCTCAGGCCAAAATCCACGATCCGTCCCCATTTCTCCATTGAGACTCTACTCTCACGGCGAATGCTTATCATCAATTAACCCATTCTCTCTTTGTTATTATACCTTGATTTCCCCAAGGAAGCACTGCATCGAAGATTGCGTACTAGAATAGTTCATAATTAGCCAGGTCCTAGAATTCCATACATTCTAAGCGACCCCATTATATTAGATGATGTATGTACAGTGGCTACCATCATTTCTTACCATTCTTGAATCTCTAGTTTAGTTAGACAGTGGAAAATTTCATGATACGATAATGATATGAGCCGTTTCTTTTAGTTTCGTGGTCTTCCGCCCGCCAATTACGGCTGATATTTGATCCCTTCACAAGTGGAGATCGGACTGGCTCTCGCAAAGAAACTGGAGATTGGACTGTCAAGAGTATCCAGCATTTTACATACACTGTATACTATAGCCTATGGGTCTGCGTACAACGAAAACTACAACAATGACGCGTACAATGAATCCAACTGCTTGTTAATTAGTTCCATCACTGCTTGTTAGGATTTAGCCGCAATTGGTGCAATTCTAGCGCGTGACTGAGCTTTGCACTTTCAATTACCGTCTCCGGATTCTTCTGCTTTCTTTTCTTCGCCCCTGAAGTATGTATCCTTTCCTCGGTCAAATCAACCATTTTCCCCTAAGTAATAATTGATGCAAGTCATGAAGAATTAGTTAATGAACATGTATCATTTTTAAAAGTAAATATTTATTTTTGAATAATTAGGATTAAAAAGTAAATGATGTGGAGATATAGTATTTCGCCCGTTTGAGAGTTTAACTCGGAAGGGAAAAAGGACTTCAAGAAAAAATTTCTCTCCATGACAATAGAATGGGGCTAAACCCACATTAATATTCTAAGTGTAAGAAAGTTATTAATTCTATATTTATATATCCGTGCTTTGCACTGTGTATATATTATTTTTAAAAAAATAAATATATAATAAAAATAATTTTTTTAAAAGAAATTATTCTAAATGTCATTGAAAAAATATCTTTAATATCTTAAGTGTAAGAAAGTTGTTAATTATATATTTATATATTTTTTAATGTGAGTATCTTTTTTTCAAAATTGATGTGTTAAACTTGTCTGAAATATCAAAAAGATTGCTCAATAATGATTTTACTGACAATTTTCCACAATTTTAATAATTTTTTATTTTTTATTTTTAAAAAAATTAAACAAAAAAGAACCAAAAAAATTTAAAAAAACATGGGGCCGGGAGAACACCCAAGCTAGGCTCCTCCCTCTATCGGGCGGGCCAACTCTTTGTGGGATGTTCCACCTTGGGCGTCCCACCTGCCCCAAGTTTTCTTTTCTTTTTTCCTTTTTTGTTCTTTTTTTATTTTTTTAAAAATAATATAAATTTATTTCTAATAATTATTATTTATTAATAAAATTTTTAATTTTTATATTGTGATTTAAAATTATAATTCAATTACAATAATTCAAGATTAATTTAAAAATTTTATTACAATCTATTATACTTTTTAATATTTAATTTTTCTCTCTTAATTTTTAAATATTTAAATAAATAACGAAACTCAATATCAGCACAATTTGAATGAAATGATAAATCTTGACCTTCTATTAAATCTTATTATGCAGTGATTATTAAAAAATAAATATCACGTAATAAATTTCAAGATGTTATAAAGTATTTGAAAGAAAAAATATCAAAATTATTTTAAAATGATAATGTACTTATAAATATTTTTCATTACCAAACCCATTAGAAAGCTCTTGAATTTCAGTCCACTAGCCATTCATTCAATTCCCAACTTACATTCCCTTCTCCCTCCCAAATCAATATTACCTTTTGTCTTCCACTAATTTTTGCACACCCAAGATGAAATTGTTCTTCAACCCAAGCTTCCTGAGTTAAAAATTTATTTTTTTTTTTACTATCTTGAGTAGATATTATTGTCTTACTTTTAAAATGTAACAAGTAGAGCTGAATTTTGCCTGAAGCAAAGCAAAAGGGTTAGGGTTTTTCATTTTATTTTGGTCTCATGTTCGAGGTTTGGTTTCAGAGAAGGGTGGACGAGTTTATCTGGATTGAAGTGGGTCTCTGCTTTGAGCAGCATCTACTTAAAATTCGAATTGGATAAATTACCTTATAATTTGAACAACCTAAAAATCTTCTTCCTGAATTTTCTTCGGTACAAGAAGTCCTTATATCGACTAGCATTGGTTAAAGAGTACTTAGACATGCTAGATTATAAGTTGATTTTTAGAGCTTTTGAACTTCATAAATTTCACCGGTTAGGGATCTAAGCAATCTGAGTTAAGAAATGTGAGAGAAGAGAGGAGGATGTAGCTAATGCCTAATAGAAAAGAGAGAAAGCACTTGAAAACTGAGAAAATATTTATTTTTATATTGTTAAAAAAAGACAAGTGTAAACTTATCTTTCATGCAATTTTAACGCACCAATTTTTTAAAAAGGCCTTAATTATGAATACTTAATTGGTAACTTTCCTATGCTTCCAGGGAGGAAAGTGAAAGGTAGCACTCCAAAGTATCATATCGATCTAAAGTCTCCTAAAATAGGTCAAATGCCTTTTTAAGGTAAACTACATTGATGTTCCTTCTGGATTACCATAACCTCTGTTGCTATATGAGAAATTACGCGATTTTTTTTTTTTGGCTGAAATAAATGGACTTCTTTTTTTTTTTAATATAGTTATGTAACAAATAGGTTGTTTGGTTCAATTTACGTTTTCTGTCTCTTTAATATAAGATAAATAAATTAGTTGAAGATAACTACTACTTGTTATCTAATTTATACATACATATATTACTAAATCACTTTTACTCTCTCTCCTACTCCAAAACTCTCAAATTTCCAATTCTAATTTTAAAATTTTTTATTAGTTAAAAGAATTGTCATTAGTTAAGAGATAAAATAATATAAATACATTTAGGTTATCATAAATAAATATTTTAATTTAAATCAAAATTTTAATAACTTTCACTATCTCCACATAACTTCATTTACTGCCACTTTCTCCACAAACTTTTCTTCATAAGATTTTTTATTATAAGATCTTCTTATTTTTTTCACTGATTAGGGTCTTCTTCTTACAAATTGAAGAGATAATCTTTTCAATTCTTTTTTTGATACATGTTGCCTTTATTCTTATTCTTTTTCTCTTTCACTCTAATGTTTAACCTCTAAATTTGATAAATAGTATTATAGATTTTATTTTCTTGAGGAGCTTATCAATGCTCAATGCATCTCTTATTGTTCAAAAGATATTTATAAATTAAATATTTTTAAAAAATATTTATTTTTCTTTAATTTATTGAGAACTTATTTGTATACATGTGAGGTGTTTATAAATTTAATTATTTTTAGAGAAGATTTTGTTTTTTATTGAGAACTTTTTGGGATAGAGGTCAAAATAGCAAAATTCTCCCATGCTTTTTCTTTTAAAATTGAGAAAAAAACATGAGTGTTATACACGTTATAGGCATCATACACATTTAGGATATTTCAATTTTTTATTTAAATTATTATTTTAGCTTTATTATTTTTTAAATTTTAAAATATATTTTAGATGCTTCTTCAATTAAATCTTACAAAATGAGATGTATGCACTTTTTTAAAAAATATTTTATTTATATTTTTCTTCTTTAATATTAGATTGTGTAATCTCTTTTGGGAATAAAATATATATTTTTAGAAATTTTTAAAATTTTTTATTGTTAACAAGTCTGCAAATTGTACATGACTTTCATATGTAATTATTTCTTTGTCCCCTTTTTTGTCATCTTCTTTTATTATTTTAGTTTTATTTTTAGCATAATTAATGTTTTCTCTTTTTACATCTTTCATCCTTTTTTTTTGTTTTGATTGAATGATATAATCTATTTTATATTTTTAGTTATTTTAATAAAAATTATTGAAAAAATGTAAACCCAAAATGTTAGAAAAAAATACATAATAGGTAAAATAATATAGTAGAAAACTTAAAATTGTGATCAAAGTACACAAGAATAACTAATTTGTTGATAACTGTAAAATAATTAAAGTTTACTTTTATAAAATAATTAAATACACTAAATTAAATTTCATTAAAAAACTATAGAATACAAAAATTTAAGTTAATATATAAGTATTTTTATAAATTTTTTAAAATAATAGTTAAAGTCTCATACTTTTACAAAGTAATTTAATATAAAAAATTTAAAATTTAAAATTAATGTATGAGTTAGGAATTTAGCTTTAATAAATTTAGTTTAAATTAATAAATTGGGTTAAAATAAAATGATAAAGATAAGTACTTTTAAAACTATTTTAATAGATTGAAAATAATCTTAACTAATTAAATTTTTAAAAATTAATTAAAAAGTTAAAGTTTAAGAAATTAGAATGAAAGATTTGAAGTTATAAGAAAGAAATTGTTATATTTTTATAATATATATATATATATAATTTAAATTTCATATATTAATTAATTATTTTTAAATAAATATATTTTAAATATCTATTAATTTTTTATAAATTTTATTAAAATTTTAATTTTTATATAAAAATAAATCGTATATTTTGAAAGAATATTTGAGAGTAAGAATGGTCAAACTACTCTAGCCTCTAGCCGGGGCCAGGGGGCAAATAAAACATCATAATGTATAGAATCTTTGTTGGGGATCAGGAAATTATCAGGATGGAAATTATGTAGCTCTAGCCTTGATGGCTAGTCTTCATAGTAGTGGGAAGCTTTTGGAATCTTTCGTTAGCTTTTGGCATTGTTTGCTGGCTCAAGTGCTTGCTACTGCTATGTATGGATGAGATGGAGCGGCATGCTTGGTTGGTTTGGGCTTTAGGCTTCAAGCTTCAGGCTTTCCGGTAAAATTGAATGGCGTCCCACCTCATTGTGTAAAACTCCATGATTGCAGCCCCGTTACGGAAATTGATTTTGCTCCCCACAATTATTTTCTTTTACCACTTTTCAGAATCATGGCATGTTAGTGAGTTTACTATCATTAGTTGTTTGAATTTTAGGGCCTTTTCTCTTTTAAGAGGGCATGAAGTTTCACCTGACCAAACCCAACTTCTCTAATCTCAAGAAATCTTTATTGCTATATTCATCTATCACGATGCACCCTGCTCCCAAATCCTCCTACTGCCACGATACTTGAAGATCACTACTCCAAACCAAAAGGCAAAGCACCAGTGGAAATGAAGCAAATTTCCATTAAATCCACAACCTTTTACTCTTTTCGTGTCATCCTTTGGAGGTTTCCCCTTAATACTGGGACAAGAGAAAATTCTCTAGTATTTGCAAGGAGGGAGAAATCAGAGGAGAGAAGAGTAAAGGGTTCTAGATTTCATGTCCTTCTATATAATATTGAAATTATTTACTCTTATTCAATCTATTTTAAAATATAAAATATTTAAATCTTTTTTATATAGACTAAGGAAAAATATGATGTATTTTTTTATTTTATTATTGATTAATTTTATTTATATAATAGAGAACGAAATAATTATATTTATGACGTAAGTAATTTTTTAAAAACTAATTTTTAAAATTCATAAAAATCAAAAATTTTAAAAAGAAATAAATATGATAAAAATTATATTTTAAAAATGGTACACGTGTAAAAAGCGATGAGGAAAACTAGCGACATTTTCTTTTTCTTTTTCTTTTTCTTTTTTTTAATGAATGGAAAAGTAGCTACTTGAAGGAAGAGGTATGTATGCGTGCTTGTCCCAGGCTGCTTTCTAATTATGGAAGCAAGAATGTCGGGAGGCGCAGCAGGGCGACCGCTGACGACTGACAAACAATGTGCAAGCACATCAGTATACAAGGCTTAATATATGTAAGCCTAATTTACCTATATAAACTAACAACATGCATATATGCAGAATTAGAACAACGTCTTAATTAGCTGTATATATCTATCTGATCAGAGTGTGGTTTGGAACGGTAGTCCTTATGTGACAGCAGATTAATGTGCTAGCTCTTGATCTCGCGGCAAATTAATTAAAAGAGGAAAAGAAGCAAGAAACAAAGAATCGATGATCGGTAGGCAGATCAGCTGCGAGTCAAACTAGAGATCGATATTGGCCTCCTCGCAAGAAAAGTAGTCAAAACCAATCAATCAAGCGTTCCCCAACCCAATCAAAATGTTGGGGGTGGAGGAACGGCAATCATATGTATGGCCTTCAATCTTGTCAAATGCATGCGCCCAGCAAATGCCAATTGCCAACCAACGGACTGCGCATCTGTGCATATATAGTTGTATTTGCTAACTAATGATTAATGTGGCTTGAAAATCTATATGATCATAGATGCTGTAGATCTATAGTGAGTGCTGCTGCTGTCATGCAAATTCTATATATATTCCAAAAGGGACAAAGCTTTTCTTCGAGGACTAAAGAGAAAAGGTTGGTGGCCTACTCTCTTTGAAAAGCCAACATACTTTCCTTCCGGTCACATCTCATCTTAATTCGCTGGTTTGTTAAGGCTCCCACATCCCCCAACCGCAGCAGTTCCGATATTTCTTTGATCGGTCGAGGCTTAATTGCTGAAAATACAATACAGTACGTACTGTAAGCATCCATATTCGTCATGGAACCATTCAGTTTATGCGGACACATTCCCACCTGAGATAGAACCTAGAAGCTAGCAATTAGAGAGAGAGAGAGAGAGAGCCCCATACCTGCTGGCATGTGAGAACATGTGGATTTACATATCCGCATGCATGTAAACATCGACATGTTCTTCGGCTTCTCTAAAATGAGGACAAGAAACCATGTGCCTATGCCCTCCCCCTACCCACGCCCTTCATTCCCATCTCCAATAAATGGACAAATATATGGAGTATTATATTAGATTTCCCAATGATAAGCAAATGAACTATATATATCACATTGATCGATTACCTCCTCAGTCCTCACCCATATATACAAACAGATTGTAAAAATACAAATTGTAATTTCCATATAAAAGACGACATCGAGAATTGAACGTTAACAGCTCTGTTTTGTAATGTTTGAAAACAAATATTCACTTTCTTACAGAAGTATATTCTTCGCCTAAAACTCGGAGATTGGTCTTTATTTAAGATCCCTTACCCAGAAAAAAAAAAAAAAACCTCCTTTGCTTACCATTCACCTCTTTTTTTTTTTGGTCAAAACGTTAACCTCTTCAAAGTAAGATGGTAACTTGTTTATAGTTTTTTTTTCTTCCACAATAACTTGTTTATCAAAATAGGACTCCTAAATTTTAATCAAAATAGGAACTGAAGGGGCGTAAGAAGATTTGGGTTTCTGATTCAAGTGCTCCGGGCTACACGGTTGCATGGACGACGGTCCGACTGCCCCACTTCCAGGTGGGGGGGATCTGCTCTCCTCACTTTTACTGTTAAACTCGAGAAGGCATCTTTAGTAGATTGGATTAGTTTGGTTAGTTGGACTGACCTGTTGGGCTTCTCTTCTTTGCCCAGTCTGATGTCTTGGACCATCATATCACGATGACATCAGCTATTCAAGGCCCATCCCATAACCACTTGTTTTCCTCCCTGTTGTTCTGAAAAAATGGAATGTAAATGTAAGTGAGTCCAGGAATTGAGTGACTAACTTGGTAGTAGTTGATTAGAGTTGTTGCTAGACGAGTGTGAGATTCTATGTATGGATTATATTTTCTTCCTAATTAAATGGAAGGAGCATTCTTTATTATGATAACGAATTTATTGATGCAGCATAAAATAGGGTTAGATACATTGTAAGGATGCTGCTATTCTGCTAAAGTAAGCTGAAGGATGACAGCGTGGAGGCAAAGCTGGGGAGACTAGGTAGGGAGTAGGAGTAACCGACACATCCTCAAAACTTGATGGAGAGAACGTCCCAAAAAAATAAAGGAAAGAAGAATGGTAAGGAGCGGACTTGTTTTCCTTTTTCTTTCGGTGGTTGGACGAATGGAGGATTAGACTCTGTAGGAGCATTATCGATCAATTAATTAAATTGTTGGCCTTGGCTGGCAAATTGCAACCCCCCCCCCCCTCCTCTCCCCCTCCTTCTTTTAATGGGATAAGTATTTTTGTTCATTATAAATAACTCAGAAATTGATATTTATTTGGTCAAAAAAGAAGAAAAGAAATTGAATTTTTATTTGATCAAAGAGTTCTGTTTTTTGGAATGGTTGGTGGAATAGTGTGGCAGGCTAAGGCGACTCACTGATTGCTGCGTTGTCTAAGGTAAGATGTTTGGAGCTGCCTTGACCTTAATTAATTTTGTTATTGGCGGCGTCTTTTTTATCTAACCAAGAGGGAGTGTAAAGTAGCATCTGCGCTTGGCACATAGATGATGATAGAAGCTTTGTAGGGGGAATATTAATGGAGCTATGCTATATTAAACTGAATTTTTTAACAAATTATGTTTATGTTTACTATTTTAAGAGATTATTATTTTTCTTAATTTAACATATTTTTTCGGTTGAGTATATTTTTTTAAATTAAAGAGTGCAAAAAAATAAATAGTCGAATATATTTTAACTCGTTAATCGAATCAATATCAAGATCTAGATATACTTTGAAATTTGAACAACAATAAACATCAAATTTAAAGATTAATACTTGATTTTAAACTTTATAAGATAATCTACCTATTCATGCAATTTTAAAATATAAATCATATAAATTAAGGATTTCAAAAGTAAGAAAATTTTATTTTATACGCTCTTCATTATTTTCAAAGTCTTTTGTTTGGAAAAGTAAGGGAATTCGGTAGGGTCTGATACTCTTCTTTCATTTCTTTCCTACCACAAATTGACATAGTAATTGATGATTTTAAGGGGGAAAGTCCGTTAATTGATAATTCTTCCGCGTACAACAAGAGAGTAGCGGCATTCAAAATGATGCACATTTTGGCGTAAGGCCGTAGACTTGTTGCGTACGTGCGGGTCTCGCGGAAGATACTATAGAAACAAATAAGGAGAATTGTCTTCCACAGTCAATTCTATTATTTCTTTCTTTTCTGAGAGGACGGTCAATTCTACTCTTAAATACTAAATGGTGGAATTTTTATGAGAATAAAAAGAAGGACAATGATGGAGTATTCGGAAGAAAGATGGTAGGTCAGCTGATCTCCGTTTACCTCTCGTTGGGTGTCTTTTGAATATTCAGCATCCAGCTGCTACTACGTGCTGCGTGTGGGCCGATTTCTTCCACGTCCAACTCAGACGGGACCGTCAGCAGCACCCTATGCCAAATACACTAACCCATCATTCGCTTCTTCGTACTGGCTAGTCATCCCCAGTATTTTAGTACTAAGTAGCCGCATGTATTTTCTCTCCTCATTATAATTATAATTATAATTACTACTCAAGAGTCCGGATTACAAGTAGTAGAACCAAAAAATACAAGCACTAGAACCAAGAACCCAGACGACCTTGCTCCCCGCCCCTCTCCTCTTCCTCCCTCACCGCTCCCACCTCCTCTTTAAAATTCATCGCTTTCCAATCTCCTCCTCCTAAAACCCCCCCCATCAACCTACTACGCTACTGCAGGTTACCTGGGAGCCGAAATGCACGACCAACGCTTCTCTTCATCCTTTCTTTCCTGCTTCCGTCCCGGCAGTACTTCCACCTCTCCTTCTACGGCCGCATCCTGCCAGCCCCCAATCTCGGGCAATCCTACTCTCACCACCAGCCTCTACCGCACTCAATTCGGCCTCTTCGGTCTCACCTGGTGCCGCAACCTACTGGGTCGCTCCTTCCACCTCTATCTCCTCTTCGACAATTCCGCCCGCCTCTCTTTTTCGCTCGATGTTTCCGCCCCCGTCTTCCGGCTTCAGATCAAGCCCTTTACCTTCTGGAAGAAACGCGGATCCAAGAAGCTTCTTCTCAATGGCAACACCGGCAAAATTGCTCGCGTGCGTTGGGATCTTTCTAAAGCTAAATTCGGTTCCCGACCAGAACCTTTATCCGGATACTACCTCACCGTCGTCATTGATGGAGAGATGGCCCTTATCGTCGGGGATTCTCGGAAAGAAGCTAACTGCGCGACCACCGAGGCTAGAAAGCCAGCTGAGGACAACCAAGTGATGGTGCTCAAGAGAGAGCACGTGTACGCTAACAAATCACTTCTACTGTACACCGCGAAAGCTAGTTTCGGGGGCAAGGAAAGAGAGATATCCATTGACTGCAGACTTGAGGATGGGGACGACCCAAAACTGGACTTCAGCATTGATAACGAAAGTGTATTGCAGATAAAGCACTTGAAATGGAAGTTCAGAGGGAATGAGAGGATTGAAATCGACGGCATTCCCGTGCACGTGTCGTGGGATGTCCACAGCTGGCTGTTTGAGGGTAATCATGAGCACCACCATGACGATCGTCATGCTTTCTTTATGTTCAGGTTTGTGAAATTGGGGTTGGAAGATGAATTATTAGAGGATTGTGAGAGGAGCGGAATATGGCTGTGGTCCCAGTCTAGGCAGGAGATATTTGGGTTTCCCTTGGAGGCAAAGAAAATGAAGAAGGGTTTATCGAGGTCGGGAAGAAGCTCATCTTCGTCGTCTCTGTCTTCGGCCTCTTCCAGCTGCAATTCGGTGATGGAGTGGGCAAGTGCGGAAGAAAATGAGTTAAATGGTCCGGCTGGGTTTTCACTTTTGGTGTATGCTTGGAAGAGCTGAACATCGCCGGAAGAAGGAGACGAGATACAGAAATGAGTTCCCTAATTGGTAGTCCGACTCCGTCGATCCATTTTAGTAAGTAGTAAATGATATATATTTTCTTCACCTCACTAATTAATCAATTGATTGTATTTGTTGGTGAACATACAATAGAAAAATAAATGGATGTACAGGCTGCGGCAAAACCATAGAATAGACAATTCCTGGGATCGGATAGGATGTAGGAACCTAACAGCTTTTGCTTTTCATTCTCTTGCTATCTTGTTTCTCAAAGGAACTAATGATGCAATTGCAAATGGAAAAGAAAAAGAAAATGCTACCTTTTATATATAAAAGGGTAGGTTTAGATAGAATTTAGAATTTTAATTTTTTATTTTGAATTTTATAAATGGGAATTGTCTTGTCTGCGATGCGATAGAAGAAATGAGAATAAATGTGAAAATTTTATATTAAATTTTGTAATGGAACTAAGTCAAATACACCCATGGTGTTGGATGATCGAGGATCGGCGAATGTTGGTCATTTCTGTTCAGAAGTTGAATTGAGTGCATTCAATCCTGAATTTCTCCTCCAGTACACCGTGTTACGGTAGTATTGTAGAAGAAAAGAACCATGGGGGAAAATGAAAAGAATTATGGGTATGTGGTGATGAATGTACCATGAACTCCAGGACACAAGGTTGCTTATCCGTCGTAGTAAGGAAGATAGCCCTCAACTGATAAGAATAAAAACACAATTCTCTTGGGAAAAAGGCTACTGTCAATCTGCATTCTCTTCCCTTTGTACAAGAAAGAAAGAAAAAAAAGGAAAAAAGAGATTGATAGAACTTGGTTAGATGGCTAAGGTAGGGAGCTGTTAGCTTGTCAATATGAAAGTAGTTATTCCCGCCGGGATAAGTCTGGGCATGAGCCGGCCATCATCTGGTTGATTGCGATCGAAAGAAACAAACAAACCAGAAACAGTAGGATAGATTATAAGTTTACATGAAGGTGCTTAAAAAGTAGTAGTAGTATTTCAGATATTTTGGTGAGAGGAAGAGGAAGAGGAAGAGGAAGAGGAAGAGGAGAGGAGGTTCTTGTGTATGCATATTCTTGATTCTCACCCCTTTGAACAATCATCCACTAAAGCCTAGTGTTTGATAGAGGGATTTGGAGAGGAGATTTTCTCTCCTCTTGTTTGGGAGTTTCGTTAAGGAAACAAGTAAAAAGAAAGAGAGGAAAGAGGAGGGGAAATGGTTTGTTTATTTCATCTAAGAAAAATATTAGAATTTGATTTAGTGGTGTGCTAGGTAAAATTCTTTATTCAACACCAAAATTTAATAGGATGTGCTTGATTAATTTTTAATTTTTTTATAAATAATTTATTTTTATAAATTTTAATGTAATTTAATTTAAAAATTAATCTAACCTTACCCTAATATTTTTTTCCGATATAAACCTATGACATAAAATTTACGTAGTACAAATTACTTTTTTCGTAGTCCGTAAACTATTATAAAAAAAAATTATCCCGTGTACACTTTTAAATAGTACTCATAGCTGAGTCACAAACGAAAATTCCCAAACGAAAATTCCCTAGGACTGAATTCGTTCCTTAAAAGCCATGTGTCCCTATAACTTACAAACCTGCTGAATCCTTTCTTCTTTATCTGCCCCTTCCTCTCAGCGGCAGAGCTAAGTCCTCTCAGGCAACGAATATCTATTTTTTCTTCTGTCCACAAGTTAGGACATGAGATCATCTGTATTCCAATTAAACTAATAAAAAGCGTCCTATTTGAAGGCAAGTTTCATTCTTTTACTCCAATGAAAATCTTCTTTTCATTGAAACAAATCATTTGCTAGACTACTAAAAGTTATAAATTAAAAAAGAAACAGAAGCATTGGTAAAATTGATGAGAATTCATGGATAGAAAAAATCTCATCCTTTCATACTCGGGTCGTCTAATTGAAGACATTAACTTGATGAGTCTACCTAATTAAATTCTTTAGAAGTTGTGGAAATCTTGTCTTCAACATTAGTTGTGGCAGCGTGTAACTCGATGGTCAATTTGCAGCTTCCAGCCCATTTTTGCTTTTTTTTTGTACTCAAATCTCATTAACATGCAGCATTGTCAATCTTTCATCAAAATAGAAGAGCTACCCAGATGCAATGCGACCACCCACTGACCTCTTATATCTTCTCTTTTGGATCTGCAGGGATCTGATGCCTTTATCCCACCAATCTCTTTTTCTTTGTCTTCGTCTAGATCAGCAGAGATGGCTGTGAGTTTAGCTATCTCACACTTGATGCCGCGAAGGATGAAGATGAGAGGATAAAGTAAGTTGAAGATCAGAATGGGGAAAAAAAGAGAAGATTTGAAAAATCTTTGCAAGGTTAGGTGCTAATGAGTCACTCTATTCAATTTTTTCCTAGTCTTCTTTATCAGAGATAAAGAAGATTGGAGAGAGCGAGGTTAAAGACTGAAGTAAGGGAAAAAGAGGGCGGCAAGACTGAGATGTTAAGAAAGAGAAAGGAATAACAGATCATTAAGTCATAATCATAAGAGAGACGTGACCTTTGTGGTGAATTCGGTTCATAGGTGAGACCGTGAACCTGAGTCCACCTAAAAATTTCTCAAAGCAAACCCCACTTAATAAAAGCAAGTGTTGATTTCAGGCAATTATGGAAAGTATCGTGTTAAACAGCGCAATTGCGAATTGATCATTCATTCCGGGGGGGGCAGGGAGGAAAGGGTCAGAGGAACCATGCCAGTCTGCGGTATGAGAGGAGATGATGATTGATGAGACGGCACGCCCGCAACATGTCTTTGACCGTTTGACTTGGGAACCCCCATTGACTGCAGCCTCGTGAACTGTTTCTTAGGCACGGTGCAGGGGGGCCAAATGGCTGGCACCTTTCGATCATCTCATCCCAGGTAATTGCCAAGAGAGGCTTCATTTTCAAACATCATCACCGGAATGATCCTGATTGAAATTGAATTTGCGTAAATGACCGCTATTCGAAATAGTGTTATAGAGGGTTATAATGTTAATTCGTTTGGTATTATAGAGATGTTGGCTATAACGTTGAATTGATTAGCATTATAGCTCCCAATTCGTTTATCTATTATTTTTTAAAAAATCAAATATATATTTTAAATATTATATTTTAATTTATTTTAATTAATTGTAATTTTTAAAGTATAATTTTTATTAGAGACACTTCAATATTAAAAAAATATATAAAACAATATTAAGAATATCATAAATAAATATTAAAATTTTATAAAATTTAAAATTTTTATTTATTTTACATCAAACAAGTGGTCTTAAAAGTATTATATAATAATGAAATAAAATAGGAATACATATAATCTGAATCTGAAATAAGAGCAATTTGGTCATGTAAAGTCTATAAGGCCACAATTTGGTCAACACACTATTCAATGACTCAGATGACTTAGTAGTCATAAGTCCATATCTGTGTCCACGGTCATGAAGCAATGTCTATTTCTCTAGTGGAATTCCATTCGACCAGTTAAATGCCTTCATACACCTTCTCTTAATTTCGTTCATTAACCGATTAAATTTTGAAACCGTAGTTGCAGTACCAGCCTGTAACATCAAGCTTTTTAGCTCTATATTCTTGAATTTTAGGCTGAAATTAGGCCTTATGTGCCGCAAACAAAATCTGTGATTGTCGTAAGGTGGTTATCAATTTTGTTGTTGGCTAACTAAATTTAAGATGTTCTTGTGGCGATCCGATATCAAACAAATAGGGTGATCCTGTATCGCATATTGCCGAAGATTATTAAGGAACCAATTTCACCTTGCTAAAGTCTCTTCATCAACAATAGCAAATGCAAGAGAGTAAACATGATTATTAACATCCCATCTACTGATAATTATCAGCACTCCTTTGTAAATACCTCTCGACTGAGTCACGTCAACCGATACAACAGGTCTACAGTATTTAAATCCTGCAATAGATGATTGAAATGTTCAAAATAAATAGCTAAAAATAACTCGTGTGGGGATGCTTGAAGGGTGATGGAGTTTGCGCACAATGATGCCTGGGTTACTATCTTACACTACTTACATATACTGTGGAAGAATATCAAATGTTAATTTCAAATATAATATTTTGGCGTGTATTCGATTTTTTTTAAATGGTGAGGGAAATGAATTGGGACTATAACGCCAATCAATTTGACATTATAACCAACATCTCTATAACGTCAAACGGATTGGCGTTATAGCCCCCTATAATGCCATTTCGAATGGCGTCATAGCCATTTACGCAAGTCCAATTCAAATTAGGGGCCATTCCAGTGCTTATGTTTGAAAATGGAGTCATTCTTGGTAATTACCTTCTCATCCCGCATCCTCCGTGCTACTATGCCTCGAAAAGGATCCTTGCCAGATAGAGGCCCAGTATACCCTTATAATCGTAGAATCACCATGCTCTTCCATGTTCTTTGTTGTGGACTACTCCCAAATTACATGACTAGAAATCAAACCCGTGACCTACTTTGATATCAACTGTCCCGGAAAAGGATCCTTGATGTGTAGAAGTCTAGTATATTCTTATAGTCTATTCTTATAGTCTTGTAAAATATAAGAATATGAAAATTCTTGTAACTACACATAAATTAGGAATAAAAAAGTTATTTTTATTGTCATTTTACAATAAAGTGCAAGGTAGTAATATACAATAAATTCCTTGGAGACAAAGAAGTCATTTCTATTGTCATCATCTAATGGCATTTGCTTTGTTTACCAGTCAAAAGATCCTAAAGAAAAATAAAGTACTAAAGTGCAAAAACTCTCAGGCACTAAAATGCAATAAATCCTTATTTTATTTCGGCTCTACTTTCTCCATTCCAATGTCAATATATTCTTAATTGTGAATGTTCACTTTTTTAAATGGCTCTCTAATTTGAGAGGATGCTAATGCACGATTCCCCTTTAATCTTTTAATTTTTTTTTCAATGAAGGGAATTAAATTTTGTTAACTCAAGAGTCCCATAATTAATTATTAATTAATAAGAATAAAATAATAATTTTTAAAATTAAATACTCTCTTAAAATTTTATATCAAATAAAAATAAAAATTATAAAATGAGGAATCAATATTTTCCCCCACAAGCGGAAATAAATCAACAAAATTGCTTAGCATGAAATTTTATACGCTCCCCTTTCTGAACTAGGGTGAACATTTTTATTTTGAATATTCTAAAATAAACATATCCCATTTATATTTTTGTAATTCATTTGTTGAATACCAAATAAATATATACTACCTACTTAGGTCCCCCCAGCCCCTTTTTTCCCTTCTCCGAGTATAAAAGATTAGGTCAGGATTTATTCCATAGTAACAACCCTAAGTAAGGAAATTCATTCGTTGCAAATATTTCATTTACTCAAAAGGTTAAGAAATTCGTTTGAGATTATGAATCGGCCACTACTATTCATAACACACCCGCAACACGACCAGCTCTATACCCTCAATAACATGAAAATTAAAAACTTAAAGAGTATATTTAAATTGTGTTATGTTAACAAAATTTATCTTTAATTTTGTAAAAGTAAATTTTTTATAAAAAAATGACTTAATTATGTATTTAATTGAACCAAGCACTATTCAAATAAACCCGGCACCTTGAGGGTGGTCAACTTCCATTTTGTAAGTAACAAACCAACCAAACTAACATTGAGAATACAGCCTGCATCCAAAATTAAGAAAACCTCTATACACTCTTTACATCTGGCAAAGCTTTAGTCTTACATTGTATGCTGTTAAAAACGTTGCTCAATCAACAGAAAACTGAGACACTTCACGGAAACAGGAACACTGCAAACATTCACTAAACAGCCTTTTCCGCTATGGTTGGAAGTTGATTTACAGTATTTAACACATTTTAGAAGAATACCAACTAGGCAAGAGGGATAAAGAAAAAGAGAATACACATTTGGAGACAAAAGCATCAGGAAATCTTTGATATATCAGTGAGAAGATGGCGGATTACTTGCATTTCTCTGTCTCCCTGATTTTGAAGGGCAAGTTGACAAATGGGGTTGATTAGAAGACATGAACCTACTTGAATGGCTTCTTAGCTTTTTCTTCTCAGAGACCCCATCTTCTGCCTTAATATGCCGGACCTTTGTCTCATTCAAACTGGTTGGAAGAACACAATTGCAGAGCAACCCTTCAAGATTCATCAGCAAATGAATAGCTTTAGAAATTAAAACTGAGAACAAAACTAGACGAGTTAGAGTGAATCATAAGTTGCCCTAAGAGATGAAATCTGAAATAAAACTTGACGAGTAGTGTGAATCATAAGTTGCCCTAAGAGATGAAATCTGATACAAACTATGCATAATCAAGTTAGTGACCAAAAGCGCAGTATATATGAAAAATAGCAGATTCTCATCAGATTCTCCTAAAAGCACATCCAAGATATGACAAATAATATTATTATCTTAATCCCTGATTAAGAGTTCAATCAGAAAGAATAAATTGGTCTAAACAACTAAGAGCTTGTCCAAATCAGTGCAAAATTCTCAACTTTCTAGCCAATTAATTACAATAAGACCATTTCACATTTGCAATCTCTTCTGCAGTTCCTAGTTAGCTGGGATATGGAGTTTAAAAATGCGACCACGTGTAAAGCTTGTTGCAAACTCAACAACTCCATCAATAAGAAAAGAGAAGGGGAAAAAGAGGGCGTGTTGGAGAAGGGTCTTTCCAGTAAATGGTAACTTTCAGTCACTGCCAATAAGGTCCAATTTGATTGTTTGATAACGGCAATAACTATTTTAAAGATACTATATCCAACCAAAAACTTGAAAAAAGCAAGAGCCAGATATAAGATAAAGAGATATAAATGGTTGGCAGCAAACTTAGCAATTAAAATTGTCAGTACTTGTGCCAAGAAAAAAGACCCTAAAAGTGGCACAAACTACAGTCTGTAGGGGGACCACAAGAGAAGGATATCAACGTGAATATCTACAAGTTTTATGACCAAGATAGATATTGCAGGTTGCAGCACCCCTCCCAACCCCAGAGAAAATGGTTGAGACAACTAGATTTTGAGCATGTTATTACCAAGACGTGCAAAAAACTAGATTTTGAGCAAGTCATTACCGAGACGTGCAAGCCTATTTACCCATTTAGGAATTGCTTTCCCTGTCAACCGCAGACACACATCATTACAGAAGTGATTGCAGTTCCGGGTAATGAGATTGTAGGTATTCCCAGAGTACTGCTCCGCCAGTTTCTCCATGAATAGTCGAACCTCTTTTGCACCCATATCAGTTCTGCCTATTAAGATTGATTTTCTGAACGTGAATCCAGGGCATTGCTTGGGTTCTACTTCAAATATCCCAGTTGTTGAATGCTCGTGTGCACCGAATGCATATTCCACACCATGAACTGCAACAAAAAATAGCTTAGCCAATGGATGAAAAGTTTTGAAACATCTGAAACTGAAAGAAAGACATCCAAAACCCATGTTAAGCCACACTACATCTAATCTAGGGAGCATCCCTAAACAAAGTCAGCCGTCATTAAAGAAAAGAAGAAGAATGTTCTGGTGCATTTGGATCTTCAACTCCAGCTCCAGGGATCCTAATTTAGTTCCATCCGAGTCTATTCTGTTTCTTAGTTCATCCAATAAAAAAGCCCAAAATTAGCAGCATAATCAAGTTCATTGCGGAAACTAGTGACCTGAAAAATGGCAAAACCTTCTCTGGATACCCAAAGGAACTGAAAAGCAACAAGTCCAAAACAAAAAGAACGGAAATAAGTAACTTTAAGCTTTTTCGAGTACATCAGTATAACTGAGGTTACTCTCATCCATTACTCTACCTCTATTGTAGGAGTCTTGCGAAAACTACTGATGGATTTTTTGAAGTTACACGGAAAGGAAATCATCTGATCTTGGCCCACTTGTTCAGAGTGATAAAAGGAGAAAATTTTAGCTAAGCAGTTAGTTTTGGCAATTAAAATACTAGTTTTGAATGAACAAGGACGAATGAGACGCTCCACAAAATTAAGGAATTTAAAGCATAGCAAAATAAAGAACAAAATGGCAAGAAAGAAAGAAAAATACCTTGAACACCAGAGTGGTAGACGCCGAGGCCAAGCCAGTAAGCGTAGCCGTTGATTGGGGTGAGATCGTAGACATTGAGGTAGACGGGTACAGCACCAGTCTTCCTCTTCCCAGATATTATCATTCTACACAACAACATTTTTTCTTTTTTTACTATATACGAGTCTTGGGGCCTCCAACTAGCAGCAGATGCAGAATTGGGCTTTCATTTTACAATGGCATCCTGAAATCCCTAATCTCTAGTCAGGAAACTTTCGAAATCCCAAATTTGCAGCCGCCAGCAATGAAAGGGAAGGAATGGAGTTGAATGAAGTTGAAGACCTCCTTCCCTCGCTCTTTCCAAAATGCGGTGCCGTAGTAATGGCGAATAGTGTTAGATGAAGAGAATCTCAGATCTCGGAGCCTCCACCTCTGTACATCAAACGAACAGCACTTAGGTTTCGCCGGCGAGCCTAATTAACCCTAAGTCTACCTGCCACGACGCCGTTTTTGCGCAGAGAAGATACTTCCTCCTCTCCCACAATATTAGTAGCTACATAGTTTTACGCTTCAGACAGACGAAACAATCCCTAATTTATTTTAGATTTTCAAAATTAAAAAAAAAATAATTTATCCTTTTTTTACGATTCAAAGTTTGAAGATGAATTCTTTGATAACAATAAGACCGGTAATTAGAATAATAGTATTCTATTATAGCTTATGAGGCCTTATTAGACAAAATTGAATTATTTTAATAATAAGACTGAGAGTTTAATATTTACTTGAAACAATATTTTATTTAGTCTCCAGGATCATTTTTTACCTGCATGCGTATTCCATTAGTCATAGTTAGAGCAAGGATAAGATTAAAAAAATTATTAATTTTTTTAAAATGTTACAAATTTCTCAAGTAATTTGCAAATAAAATAGAAAAAAATATGATAGTACCATTAAAGTTTGTTCAATTTATGAAATAAACCTATATCTTTGTTTGTTTGTTTGTTTTTTTTTAGGGGTGGGGTTGGGGCTGGAGGAGAGTTCTATTCAATCCCCACTTCGTTTCCACGGAGTTTGCTTGTCCTTCAAGGAAGATTTTCATGGCCTCGACGATGATCAAAGAAAAATAGTCATGGAACTCAAAATTTAATGAGTTCTAACTTCTTTATTAACGAGGAAGATTTCCATACAGTTATCATTTATGCGAATAGAAATCTATTACTTGAGTTTCTATTCCATACTCTTGTCCCACACAAACATCCTATTAATACTAAATAATGCTCCATCCCATGCAAACATGTCCATCAGTACCTAAATATATAATTCTCCAACTAATGTCTAAAGCAATTAGTTGCCCCAAAAAAGATCGATGCAGATATTTTTGTTACCAAAAGCATAAATAGTAGATTGAAAGACATATCTTGAATGCTCTAAGAAAACTGAAGGAGACAGAAGAATAGCATTGCAATTGATAAAAAAAAAATGTAAATTGAACTATGAAACCATATATCCTGACTAACTCTTTAAACTTAAAAAAAAAAAAAAACTGGATGGCACTTGGAATATGAAGAATTGCGTAAAAGAGCAAGCATATGCCTGATATTCAACTAAGGATAAAAACGAAAGTGCTCGTAGAAGTTAAATTTTTTTATCGAAAATATAAAAATTAAATAAATAAAAATAATAATAGCTATTAAAACATGTGGAGAGACTATCTCAATATCAACTCAGAAAATGACTTTTTATATTACTGAATTCAATCTTCACACATAAATATATAGATAAAATTTTAACATAGTATATAAAGAAAATGAAAATGACACAAGAACTGAACAGGGAAGATTGCACCGACTATCCATGAAATGCTGTACATGATCATTTCAACCCTATGCACATGATTCTGTGCAAGGCAGTCATGTCATAGACGACGAATTCCATTTTGATGCTAGCATCCCCATTTTGAAGAGAAATAAATGAGGCAACCTCACCTCAAAATTTGACTAATCTATACAAAGCTCAAAGTCAAAGATTTTACTTGCAGGCAAAAATTTCTTTTCAAATAAAATATAATTATCAAGAAAACCGAAAATACAAAATTGAATAGAGAGAAGGTGCATTGAACATAAATGAACAAAATAAAACATACAAATACCTTAGGAAATATGTTTCACATGAAAATGTAAAGATATATGGGCTAAAACTTTATGAACACAAAAAAGTTTATGATCCACCAAAAGAAAAATAAACAACAATAACCATTTCATGGGAAAAAAAAACAAAAAGGAGCCTCATATCAATTTCTCTTGATTTGCTTTTGAGTCGTGCAAATCCGAGAGCAGAAATTGCATTTGCTTGCTGAATAATAATTTTGGGCAAAAATTTATATTAAAATGCCAAAAAAGAGAAAAAAATAAATCAATACCTTCATAATTTAGGGAAATAAATAGCATGAAAATAGTCAAAATCAAATGCAGGACCAAAAAAAAAAAGAATAGAGAATAGGAAATATTACCTTCATAATTCACAATTTAAAAAAAGAGACCAAAAATATTTGCTTCAAATATGAAAGATGATGAATAAACCTGCTGAGGAAGAATATTGTGAAGTAAGTGCCTTCAAGGGAATTGTGGCAAGCAGTAGAATATAATAAACAAGTGGTGCGACGTTATGATTTTTTTTAAACTTTAAAATAGTTGAATATATAAAAATTTTAACTAATATAAAAATTAAAAATTATTAAAAATAAAAATAAAAACGGCAGGACTTTCAAGAAAAGAGAGTATTAATTGTTTTAAAAGTTATATATATATATATATATATTCCAACAAAACAAAAATTACCACAAAACTTCTTTACTAAGGTTTGGAGTGAAACGGTAATCCAAAAATGTCTTTAAAAGAATCTTAAATTTTATAACAATACAAATATTATTCCTCAAGAAACAAAACAAACAAGTACTACATTTTTTATTACCTTCTTTACAAAAAGGAAAATAGAGAAAAATAAGTCACGCTTGGGCTCTCGAGTGTGGTATTCGGACCGGAGTACCGGACCCAATAGAGGCTCTATTATCTTGTATCTCCTACGCAGGAAAGAAAATTTGTACCGCAGATCATCTCTCCCCCGGAAAGGTTGAGACGTCGTCGTAGACGCATAGAAGAAACAGAAAGAATAAAAGAGTCCAGCCAATCTCATTTAGTCCCTTTTCTCGGTTAGCCTAACATCCTCTCTATTTATCGCTGTCTCGCCCGTTCGAAATTAGTTTGATTCTTTATAGTTCATTGGTATTACTTCGGGAAATCCTGTTATTTCTGCACTTAGCTTCTTATTTTTTCTGCTCATTTTTCGGCTTTTTTCTTGAAATACGACTGCAAATTGGAACACCATTGGAATGCAGTCTTTTTGACTTTGAGAGAAATGCAACCGGATTCTCAGAATCCTATAATGGGTTCTGTCTTTTCTTTTCTCTGGCTTGATATGTAGTACCTGGATTTCCTTCAAACGTTTTCAGAATACCTTGCCAAGTTTTTCCATCTTTTTGGGACTTCGGAAACCCTCTTCTCCAATTAGCTGAACTGAATTTCTCAAAAATCAATCAAATCTTCATTTCTGGATTCATCCCCTATAAAATCCTGGGTTAATACTGACGACGCTAGTATCACTGTTGACGTGCTATAGTTTTCAAATATGAAGCTAGTTTATAGACATGCTACTCCATTTCTCGTTTACGTCATAATGGACCATACTTCATTTCATATAGAAGATAAACCGGGACATGGGGAAAAAAAAAAAGGGAAAGAAACTTGGATTCCATAAATTCCTCCTCAAATAAGGGCAACTGGAAATATTAATTGTTTTTGCCCCTTCGATCTATTACTATTTTCCAATCTTGGTATGAAAGACGCTGAGTGTGGGATTTGTCTATAAGCAACAGAGTATCTTTTGGTAATATGGCAATCAGTAAGAATGATCCTTGGAGGGAACGTTAGCAACGAATACTGTTAGCTCTGAATTCATAGTGTAGAAAACAACTGACCGACAGAATGGTGATAAATTGAATAAATGAATTGAGTTGAAATTCGTAAGTCAAGTGATGTTTTGGAACAGGCAGAGCAGTAGCATAGAGCTAGCTTAGCAAACTTTCTGCAATACTGTAACATACCCATGGTGGAGAAAGGAAAAGAGAAGATAAGAGTCTTTCGGTGTGCTTTAGCTTATTTGTCAGCTTCTAATTGAATGTAATTTTGCCATTTTGGTTATGGTCAAATCCTGGATTAGTTATGAGTGTATATTCTTTTTCTTTAATATTCTGTTCTTGTGTTGGGTTGAATTAGGGGTGATATCATGTTGTTTGTTTTTGAAGATCTTTACATAATGTTGTAGTTTCCCCAGTTCCTATGTACAGGTAATGAGTATGGCATCCTGTGCCTTGGTTGAGTCCTCTGTCATCTGATTCATGTATCTATAACTAAGTGTCTTCATTAGTAAGACTACTACCAAGAGCTTCTGATACTAGTTCATGTGGTGATTGTTTTATCTGGTTAAAAGAAGTAAATAGGGAGACTCTACCATTTAATTGCTTAGTTTCACTTCCCTGAAATCCATAATTATATTTCGCCAATCCTGTGAGCTTATCTATCTGCAATATGGTTGTTGAATTTTCGTTTTCAATGCGTTTCATTTCTACTGGTGGATTGTGTGAATTCTTATATGTAAGGCAATTTGTTTCTTATGAATGTTTATATCTGCCTAGTTTTATGTATAGGGGTGTGCTTAGTTCCTTGAATTGCTTGCTTTTTCCAACAAATGCATAATTTGTGCAAATTTCACTGAGGATTCATATACTGTCATTTGCCATCTACCACTAGTAAGAGTGGAAGTATTTAGGAAACCATTGAACACCAAAAGCAAATGCAAATGAAGGTTGAGAAAAGATTCAAGTTAGAAATTATTTTGCCCTTTGCTACTTTTCCCTTTTTTCTCATGAAATTCAGAATTCGAATAGGAGCAAAGAGAGTCCCCAGACCCAAAATTAAAAGAAAAAAGGGAAAATGAAGAAGAAAGACTTAGAAGTATTTATGAAATAAAGGAGTCAGAAATACTCTCTCTCTTCAATTTTTCTTTCTTTCGATTTTTTTTCCCTTTTTTTGGGTTGGATAGTAAGCAACAAGAAAAGCACACATGCTTGTCTGCCATTTGGAGTTAGTCCAAAATGGATGGAAGAGTTAGTTTCAGAAGTTTGAGTGTCAAAACTTTGCATTTTTTGGTTTGAGGGCTAACAATACAATACGTGAAAGTTTAAGGTGCTCTGGCATTTTTTGTCCAAAGGTATAAAATTCAATTACTGTTCTATTGCTTTGGGACATGAACATATTTCCTTCTTATTTAAATAGGAGCAAGTACAAAGAAGACGTGTTTATCAAGAGCTTCATTTTCTTTTACTCGGGGATTTTAGGTTGCAAAATTAGGATCTTCATTGTGTAAAAGTATTAGCGGACAAAATAAATGTCCTCATGCACCTTATTTCCATGAATATGAATGATGGAGTCTC
Source organism: Rauvolfia tetraphylla (assembly GCA_030512225.1). Classification (NCBI taxonomy): domain Eukaryota; kingdom Viridiplantae; phylum Streptophyta; class Magnoliopsida; order Gentianales; family Apocynaceae; genus Rauvolfia; species Rauvolfia tetraphylla. The sequence goes on from JAJQKT010000013.1 coordinate 8,053,997, forward strand.
AAGTGGTTCCCATCTATGTGTCCTTTGTGTTTTCTTAATTTCTATTCATTCTCTTAATTTGTGGTCCCTCCAAGGATCATTGGCTCCCTTTCTGTAACATTTATTCTCCTATAACCCATATTTTTTCCTTTTTCTCCTTCAAAATGTCTATATCTAATCAATCAAAGAACAAGATGATATAACTCTGGCAAAATGGCAGAGGAATATTGCAGTCTGAAGGATATTATGCGCTTCCTTATTATCTACACAGCCTTCTCCCATGGTTGGGCAGGCTGCATCATCCTGTTAATAACTTAATATCTTTATAAGTTAAAGAATTCAATCAAATTGGATGGTTGGGAACTTAGCTTGGTGGATTTCTTCCTTTTGCCTGATAATATTAGATTTAGGGGTATTATGTATCTTTGTAGGATATTCTTTTTGAATGAGAATGACGAGGCAGTCTGAATTCTCAACAAAAGGCAGAAAAAGTAAAATCCAGTGCCAATATGTTAAACAATTTCTTTTTAGTAAATAAGTTGAGGTAGAATATGCTTTCCCCCTTAACAACCCACCCTTTCTAATCATGGCAGTTCTTATTCTATTTATTATCCTGGATGTCAAAGGCCTGGTTACCTTGCTACAGCGATGGCATTTGAAACTCTTTCATCTCTCTTGGCCTATTAAAGGTCCTGAGATGCTTATCAAGCTTGAGGCTTGGAATTAGCTCAGCAGTAGCTAATTCAGGGTAGTAATGAATTATAAATGAACTAAGCTTACATGAGCGGTCCATCACCTATGCTTGAAGTAGCTCTTCCATACCTCTATTTCCTCATGTATCTTTTATCTCTAGGTGGCTGTCACACCTTCTCCTGATAGCTTACATAAGAATTGAAGATGGATCACTACGGGGGAAGCTGGTCAATGATCTCCAACATCCAGACTCACAGCAACCCCAATACCCCCTCTAATCAGGATCATCTTTTCCTCCAGCAACAGCAATACAACCACCCCCAGCAGCAGCCGCAGCTCTATCAACAGCAGCAGCAGCAGCAACACCGCTATCAACAGCAGCAGCACCAGTCACTGGCATCTCACTTCCATCTCCTAAATGTATGGTCAAAACCCACCCAAGAGCTTTGTTTTGGCGTTGCAATGCAAAGTTCCCCTGCTTCTTTCACTAATTCTTATGTTTACAGTTGGTGGAGAATTTAGCGGATGCAATTGAAAATGGGGCACGGGATCAACATTCAGATGCATTAGTTTGTATTTCTATTTACAAATTTTTCATTGTAGTTTTGAAACACTAACAGATAACCATCTTTAACACTTCCGATCTGCATTCTTCTGCAAGGTTTCTGAGTTGAACAATCAATTTGAGAAATGCCAGCAGCTGATAAATTCAATCTCGGGTTCAATTAACTCAAAATCTATGGTATAGTCTTTCTTTTATCAACTATTACTTTTCTTCTTCTGAAATATTTTGAAACCGTGACATGCATTTTATGTAGTTACGTCTGTTTCTTTCAACAACCTCCCCTGCTGTGGCTGTCATTTTCAGTGGGTAAATGATATATATAAGGCTGCTCTTCTGAGGACATCTCACCTTTGTTTCTTACTTGCTAGACAAACATTTCTGTTGCTTTGGGATTGGTTATCACTTTTCTGTTCTTGATCAGTATTTTTTTTAATAAATAAAAACGTGAGAACCTGCTTGAATGCCTCATGGGAAAATAAATGATAGAAAGCATAAAGCAGGAGATTGGAGAGAGAGGGGAGGGGGTGGTTAGCCTTTTCTCTTTGGGAGGGGAGGGAGCAGAGGTACATTTGGAGGAGATACAGTAGGGCATAAGCAGAGGTCCTGGAGGTGAGGCATAGATCCACATGGCAAAGTGGGTATGCATACTAGGAAGGGCGTGCAAAAGTGTGGTGCAGGGGAACAGGGCTTGGAGGCCTGCAGGATGGTGTGGTATCATTTAAGTGGTAAAAATACTTTTGTACTGGTATGTAGCTCATATGGGACCTCGGACAAGAAGGGTGGTTAGGTTTCCTGTGGGGGTAGTACAGGTGGCTTGGAAATTGTGGCTTAGAGGAATAACAATTTGTTCTCCGCTCATCTCTCTTGTTGGTTTGGTGGCAGAAACAGAAAATGAGAACATCTGTCTAAAGTATGTTCTCATCCGGCTTCATTATTTGAAAACAGAAAATTGGTTTTATACACAAGGAACTGCCTTTCCCATATAATTTCTTTCGTTTTTTCATTATATCAAACACTGCTGATGCTTGCTTTGGCAAATATTGGCAGACAGTTGAGGGACAAAAGCGTGAACTGGAGGAAAATGAATATTTATTGAATCAAAGAAGGTAAGATGGCACAATGCTTAATATTTGTGTGTGTTTTAATATTAGCTTCTCTTACTTCTGAATATTCATGTATTTATTGATCTAATTTCAGGGATCATATCTTAAAGTATAAAAACTCAATGGAAGAGCTTATAAACTCTGAAGACTGATGACTTGGAGCATCTCTAAAAGGAAAAAGGATTTGTGCTGGATTCTCTGTCGAAATGGGGTTGAAGAATAAATTATTTCGTGATAGAGCCACAGGCAAATAGGAAACTAAAAATTAGTGTTACCTATGCTCTTTCTCCTGGTTTGGATGACCTTTTTCTTCCATCTTATTTTGCAATCTGCTTGTTGTTGAGTATGCTATCATCTAAATTCTCTGATCACCATTTTGGTACAGAACTAAAGGTGGAAGGTCCAAGTTTAGGTACGTCGAGAGAGACGCATGTCACGTGATATGGGCTCTTGCCTTTGTTTTTCAACATTGTAAATTAACACATGATATGGGCTGTTGGTGGCAGCTCTAGCCAATAGTTCTTTTACTTCCAATCTGTTCCTCGCTAGAAATGCACCTTAAATGAGACAGTAAGGCAATTATGTAGGCTTGCTGGAAAAAATGATTCTCTTATTCACACATTTTATTGTTTTTTGGCCATTGATTGTGTTCATGGTTCGTCTTTTCTCCATGCTTGTCATCGGAAGAGTTTGTATCTCGACTTGCCAGACTTTCCATTTTTTACATTTATTCTCTTTGTTAGTAATTGAATATTTATGTATTTTTTTACAGTATTTTCAATTGAATGTTTAATTTTTTAAATAGTTATAGATTTTATTTAAAATTTGGGTAATAATCTATTTAATATTTTAGTTAAATTTTGACTAACCCTATAGTCCCACAATTATCCTCCCAATTCAAAAGAGATTTGAGTTTCACAAAAGAATGGATTCTAACACTGACTTTGTTTAATGCATAAAGGTATGGTTGTAATTTGAATTAGTGAAATAATATATTCGATTTCTGTGTCAAATTAAAATAGTATATTTATTTTTGGACAAAGAAAACACTAATAAGTTCTTTTGAAGCAATAGAATGAAAAAATATGAGATACAAAAAAAAAAATTCTTCCATTTAAAATTAAATATTTTTTATGATGGTCACAATTTTTTTTTTAAATTTTAGAAAGTAAACATAGTCAATTTATCCTTCATTTAAGGAAAATGAATTCTAACACATGGATAAGAGGGTAACTCCCAAAGTCAGATGCTCTCTAATAAAAGATCAATTTATCATGGCATTCTGCCAAAAAAAAAAAAAAAGCAAAATACTTTGTCTTTTAAAATACACCACTGTTGCTGCATAAACCAGACCTCCAGCCTTCCGTGTGAAGACCAATTGCTGAGCCATTTGTTTTATGGGCAAAAAGTGCCACTCCAACTTTTGCGTTTTACTTATTTAACCCTTGAATTAAAAATTTAATATTTTTAATATTTAAACTTTAAAAAATTATCAAAATAAGTACTTTCGTCAAAATCCACACTTAAATATCAACGAAGAGTAGTTACGTGACATCACGTGATCCATTTTAAGGGTATTTTTGGAAGAACAATGTCTCCCTGCAATTAGCAACCCTAATCCAGCCTTTTTCCTTTTTTGTCTCCCTCTCCCACCTGTCCTTTGCGGATTGCCCCTGCCAAAGGTGCTTCCTCCATTATGTTGCTCTTCTCTTCTCGTCTTTCCCATCTCTCCCCATAGCCTTCCCTCTGCAACTTGCCCTTCAACACTATTGTCAAGATCAATATCCCTAGAACAAAGTGATTGCAAGGAAATCGTAGATCTAGAACTTCAACGTCTGGCGTTAGCCTTGGATGGCTACGATGGCTGCTTTTTTGAGGAAGAAGAAGTGGGGAAAAAGAACAGAATGAAGTCAACAATGGAAGAGAAGATTGTCACATCCAGTGAAAGAAGAAAAGGAAAACAGAAGAAGAAGAAAAGGAGAGTGGAAGAAAGTTAGTTAATTCGGTTATATTCAGCTTAAGTGGGACGGCGTCGTTCGGAGAAGGAGAAGTAATCTTTGCGGAAGTGGTCATTCCGAGAATGCGTTCTTAGACGTTAATAAGCATTGGCATCAGGAGACCCGTGGACTGCCAGGAATTGAAGCTGGAAGGGACCGTTGCACACTTTCCTTCTTCCAGCTTCAACCACCGATCACAGTACAGATGAAGGAATTGGGATGATGTCAGTTGAGCAATGCGTGAATGGAGCAGATTGCATCATGGAGATACCCTAGTATATAAGTTCATTTTGGTAGCTTGTAGTTTTATCTTTTGGCACAAGAAAACATTTCAGAAGCTTTCTTAGCTCTGAGCTCGACTTCTGTATTTCCTGCATTCTGAACACTTCTTCTCTTTAATCCATCCATTTCCTAATTCTGTTTGATTTGATTATTTTATCTCACGTTGGGGATTCAGTATTTAGCTGAATTATTGAGGGGGAGTTAACTGAAATCTGACAAATAACAGAAAGAAGTCAACAATAGAAGAGAAGATTACGGTAGTGGTGGCCGACAATGGAGTGAAATTTCGATGTTGGCAACTACCATGAATGGCTACCTAGATATCCAAATCTGAACGAGTTTGAATTATTCCGACCTTGATTTACAGAGGCAATCGGTGTCAGTATAAGTAGGATGCTTTCTAATCTTTGGGGTTTTTATTTAAAAAAAGCAATAAAATCTTAGTTACTGAAGGTTTTGAATTGTTCTCCTTCTGCGTGGATTGAAAATTTTGAATATTTACTTCCAATTTAACATAGGAAAAATATCGAATTCTTTGAAGGTTTGATAAGGTTATTTGTAACCCTGGTTTTACGAGAACAGGGAAACGATGGTGAATCCAAAACTGACTAAAAACAACAAGAAAGAGAGAAGAGAGAAGAGGAAGACGACGGACTAGAGAGAAGATGGGAAAAAGAAAAAAGTAAAAAAACGAAAATATTTCAACGAATAGAATATAAATATTTTTTTAAAATTAAAATTTTTAATTAATAAAGTATACTCAATTTTTATTTAAAATTAAAATAATTAATTTACTATCTTTTAAATTCTTTCACCATTTTTCTTTAAAAAATCCTCCTAAAGATGCTCACATGAATATCACATGAACTCTCACTAGTAGGATTTAACAGTAGGTTTTAACGGAAAGTATTTATTTTGATAACTTTTTAAGAGTTTTTAACTGTTAAAAGTTTTAAGTTTTCACCATTGTTTTAACCCCATATAGAACCAAAAAATTGAACTAAAATTCAAAAAATAAGCAAATCTCAGTGTGTGATTAATTGATTGAAATATCAAGGAGAGGGATGGTAGAGAAGAAGGGAAAGAAGAAAAAGAAAAAAATATAGGAGACACTCGATAAAGAGAATGTTTAAAAGGTATAAGAAAAGTAATAAATTTAGTATTTAAAAAGTTAGGAAGTAGATACTTTAGAAAAATAAAAAAAATATTTTACTAAATTATACATCGATCCCAATCTGACTCCTAATTGTTATTGAATTGAAATCGAGCGCCCGATAATCAGTCATCAGTCGTCAAACCCTCTTCAATTTTGAATAGTGGAATGAACTTAACCCGAGTTGTCCAGTAGACGAAGAAGATGATTCACATGTTCTAACCCAAACAGAAACTCTTCTTTGCATTGATTTTGGTCTAGATCTAAGATTGATGGGATAGCCTGGTGGTAGAGCCAAAAAAAACTGGAGGCCACAAGAGGCTCTTCGAATTGAAGAAATTTTTAATTAAACTACCAATATTGAATCAACTTCCCACATTCTAACATATTTTCTTAGTATAAAAGGTGTCATTACATAAAAAATATCCTTATAAAAAGTAAAAAAAAATGCTTCTAAAATTTTTTCCTTTACAAAAGATACCACACACAGAAAATATCCTCATAAAGAAATAATAACAAAATTATATATTAAACAAGGATTGGACCCTTCATTAGAGTAAGGCCTCATGGACTACCTCCAACAATGTCAAAAGGTTTCCAAATCAAAATCGAGCCTGAATCTAGGATTCAAATTGAGCTCGTGCGGGTTTAACCTAATTCAATTCAATTTTTTGCCTCTGCGACCGTTGTCGTCATGGTCATCCTTTGAAGGATAAGAGCATGAACACCAACCTCATGTTTTGTACATTGGGATAGAATGAAATAGAATCCAAAAGGAAAATAAAATTGAGTCTATTTCATTAGTTAGAAAGAAAAATTAGCATAAAATGACGATAATTTTCCTACGTCTAAACTATTATTCATTGCACAATATTGAAATCCTCTGTCCAATTCCATTATATGAAACAAAAATTCAAAATAAAATATAAATACTATATATAAGATAATTTTTCTTAATACATAACGATCTTAAATAATTTTTATTATTTTTATCCTTTCAATAATATATAAGATCTATAAATTTACTATCTTATACTTATTTTCTTAATTTTGTAATAATCTCTATATTGTAAAGTCTAATGAATTATTAAGATTCATCGTTACATCTAAATTGTATCGATATTAATATAAATTACGTTAATTTAATCCTTTTTAAAAGTATATATACACAGTATTGTACCAAAATCAGGGGTGTCACAAAGGAGAGTGGCACCCCACATGAGCGCCACCCTCACATTGTCGGCACTCACGCACTGCCCAATGTTGGACACCATTCCTAGATTATTGTTGGGCGCCCAACTGTTTTTTTAATTAAAATTAATTAATTATTTAAATTGGTAAATTATGTTATAATAGACTTTTTGTCTTACTTTAATTTACATTAAGTGATTTAAATTATTAAATTTTATTTTTTTATTTAATATTTTTATACATTTTTATTTAATTATATATGTCTTAATTAATGTAATTAAATTTAATTTGTAATTATTTATGTAGTCCCTTATTTTTTACTTAATTTAATTTATTTATTTGCTTTTGTTTGATTTATTTATATTTATTTGGAATTGTTTTTATTTATTTAATATCTTTTAATTTATTTTTATTGTATAATTATTATGCTAACAATTTTATTAAATAAAAATCTTTATTTAATAATAGTGTTACCATTCTCTTAAAAAAATTTATTATTAATAAGTGTTATTATTTTTTGTTAATTTTTTATTTTAAAATAACATAGTATTTGATGATAAGATGTTATGGAAAATTTTTTGAATAGTTTTCTTACATTTTTTCTAGATTTTCTACTAGAGAAATATTATAGGAGTGGGTAACAAATGTTGGTAATCCATTAAATATGTTCTTCACAATTCTATCTTCAAAATAATAATAATAATAAATGTGAAAGTACAAAAGGTCAAGTATGGATTAGTTGTAATAGATCTAGCAAATACAAAGAGATGAAAATTAATGTTATGAAAAGGACTAGCAAATAGACAACCACCAAGAAATGTAATTGTCAATTTCTACTAAAAGAAAGAGAGGTACATTATGACAGTTGGCAATTAGTTATTCAAGAAAGGTGACACAATCATGCTCATGCTCTTAGTTGTTACTAGTAAGGACGCCCATCAATTGTAGAATTGACACTAGCGCAAAGAAATTCTTGAACTGACAGCATGTCATATAAAACTGAAAATGATTATGAACAAGTTGTAAATAAATAATGCAGCTACACAGACTTTAATGAAAAATATCTACAATAAGAGGCACATATTTCTATATGTGCTGCTGATCATGGGTTGCACCTATAAGATCAATCGATTTTTGAGATTGTTGGAGTGTCGCCGACTAACCATAACTTTATTGTAGCATCTGAATTTCTGAGAAACAAAAAGGAATATAACTACACATGCACTTTTATCTCAATTATAAATATTATTTAACATGCATAACATGCCTTCAACTATTACCATTACCTGTAAAACTCTATACTTCTTTGTTTATTGATTGAAAAACTTTCTTATATATGTGTAAAAATATACTAATACAAACTAGTTGTGATTAGAAAAGAATTTTAAATCTTACTTGAATTCGATTATTATCAATAAAAACTAGTTGTGATTCAAAAAGAATTTTAAATCTTAATTAAATTTAATTATTTATTTAAATCTTTAAAGTAAGAGATAATAAAAAAAGTTTATAAAATTATTGTTAATCGTAATCAAATATTCAATTAATTTTGAATAATTATAATTAATTAAAATATTAAAAGAATACTAAATTCTAATTGAATTTTTTACCTATTTAATTTTTTAAAAATTTAAAAAGAAAATTTAAAATTTAAAAATTTATAATTAATTGTAATCAAATTTTAAATTAATTTTGAATCATTATTATAGAATTATGATTTTAAATCTTAATATGAAAAATTTTAAAAATTTAATCAAGAAAAATTTAAAACATTAATAAAATAATATTTATTTATTATATTTAAACCCTTAACCCACAACTTTTTTTAAAAAAAATATAAAAAATTAAAATTATAAAAAATTATCATGGATCAATCAATAAAATCGTCCAAATAAAACGATCATATATTTTCTATATTTGGCAAAAATTAACATTCAATGCTACAATAGATGACACTAAGTTGAAACTAAATATTGAATTCATGATTTGATAATTATACCAAACATTCATTGCGCTTTATTGTAGGACATTGAATAAAAGCACGGATCCCTGTCCCTAAATTGTAAACCTTCACATTTTGTTATTAATACACACACAGATCCCTTTCTCCCAAATAAATAAATAAATAAATATACATACTTACTAATAGAATTGAATAAAGAGAAGTCAAAAACAAAAAAGGCAATTGTTAACCTTCTCAAGATCCTTTATTTAGAGTATGATTAGATAAAATTTAATTTTAAAATTTTTTATTTTAAATTTTGAAAGAAAAATTTTTATAAAAAAAAATAAAATATCAGATAAAAAATTTACATTAAATTTTGTGTAAAATCCAATCTAAGTAAAGCGTTAAATTTTAATACCCAAAAACTTTTCCCACTTTTTACTAAGATTTCTCTTTCTTACTTTAATTTTAAAAACAAACATAAAGATGAAAAGAGAGTAAAATGATCATTCTGTTCTATTTCATTGAAACATACTAAATACAAACCGGTCACATCTTGAATAAAAGAAGCTTGAGAAAAAGCAGCTTGCCATTAGGCGGGTAGCTAATATCAACTTGGACCTTCTACAAGAACCTTCAACTTGGGCACTCTTTCAAATACAAAAACCTTCACTGTGGTTCCCACGCCTCTCACAAATAATTCCCGTTCACAAGAATCAAGACAAAAGTTCTCAAACCAAAACCTAATTCAAGTACTTTAATGCCATATCTCATAGTTGTTGAACTAAGCTTCTGAGAAAATACATTAGCATATAATAATTCCTCAACCATTAATTTTGAAATTTAAGATTTCTACAATGACAGATACTCTATATGGAATTAATCGAAAAACCAACCGCACACCAAAATATTATCACATATATTATTCTATTATAAATATAAAGAAATACAAAATTCACTGAGAAACCAATAGGCATTTACAAACAATTGCAGATTAGCAAAAACTACCCACTAGGCACCGGAAAAAATGATTATGCATCCTATTTTGTCAACCAATATATAAAGATGAGAAAGGTGCAGGCTGCAGCAACTAAGGAAAGGATGAGAGTATCCATGGACTTTTTCTTCTTTATAGCTGATAGAATATGATTAACCTGCAAAATTAATTCAGCATCAAGCATAATTGATGGATATAGATATGAAAGAAGCTCGTTCGCATTCAAAGAAATTATAATGCTTCCATCTCATACACTGAATTTAAGAATTTTAAATTTAATCAGGTGAAAAAGAGAGCATCTTTTGCATTCCAACCGCCATAAACATAGAAATGGTACAGCTCTCCTTCAACTATCCTAGCTGGCTAGTCCCCACATACAAGAAAGTACGCAAAAATCAAGAAGTAATAAATAGTCCTCTTACAGTTGGAAGGCGGCTGCTGACATTGCCAAGTTTCATATTTATGCCTCCAAAGGTAGAACGTTGGAATACAAGAGCCTTTAGGGTTTCTTGTGCTTGAGAAATAACATTGTCCATCTGTTGAAGAAATATGTCAGCAATTGAGGGCTCAGATGGCAGCAGAATTCAAAAGTAATAATCACAAATATCAGCAAAGCGGAGTGCTGTCTCCTATGGGAATCTCACGGAAATAACTATGCCTAATTTCCTAATCTCAGTAATAATGCCATCCATCAAGAATCCAAAAATGATGATCATAAATATCAGCAACATGGAGTGCTATCTACAATGAGAATCTCATTGAAGTACCTTTGCCAAAGTTGCTAACCATAGTAATGCTTTTTTGCTCGTCTCTACACTCTCAAATTCAACAAGGACTGAAAAGAGATAAAGAGGGCCTTTTCCAGACCGACAGGAAAAGTGGAACTAGACGGTTGTGCTATGAAGGAATCCTTTGTCAGGTGTGGTAGTTGCATGGAGGCCTCCAGAACATTATTTTCATAGGGAAGACCAATATCATCATTTGACTTTTCTGAATTAATCATAATGTCAATTGTCATCAATTGAACTATCACGACATCATCAACTGACTTCTCTCAATTAATCAGGCTACGCTTCTCTTTCCCTGTCACAGATCCATGGGAGTTTATAACTTGTTTACTCTCTTTATCTTTTGTAGATCATGATGCAGCACAATTACAGGAACATATAGAACTATGTCTAGCAGAAATACAAATGCTAAGATGGATGAATGGCAAACCGCTAATTTTGCAGCACAAATGTGCTAAGCTGACCAGTCCAGCAAGCAAAGTTATCTTTATACACCAAAAAAGTAATTAGTGTGCCACTTTAATTGCCCAAAAATTTTAGTAAATCCTCCTTTTCTTCACTTAGATTTTTTAATGAGTGGTAACCAATTCCATAACGTAGCAGAGCTATTTATATCAATGAAAAATGATTTAATCTATCCACATGCCTAGCAAGAAAAAGTACATCTGTATAAAGGATAAGACATCCAGATCTCGAGGAGAGTCCAAATACATCACACTGCCAGAGTCCCACAAATTTTATTTATTAAGCTTAAATATCACCAATATACCCCCATATTGTTGATAATTGTTGCGATTTGCTGTTAGCTGTTTTCAAAATCAGGCATGTTTATGATTGGAGCTATTCTGGTAACTTAGAAGGCAAATAAACGCACATTTTGAACGACAAAAGCAAGGCAGGACAACAGCCTTTGCCAAAGTAAGGCAGGTCCTATCAGTTTCCAACTGCAACAAATCCCTTGACAAACTACAGACCAAAGTTCAGGGCGGTGAGTGGTCAGCATCAAACAAGATGTAATCAGAAAAAAGGTTTGCAAGATTATGAACATCATAACTATGCAGAGATAAATTTTTAGGCCAACCAAATAAGCAAGTCTAGTGTACAATTTCATAGTTAAACCAGATTAGCTTAACCAATATTCTTCATCCAATTTTTGCAATAAAAAGCCCTTTTCGGCATCTCAAGAATCTTATGGTGTGACACAAGCTGCCAACCTTGAAGATTTTAAGTGTTATATTTTATAGTAAGAATTTTTTATCTAGATTTTGCAGTTTAAAGATGAATCCAGTCAAATTGTTTAAGCTACAGAAGACAACTTTTCAGATTCTCCCAAATTCGAGTTCTCGAAATGTTAGTAAAGGAGCCTACATGTATTAATATTCACAATTGGCAAACATGTTTAATGCTGAAGTCAATTTGTTGCCTGTGCTTTAAGATGCGCGTAATGAGCTTCCTGCAGAATCACAGGCTGTTCATCAAATTTACAATGTAACTAATATACAATGAAAATGCAAAACTGCATGCGTTCCATTCTTTAGAAGAAGTTAGTTACCTGAGTTGAGTTCCTAGTGAGGGTAGCACGCTCTTTTAGCAGAGCTTGCTCGTAAGAGCCAGAACCATCTTCCAAATCTAATCTTGTCCGGTCAAACTCCCTAAAATCCTCAAGCAATGAAGCATGCTCTTTCTTAGCTCTATGACTGGAACGAAGCCAGTTAAACTCCTATAATACCAGATATGTATCAAATATTCCATGCACTTCATGTGCATCAGCACCAAAATAGCAAAATCTCAAGGTTCAAGAGAAATATGTTTCATTTTCGCAACCAGCACACTTCTTGCAAGAAACAAACAAGTAGTACACAAACATGATTGCACTAAAGGAGAAAATACATACCCATGTAAGATTCCAAAAGCATTTAAATACATATGCCTGAGCTATAGAATAAAAGTTTCGATCATCTGAACATATTCCTTCAATTGTGTATGAAATGTATCTTTTCTATCATCTGAACATATATCTTTCAACTCTTTAAGTAAAAGAAAAGCATACTGAAAAATATCTGTTGCATAGCAGTGGTCATATTTTGACAAAGCATAACACAACTGAAGCATACATTCTTCTGTTTAAACTCAAATTTTGAAATGGGTTGAAGGTCCAACCACTGTTTTCCCACACTAGAATTTTGAGACATAGGAAGGTTCAAGGCCTAAAAGGAAAAGAAACATCCTGAAATTTGGATTAATCAGTACAAGGGAACTTACCAGTCCAAACACCCAAAAGATCTTTTCCTTTTTTTTTGAAAAAAAAAATAGTAGTCATGCAGTTTAGCATACATTCTTCTGTTTAAACTCAAATTTTGAAATGGGTTGAAGGTCGAACCACTGTTTTCCCACACTAGAATTTTGAGACATCTTTGTGTAAACTTTTAATAGGAGCTGCTACTTCTAATTTTTTATTTAAGCATCAACCCATGGTACTTTAAAACAATAAAGCTCTTGACAAAATGTTAATTGCAAAAGATAAAGAACCTGAGAAAGATCCTGAAGGATTTCTTGATGACGAGTTAATGTATGAGAAAAGATTTCCGATCCTCCTGATGAAACCCAAGCTTGCATTTGCAAATTTACACTTTGAAGTTGTTTGAGCAGATGATCGATTCCACATTCAAGATCATTATCGCTAGAATTGTCAACCTTCGTTGAAACTAATTTACGATACAGATGCATCTGCTCATCCAATTGTGCTTCAAGCTTCCTTGCCTAGAGGTATATGATTCAAAATTACACAAAACAATAAGAGAATTTGTGAAAATAAAAACAAAAAAAGAAAAAACAATGAAAATGAAATTCTACATGATCCTGCCAATTGAACATGAAGAATTTTACATAGAAAAATTCCCACATTTAAAGTTCAAACTAAAAATAAAATATATCTATCACTTGATAACAAGAGGAACACAAGAAAGCAAGGAAGAACCAGGATCATAAGAGAAGAGAGTTTTAAGGTGGAAATAACATTCTTCTGAAAGAACAGTAATAAGCCTGGCAAAGTAGCTTTCAGTGCAACACAAACTTTGAAGCATGAAAGTGTTCCCCCAAATATTGACGATACTCTTATAAATATTTTTTTCTAAAAAAAAAAAGGAACCTACAGATTAAAACGTATATTATATTCATAATGTTTGTATAACCAGTTTTCCTTTAGCAAGACTGACTTCAGATAACATGCTTGAATTCTAAGACATTCCATTGGAGCTTAGACCACTGTCACACTAAGACATATTTTGGCACATATATCTAAAAGATATTAACTATCAGGTAGCACACGAACTTCAGCTAGTGTTCTTCACACTATTCATGCAGACTTTGAGCCAAATTCTGGTCATGTGTACTTTGCTTATGATCTTAAAATTCCTTATTTGGACTGTGAATAAAAAGTCTCTTAACATAGGGTGACTTCAATCAAAGCATACTATAAATTTTGTCAAAATGCAGCTTGGTAAACAAAATTCTCTCGAGAATGAGAGTTTGGAGACTAAAAATATTTAGAGCACATCCTCAGAGGTGTTAACAAACCTACTTGGAATGACACACTGAATATGTGCAACTTATGGCTCTTTCAGTTTTTTGGAAGAAGTAAAACGGGTTGTGTGTGTATTAGCCTCTTGTAGTGTATCTTACCCTTTCTCTTCATAATGCAGCCCCATAAGAGCTTAAAACACAATGAAATACAAATGAAAGTCTTCAAAATTGTATCCGTGTCTGTAGAAAGGTTGGGCATTTCCACTAGGCTGGCAATATTGCCAGAGCTCTTCTCCTCCTGCTACACCAGTTTTGGCTCAAATTACTGTTTTTTCCTCTTTGGTCAACCATTCTTGTCATTCTCTCTCCACTCTTCTCTCACCTCACCCCACATACCACACTTCTCCCCCCACACCCCAACCCAAAAACAAAACTATTTCCAGTTTGCCGAAATAGAAGAGGAAGCAGTCCTAATATTGCCTGGAAGACAGATTTTTCTTTTCCTGTTCCTCGTGGATGATTCGTGCTTAATATCTTTATGTTGTTGTCCTGGACTTGTTTTCCATGATTAAGCTGTCAAATGATGATGGAGAAAAGAAAAGATGCCTGACTGATTTGGGTTCTACAGTGGAGGAAACAAATAGGTACACAGCAATAAGAAACATTTGCTGAGTAAGAAAAAGAATTGGTCGAGACGCTCTCTTTATCTCTTCCTCTTGGTATCAGTACATGATATTCTTCATCTTCTTCTTTCTTCTTCAATTGATGTGTGTACGTCTGTTTGCTGCATAGTTTTTTTCCCCTCCAAAATATCACTGCCAAAAAGGTTCTTGAACTGTAATATAAAATCCCAGATGATGTCTATTACATTATCAAAGCCCTTTTTATGAGATTCAATATTTGATCAAGATTACAGTCTTGTTTTTAACCCAAGTGGGAATGGAACTTATTGGGAGGGGGAGAGAAGCTGAAGGAGAGAAAGTAGGGAGTTTTAGGTGGTGGGTAGGGAAGAGAGATGATGAAGGAAGCCTAGAGCGCTACATAGAGTAAGAGAGAAGAGGGAGGAGAGAGAAAATTCATGGAATGGGGGGAAGAGATGATATGGAAGAGAGAAGGACAAGAAATTGGTTAACTAAAGAGGATTGAAAAGGAATACGAGGAAAAATCACATTGGCAGGAGGAGAGGTGCTCTGACAATACTACCAGCCTTTTCACAATATTAATCTTCTATTTGTTGCCAACACTTAGAAATTCTTACATGAGCATTTTTGGGATGTTACACTGTGTCCTGAAGAACCTCCCAAGGTCTTGCAAGTGATAACATGGAAATCATCCAGGCATGCTCATATAAAAATTTTTCATACACCAAATATATATAAAATATTCCTCCTTTTCATCATCAAACTATTCCTCAGATAGGTAGTATTACAATAGAACTGCAGTTAATTTAGACTCAAGCATGGTCCTTTTTCAGGGCATTGTTTATTTTGAGAAATCTATCATTTGCAGGACATCAGGAACTATTGGAATTCAAGATGTTGTTATTGATTGTTGGTCACATGAATCTTCTATAGAGAACAGCAAGGCACTAAATTAGAGCCAGAAACCTAGTTGAAATATGACTTCTTCAAGACTTGTTAGGGGTGAGACCTCTCCATATTTTGCAAGCAGTAGAGGTCTAGAACATGTATTCAGTTTTCTCAATCAGTTTTATGCATGAAAAACTTTTTGCTGGCGCTAAAAGCGACTTCTTATACTCTCTTTCTACCGAAAGTTCCAGTTTTATTATTGTCGAGCATTTAGTTTGACTAAAGCATCCCACTAACTAAACTAATCCCCACATTGAAAAATCATTCATTTACCTTAAGGCAGAAAACTCTAATACTTCTCAAGGTACAGTTTGTCCACATTTCTTGAAACAGCCCACTAGATTCTCTTTTCTTGGAGCTGTCAAGCTGCAAATTTGGGTCCATCCCAAACAGTTCTCAGTCCAATCCATTCTCTAACCAATAGCTTCTATTCTTCCCAAAATAATCATCTATTGCAGAAATGAGATCAGATGAAAGGAAGCAATTTAAACTCATCCACATCCCTTCCCCTCTTGCACTATTACTCCGATCCAACTTACTTAATAGTAACCAATTATTTGTCCCAAATACTTGTCAATCCATCAATTCAAAAACATTTACGTCACCTTTTTCCAACTTTACTCTCTTATTTATTAATTCACCAAATATTTCATTAACTATATTCAAAGTTTCAAGATGATTTTTTTGGTCTTTTAACTCAATAAATCAAATAAAACTAATCAGTTCCTTAATACACGTGAAACCCCCAAATTTACAAAAAAATTGAGACGCAGGAAGTACATAACAGGCAATTCGGCAAGAGCTGAACTTTTGATCTTGGCATTTTAGCGGAAATAGATATATCGTTGCTCTGCAAACAGAATGCACGAGATAAGAATTCGACGACTCGAAGTGCCCATTTTCTACGGAGAATCCAAACAAAACATAGAAAAATAGATAGATGACCTTTCTTCATTTGTTTGTAGAACAATCACAGGTCAGTTGAATTTCATTAAAATACAGAAGTACAAAGCAGATCAAATGTTAATTTACGGAAAAATACCAAATCAAGAGAGAAAGAAGAGATCAGCGCGAGAGCATATCGCGAAAAGTACGGAGAGAACAATTTGTAGGCAAACCTGCTTTCGCAGAGAATCCCAAGAACTAGGCGGATCCATAGCTGCGTGCTCGTATGATGCCCCAGCCAAAAAGCTGTTCGGAAGGACAGGATCTGTTGGAATTTGTCGGTGAAGATTGGATTGCACAATACGGTGTGAACCTAAGGCTAAAAAGACTTTTGATTAATTCACGACCTGCTGAGATGAGAATCGGAAATCGGCAGCAGCAATTAATACCCAACAGCTCCCGAAATTAACCGCCAGAAGAAGGGAAGAAGGCGGAGAGAGTCGTCAAAATGAAGGAAAAACTACAACCAAGGTCTTTTCCTGATCTGGTTGCAGATTGTCAACGGCAAAGCCAACAGCCCCCGGGGCCTTCACTGCTTTCCTTGCGCACCAAATTGATCCTGTTTTTAAAGATGGTGTATTTGAATTGGTTTTTATTTTATAAATAATTAATTTTTATAATTTTAATATAATTTAACTAAAAAATTCAATTTAAATACACTAGAAACCTCTCCTTGTATTTCTTCTATTTTTTTTTTTCAGTTCCCTTCTAGTATCTCACTATTATGGATGGCTCCCCTCTCGAGTTTTCAAATGCTTACATTTGGAGGCAACCTTTTTTTAAAATTTTTATAATAAAAAAAGCGAGAGCAATTAATAAGATGAGTAAATTTATTTTGAAATAATAGTAATTTATTAATATTTTAAAATTTTTTACTCATTAGTATAGAAAATTTATGTAAATAAAAGGAATAACATAAAAGCATTTCATTATGCGTCAAATTATTCATAGCAGAAAATGCTATGGCCTTTTTTTTTTTTGTTACTGGCTCCATCCTCCTATGATTTGCTCTTGATAGACATTATTTTCCTCTCACTTATCCATCAGTAATTATTCTTGAAATTTTGGCTATTCATTCTACTAAAGTAAGGCACTTTTTTTATTTAGCTAATAATGTTAATTTTTAACTTATCTATATCGTTGAACAAAATTTAAATTGCAATTGATGCCACTCTAGCACCTCTCATCGATCAAAAGCTCCTCACCATATCCCTCCATTTTTAATCAATGAAAAGGAAAAGTCGTAACAATTAAAATAAAAGAAGGATGTGTCGAGTTAGTTGAAAAATAAAGTGTTCAAGCATTTTTGTCCCTAAATATTAAGCATATGGAGAACTTATGATTTTTTTCAACTTAATTCTACCGTTTTGTTTAGTGTCAAGAAAAGTTAGCAGAATGAATTGAAAAATTATCTTACTTTAGTGGGATAAATAACTAATTTGTATTATTTTTTTGTAAATATACTTTTATATTAAAACCAAAATTACTCAGTAATATATATCTAACAAAAAATCTAGTCAAATTTTAAATTTTATGAATTTATATTGTAGACTTACTTTAATATTCCTTTAATCTAGAATTAAATTTCATATTTTAATTTGAAACAAAAATTTATAGATCATTTTGGTCTTAAAAATACAAAATAAGGTACTTTTTTTCTACTTTTTTCACTTTGTGTCTCATATATCTATTTATAAATTGATTCGTTTTTTTTATTCTCAAAAGAAAACTAATGCAAATACACTTGCTCTAAATCCAAGGGAGCTAATGAAGTAAGTCGTAAAACTATGTACTAATGGAGTTTAATTCCTTAAGATTAAAAGGGATAGTAGTGGAAGTTTAAATAAAAGTAATATAAAATAAAATTTTAATTTTAATTATCTTAAAAAAGAAATATACATCTTCAATTTTGAATTGAGATACTACTTTTAGTTTGAATATTGCAAAAGCAATTTGGATCATTTCCTCTGACATCTTCTCCATCTATATAATATTACCACATAGTTATAAGAAAAAATAAAAATATAATTTTTTTAAATGTGAAAACTGTAAGAGAAACAAAGTAAGTCAACGAGAAGCGCAGTTTAAGAATAGTGATGGAGGACATGGTGTTGAAAAAGAATCCTTGACATGTAAGATTGAAATGATTACTCTTGTAGTGCATACAAATAAGTTTCCTCTCTTTCTTCCTAGTTGAAGAATTGTACCCAAAAAAATCAATATTTTTTATGCCAAAACTTGTATACTGTAAGTTTTGGGCTACTAAACAAGTAGAATAAATTGAATTCAGAATTCAAAACCTAAAAATGCTACTTCAACATTTCAGATTAACTTATTTTTCATAAATTTTGTGAAAGAAAACAATTAATTAAAAAAAGAACAATACTTTTATGACCTTGTTCTCAATTACTTAAAATAAGTTACTTATAATTTTTTTAAGCTAAAATTTTTTTAATTGTTCTTAAGTGCTTATTTACTTCTGATTTTCTGATTTTAGATTAAATAAGTTGAAAAAACTATTTTTGAGAAGTTACTACTTTTAAAAATAACTTTTGCTTATTAAAATTGTTAAAAATAACCATTTTATTTTAATTTTAAGTTAACTATTTTTAAAATACTTATTTTTTAACTGCTTAAAAAAAATTTGCAACCTAAAACATGTAAAGAACACTAAAATAAATTAATTGTTTAGGTTGCAGTGGGTATATTTGTCAGAAATGTAAAAATAAAGGAGGATGGAGTGATAATGACAAATAAATAATTGTTAATAGAGGTCCAAAACTAATAACCTTTATAAACTTTCCAAAAAGAAAAAAAAAACCTTTATCAAAGCAAAAATTGTCAATCGGGATGAAACTATACCTTGTCATGCTGAGATGGAGAATTAGAAATGGTGCTTCAGCAAGCATTTGGGATGATCGTTGGGTGCCTATCCAGCATGAAGTTTCTGGGGTTATACGAAATAGGCTTCTTGATGGTCAAGTTCAAAGATCTCATTGATTTTGACCTTAGTTGCTGGAAACATGATCTTCTTTCAGCATTATTCCTTCCGTGTGAGCGTGATATTATAGCTTCAAGCATTCCTATTGATCCTCATGACATCAAACATTTTGGTTCTATTTAGCGCAATGGACTTGGAGTTCTGTTGTTTGATTCTAGAATTAGTTATTGAATTAGAATTCATTTTGAATTTCAATTCTATCAATTCCACCTTACAAGTTGAAAATTGCATTTTCAATTCCGTAAGATTTACCAGAAAAAATGGGGAGTATGACAAGGGCAAAAAATGGAGGAGAAAGGAAAGTAAGGGCTTCAGAGAACAGCTCACAGCCTCGTTACTGTTTCACATACTCCAGTAAAACATTAGCTTTTAAAGAATCAACAGTATCTGTATCAACATCGCTGAACATCATTAACAGGACAATACAAAGACAAGTTATCAAGCTCTCAAGTCTACGCTTTCTTGTTGAGGATAACGTCAACTAAGTTTTGTGAATACACTTGTAACACAGTATAAAACTAATCTTCCAAAACAATGACCCCGGGTTCACCCGCACCTTCGTCGTCCTTTTCCTCCACGTCTGTATCAACAGCACCGTTGGATGAGGATACTATGCGGCCAGTCCCACCAGCTGAAGATGATACCATTGTAGGACCATCTGAGGGCGATGTGCTCTTTTCTCTCTCAGCAAAAGATTCTATTGCATCAAAATTCTCAGTCCCAGCAGCAGATGATGAACCGCATCTTAGAATTTCTTGCTTTTGATCATTTTCCACAGGTAGAAGAATTTGGTTCATCTCCCAGCCAAGGGCGTCAAGTATGAGAAGTTTCTCTCTCAACTTCAAACTTGCTGATTCATCTGACACATACGCTTCTTCAGAATATTGTGCATTTTCAGAAAGTACTTTGCACATCTGTATAAATTCAAGAGACAAAAGAATGTTCTAAGTCTGTTCTGTTAATTTCAGTCCAACATTTAAAGCAGGAAAGAAATTCAACTTCAAATTACTATAAATCATAACCTTCATACCTCATTATAAATCCGAGGAATATCCAAGCGGTCAGAGTTGACATCACAGGCAGCTGCAGAAATTTCCTCTGCAGCTGTCAGTAAAAGAGAAAGAAGAAACGGGAAAAAGGTAAGACTCAGAGATTAATCATAACAGGCAGAGAACATTCACAACCAGTCTCTAGTCTACTCCAAACACAAGATGTCACTCTCTGGTACCCCAAAGCAAATCAGGTTTCCAGATAAACCCCATCTCTTTACAGGAATATCAACTGCATAAATTCTCTAAATCCTAAAGACCTAGCTATCAAGTTGTAGCGCTTGAAGCACTTTGAGAAACTTCTAAATCTACACCAAGGAGAACAAGCAAATAGGAAAGATGTAGAAGTCTCCAAGACACTATTATGACAACAAACACACTGGTGGCATCAAGTACCAGTTTACTTTCTGAGGATGATGAATCTTCAGATCAGGTATCTATAGACATGCACTTTAGGGAATTAGTCTAGAAAATAATCTGCATTTCAGGGCAATAATGTAGTGGTATTGTTAAGCCAGCTTTGCAGTGGTATATTAGCATATAAGAAGGAAGGTCCAAATGATTGAACCATCAATGTGCTCATGTGAACTAAATGTTCGGAAGTTGAACAGCATGGGTCTTAACTTACTATGAGGAAAGATGAAAGTTACAGGTCTTTTCACTCTCTAGTGTGCCGTATATTAATAAATTAAGTCTGACATCCCATTTGAGATGGAAATAAAGAAGATCACGTTCCTTTAGTTAAAAATGCTTGAATTTCATTCTGTAGCTTGCCCAGTTAGAACAACCTGTCTTTAATTGAACTTCTTATAGTTACTAGTAATTCTGAATAACTACATTCAGCCAGTGTAGGAACTTTAGGTTATTCAACAATGGGAATATATGCTAATATGATTTCTCAAGACATGATCATATGTATAAAGATGTGCAATTAATGAATCAAACAGACTATTGAGTAAACTGGTATGTTCTAGGAGAAGAACAAGATCTCATTGACAATTTAGTTTGATTTGCGCTACATCAGGCCGAAGACTTTTGCATTCATGGAATCCCACTACGAGTTGGATATCAGCAATTTGCACCACTAGCAGAGATGCAGTATTCCATTTTCTATTAAGACTAATTCTAACTCAAAGCCCCATATTTCTAGCATGTCCTACAGCCATCCACAGACAAAATTGAAAACGATAACAAGCATTTGACGCTCCTGAAAACATCTAGAAACTTAGTGACTATACTTACAAAAGACTTCAACTTGAGGTAAGTGGTTAAGCATTTGGGCCTGAGAATCCTCAATTCCAGATGCTGTCACATCTTTAACTCTTGAGACAGTTGCCATGTCATCACTAGGCATCTCATTAGGCTTTTCATCAGCCTGCAACAAATATGCATAAGACAAGAAAATATTACGGAAAAAGATAAAACAAGCAAGCAGAAAATGATGCATTTCTCCTATGCAATGTACAGATAGTCAATATTTACAGCTCACTGATCCGGAAGTATTCCAAAAAGAGTCCTACCCACTAATCCTAAGAAGTCCTCAATGCTTGGGAATGGGAGAAAGAGAAGGGGATGCAAACAAAGTTTCCACGTGTGTCCTTGTGTCTATGTTGTCTGATGAACTCTCAAAGTTTGTCTTGCACAAGAGCCCTAAGTCTCCAAAAACCATGGGAAGAGAAAGATTATATGTAGGTAACCAGTATAGAAACATATCAAGCAGTTACTAACCAATGACAAGATAAAAAATTTGTGGAACAAATAGTTAGATCCATTATTCCAAAAAGGTTCAAATAATTGAAGTGAAATATCACTTTTTATTAACAAGATAAATTGTTGCCTTTTGAGTTTTAAAGGATCAAATCATGTAGATGTATCAACTGGCAAAGCCATGTATAAGGCCTCATTTGTGGGTTTCCTGATACATGACACTATGTTAAATGTTTCTTCTAAATAAGCACCTAAAAGATGCATCAAAAAAAAGAACAGGAGGATTTCCATTGCCTATTAGATTTGGATACATTACTCCAAAGGAACAGACTTCATATTGGGACAAATAGTTTTTCTCAATTTTCCAATAAGCGAATGCACACTACAAAATATGCAAAATAGAGAACGATAGAATAACAGGTCAAATAACTCACAAAATATTCTTTCTGATACTCTGCTGTGAGTGCTTTTTCCAAAAGTAGAACCCTCTTCTTGATAAACTCCACTTGTTTTCTCTGCATCTCGCGAAAATGGTATAATATAGTAGACTCTTGGTATGCCTGTGAATGAGATGCAGAGTCAGATGTTCCTGGTGCAACTCCAGTTCCGTTGTCATTGCCAACTCCTGTCACCTGATTTACTACTGTGTCAGCACCAGATAAATTGGTAGTGGTTTTTGCTTGGGTAACCCCTGGCTCTGGGTTATGTGCTTGAGAAACCTCCTGAGCAGAAAAATGTGAAGCTTGCCCTTGAGCAGCTCCTGAAACTGGTAAAGTTACTATGGGAAGATTGAGCTCCTTGCAGATGACCTCTTGGATCTTCAACTCCTTGTCATCAACAATTGCTTGCCATCTTCCGTAGCCATGCCTTCATTTCGAAGTAAATAAAAGAAACCAGTTAACCAGTTTTTAATTCGATCAATTGCTCTGTGTTTGTGTCTCTGAGAATGCAAGGTAAAAGTAAACCGAAACATAAAAGCAAATCCAAAGCATGCATGTCCACGAACACAATAATTGTTGCAATGGTTCTTCCAAAGACTCGACACAAACTGTTTTCAGGGGTTAAAAAATAAGATTATTTTTTTTCTATCTTCCCTTCCCAAGAAATAGGTGAAAATTCCTCTCATTTTATAGAACATAACAGAAAACAATTCTGAAGATTAAGAAACTTACTTTAGCACTGCTCGTAACAACAACAAATCATGCTCTTCTGTCCAAAGTCTTCCACTCTTCAGTGCAGGAAAGCGAGAAATGATGTCATGCGCAAAAAGGGGAACTCCAATGTCTCTGGCTGCAGCCCTCACCTGTCAACCCAAAAATATCTCTTTCAGAAGCATCTAAAGATTCCAGAATCCAGCACAAGGTTAGGCATCTCATCTACTGCATCCAGAGGACATAAAATATGCAGAAATGAACAATGACATCATGTAAGGTCATTTTTGTTTTATTTTCCATTTTCTTTACAATCATAGCAACATAAACAAACATGTCAGCAAGGTGTCATAACAACAAACTCCAACCAATATGATTGTCATTTAGACAAGCACACCAAAAATAACAGAAATTCAACAAACACAGGTGAGATGTATTCAGCTGGATCCTTTTCAGAGCCTTTATAGGACATTAAGAGTTTGTCTAGTTAATTCTCAGTCAAATCAACACATTTACCCATCCAAAAATCTTCTAGTCATACATCAGCCAAAATAAGCACATCCATTATTATAATTCAAGGGTGAACTGGCATAAAGGACTTAAAAGAACCTTTTTACTCCAGTTATGTGCATGCTGAACATGAATTAGCAATTAGAACATTAACCAGGTAGAAAATGCTGCAGATATTTAGATTGGTGATTCGTTCCTATAGCAGTCACTCTGTGTATTAAGCTTGGGACAACAAACTACATTGCGTTTGACAAGTGAAAGTTTTTTCTTGGGTTTCACATTGAAAATATAAATGTATGTGTAAAATTTCTAATTCTGACACATGAGACTTACTTTGTCCCTCACTAGAAGTAACTGTGCAATCCTAACAAGAACATCTTGTATTCGTAGTCCTTCTTTTGGAACACCATCTACAGCAGGGAAAATATTGTAGTTACTACATCAACGGCAAATTCAAAGGACACTGTAAAGGAACATGCAACAAATAATCAGCCATAACCATGGGAGAACAAGCAATCACCTGAAAATGTGAGCGTGTCAGTTATTTCCTCAGCTATGTGAGACAGGAAAAGCCTTCCATACCTGGCCACACAAAGAAAAAGAAAAAAAATCATCAGAACATCGGGCACACTTTACGAAAAAAATCTTAGAATGAAACATGTGGAGGATATTAAGTTGCCAATTTATTTATAGTTGATCAAACACGTATAGAAAGTGAATACTGAAACCAAATGTCAGGAGAGTGGACATAATCCAATTTTCAGGAATGGCTGCCAAGACTGCCTGCATTTGACCCATAATGTCATGGATATCATATCCACAAGATGTCATTATCATTATTTATCTCAAAATTCTCAAGGAACTAAGATTGGTCATGGTAGTTTACATGCACCAAAAAAAGTGTTGAAGCCAATGATCATCATTAGATGAGACATCAAAAGAAACAATTTTCACACTGAATGCATCAACAGAAATACATAAATGGGAACCTATTGAAGTCATGTTGATTTTAATCCATTAGAGGAGGGCAGCCATTTTAATCCAGTGCAAGTAAACAATAGAACAACTATTACTTGGATGATATGTCGATTTTTAAAGCATATTGAAGTGCAACTAATATACATGCACAGTGAAAATTTTCAGAAAGAAGATGTTTGCCATGAACAAATTTGGCTAACATCTGCCACAGACAATCTCATCCTAATAGTAAACGGATCAACATACTCTTTAATCTCTTCATAACTCTTCTGCTTTAGCCTTGGTGTAAACTCTGCCCAGTCAAAGTCCCCAACCCCAAACCTATAAAAAACGCAAAGAGACATCATTTGACTATTCAGCTGCCATATTGATCCTTCCGTGCTCAACACGAGGGGGAGGAGGATTGGTGATGAGGGAAACCTAAACAGGACATGAGCAGTAAAGAACAAATTCCAGATTAGACCTCATCAAGATTTGCACAAACAAAGCCCTTTGATTCTGATTGAAGCCCAGCACTCTGAATGATCTCCCTTCACCTTCCATCAAAGGAAGTGGTTCAGATGTGTCCACTGGATGGAATCAAGAAAAAACTGATTAATCGCAATCATAGAATTCTTTTAAGTTACTTGACCAAACACCAAAGGTGAAAACTATACCCCTAGCTCGTTTCCTGTAAGGCTTTCTTGCTGCTGGAGCTCCACTTGGAACTGTCTCGCTATCAGTCAAATCAACTTCATAGTTGTCATCTTCACCGTCAGAGCTGACATCTTCCAAACCAGCAAGATCATCTTCCTCCACAGAAACCATCTGGAAAGAGTATCAAACAAGTCGAAATTGAAGCATCAACCGATATGAAGTCTGAATAAGTTTTCAGTGGCTACCAGGTTAAAAGATGCGATTTTAAAAAGAAAAACAATGGTATTGCAATTCTAAAAGGAAAAATATTCTGAAACAATTCGTGCTCGAACCTCAACTTTATAATCTTGCACCAGTTCCCTTCAGTCTTCAAACCCCATTCCAAAAGTAGGATATAAATAAAAGCAAAGGAGAAAGAAAAAGGAAGAGAAAGGGAGAGGAAAACAGATGCAGAAGCATCAAGCATAAGAACTGTGCTCCTCTAGGCAGGACATGCTTCCGAGATGGATGGTAACCAGCACATCTTCCATCTTTTCTTTTCTAGGAGATCATTTCTTCCTGCAGTTTCTTTAACTATGCACTATTTTACCTTTATTTGTAAAGAAGATATCTAGTATAATTTTGCAGGGGCATTTTGACACTGATATTTAAGTGCATCCAAGTCATTCATCGGTTGGAAAGATTTACTTACGTGAAGATCTCAGTAGGTGAGAGAAAAATGACCAAATAAAAAGATTTTGTTTACAAGAAATCACTGTAGAAGCATACCCCTCAGCCCCAAAAAAAGAGAAAAATGAAGAATTTCTTTTTTTCTCTTTCTGGTTTGTGAATGCTTGTTCAATTGGGATTGGGGGGCAGGGGAGGAGCACGGTAATGGAACTTCTGATCTCAGACGTTGGCACAGTTCCTCTGATCAAGACAGTGCAAATCAATTAGGGTTGTGCCTAGTCAAAGACAAAAGCACAAGGATAGAGAATAAATTTCTATTGATCAGTCTTTCTCCTAACCATTGCTGTTCAAAATGAAAAACAGAAAGTTCGACCCCTGTTCCTCTCCCTCTCAAACCTCCACACTCAACCCCCCCGCCCCCAAAATAAAAAATAAAAAGAAAAAAAAAACCCAAGAAGGCCCAAAAGGAAGTACTCCAAGACTCATCAGGCTTTCCCAAACATACACCACAAATTTCTGAGAGATCACAACCCAAATAAAAAATAATAATAATATTTATAGTAAACCCCATCCCCCAAACAACCACAAAAAAAAAGAAGGGGGGGGGGGGGTTTCTACTTTAGGTTTCGTTGTGCATTCCAGGAAGACCAAACAGAAGTACTTACAGATGTAAATAAATCAGTCTCACAAATCTAACAGATTGAGGAATTTCCCAGGCACAACATCAAGAAAGTGCTGACTCAGAATGATAGATATAGAGATCTTCCATCAGATTAAGAAAGCATCCCCCTGAAAGTCATTTTAGTTCATTTATGCAAGTTGACATATCTTTTCCATTTGTTCAATTTGAGAAATTTAATGATGCATGTACTCCATCTATGCATCCCTTTTTATCTCTATGAAATACTGAGTACCTAGAATGGATATAATGAAATTCTTTGGTTGGTTCTTCACAAAGGAACGGAGAGATTTCCATATTGTCATGCAGTACCTGTTTTCGACTCCTCTTGCCCTTCCCCATGGAATTGAACTCTTCAGTTTTATGAACTTCATATTTGTCTCGTAATAGATCCTCCCAGTAACTTGCTCTTTCAGAATTGTTTATTGTGGCTTTATTTTCAGCAGGAGCAACTGGTTCTTCCACTTCTGCTCCAGCTTCCACCTCATCAATGTACTCAAAATTTGCCACCTAATATTTTATTTGCATTCAGTTTCCTTTAGCTTCTTGTCCAAAATAGACAAAGACAGTAAAGAAACCCAAACAAGTTCTAAAGTATAAAAATCCAGAGGCCAGTTTGAAGTTATAATTCAGGTAGCATAATTGCATAGGGCTTATCCACACTCTCAATTCAGGTGAAACTGGACTTCATAAGCAGCCAGCTTGTCATTCTCTCTCAAATTAATTTAGCTTAAAAAATCAACAGTTACGTAGAAGTCAACAAAAAATATTAGAAAAAATGAGGAAAATATTTTTTTAGCATAATAGAGTGCCAAGCATGAATCTCCTCATCTCCATTTTGAATTATAAAAGCATCCATCGTATGAGGCCATTCGATCTGTATATAGTTTTGATATTCATTATTGCTAGGCATTACAACCACAAAGGCCATGGTCACAGCCTAGATACTATGGATGTTTCCTACTAGGATATGAAAGGGCTTGGCATCTGGCTCTTTAGAAATTATGACTGCCTGCTTTGTACAGTTTCTTGAGCTCTTTACTGATAATTTTGAGAATTGAGCTCTTAGATTTTATGATCTCTGATTTCCTAGACATCCACAATGTTTTCTTATTCTGTTACCAAGCTGCTTGACACATTTAATGTTAATGCAAAAGAGTGCTGTAGTTAAATGTGGCTTTGCAATTTTATCATCATATGGTTTCAAGAAATCTTGCAAGATGTTAATAAGTAAAGGATTGGACTTGGTTGTATATATTTCTGCAATAACCGAATCCTTTTATGTTAAGATCTGCAGAAAAAAAAGGGCTACTGATGTGAGTAATGACAATGCAACAGTAATGTCCTTCCTATCCTCTTAACTCCAGATGAGGCAATTTATGATTTATCAACGTAAAAGAGCTCCTGAATGATGAGGAAAAAATGAAATAAAAGCATAGCCGGCGCCCCCTTCCCCCTCCCCAACCCCAACCAACCCACAAAAACAAAAAAACAAAAGAAAAAAAATAAAGAGCATTGATGCTTGAGCATGAAAAAGCCTCATCTTTCTTTTCCACCTGCTAATCAAGTTAAATTTAACGTATTTAAATTTCTGTAGCATTCTAAGTTGAGACTCATGCATGTTATTAGATCTATGACATAAATGAGCCTTACCACCATTAGAAAATGTTCTATTTTTTGCAATTAAGCGTTAAATTTCATTTCAAGGGTAATTGAGGAAACAAGTTAAAAGAGTTGAGGCCTTTAATAGCTACATGCTACTGGTGATAACCCTCAACAGCCTCAGGAAAGAGGAGGATGAATTGAATGTTACGCAAAGTTTGGATTGATGGATTAGGATTTGAGGAAGGATTTCAGAAAATCTAGCTACACTATCCTTAAATAATAAGTTTTATATTTTTAAATTTATTCATCCTAAATTAAATTGTTCAGACAACAAGAGGAATTGAAGCAGAGTTAAATTTTACTTTTAGAAAAATAATCTAGGATGTTTAGCTATCGTTAAACGAAAAATCGTTTTCAATGGTTAAGCCTACCTCAAATCGTTCTATCCAAAGGTCTGTTATAGATTCGAAGAACTAGCAATAGAGAACAAAGCAAATTTTTAGAATGATTTATTACAGCTTATACTTTTAACAAAGGAGAGGAGAACAATAAACCTTAAAGGCCTTCAGAAATCCATCATCTTCTTCATCATCCACTGTGGCCTCCTCATTACCAACTTGTTCACGGTTTAATAATCTAATATCAAGGGAGCCATCAGCTTTCAGCAAAGTAATTTAGCAGCACGAAAAAAGGTTACTTGAAAAAGAAACAAGAATCACCTAGCTATTGCAGCATCATCATAATGAATTTGTCGGGATTTTCCAGCTTCATCATTATCATCAGCAAACAACTCCTTTGAACCGTATCTTATGATGTCGTCCAATTCTTCCTGCATGAAGGTCAATTATCAGCTAGATGAACCAATTTCAGCAGTGGAAAAGGTCAAGATTTAGGGAACATAACAATCTAGGGACTGCTGCACACAGTAAGCAAATCAAACGAAAAAAAAAAATGATTCAGTTAAAGGACAACACATTATACACTAGAGAAAAATGCAATTCCAGGCCCATCAATTGCAACCTAGAACCTGAATATAAAATGATTAGTTTCAGAAAAGGATTACATGGGAATTATAATCATGCAGAATCATGTGAAATTTAACTTATTCAAAATTAAAAGCACTGATCTCACTCATTACAGTTTCAGCTATTTGTACAGATC
The DNA here is from genome assembly GCA_030512225.1 of Rauvolfia tetraphylla. Lineage (NCBI taxonomy): Eukaryota > Viridiplantae > Streptophyta > Magnoliopsida > Gentianales > Apocynaceae > Rauvolfia > Rauvolfia tetraphylla. The sequence continues at coordinate 8,083,892 of JAJQKT010000013.1, forward strand.
ACTGCCACAAATATAAACTACTCCTAACTGTTATGCGTCAAGGTTGCAACAGAAATATAGGGTAAGTACTTCTTATGTTGGAAGTAACTAGCTGGAGAAGAAGCACAGACAGAAAGGGAAGAAAGATAAGGTGGGATTGATTGGAGGACTGCAGTGAGGGGCCGGATGGGAAGGCCAGGAGAAGAAGCAGAGAGAAATGGAAGATAGCTAAGGAGGGATTGATCGGAGGACTGCAGTAGAGAGAAATGGAAAAAGCAGGTGGTGGCAGCAAAGATAACAGTAGAGGTGGTGGCAGCAAAGATAACAGTAGAGGTGGTGGTCTAGGGTTGACATTTTGTTTCGGGTGATCGTGATTGCTATATTCTGGGCGGATTGGGGGGAGGAGCAGATATGAGAGAAAGGGAGGGAGTTGGCTGAGGAAGAGCTAATGTTGGCAGCTGAGGCAGAGGTGAGGAGGTCCGAATACCCGATAGCGAAGGGGAAGAAGAAAGGGGAGAGGAAAGGGAGGTGTGCAACTGGAGAACAGCATTCTGACGGTGGGAGAGATACAAGGTCCAAATATAAGAAGGCATTTTGGGTCTTAAGATTAAGGCTATACCTATCTCAAACTTTTGCAACTTTGTCATCTAAATTCTGAAAACTGTTTCATATTTCCAATCCTGTGGTAATCAGATTCTTTTTTCTTTTCAAATTTACAATTTTAGTTGCAAAACGTGATCTTAATTACGATATCACCATTTTTAACTTCCAATACCTTCTTCTTTCTTGACCTTTCCCAAATCTCTTTTCCAGGAGCCTCTTAAATTCATTCATATCAGCCAATCATATATTTTTGGGCAGTAAGAGAACTACAATAACATAAGAGATCTGCTAATTTCAGTTTTCCATAGATATCATAATGCTGTCCGCCTATAACCTCCCTTTGATAAATGCCGTCCCTAGTATGGCTCTGTTGGTTACATCTTGCTCTTCCCATCTGGATTTTTTATAACCTGGAGTTAGTCGGGTATAACAACAATAATTAACATCTGGAGATTATCCGCATAGGATATTATGCATGTTTATTAGTGAATGTGTTTTTGTTTGTGTGTGTCAGGGAGCGTTTTTTTTTTTCTTTTAATTATTGGGGCTGTTTTCTTGGCAGTAAGAGTGGTTAAGAGGTCAAAGAAATCAGCTAATATACCAAAACGAACTCACCTAATCTAAATGAAATCATAGTAAACCCTCATATCCTTATTCAGGATCTCTCCTTGCCAACATGAATGGCATCCCAGTGTAAAATAGGATTTTCAGTACAACCAAGAGAAACCACAGACATCTTCAACCATACTCATTCCATGACCCAATTCATCCTTCCAATTCCCAATTCCCCCAACCCCACCCCCCTCCAAAAAAAAAAAAAAGAAACAAGGCCATAGAAAACTTCTCAAAATTTGAGCATGTTCAAATATCAGCATCTGTAAAAGCTAAATTATCATAGGATGTAGCGCACAAATATGAATATCACAACAGCTTCAGAAAGAGGGCTTTTCTTACAGTCCAGAATATTCACAATTTATGTTACCTCATTTTGTATCTGGGAAAGGAAATTCAACTTCTGGAGTATGCTTGCTATTCAATGTCAAAAAAAATATATATATATAGAACAAGGAAGAAGTCTTTTAGTTATAGAGGCACAGATAGAAGGATAACGACAAGCGAAGGGGAAGAACATATCAAATTCAGAGTTCCAGAAGCACCGAGAGACGTGATCATAAAAATTGAATGTTTTTCATTTTTCTGGTATATCCAATTGCAAGTAAAACAAGTCAAACCTGTTTCTGTGAATGTCAAGCAAAACTTAACCTGATTAATGGTTTGTGCCTTGAGCCTCCCAACAACCAGGTGTTCTAGCACCATTTTCTTCTTCGTCATTTGCATCATCCTTTCTTCAATGGTTCCTCTTGTTATGAGTCTGAAAATCATTACCTGCAGGACGCCAAGAGTAATTACAACATCCATAACGTCCCCTCAAACATCCAGATATTTCATGCAACTGAACAGGTTTACTTATACACAATTCAACCTTGTTTGTCTGACCAAGCCGATGAGCTCTAGCCATTGCTTGCAAGTCAGCATGGGGGTTCCAATCACTGCAAAAGAGATCAAGTTTGTATGTAAAAGAATGCAAAATGACAACAAAATGATGATGTGGAACAGCTGACATAGAATGTAGACAGAATCTGGAGATACAAATTCATAGCTCAGAACACATTGAGGAGTAAGTTATCAGACAGAAAAAGGATGTGGTGAGAACCAGAATCTATATGATACTTGAGAACTAATCCCTTCCCACCATTATTCTCATGATGAAAAATTCTTTTACATTCTTCCATACATCATTAATTCAAAATTCTACATTCAATACCAAAACTTTACAACTCAAGTTTCACGGAGAGAGAAATATATTGCAGCGGAGTGGAGTTATGGGCGACCACTTGTTAAGGAATGAGTTCTAGGGCTTCAATTGCCCCAGATTCGGAAGCACAGTTGAGGAGTCAATTTGTTCAAAATATGAGATATCAAAGACATTATGAAGGGAATGTAAATCATGAAAACATTAGAAAAATGCCAATACAATGAAACAGGTGGGGAGAGGGGAGTGAAATAACATAGATCAGGAGATCAGAATGGATTGAGCCAGAAATATATGGCAAAAGTTTGTTTGTCAATCTCAATGGAAGAGAAAACTAGTGGAAGACAAAATCAAACTTGATCAATGTTCTTAGCTTTAGAGGCCAGGAATTTTTCTCACTAGTGTAGCAGATAGTTTGCTTAATTTTAGTGTGGACTTCTAGTGGCTTCTTCTAGGGAATCTTTTCTTCCTCAAAAGCAGGTTTGGCTCTACCAGGATCTACCAGATAGTACATTTTCCTAATGTGAGCAGTTCTACACTGGAATCAGGATCCATTTAACGGATATATGGCTCCAGATTACAAGCGTTGACAGGCCTAATTGCCCTCAGAACAGGAGTTCACCCATTGTAGTACATTTTCAAACAAGTTACCTAACTGCTAGAGAAATAGTCCTTCACTTATCCACACCCATAGAAAAGCAAGAATTCATAACTCAACAGCCCCACACTCCAGGCACCCTATTCAATGTAGAAGCTGGTGACATTGAGCTTGTATGAGCAACAAAAGCAAAATCCCAGTCCCCCAGTGAGAAGCCAAATCAGCATGGCCTCATCAGCTTATGTAAAGCTTACCAAAAAAACCAATCCAAACCGAGTAACTCATAAATTTACAGAGGAATAGCCTCATCATATACAATAGTAAGGTTTGATAAATTATTTAACAAGATTATCAAAATTCAATCTGCTAAACTTAACAGCACCCAATTTCTGATGTTATCCACTGATTATTCATACTTGGACCACTTGTTTTAGGAGTGTTGTTTCCGCCAGTTTTCATTTCATCTCATCACATCAATATTAAAAATCCACATGCTAAGAAAACCGAGAAAGCTTTTTCAGACAAAACAAATTCCATCACCTTCAAATGGCAAAAATCAAAATTCTGAATGACCCAGTATATATATGCAAAAGCATGAGATAATTTTGCAAACACCACAAGCAAAGCAAATACTGAAACTCCACACCACATTTGGCAGGAGTTTGAGGCAAAGCTGATCCAGAATATAAATTTTAAGCTATCTACTGCTTTGCAACTTTTCTACTTTTCATGCTAAAATAGTTTCATAGTTCTGTTATTGGATTTTGGATTGGTCTTCCCATGCATATGTGTTTTTGGCTTTTCGATATACTTAGGATCAGATATTCTTTCTTACTTGTCGCACATGCATTTGTTACTTGGGCATTAAGAGTCTGCTCTAAGTTATTGTACCATTAGAAAGTATACATGATAGTTCTCAGCAAGCAATGAAATCTAAAACAATACTAGGAGCTAAAACATAAGGACCTCTCCTATCCTTCCTTCTTCCACTTTCTTGACTTGTTTCTACACTTAAACCGCTATCCACTGTATATCATCTAAAACATGACACCATCGGAAACCTCCTGATCAACCACTCATTAAAATTAAATTATTCCCTTTCAACGAACCAACTTGTCCATTGACCTTTCATCATTCAATCACTTATCAATTACAGTTGCAATCTCTGCAGAACCATAGCTTGGATGCTGAACAAGACCCTCCATCAACAGGGAATCTATTTGTTGATAAACAGCTATCTACCCATAAATAATCAAGAAAAGCTTCAAGAACCTTTCCAGCATCAGCAATTTACATACTACTATTTTTAGTTCTCCCTTTTAGTTTCCTATAACACTGTGAATAGATGTTATCACATGAAAAGAGGACAAACAGAAGAGGTTTTCTCTGCATGATTTCTTCTTTGGAACTTAGTTGACTTCCCCAGCAATACTACAGTCGGAGTTATCCTACAAACTCCTCAGACAAAGATTTTCCTTGCTTTTAAAAATAAAATTGAGCTTGAATACTTAGTAAACAATGATCACTGGAACTCCAAATATTTCTTCAACAACAGCTATACCAGTACAAACTGCTCTATATTGTGATTCCTTAATAACAAAATAAGTCCCCGGAACTGATGATGCAAATGCAACCCGTTTCAGTCTTGTTTTCTCCCAAACCTTGAGGGGTTTGGACTACAGTGGAGATTTTCTTTAGATCTCAAGTCTCACTTATGAGGCATTAGATTAAAATATTTTTTATTCTCTAGCAGCACTAACAAAAATGAAAGCAGCTAATGCTAGATTAGATCTTAGCTTCTGAAACCAAAAGTCCTCAAAAATTCTGTAGAGAACATAACTCAGAGTCTAAAATCCATTGGTTAGTGAACCAAAAGAGATAAATAGAGAGAAAAAGAATCATTATCCAAGCCTGATAATATTATTTGGCAAAATTGAGTTCAACGTCCGCTTGTAGAGCAGTTGCTTATCAAAATTGCTTCAAGTTTGCATATATCTCCAAATTGTAACCCATAATCATCTACCATGTAATTCTAAATTATAAGCAGTAAACTACTGATCAAATAATACAAGAGAATATCAAAGAATCCTGGGTCATACACATTACCTGTCATATATGATCACTGTGTCTGCAGTTGCAAGGTTTATTCCTAAGCCCCCAGCTCTTGTAGATAGCAGAAAACAAAATCTCGAAGAATTCTTTGCATTAAACCTATCAATTCGAATTTGCCTTTCTGCTCCAGCAACTTTTCCATCAATTCTCTCATATTGCCATTTCTGAACCCACCAAAAGGATTTAAAACATTTCATTTTTTTTATTTATTTACATTTAAAAAGTAGAGCCATAGGTCAATTGCAAAATCTTCCAATAGCCAAATTAAACTGCCTCAACACCCGTACCCTGTAGTTACAGTAATCTTCCAACAAATCCAGCATACGTTGAAACTGTGAATAAATTAGAACTCTGTGGCCTTGTTCTTTAAGTTTAACCATCATCTTATCCAGAAGCTGCAATTTCCCAGAAGATTCCAGCAGCTGTCTGTGTCAAGAAAACATGATGAAATTAGCAAAGATTTAATACTGGAAAATAAGTTCCAAAAAGTACATTGATTATCGAGAAACAGAGAAGGAAACTCTTCCACATTTGAAGATAATACAACTACAGCTAAGATTGAAAAACATGAGACTCAGCAGTGTAAAAGACATGCTGAGGGTTGCACGGCCAAATATGCTTCTATTCTAAAGAGAAATTCAGAAATCTCAATGAATAAGAAATGAGAATATTCTATGGAACAGAAAATATCTACTTGTTCGACTCGTCATCTTCAATATTATCTGGTCCAACACCTTCTAAGATAAAGGGATGACAACAGAGCTTGCGCAATTCCATGACCACATTAATGAGGGAAATCTGGTATCAAGAACCAGCCATGTTAGATGTAAAATAACATAATCCAATGGACACGTCAAATTAGGATCAGCAACTCACTTGGGCACCACTCTTGCGAGTTAGTATTTGATAGTTACGAGTCAAAATTGCTTTGTAATATTCTTTCTGCATACTACTCAATTCAACACGTAGAATGAGCTCCTTTTTGGGAGGTAGGTCTTTCATTACATCTTTCTTCACTCCTGAAATTGTTGAAAAAAAAAGCAGCAGCCACATCATCATATAGAACTCATGGAATATTCGACAGCAATACAAAGGCTAAACCCCTTCATAACACTGAAGTCTTAGTTTAAGATAAAAGATCTGTTTTTAAGCCTCTTCAAAAAGGTAAAAACACATTTGAATGGAGAATTTATAGGGTGCTCATGTATGCTTAACAGTGAACATCTATGGATAACTTCTAGTTGTCAGTCACTATTTGCAGTTGCAGATTCTGAAGTTGAACCTCAAAGGCAAGACATGGTGTGCACAAGAACAACATAAGAAGATATATTTCTCCCAGCCAAATAAGTAATTAAATATAGAAACCAAAATAATAAAGACATATAAGCGATCCATTGTGAATTTAAGAATCTGACAAAAATACAAATCAAGCAGAAGAAATTTAGATTCATACTTCTGAGCAGATGGGGTGCCAGCATCTTATGAAGCCGTGATATCTGTTCCTCCTGACTAATATCTTTGAACTCCTCTTGGAACTCCTCTAAACTATCAAACTGGAAAAGTTCATGATATAAATCAAGATTCAAGTGCACTTACTAGTTATCTAGCGGGTACAATAACCATTGCAAGGTTTCACTGCTGTTATTTCTATATAACTTGTGCATTTCCAAAAACAGTTCTACGAACCTTTCCAGCATCAAGAAAGTGCATGAGCATAAAAAGTTCATCCAAATTGTTCTGCAACAAACAGGAAGAAAGATATAAAAAAAATACCATGTTAACCATATATAATCAAGTATGCCAATAAAAGATACTTTTGTATGTGACAAAAAAAAAAGAAATAATCTACTTTGAAGAGATAGTTATGAGAAATAAGAGGAATCATAAGAGTATATGACTAGAAGAAATCTTGTAGAGTGCAAACCATAATCTGAAAATGACCAGCCAAACCTTTTTAAATGTAGAGCATGCAAACTGCCAATGGTAAAAGATAAAGGTTCTAACATAGTAATTGTAAGAGAGATGGTGACAGGTTTGGTTTATGAAACCCATTAAAATTCAGCTCTTAACTGCTTCAAATAGACAAGTAGCAAAACTTAGACAGTTGCCACAACATGGAAGCTGGGGCAGCAGCAGATATTCATCAGGAAAATCAGCAAATGCAAACTTAAGCAACAAAGTGTACATCTCAATTTTACTGTGGTAGTCCCAAATTGAATGTCCACGTCTGACTTGGCACAAATCTTTAGAAGAGGATTGGACCATCCACATTTTACCAATTTAACCTCAATGCAACAGTAGGACCCATGCATGGAAGTGGATTCTGATCCGTCCTTTTCTTTTTTAAGTTAGGAGTTAGTGGTGGAAATTTATAATGAAAATATATCTATTTTTGGAAGGTAGACATCCATTTTGGGACAAGCCAAAATAGTGATGTGGACATTCAATTTGGGGTACATGAAGTATTTTCACAGACATCAGCAAACAAAAGTAGCAAAATTCTGCAGAGTTTTAGGAACTACTTTGAAAATGTACTCTACTTCAAGTCTCCTCCAACTTTGGAAGATTCCAAGAATTTGGATACAACTATATATTACAAGTTGTTGAAACCAGTTAGTAAACACACTGAAAATCTAGTACATCAGACCAATTCTACAAGGTTAATAACTACCAACTACCAATGTGAACCTTAAAAAGAGAAGGAAGGGGGGAGTGTGGGGCGGGGGGAGCTAATAAACTGGCAACACTCAACCCTATCTATTCTGTAGATATCCCATCACTGTATAAATTCCCTAGGTTCTTAACCGCCTGAATAACAAGAGACTGAAATGTGAAAGGAAAATCATAGTTTTCTACAGGCCCAGAATCCTCAAAGGTCAAATTGAAAAAAAGTGGAAAAAAATTTATCTTTGGATTATACCTCACTAAGTTACAGAAGTTCTCCACAAAAGAAGAGAAACAGGCTCACAAACCTGTAGAGGAGTTCCAGTCAAAAGGACACGATGTCTGGTAGAGAACTGCTTCAATGAAGAAAATAACTTTGAATCCTTATTCTTGAGACGGTGACCTTCATCAACAATCTGTGTATATGTATACTGAACACTTTCAAACAGAGATATGAATAGAAAATTAGCATGATAACAAGAAAGGCCAAAGTTCCTTACCATACATTCCCACTTTATACCCTTTAGTGTTGTTGTGTCCATGTTAATCATCTCATATGATGTAAGTAGGACATCAAACTTTATCCTGTCTTGCTTACTTTCACTAGCAATTTGACTGGTTTTCTTCTTTTTGCTCTTCTTATGAGTTTTGGGAAAGTAAAATTCGAACTCTCTAATAACAGCACGAGCTGAGGCAGAACCAGCATACATAACCTACAGCAGCTAAAATTGTTGACGAAATGCATACAGTTATCGGGAAAAAATGATACTCCCTCCGTCCCATTTCATTTGATAGTGTTTGACTAGTGCATTGAGTTTTATGCAAAGTTTGAATTGTATTATAAAAGTAATATAGTATAATAAAAAGTAAAAAACGTGTGAGCTAGCGAATACTTTATGTCAATCTAAATATATAAAAGTAATGTAGTATAATAAAAAGTAAAAAACATGTGGGCCAATGAATACTTTATGTCAATCTAAATATATAAAAGTAATATACAATGGAGTTAGTAGTTAACTGATAGTATAAAATATATTAAAATATTTTCTTTTATGAAAAATATCAATTATTTTGGAACGTCCCAATATAGTAAGAAAGTCAAATGACATGAGACGGAGGGAATAATAAAAAGTTGAAACTCCAATATACATACAACATTCATTTGAGGAGCCCAAGTGGCAAATTCACGTTCCCAATTCCTTAATGTTGACAGTGGAGCCACAACAAGATGAGGAGAGATCTTCTCCTCAAACAATGACGCTAAGAATGCAATACTTTGTATTGTTTTCCCTGAATTCAGAAACAGTAAAAAATGTAAATCTAATAAGTAGAAGAATACTCCAAGCAAGTACCCCTCTTTTTTTTTTTTTTCCCAGAGGATGGATGGAAGGATTGAGAATAAGAACTCAATGACAAACCTACCAAGGCCCATTTCATCAGCAAGAATAACATGTGTTTGTTTCAACCAAGCAAAGCGCAGGAAGTTCAAGCCTTCTAGTTGGTATGGATGCAGAGAACCTTCAATTCAAGCAAATTAAATATGCTTAAACTAGTAATGTTGAAGAAGGATTTTTCCTGACAAAAAGAAATACTCAAAAATCATTGTGCAATTTAAGTGACAATGAACCCATACCTCCAGAAAGAAATTCAGGGCTACTTTCATATTGCTGAAATTCTTTATGTTTCTTTTTTGTATCTGTTGCATCCCAGGTACTGGTTTTTTGTTTAGCTGAAGGGCCTCTATATCTGGACCCTATTCTGTGGAATTTTTCAATTTCTTGCTGGAATGAAGAAATATCTGACTCAGATTCCCAATAACATTCATCGTAAGGAAGCTCCTTCCATTTCACAAGATATTCTTTCTCAGCATGTCCCTCCCTGAAAACATTCCAGAATATAAATTGCCATGCATACTGTCATTTTCATACTTGAGAAGGATATTACCCCAAAATCATGAATTACAATCATAGAATCAGAAATTCAGAAAGAAGACATACATGAGAAACTAGAAATGCCAAAATTTTCTGTTTTGCAGTTCATCTATATAGAATATGATGTAAAAGCATCCGTGAAACAACAATCTAGATCAGAGATCATTAGACTCCCATCAAGCAGTCACTAAAAGTTATTTTCATGCAAAAGAATGTGATGTGCAGGAGTTGTCACTATTTGTATTATCTAGACGGCTGATTGTGGAAGTCTCATCACAGCGCTTGCAAGATTTACTAAAAAAATTCCAGACGACAGATGTAGGCAAAGCAGCAATGACCATACAAGCAGCCAATGCAGAAAACAAATAAATGAAATGACCACTTTCAACTACAGCAAAATTTAGAAATAGAAGAAGAATGGGAAGAAGAGCATTTGGAGAAAGAGAAATAATGAGTTGAAGCCTTTCGACACTTCTTGAAAATGACAATGCCACAGAAACCCATAAACCTTTCACCACTTTCAAATTTATTCAATCCCTAGCTAAGCACTACGTATAGTTAGTCAGCTGCATCAAACCATCTTTTTAGTTGGCTCCTACTTCACCAACCATCAGTTACACTTCGTCCTCAACAGTTCTCACAGAAGTTTCCAAATGGTAGACCGTGAATCTTCTTTCTTTCCTGAGGAACCCAAGAAATCAAAAGTAAAGGTCATCATAAAAAACCAAGATGCCCCAGTATGAGGCTCGAGCATCGGTGATCTACAGCATGGTTTCCATCTGAAGGTAGTTCATTTCCTCCCCCTGTAATTTTTTCTACCAATCTACATAAAAGAGTGCATCCCCACATGCACTAACAGAGAACCACCCCTCTCTCCCTCTCTGTGATGGTCATGGTCTCTCATCTCCCTTTCTGTGAGATTGATTTTTGGAATTCTTACCTTCTATTGCTAGCCATTCGTTAGTATAGAAACTAATTGTTCTTCAAGTGTTTTAGAAAGCCTGATAGAAGCATAGGGCTTTCTGCAATCTAACTTCCTCCACGGCCTTGGGTACCCTCATCCTTCTCTACTTGAAGGTAATCTTTTCCATTTTGAAGCTAATAACTGAGCTATGGTCCATTTTGCTTCCACGGGAAGTCTAAAAACAGTCCAATTACATTTGAATACTTGCTCCGCTCCAAAAATGGCGTCATGTTACCATCTTGAATGTTCCAAACCAAATCTCTACTTTCCCAAATTGAACGATCTTACTAATTAGATTTCCACTGTTTCTGTTAACCATAATCCTCACATGGAGGAAGTCGACCATAAATGTCTCCCTAAAACCTTCATAAGTACATGAATTTATATGTTCATGCTAATTAACACATTTGCCACCATCTAATAAGGGTCAAACACAGACAAAAATATAGCCAGATAGACACCTGTTTTAACAGAAGAAGTATATGCCATCAACAAATGTTCTTTGCCTTCATTATACGGTCCCATATTTATAAGAAAGCACAATGTTCCGAAAATTCATTGCCTTTAAAGTTTTGAACAAATCCATCTATGTTGCAAATATTTAGATGCCATAGATAATATTCCTTTTTTCCAAATTGAATGTCTTCATTCTCATTCTGGGATTTTCTAGAATAGCACCCACTTTCTTAAAATGAAAATGCTTTCCACTGAATTTCCTCCATTAACCGCACTTAATAGAGGGAAAAGAAGGCAGGAGCATTATCACACGTGATCTCATAATACTTCATTAATTGTAAGATTTAAAAACGAACCACAGTCGAATGCTCTCCAGTCAAATGTAGATATATAATTTAAAGCAAATAGAGTATAACAGACATCTTTCATGCACTCTAAATAGACACATGACATCCCAACTCTCAGCCCGTCCTAAAGATCCAAGCAACCAAAAAATTCTACCATGAAAATTTCCCATAAAAGTTGTTTATGCCTGAGTTAGATATTATAACTTCAAGATGTAATGCAACTTAAAAAGAAGCTAAATTCAAAATCATGTGAACAAATAATAATCAGTTGTAAAGGGTTCTGCAAGTTTCAAAGTTGAAACAATGAAATTGACGAAAAAGTTTGATACAGTAGAAGAAAGCAAGCATTAGAAACTTATAGTACAAAACAAAAGAATATAAGAAACAACTTTGTGCACTAATTGACAATCTAATGGTTCAAAATGGTAAACAGTACCTGCAAGCAAGAACCCGATCGACAGTCGTCCACTCAGGCCGGATTGCAACATAATCATCTTCAGAGCTATTCAAGGAGGAAATTTGCCTATGAAAGTTATTGACTTTTGTTTTTAGTCTTGGAAGTGTCTTGTAAGCTTTTGTAAATTCTCTCTCTGGCACCCTGCATGGTATATAGGAAATGAACCAATATAGTTATTGAATGTTGAGGAGATGAAGATATTCAAGACCGCATCAAATTGTGCAGATGATAATAATAAACCATTGAAAATGATACCATAAGTTTCAAGATGAATTCAGAAAATATCGGAAAATAAACCTTACCATGTACAGTGAAGATAAGACAGTCCTTTCCACTTCACAAGATACTGCTTTACAAATATCTGCTTTGAGCCCAGCTCTGAGGCATCACTATCATCCGCTACAGTTGGCCTCACCTCAAAATCCAGTAATTTTTCAATATCATTAAGCGGGTTAACCTGTGAAAACAAGAGTACTACAAATGATAACGCATCATTGGACTCCACATATCACACAATCTTGAAGTGTGAAAGAAGCATACACATTCAGGGCACCTCCAGCTGCTTGGAAGAGGAGTTTTCACTGGCGGAACTAAACATTTCAGGTGGTAGGCATAAGTGCACGTCTCACAAAACAAAAGATCATTGCTTTCGCCACAGGCTTGACATGAATCATCTTTCTATAAAACAAAGGAACACGAACATGGATAATAAAGAATAGCTTCAAAAATATGTGCACCCACAACTAAAGAGGCCTTCAAAAATCTGTACAGGCAAAAATGCTTATCAAATTAATGTAAGATCAAACTAAAATATGTATAACTCTTGAGGCAAAAGTCTACAGTTTAGATATCCAAAAGGAGTTGATGTCAACCAATAGAGCCGAGGCCAAGATACATTTGCCAGAAAAAGAAAAAGGAAAATGGAGAAACATCAGTAGAAGTTAGAACTAGTCACCCTCATAAGCTAGCAGACCAAAATGTCATTACCTATACATGCAAGAGATCATCTGCCTAAAGAGTATATATGCTGAACTTTTGTCATAACCTAAAAAAATCAATATCTCCCAGGACACTCAGGCAATCTGCTTTAATAAGTCAGACTAGCTCAAAACTATGGACATGGATACTCGGAAGTAGGCCCATATTTGCTTACCTCCACTCTACCACCTGGTGATTCGACTAAGGATATTCAACACCAAACTGAAAACTTGTTACGTACGAGTAACTGGTCCACGTACCTCTTTCCCACATTGAATAAGAACATCTTTAAATAGTACTTGAAGATGAGCATAAAAGCAAATTATGTCAAGTGTTTTAAATAGAAATGCCGAGGAGGCTGGTCTAATTCTGATAGAATCAGATTCTTATACCTTAACCCCAAAATCTTGATTATAGTAAGTGTATGTGAATTGCGTTTCCATGCACGTTCATGTGGCCAAACTTTAGTTTTCCCCCTTCTCTTCTAATAATTGTTCTTGAATGTGCTTGTTTCCAACTAAAGTCAAACTATTCTAGTAGTACCATCTCTCCTCTGATGATCTCAGAGCAAAAGGGAGTCCTTCCATTGTAAATATGGACAGAGCAATACACATGACTCAGCAAACTGGATCTAACGAGAAAGCAATCAACCCAAGGAAGAAGTCCTTTTCATGTCTTCCCAAGAGAAGTGCATCAATCTCCATGTAGATGATGGTGGAGTGAACGCAGAATTCCTTCTCTTTGATTCTATAACCTTATTCCTCTCCTTTTAGTTCTCTTGTCCCTTATATCATCAGGTATTATTTGATTAATAAGTTATTACATCTGTTAATGATAACCTTGTTACGTAAAAGTTCCTACCTCTCCACACATTCTATAAAAATATGTGAAAGCATTCTATGATCTTAAATCTCCAAGTATCCAGATTTAAAATAAGGCTTTTATCAGAAGAACAAGAAAAATGTCCAAACAAGTATTTTAGCATCAAGAATATGCAGACTATTCTTCTACCCTTGGAAGCACAGAAATATGAACCATCACTGATTACACAAGGATCTTAGCAGAAATACTCAAGTAACACCAAAAGCTATGCCAAAATAATGCCAGCTATACAATTTTATTCCCCATTCTTCTCTAACTACAGTCATCATATTCATTAATCCAATAATCACAATACAAACAAAAGACTGCAATTGAGTATTTTTACAATCTTTATCTAGAAGTCTGACTAAGTATTTTCAACCTCTAGTTTCTCAAGCAACGGCCAGCAAAAGCTTGACAGTACAAATTCTTCCTCAAACAGTACATAAGATTGTACATAGACTGCTGGAAAAGGAAAAAAATGTGGAACTTACGATCAAAAGAAGGAAATTAGAGTAATCAAATCAATAGAACCTAAAATAGTTAACAAGAAACAGAGCAAACCCTATCACTGCCCCATAACAAATTATGTCCACACATCCTTCATGACTGGTGGCACATCCTCCGTGACTGGTGGCTTTAAGTCGTAGAGATTCCAAGGGATTACCAAAATATTCCAATGTTATACACTCCCATAAACCTAGTTACGGAGTAGACTGACACGCATCAACGAATGTGGTACAGAAAGCGAATTGGGATATCCTAAATCTAAAAGGGAAAGAATTATTTGCAGCATATTATATTCCTTGTCTATGAAGATGGAGCACATAGGACCTTTGGTCAGCCAACAAGCTAACATTAGGTATGTTTCCCATTCAAGAATTTCACTAATCCAAAATATAACGCAGCACACTTTGTTTAATACATAAGAACGGATTCTTAAGTTTCAATATCTTGCAGGATTTCACAATAAATATACAAAGAAAATGTAACTAAATAGGTGAGAAAAAATTTGGAGTTTCTGGAAAGAAAGTCCATTAATCCACCAAAAATGGAAAAAGGGATCTCTTGGTCAATCACCATAACATGCAAGGCTCTCACTTTCAAAAAAGATCGTCAAGCTTCAACCCACACGTGGAACTTCTAGAAAAAAAGCATTTTACTTTGTGCCAGTACAAAGAGGCCACGGCTCAAAATAGTCTCCTAGAAGTACTAATTTCCCTCAATTGTCATCAATTACCAAAAACATTCTCATGGAAATTAAGATATAAGCATGTGCAAAGATCTTCATGTACCAAAAAGCAAAAATACAACAATAACCACTTTAACTGTTTAGCAGGGCCAGGGATAAGATTAAAGAGTCACTTAAACCAAAGAGCTAGAGGTCACGCGAACATGGAGATTTCAAATGTAACTAAATAGGTGAGCAAAAATTTGGAGTTTCTGGAAAGAAAGTCCATTAATCCACCAAAAATGGAAAAAGGGATCTCTTGGTCAATCACCATAACATGCAAGGCTCTCACTTTCAAAAAAGATCGTCAAGCTTCAACCCACACGTGGAACTTTTAGAAGAAAAGCATTTTACTTTGTGCCAGTACAAAGAGGCCACGGCTCAAAATAGTCTCCTAGAAGTACTAATTTCCCTCAATTGTCATCAATTACCAAAAACATTCTCATGGAAATTAAGATATAAGCATGTGCAAAGATCTTCATGTACCAAACAGCAAAAATACAACAATAACCACTTTAACTGTTTAGCGGGGCCAGGGACAAGATTAAAGAGTCACTTAAACCAAAGGGCTAGAGGTCACGTGAACATGGAGAATTCTCATCACCTGATGCAAGGAAACCAAGTTAAAAGACATTAGAGCGGACCTATTTTCAGATACCAGATATCTAGATTCACCAACATCTCGGCAGAGTAGAAGACATACTAGATACTTCAATGGGGCTTACAAGGATTTTACCTAATTCTAATTTTCGCATGCAAGTGGGAGTCACTTCAACTTTATAGTTTTGCATATGCTAAAAGAAATGATACAATAAACCCTTGTTCTTTTACCTAGAAAAGCTCTCTGCCTAATTAAACTTCAGTTGGAAGTTCAGCCTGATGTAGAAACCAAGGCGGGTGATAGAACAAATTAAAGCAACTTCTTTAAACCTAAATATCCATAGGAAGCATCACAGAAAAGTTTACATAAAGAAAAAGCTAGACAAGGAAAGAGGGAAAAGAAATAGTATATACCGCATCAGGCCGGACAATTTTCTCGACTTTATCCTGAGTACCCTTGGATTTGTCCTGCAGGATAGAAGCCTCATCGTCTGAATCATCCAAGTTGTAAAGAGGTTTACGATCCGATCGAGCCCGAAGCCTCTCCACCAAACTCGCCATCCTCTGCACACGCAAAACACAAAGATGAATGCTTAATTCACTACTCCAAATTAATACAATCAAGCAGTTATCTTTTTTATTGACATTCACCAGAAGGAATGGCTGCAATAGATTAGCAAAGAGTTGAAGGTAGAGTTGGAATTAGGGCTTAGGATAGGGTCTATTTACTATACAAGTTGGTTTGCTGGTAACGGTGCATGCAGGCTTATTTACAGACCCATACAAAGAAATAAAGAAAGAAGGCAGCACCAACCTTGAGCAAACCGCCGTTTCTGTGTGTCGGCGGTGTGCGTACGAGTACAAGTACAAGGAGAGAATGTAAGCGTTACGAGAGCTCAGACTTCACCGATGAGTGTCCGAACGGGGTCGGCGATGAGCAGACCGGAGGAGAAAACGGTGTTACCCGTCACTATATATTGTGAGCCGATGACATGTGGAGGTTATATATATAGACGAAGGTGCACAATTGTCCTTTCCTTTTTTTTTTTTTCTCTAGAGGAACGGGAAAGATAATAAAAATTAAAAACGAATTGCTTTGTTCAGTTTTATTCCCAGCCTAAGAATGAAAAAAGTGAAAATATAAACCTAATTATAATACATTTCTTGAAAGTATCGGAAAATCTCTTGCACTACCATGAACATCATGGTCCGCTAAAATCTATAACAATTAAATATGAAATAACTAGTTTAAGCCGTATGGTGTATGGACATCTTTTTAAAATACAAAATATTAAAATTATATTTTTTTAAAAAAATTACCTTTCAGTATATATGTGTTTAGTAAAAAGAAATCAAATAATACATAATATTAAAAATTTGATTGATTCAAAAATATATAATATCTAATATATATCTAATATATATATATATATATGATAGTGTTTTAAAATTATACATAATTTAAAATTAAATTAATGTATATATTAGTTTTAAGTTATTTTTATAAAATAACTTAATATACAAAATTTTAAATTAAAATTATAATATAAGTTAGTTTAAAATTACCTTAATTGATTAAAAATAATCATAACCAATCAAATTTTTGAAGACTAATTAAAAAATAAAAATTAAAAAAAATAAGATAAGAGATTTGGAGTCATAAAAAAAAATATATTACTATATAAATTACAATATAAATAAGTCTCTTTATTTGAAAATTACAAAATTTTACTCTTTAAATCACAGACTATATAACATTTTAATCCTTACAATTAACAAACGGATAATCTATTATAAAATTAACCAAAATATTCAAAATTACCTTTTCGAAACTTATGAAAATTATTAATCCTCCACAATATATTCTCAATTTTCTAAAATATTTTCATAATTTATATTGTATGTTCATAAAATTAAAGAGTGTCTTATATAATAATATACTTTCATAAAATCAAAAAGTTTATAAAGGATGATGATAATTTAGTAAATAAATGCACAACATAGAAACAATTAATTTAATAAAATTTAAAGGTATTTTTGAATTTTTAATTACCATATGTAGTACATTTAATACATATTAACCAGAAAAAAATGATAAGTGAATTTTTTATAGATATAACGAGCATATTTCACTTTGTAGCTTCATCAAGGCATAGTAAAGCAATTGAAGCCTCATTAATATATGGCAAAACTCCATCTAGTATTTTTTAATTGTATTTTATTTTTATTTATAAATTTTATTATTTGAATAAAAATGTAGACATTTTCCATCTAATTATACATATTAATTTATTATAAAATTATTAGAGAATGAATAGATGAAATAATCCAATTAAAAATCTAAAATTTATCGAATAAACCATTCAAATATATTTATAATTTAATGTTTAAATAAAAGAGTTAAAAGCTAATGAGAACGACAAAAAATGCTATACTTGTATAAATTAATAAAATAAGAATTTGATTATTATTCTTATAAAAAACTTGTTACGCTTATAAAATATAGTAAATAATTTTAAAATAATTTGTCAATAACATATTTCACTATTATGGTATATTTTCAATTATAGAAATTAGCAAAAACAGTCCTATAACTATTTTTCTTGTCTTATGAAAATCCTATAACTTTTATTTCAAATATTTTAATCCTAAATTTAATTTTTTTAAAAAATAACGATCATCGTCGCAAGTCATGCAGTAAAGTTCGGCAAAAAATCACACGTGCACAGCACATGCAATCACTTTCGAGGGCAAATATGTCAATTGATAATTAGACATCAACGCATAAGGCCCATTGCAAACAAAAACATTCAAAATAAACCCTTATTTCTTCCCCAATTCCTCTCTCTAGCATTTTTCTCCTTCGATTCAAACCACAAAAAATCTTCAACTCAAAATCGTTTGGGACACTTGAGTGATTAGAATTCCGAACATGATTCTCGGTCAAAATTTGGAAGAAGATGCCAGTGATGATATCTATGGTAAGTCCGATTAACTGTTGTTTTTTTTCTTTCAGAGCAATTCGAAGTGTACAGGATAAATATCTTGTTGATACATTGCATTTAGGGTCTTAGTAGCAGTGAAAATGGTGTCTCTGGATTGCATGTTGCAATATATATAATATTTAATGGTGAATGTTGTGTGAAGAATGACGAGATGCAGTGGTCCCAACATATTGTACTCAGAATCTTGCATTTTTGTAATGCTCAACCTTTAAAAAATGTCTCCTTTTGTTTCTGCATATGCTCCCAAGCTGTCTGAGCAAGTCAATTTTTGTGTAATGTTTCATTTTCATTTTTTTAATTTATTAGTGGTCCCAAATATAATGATTTTCCCCATACGGTTTTTTTCTTTGCTTCATGATTTTTGTTGAATTTGTAATCTGACAAGTGGTTCCATCCTTTATTTGTTGCTCTGTTATTCTATGGGATTATTGTACCCGATTTGATTATAGATATGTTTTATCCATAATAAATAATGTGGAAAGTAATGTTGATATCCAAGTAGGGGAAGAAGGTTTGCATTTACAGAATAATGAGGAGAATGAAATACGGGCTAGTAATATGGAAATTTTTGGGCACACATTTGCTGAAATAGAATCTGATGAGATAAGGCATTATCTAGGTAAAGTAAGTTTGAAAAAGTTAACTCCAAAGAAGAAGAGATTCAACCAACTGGGCATCAAAGACAAAGAAAAGAAAAAACTAAAGCAGCATGAGAATTCATCAGTTGTAGACAGCAATGAGGAGTTAGTTACAAATATTACAACTCTTAAAGGAGGCAATAAATACAACTGGGAGTAGACAAGAAGAAACTATAGACGGATTGGAATTAGATTTCTTAGATTTCATTGACTCAGACTATGAGCAAGAAAATGAAAATGATGAGCAGTTGTGGAAAGAGGCCAACAAAGTTCATATTCCATCTATGGAGCCAGAATTTTGCAAGCACGCAATCCAGTAGCAGTCGAGGAATTAGACAAACAGCAAAAGAAAAATAAACATAAGGGCCAGCAACCAACAAGAAATACAGATGACTATGAGGAATTAAGTTCTAATTTAGCAGTGGAGGGATTTGACATGTTAGCTGGGGAGGAAATCCAAGTTTCAGGGCAGTCATCTGATTTGGAGTCAGACCAGTATAGCTTCAGCCCCTCTTCGTGCACTGATGAAGATGATTTGCAGGTTCCAAGATCAAAGCACAAGAAATTCAGAGCAGAAATTGATCAGGATGACCCTAAGTTTGAATTGGGTTTGCTATTTAGTGACAAAGACGAATTCAAAAATGCTGTGAGGAGTCATAGAAGGAAGTGGGGGAAAAAAATATATTTCAGAAAGAATGACAAGCTAAGGGTTAAGGCACAATGTGAGGGTAAAAACTGCACTTGGATGATTTATGCTGCAAAGTTACAAGGAGTAGATACATTTCAAATTCGCAATATCCAAGAAGAGCACATGTGTGGTAGATACAATGATTCTAGATATGTACCTTCCACATGGTTGGCTAGAAGATATTTAGAAGATTTTAAATCTACAAGAGGTGTTAACGTTGATGAGTTCGTGGAAAAGGTTCATAGAGAGCTTAACTATAATATATCAACATACATTATAGTAAACTATGGGCATGTGCAAGGTCAACATACATTAACCAATTTCTGGACAACATGGAGGAGCTCAAGGCACTTGATTCGGTAGCTCATGATTGGATCAAACAAAATAGTCATCCAACTCACTGGTCAAGGGCATTTTTCAGCTGTAAGCCCAAATGTGACATCTTATTGAATAATATGTGTGAAAGCTTTAATGCTCGAATTTTACAAGCTAGATCTAGGCCTATATTGGGGTTATTAGAAGCTATTCGAGTGTATATGATGTTGAAGATGGAGGCCAAAAGAGAGTGGATTAACAAACAAGAAGGGTTGCTATGTCCAAAGATACACAAGATGGTAGAGCAAATCAAAGAACAGTCAGCTAGTTTCATTGCAAGAGGTGCTGTGAATATGAAATTTCAGGTTCATAACTCTAATGGCATGCAATTTGTGGTAGATCTGAAGGCCAAGACATGCTCATGTCGGAAATGGGACCTAAGCGGTATTCCATGTAGTCATGCAATGAGTGCAATTGCCTTAGTCGGCGAAGATGTGGAAGGATATGTGCATGAGTACTATTACAGGGAAACGTGTGTCAAGGTTTATGCCCCAATTGTAAACCCTATTAATGGCCCCAACCTATGGCCCAGAATTGAAAAAGTTCCACCATTGCCTCCAAAGAAGTTTAGGCTGCCTGGAAGACCCAAAAAGGCACGTCGAAAGGAATTCGATGAGAGACGAAAGAGTAAGCCAAGTACTGGTAGCATGAAGATGTCAAGGGTTGGAATGGGACCTATTAAATGCAAGAAATGTGGAGGTAGAGGACATAATGTCAGAAAATGTCCTGAAATGTTAAGAGAGACCAACAATATAGAGAGTGAATCATCAGCTAGAGGGCTATGCAATAGGAATAAGTGCAAAAAATGTGGCCAACTTGGGCACAATTCGAGAACATGCAATATCGTAATAGGAGAAGATAGTATTCAGCGAACTGACCAAGCAAGTGTGCATCAAATTGAAGCTTCACAGGTTACCCAAGGTCCAATTGGCACCAACACAGTAAGTTTAACATTCTCATAATGATTGATGCAATTTTTCTATAACATTTACTTCTGATGACTATTAGTTTAAAACTGTAGTGTGAAAATGATGATTTGTTGATGGCTGGGGTGGAAGGTGATTGGCTTGAGCATGTGGAAGCAACCGTAGAACATATACAATCTTCTCTACAAGGGTATAATGTAAGTAGCTAGTGCTTAAAACTGACCACAATTTCTATCTTTGTTTCAAAGAAATTTGTTAAGCATTTATCAATGTTTTGACAGGATAATGGACAAGCTGCAACTTCAATAGAAGGCAATAACCAGCCCCAAGCAAATCACTCCCAAGTAAATCAGCCCCGAGAAAAACAGATGAGAAGATGTAAATTTTGTGGGCAACCTGGACACAATAGGCAGACTTGCCCTACTGATCGGGGAAAAGAGTGGCGTGCGAGGTTGTACGAAGGAAATGCTTATTAAGGATGATGTTTAGCTCTTGCAATTGATTGTTGCTTGCACAAGCTCAATTTGAACTTCATTTTTTCCTCTAACAGCATTGCATTACGTTTGTCTTCATATGAAAGGATTTTGACAGGAGTTAACTTGCAATTTATTTATAATTTGCCCATTTTCACTTTCTGTTCCAGGTTTCTTTTTTTCAAATTGCTTTTGGATTTGTCCAGATTATTTGAAAATAATGGTGCGTAATACACATCGACTTTCTCCAGAACCAGTAAACTTGCTTTATATTCATCAAATTACAAAGGATCTTATCAGTTTTCAAGTTTATTTTTTGCTATTACCTTTGGAATTTCTACAAAATTTGGGCTGAATAATCAAAGGAGAAAAATGCTAGAGAGAAGAATTGGGGAAGAAATAAGGGTTTATTTTGAATGTTGTTTGCAATGGGCCTTATGCGTTGATGTCTAATTATCAATTGACATATTTGCCCTCGAAAGTGATTGCATGTGCTGTGCACGTGTGATTTTTTGTCGGACTCCACCGCAGGACTGGTGGCGAGGATCGTTATTTTTTAAAAAAATTAAATTTAGGACTAAAATATTTGAAATAAAAGTTATAAGACTTTCATAAGACAAGAAAAATAGTTATAGGACTGTTTTTGCCAATTTCTCTACCAAATTATCTTTATATAACTAATTGGCTTGTTGAGGATTTGAACTGATCATGTTTTGTCTTTATCTATATATAACTAACTAGTCAAAAACCCGTGCTATGCACGGAGAAATAATTTATAATAGAAAATTATTACACAAATTATTTTAACAATGAATAATAAAATATAAAATAAATAATTAGAATGTCGCATATTCATAAGATGTATACATATAATTAAACAAGTTAAACAAGATAGGATATTGAAATACTTGTTCAATAACTCTTCTAATGTCTTAATAAAAAGATCACCATTTACAAATTTAGTAAAAAATATTTTCATTAGTTATATATTTAAGAAATTATAAGTATAGCAAATTGTTTAGCATCTTAATTTAATACAACATTACTTAATTGAATGTATCAAGAAATTTCACATATTTTTGAAAGTATAAACACTTTTCATAACAATTTACTTTAATGACAAAAGTTACTAAGAGCAAAAGATTTTTATCTTCCTTGAATATAGGTGCACGCATCACAAATATAAATGCAAGCCTGTGCAGAAATTTACATAGTCTTCTACTAACTTGTGTCTATTTTTCTGAATGCCATGTAAATAAAAATCTCTCAATGATACATATATTGTGTAGAATTTATAATTAAATATTGTAATTGATAAATTATATATTGAGAGATATATACACATATACATAGATAAATACCTTTGATTGTAGATCTCGTAAATAACTCGTTGGACAACGAATAACAAACTCAGCATGTTTGTCTTTTAGAAAGATATGCATACTTCAAGTAAAATTTTTTAGTTGAACGAAAAATCGATATCTTCAAATTTTTTAAAAGGAGCACAATCAGTAAAAGGTAACAAAATAACTTATCTATATAGTAGTAGTTAGTTATTTTGATATTGTTTTAACTGTATCCTTGCATTCAGTACACACTTACTTTCCATAAACATAATATGTTACACTACCATAATTGTTGCAGGAGATACCACAAATTTTCAATATCTATGCTATTTATATAAGTAACTATACAAAAGTACCTTTTCTGAAAAAAAAAAAGAGAACAACAATTAAAAGTCATATTAATTATCTTGTTCATTTGTAATAGTTTATTACCTGTGATAGTGCTTGCTAATCTGATATACGTATTCTTTTAGCATTCGAGATCAATAACAATTGTGTAGTAGAAAAATAAGCTCTATTCATTCAAGCTGCAAGTATCTTTGCATAACAATTTTCATCATACATAAATGCAAAAAAAGCATACGTAAAGGAAAAAAGTAAAATATGATGAATGAATCTATACATATAAACTTACCATCGTCTAATGATATTAGCAAATTCCAAATTTCGATTGATATATAACCTGCTTGATTTATTTGTATAAAGTGATAGACCTGTATGCAACAGTTGGTATAACATGAATAATTTTTGAAGATAATAATCAAATTAAATTAAATAATATGCCTTGATAATTTTTCACTATGATCTCACATGTCAATAGAACTGTGTTTTCATTTACTACAACTGATAGTTGTTCCCCTTTATTACAGACAAATTCTCCCCATAAAGTAAGTTTAACAACTGTCATTCTATTTTAACATGTAAATGACCTTTAATAAATTTATAGATATTGAAATACATTAATAAAATTTTTACATTAATAAAACACTTTTACTCTCTCTCATCCTCTAAAATATTTTTGCATGGGATATATATTATTTTTTTAAAAATAAGTATATAATGAGAATAGATTTTTAAAAAGAGAAATTTGTTCTAAATATCATTAAAAAATACATTTAATAGCAGGACTATTAGTAACTTTTACTTTATCTCCTGCTCCAAAACACTTTTGCACGGGATATACATTACTTCTTAAAATAATAAGTTTATAATGAGAATAGATTTTTAAAAAGAAAAATGTGTTCTAAATATCACTAAAAAATACATTTAATAGCACGACCATGAGTATGCTTTTTTTTAGTGACAGAGTTAATTTTTCTTTTAAAAAAATATCATAAAGACAAATTCATACGTGTTATTATATAAATAGTTATTAGAGAATATTACAAAAAATATAAAAAAAATTTATGTATTTAATTTAAAAATTATGTACTAATGATTAATCATAAGTAATTAAGATGAAAAGAAAGAAATAAAAAAATACATTGTAAGTTATACTTTTTTATATATATTTAAAGTAAATTAATTTTACGATATGGTCTTTCAATTATTCTGTCGTATTCACCTCTACCCCCCGTTATGTGTAAGAGAAAAAGAGAATTATTAATCATTTAATTATTTTTTTTACTCTTTTAAAAAATAGAACATATTTGTAATAAAATTATTGTGAAAATTAAAATTCTTCTCCTCTTACTTGTCTCCCTCCATTCCTAAAAAATAAATAACATAAAAAATAAAATTTAGTATTTTATAATTAAAAACCTCAAAGAAAGATTTTCAATATAAAAATATTCTCGGTCATTGTTCAACTTTTTTTTCAAAAGAATCGTGTTCTTGATCTATTGCAAAAAAATCATAGTGTTAATATACTTTAAAAAATTATTTCTTTCTTTTATATTCAATTGGTAAAAAGACAAAAATAAAAAAATAAAATCTATCGATTATTACATTTCATGTCTAATGTATTACAAAGTTATGCATATTATGGTGCGGAATGTTTTAATAGTAAATTAGACACTTTTATCCTTAAAACTTAACAAATAAAGGATCAAATTAGATAGTAATAGATATTGATCAAATTGATGTAATATATACTAAGAACTAAACATCTAAATATTCCTAAAGTCTGTCGTTCAAACAAACGAAAAAAGAAAACTTGAATCTTTAAAATCTATTAAATAAAATAAAAATTTAATAATTTTCTATTAAAATAACTAAAAATATAAAATATATTCTATCATTCGATCAAAATAAAAAAAGAAAATGCGTGAAAAATGTAAAAAGAAAAAATATTAATGATGCTAAAAATAAAATTAAAAAGTAAAAGAAGTTGACAAAAAGGGAGCAAATGAATAACTACATATGAAAGTCATGTACAACTTGAAGACTTGTTGATAATAAGAAAATTCAAAAAGTTTTAATATATATATATATATATATATATATATATATATATATATATATATATATATATATATATATATATATATATATATATATATATATATTAGTCCTAAAAAGAATTACACGGACTCATATTGAAGAAGAAAAAATAAACTAAAAGGAATTACAAGATTTAACTAAAGAAGCCTCTAAGACATATTTCAAAATTTAAAAATAATAAAGATAAAATACTTATGAAAAATTAAAATATCCTAAATGTGCCTTATGCTTATAATATGTATAACACTCATACATTTTTCTCCATTTTAAATGAAGAAGTGTGAAATAGTCTTTCCATTTTGGTCTCTATCCCAAAAGGTTCTCAACAAAAAAAAAAAAAACTCTTCTCTAAAAATAAATAAATTTATAAACATCTTACTTGTACACAAAGAAGTTCTTAATAAATTAAAGAAAATAAAATATTTTCTAAAAAATTAATTCTTAAAATCTTTTGAACAATAAGAGATACAATGAGTATTGATAAACTTCTCAAGAAAAAATAAATTATTTCTTCAAGAACAAAAATAGAAAATCAAATCTATAATACTATTTATTAAATTTAGAGGTCAAATATTAAAGTGAAAGAGTAAAATGAAGAGAATAAAGTAACATGTATAAAAAAATAAATTTAAAATATTATTTTTTTAATTTAAAAAAAGAGTATTGACGGTAAAAAACCTTATGAGAGAAAATTTGTAAAGAAAGAAAAAGTTTGTGAAGAAAGTGACAGTAGATGAAGTTATGTGGAGATAGTAAAAAATTATTAAGAATTTAATTTAAATTAAAAATACATTTCAAATTACAATAGTAGTAGAATAATTTGCATAGTATTATAGTTGAAAGTGAGCTTTAGTTTTTTTAGTAATAGAAGAGTTTGTATAGTATTAGAGTTAGAATTGGAGTTAAAAGGTGAAAAAATTATTTTAATTAAAAATTAAAAAATTTTAGAAAATAAAATCAAGGCCTTGGAAGGTTTAGAGGAGGAGAGAGAGTAAAAATGTTTTGGTAGATTGGCTTGTTAAGGATTTGAATTGATTTTGTTTTGTCTTGTCTTTATCTAGGGACAAAATCAAACTACTAGATCATAGAATAGGTGGTTGAGATTTCTCAATTTAGTTGTTGAAGAACAATATCAATTCAATTTGTGAGTGCAATATGGAGATGCGTTCAAGTGTCTCTAAGTAATATTGAGATACGTTCAAGCTGAAAAGTCATGAAGAAAAAAATTAGAACGCAATTGGACATTGCATCCTTGAGGACAAATGCAAGTTTAGATTAGTCCTGTCAATATGGGCTTGGGCTTAGTATGCCCAAGCCCGTTTAAAATGTGGGTTTTTTTGGCCCGTTCCGTTTAGCCTGCAGGCCAGTTCGTTTTTTCTTTTAAATTTTTTTAAAAATTTTTAAAATAAAAACGACGTCGTTTTGATATTTTAAAAATATTTTAATTTTTTTCCCCTTAAAACGACATCGTTTTAATATTTTTTGGCAAAACGACGTCGTTTTGCAAAGCCTGCGGGCTGGCCCGTTTAGCCAGTGGGTTTACTGTTAATTTTTTTTTTCCTAAAACAACATCGTTTTAATATTTTTTAACAAAACGACGTTGTTTTGCAAAGCCTGTGGGCTGACCCGTTTAGCCCGTGGGTTTACTGTAACGGGCTGCAAACTAAAGGTTCCCAACCTGCGCCGGGCCGGGCCGAGCGCTTGTCTGGCCCATTTGACACCACTAGTTTAGATTTCATTCCTCTATGCTCTTTGTAGCATTTATATGATTGTTTTTACAAAAAACAATTAATGAACATGATTGTAAGATAATTATGTAGATTGTATTGTAATTTTAATGTAAAAAATATTTAAAATTAAAATTTAACAATATTTAAATATTTGTATTATAAATAATTTGTTAAAAATTTGATCAATTTTAAAAAATAATATTATTTTAATAATAATTACTTTGCGACCATGATAAAATTAAAAATCAAATTTAATTTTAAAAAATCTGTATATATGTACAAATAAATTCAAATAAAAAATATAATACAGATTTAGAAATGAATATTATTATAATAACACATTTAGTTTATATTTTAGGCTATGTTAAGCATAGAACGCAGTGCAAGAATTTTTTTGTGATAATTATTTTAACTTTTTATGTTTTTAATGTTAAAATATGAGATTTATTTTTTTCCCGCATCAAAGTTTTAGTATATAATTTTAAAAATACTTATTATATGTAACTTTATAATTTTTTTCTCGCTATAATGCAGTGTAAGAGTTTTCTTTGTAATAATTATTTTGACTTTTCGTGCGTTTTACTTAAAAATATATAAATTATATTTTTATACATGTGTCAAAAATTTGCTATATATGTTAAAAATAATTTAATTTACATGTAGTTATGCAATTGTTCTATATATAAAATTAACTGTTATGTACTATGTGTATAATGATTTTGATAAATTTTATGAAAATTTTTATTTATGTGGGTTGTGTAAAAATAACAGGTTATTATATCGAATTTAAATATTAAATATTAGTGTTGTAAATAATTTGTTAAAAATTTGATGAATTTTGAAAAATAAAATTGCTTTGAGATCATTATAAAAATACAAATAAAATAAGAAATAAAAATTTTATTTTTACAAATACATATATATACAATTAAATGAAAATAAAAATTATAACACATATTTTGACATGATTGTTATTATAATAACCCATTCAACTATTATCTAACTTATGTTAATTATTATGTTTTACGTATTATAATTTTAATAAATTTTATAAAAATTTTTATTTATTATTTTTTAAATATATAATAAAATATTAACACATATATAAAATCTTTAACAACAAAAATTTTCACGCATAAATCTTCAACAACAAAAATTTTCCACGCGTCTCGCAGGCAGTCTAACAAGTTTTATAGTATAACTTGTTCTATTGATGAAATATCTAACTACAAAAAAATTCGGGGAAGTCTTCCTGGCAGCAATGCAACGTGCTTCCTTGACTAACAGTGCTAACAAGGCAAACCAGCATCACTCGGTGCGGATACTACATGCGCACCCAAGGCTCAAATCTATAAATCCGGCCAAAAATGTGCTTAAAAAAAAAAAAAACTAAAATGGTCCACCTTCTGTTCCTCACTGACCGGAGCTTGGCTTTTTGTGTGCAAACTGCAAAGACTTTTCCGTTCCTTCACTGGCGTTCCCTCACTCCCTCTCCTTCTCATCTTCCTGGGCCTTAAGCGTACACGCTTGCCCGCTCCCTTTCTCAATTGAATACAGGAAAATCTCCACTGCACCTCCTTTGCCTCTCTTCTCTCTCTCTTCTTTTTGACCTCCGTTTTCTATTATGTTTCCAGAGTTTCAGTAATCTTCTTGTTTTCTATTCGTTGGTTTCAGTGTGGATTTGCAGTAAATGGTAATGACAGAAAAATGAAACTAAAGATGGCCGATACTTTTCTTCAGTTGTTAATGCAGTATTTCTAATGGGCAACTGTCGGACCAACGATGTCGGATCCGTGGTTCTCGGCCACCCAGCTCCCGTCCCTTTGCCAGGCGGAGGAGGCGGAAGAGGGCATTTTAAACTTTGGTCCACGTCGCTCCGCCGCATTGTCCTCGACACTGTGCGCTGCGGGGGGCGGCAGAAGCAGAATGTCAAATCTACAACCGAAGAGATCAAGCCCAGGCCTAAGACTGATCGGACAACACTAAGATCCGAGTTGAGGAAGCACAGCACCTCTACTAATCCTACAGCGACCGGATCCGACAAGTTATCGAACCTCCTGAGGCTATCTGAATTCTCGGAAAAGGAAAACGAGGAGGAGGAGGAGGTGAGGAGGAAAATGGACGCCCTTGAGGATTTGAAGAGAGTTGTGAGGAATCTGCAGGCTAGCAAAGAAGGAAATGGCCTAATTCATGTATTAGAGGGAGCAAGGGAGATCAGAAAGCTCACCAAAGACGACCCTGAGGCCAGAACTACCCTGGCTTTGCTGGGAGCTATCCCTCCACTTGTGGCATTGCTCGACTCGCCGGATCTCAGCTCTCAGATTGCAGCCCTTTATGCTTTGCTTAATGTCGGCATTGGCAACGATGTGTGAGAACATTTTCTTCCCTTCTTATTATTCTGCTGCTGCTATAGAATCATATTTGGTTTCATTGGCGCGTCGCTAGACTACTTCGGGATACAAATTTTAGTTCTTTTTTTGTTGAAGACGCCGCAACCGCGTCACTTTATACTGCAGCCATCATTGTTTGTCCTAATCGTTTTTTGTCTTCCCACAATCCTAGTCTTCTTGATGATATTGTTGTCATTCAGTTACTATATTCCAAAGCTGCTAGGCAACGACAATGGAGAAATAAAAACCTTTTGAAGAGGTTGAGATAGGTCTTTTGTCTTTTAGAAATTCTTTCCCGTTGCCCAAACCGTTCCTATTTTCTTTTTCATTTTTAATCCCCTTAAAAAGTATTAGAAGTTTTTTCCTTTTTTTAAAATTTTAAGGAAAAATGTATTAGAACTTGCTCATCCCATTGTCTATAATTAGCAAGTAGAAAGCGATAACTTTCTCTACATTGGGAAATGAGTTCAAATTAGTATAGTTGTTGATAAGTTATCCATATAATCCAGGTGCAATTTGTTAGGGCAGAAATTTGACAAAGAAGGAAAAAACAAAAATTTGTCTCCAAACCTGCAAATAAGAAAGGGAAGCAAAAGAAGAGTACATCCATTGCATTTCTTGTCCCGTGACTTGCAGTCTACGCCGTCTGTTGAGTTTGTTGCCAAACCCCTGCCATCTAATGCTATATATATATATATTCTCTTTTAAAATTTGGCAGAAACAAAGCCGCCGTAGTTCAAGCCGGGGCTGTTCACAAGATGCTAAAGCTCGTCGAGTCTGCGAATGGCTCTCCTGATGTGGCAGTTGCTGAAGCTATAGTTGCAAATTTCCTTGCTTTAAGTGCTTTGGATGCCAATAAACCGATCATTGGTTCGTCGGGCGCTCTCCTATTTTTAGTGAGAACACTGCAAGATCCGGATAGCTCAAGTGTCTCCCAAGCAAAACAGGACGCGCTGGGAGCGGTATATAATCTATCAATTTCGCCATTGAACATCTCCCTCCTACTAGATACCAGTCTAGTACCATTTCTCTTGAGCAAACTGGGGGATATGAATGTCAGCGAAAGAATTCTCTCCATTCTTAGCAATCTAGTATCGTTGCCTGAGGGACGGAAGGCAATTAGCAGTGCACCGGATGCGTTTCCAATTCTAGTTGACGTATTGAATTGGACAGATTCGCCAGGTTGCCAAGAGAAAGCGACGTACATCTTGATGCTGATGGCTCACAAGGCATTTGGAGACAGACAGGCCATGGTCGAGGCTGGAATAGTATCATCGCTGCTCGAATTGACACTTCTAGGTAGCACATTAGCACAAAAGAGGGCTTCCCGGATCCTAGAGTTTCTCTCGGTGGAT
The DNA here is from genome assembly GCA_030512225.1 of Rauvolfia tetraphylla. Taxonomy (NCBI): domain Eukaryota; kingdom Viridiplantae; phylum Streptophyta; class Magnoliopsida; order Gentianales; family Apocynaceae; genus Rauvolfia; species Rauvolfia tetraphylla. Next base: position 8,114,854 of record JAJQKT010000013.1, read on the forward strand.
AAAGGAAAGCAGGTGTCTGAAAGTTATGGGGGTGGAATCAGTCCCACACTGTCAGCTCCTCTTTCTGCGGTTAAATCATCTCCAACACCTACAGAACCAACTTATCCTTTGAAGGAATCTTTTGAGGAGGACCAAGCGATGAGTGAAGAGAGAAAAGCAGTAAAGCAATTAGTCCAGCAAAGCTTGCAGAATAATATGAAGCGAATAGTCAGAAGGGCTAATTTGCCCCATGATTTCGTGCCATCGGATCATTTAATGTCCCTCACGTCGGGCTCAACTTCCAAGAGCTTACCTTTTTAAGCGCGCGGGAGGGATTGGCCGAGTCTGGATGTTAGCCTTTACTCGTAATGCTTTGTCCTGCTTCTGAACTAGCATAGTTATATTTTCCTGCAAAATACTTTCGGCAGATATCTATTGCTTGTCATCTTATTCATAGTCACGGGGTTCTTAATGATCTACGGAGTTCATGAAGTTTAACAATCTCTAAGGACCGTAAACTGAGTTAGTTCCGATATTCGGATAATAAACTTGAGATAAAATAAGTTCTGAAGACGAGAGCTGAAATTTGTGAAACGCTTCAATAGAGATGAACTCATGAGGTTGTACTGAAGAAAAGGATTAAAAACGGCCAGTGACAAATAAAATTTTCTTGAACATGTGGATTTTTTTTATACTTCGAGATAACATTGAAAAGGATAAAACATGCGCATTCTAATTGAAGCTTGGTTATGCTTTGGAGGATTAAAAAAAATTATACTAACTATTTAATAACTTCTCCTGTTTAGTCTCTAAACTATTTCGTTGGTACATATTTTTAAACTACTTTTCTTTAAGTTTTAAATTATTTTTATTCAATCAATATAATCCTAACCATCAATCTTATGTTGAACTATAATTAAAATCTGCAGACTGTTCACATTCTATATCTACAAAAATATTTCAATCCGAGCACTCTTCTTTTCAATTTTGATTTTGTGCTTAAGTGAGAAATGTTCAGACAAAAATTCCACCGAGTAGAACATTCAAATTTTAACTAGAATGTATAGAAAAATTAATAATTAGGACCACACTGACTGAAAAAAAAGACCTCAAAAGTTAAATAAATAATCTAAGAACTTGCACCCAAAATGAGTAGTTTAACAACTGGGTTAAGCTTGAATTGCAATTTAAAGTTAAAAAATTCATTTTTTTTTCAATTTAAACCCGAGACGATTTTCCCAAAAATGATTTAAAAGGGCAACAATTAAATTGTGTTCCTTTACAGAACTCAACAACTTAAAAAATTACCAAAAAAAACAAACTGTTTAACTTGCACAGCAAAAAGCGATTAATCAAATACAAGCGAATTTTCCAACAACCTTACGGGTACCCATGAGAGCTCTTAATAGTTATTAAAGTAACAAAAAAGAAAGCACAAAATTTTAAATTCTATCCAATCCAACCCATAGCTCGGAGGGCTAAAAGCAAAAGAACAACATAAATTGACTGATTATGAATGTGAACCGTAATACCCTTAAAAATAATCACGTTAATGCAGAACCTTACTTGTCAATATTAACCATTGATTGTTAATGTCAGAATCTAACGGAACCGTGACTCTTTACCTCTCAAGATAGATTCAAAACTTTTGGAAGTTCAGGTCAAAATCTAAAATAGAAAAGTTCAAGTAGTTAATTGGAGTCTCTTAATTAAAAAGAAAAAAGAAATATAAACGGTTGACTTTACCCTTTTTTTTGCGCTAAGTAGGTTGACTTTATCCGAAGGTATGCCAAGGCAATTCGGACTATTTTTAATGCACAAAATTCCCACTAAGCACCAAACATTTTGTTCAAAAATTGAACAATCAGATCAACTAAAGTCCAGGTCCAGTATCCACCACAGGTCTACGAACTACCCTACTATGTTTAGAACTTATCACAAAAAAACGCCGTGTTTCTACTTCACGCTGAATGACTATTCAAATCTACCGACAATAATACACGGGACTACGAGATGCAAAATAACTGAAATAGACTACCTCACTACAACCCATTTTCAACAGGACAGCCTAAATTAAAAGAAATAATAATGATAACGCCACCAATATTCCAATTAGAACAAACATTATAAACAAAAAGGAAATGGCTCTGTCATCCATCCAGCTCTGAAGGATCTCACAGGTGCAATTCAACGGAGACAAAAAAGGCACATAGTCATGAGCTTAGCCTCGTCGTCGCTTCTTTGTACCAACTGTTTCTTTGTCTTGTGCTTTTGATTCTGATGATTTGCCTTTTGTACCTTCGGATGTTTTTGCCGAGTCAAATGACTTCTCTTTCAAATCCCCAGATTCTTTTATCTTTGAAGAACCATGCTTCACTTTACCCAAACCATTAGAACTAGTATCAACCGGACCTTGGGAGGTCTTACCTTTTGACTTAGACCCAGATTTTGGGGACTCTTGCTTTGATTTGCTACCTATCTTTTGAGTTTCTTGCTTAGACTTAGACTTACCATCGACATCCTTGGATTTCATGGATGTTTTTGGGGAATCATCCACATGCCTACTACCAGTTTTTTGAGAAACTTTAGGCTTACCACTGATGTCATCCTCGGCTTTACCTCCAGATTTTAAAGTCCTATCCTTCAACTTGACCTCAACTTTCCCATCATCCTTGGATTTGCGGCCAGATTTTGAAGCTGTACCTTTCGACTTGATGCTAGATGCAGCTCCACTGTCAGGAGGATTATACTGCCTATTACCAGGTGCTCCAGCAAACAAAAACATGTAAAAGAACAGAAAATGAAACATATGCAAACCTTTTAGGTGAAACTTCCGTCCTCCCGTACTTAGCAGATGATTCAGAAACAGTCTTGGCTTTCTTTCTCTTTTGCCTAAAACAATAATGATATTCAATAAGTCACTTGTACATTGCATGACACCCTAAAATCAGCAAGGAAATGCAAAACTAACAAGATGCCACTTGTGCAGATCAAATTAATGAAAACTAACAAATATGAGCCTTGCCCAATGCATTTCCTTGAATGAATAATCTCATATTGGGCGCATAATACTAAATAATAACTTAAATTCAAGCTCTATTAAACAGGATATAACAGTAAAGTGTCTTTCTAAACACACACCAAAAAAAAAAAAAAAAGAAGAAGAAGAAGAAGAAGAGGATATAACAGTAAAGTTGTACTCAATCTATCTGAGATGGAAGTATAGAGCTCTGCCCAGAAGCGGTTTGTGTAACCAATGGGAAAAAGCAGCCACAGGAAATGGAAGAAAAGAAGCTGATTAAGAAAGAACTAGAAATCTTGCATGAATCCAGTTTAAACCTTGTGTTAACAAATTTTCTTGCTAGCAAAGGTATATCCTGTAGCAGATATGTTGAAAACCTCATAAAGATAATAGAAAACCCTATAGTATATGAAAAGCTAAAATTTTTCCAGTCAAAACACACACACACACACACACAAATATATATGTACACTAGACAGCAAAAAACCATACATTCCAGAGGCAGAATCGGGGCTTGCAGGTTCAGCTGTTTGCTCCTGTCAATGAAAAAGGTATCAGAAATAATGTAGAAGAAAATGAGAACTGGAAAAGCGAAAGAAACAATCATCCTAATAACTCACTTCAGACGAAAGTGAATCTTCAACAAATTCCCATCGTTCTCTCTTGAGGTTCAGAATTTCCTCATCACCATCAGTATACAGAACCTGTTTGATAGCAGAAGCAATTTGTTATGTTACCGGACAGTGCAGTAAATAAAGGTATCAAGCCGACAAGTCAAGAACCATCACCAACCTTGTGCTTCTTTTTGATAGGATCAAAAGAATCAATCGTACCTTCATAGTACCTTAAAATTTTCAGACCAATATCATTTGATCAGAATTACAATATATTCAACCTCATTAAAGCTGAAATTTTTAAGAAACATCAGCTGCTTACAAGCCTATAGTTTATGGTACATGCATATTGAATATGCTTCTACCAGGAAAGATAACAAAATGAAAAATAATATTTTGCAAAGAAGGATTGAACACAAAATAGAACAGGAATCCCCTTTAGGGAGCCACCACCAAACACCAAAATGAATAAAATAAAACAAACACTTACTCCCTATCTCTAGGCCACCAGACTTTGACCTTTGCACCGACCAGGTTCTCCCCATATTCAACAGTCTCAGATGCCTGACAAATAATTCATGGAAGATTAAGTGGGGCACAAATCGAAGTAATATATCACATGTTGGTCTGAAGGTCAAAATCTGTCAATCTGAAAGTTATGAAGAACAATGAGAAGAGATAGCAGCAGCAAAAACTGATTCTCAACTGGCATGAACAATGAATAAAACATTCAAAAGTAGGGAGGTCATAAATCATTAGACCTTCAACAACTGCAAATGCATGAAACAAGCCAGAAAGAGCATGACACACATTGGATTCAAGATTTATTTCTATAAAACATACACAGGCATAACCTTCATCTTTCAGACAAGATAAGATGTAGATTAAGTATTTCAATGCAACTTACTTTCTCCTTGCCCATACCCCGTTTTCTCTTAGCATTTGTCCTATTTGTTTCTTCATGGGAGTCTTCATCTTTAGCTGATTTTGTTGGAGACTTAGGTGAAGATGCTTTCTGCATAGTACATACAAAGATTTTCTTAACATTCAAAATAAAGTAACAGCTACAAAAGTCAAATATATTCAAGCACAAATCTATTAAGAAAGTGAGAAATTACTTTATGATCATCCTTAGCAGTTGATTTAGGCACTTCATTCTCCAACGCAGCCTTCCCACGCCCACGCTTTTTGCCATCTTTCTTCTTCTTTGATGACGGAGCATCCTCAATATTACTGCTTTCATCCACTTTCCTATCCATTTCCTCCATCGTTTTTGTCTCCAAATCACTTGCTCCACTGTTGATCTTGGATGTATCTACATCAGTAGGCATCTTATCCTCATCGGCGATATCAGCAGGATCTTTTTTCCCTGTACGTCTGTTTGGCTTCACTTCTGATTCATTAGTACCTTCAGCTGCTTTTTTGGACAAGAAATCCATAAGAGGGGTCTCTTCTTGAACTAAGCTCTCTTTCTTCTTTGCCCGACTGGCTTTCTTGGGTCGGCGGTCATCATTCAGGGTTCCACTCAGAGTTGGGGAAGCAACATGTACAGCTTCTGCTTCAGATGCTTTTGGTGTAGAAAGCTCTCTAGAAGTATCTTTCTCTGAAGGTCTGGCAGACTCGGAATTTACTTCCTGTCTTGGAGAAACAAGTACATCCTTGTCATGGCTAACTCGTAGGTCTGGCAGTTTCTGAACTTCTTTCTCACCATCAACATGGGAAGTATCAGAGGATTCTGATATATTACTAGAAGCATTGGACTTGTTTCCTCTTTTTCTATCAGGATTATCCAGCTCGGACTCCAAGTTGGCTGATCTCCCAGCCTCTGAATCATCAACTTCAGGCTTAGAAGCCATCTTGTCAGTAGAGAGCTGATCACCAAGGTTTGCTTCACTTTCCTCTGTTCCGCATGCCCCTTGCTTTCTGGTCCCTGTGTCATCAACACCATTGCTCGTAGCTATGTTTGGAGATCTATCCATATCAGCATCCACATCCTCTGGACAGGCTCCCTTATCTTTAGCTACCTGGTCAGGAAGATGGATTTTAAAGCATTACTATCAGATCAAATTATCACAAAGAAATAAGCAAAAGCTCTTAACGCAGATGATGAATAAAAAAGGAAATGGGTGAAGGGGAGGGCAAGCAGATTGGTTCATATATAATAAGCTTTTGGTACACAAAAATGAGCTACGAAAATTGTGGTCTAGTCCAGTTTGCACATTATAGAAGTTTGGATGTGGGACTAAGAAAGAGTAAGGTCCGCTACCAATTGACAGTCTCTTTAACCAAAGCTGTTCCCATCATTCGCTCAGACCTGACCAACTAGGAATAGACTTGAATATAGAACAGAGAGCTAAATCACATAAAGTAACTTGATATTTTTTGTTGCAACACTAATTGACACCAGACAGATCACTAGATTCTTTTTCTTCACCCATAAATTGCTCACTCCAAAAAAGATCCTAACTTGAGGCTCGCTTCATTATGTACTGCTGATGCTGCTAATCACCCGGCAGCAATAATTGGAGGTTTACAGAGGAGGCAACTGTATATTAGGAAGTTGACCTTTGACTCATCAATATGCAAGGTGAACCACCATTTCATTCAACATATATTATTCAACTTGAACAGCCAGTGGGCTAAATCATGATAAATTGCAATCAGTCGTTCCACTTCAATATCTCAAAAATTCCCATGAAGATTGGTCTGATCCAAAGAAAAATAATGTGCAACAAGAACAGTAGATAAAAAGGGCATTAACATAATAGTATCATCAAGAAAAGTGAAGAGGCATGCCTGCATTGTCTCATCTACCGTGGATGTAGCTGGCTTGCTCTCTTCAACCTAAGCAAAATGATTTCCAGAAGAGAAATTAAAACACAAGTAACAAAAACTACATGAAAAGAAAATTCAATCACGTGCCTGGGTTACATGATCCTCGTCCATAGACATCTTAGCTGACTTTTCCTCCAAATCCTTTGAAATTCACATAAAAAGGTAACAAATTTGTTATCTGCAATAGTTAGAAATATGACTAACTCAATAAGAAAATTTTAAGAAAGCTTACCAATTGCTCTGCTGGATTGCTTCCATCTATAGGCCTAGGTGCACAAGAACTCTCTTCACATATAGAAGTAACAACACTATTGTAATCAGACAAACACAGATCCAAAGATCTTATCGCTGGACCCAGGTAAGGTTTAAGCTTAACTGCACAATTCTGAAACACTTTCTCTGCCAGTTTTACAGCTATAGGCATAACTTCCTGAGAAAAAAGTAAAATTTTAAGAGGAAAAATAAAAGAGTAGCGAGAGAAACACAAGTTCTGTTTTCAATTAAAATTGACCTTATTGTCCTTTTTCATGGTAGCCAACAATGGGGTGAGTATTTCGGGAGAAACATCTTCACTTTCTTCTAATACAAGAGTCATAATGGTCTCCATTGATGAGAAGATACTTGATGGGTGATAATCTCTGAAAGAAAAAGAGAGGTGATGAGACAAAGCAATATACAAATCACAACGAAAAATGCTCGACATGTTTGAATATTGACAAAGAAAAGGTAGTAGTAAACAGTTTGCAACAACAAATAGTGAACTAATAAAAAAATTAAAACTTTTGGTTCGGTTTTTTCAGGATCATAGGAGTTCTGAAAGATTGTGAAACCACCACATAAGACAAATAAATGTCAGTGATTTCATGTGAGCTCTTGCTAGAAATTTAACGAGCTTGGTATGAATTGTTGCAATGGCAGGCTTTTGAAAGGACACTTCGAAAATTCAAAGTAGCTCCTCCTGGTTTTTAAAGGGTTCAATTACCCCCACCGCCTAAAGAAGTATGGACATGGATGAGGAGAATGAACATGGCACGAGACAACACAGAGTCACCAGATCTCCAGAAAACAAGAAACATATGATGCAACGTTATTCACTTTAAGAGAGTATAATAAACAGACAGTTACTACAACAGCTGCTGCTTTTATTTAATATTTGAAAGGACAACTTAAAGCTAAAAGACAACCTTTATGTAAGCCAAAATTAAGAAATAAAACTGGCAAATACATGAAATAAAAGGAGTACTTATTTTAGCACACGGCACACTCAGATTAAAAAAAACCTATTTTATAACAACAGAACACATTTTCCACAATAAAGCTATAACTCAAAAATTCTAAATATCTTCCTTGTCCCCATTCATTACTTATCATATCCAGAGTCTATATAAGAAACAGATAATTTGGTTGCATTTTTTCCCGTCATAAAGAGGATGGCAATTTGGATCCTTTGTTTTAATTGGATTAGAAAGCAGAAGGAAGGGAGAGGGGTAAACAAAATAACTAACGAGTAGAAACAATATATCTTATCACTGTTGTCTGCTATCCTGAAGAAGCTATTTTAATGCGAAGCATATCCCCCACCACCCCATCCCCCCCCCCAAAAAAAGTCGCATATCACAGTTAGTCACCACAAGGAATCAAGTTTGATATGATGAATATGTAAAATTATCAGCTATGTTTAGCCATATTGTCCCAGACATATACCATTAACCCCAAAAGAATATAAATCAATTTGCTTTTAAAAAGCGAAGCATATATAATAGTAATGTAAGAGAGGAGGAGAAGTAAAATGAGAAGGGTGCCACTCCCCCACCCCCAACCGGCAAAAAACAAAAATCAACATTGCATCCCTCCCAAATTGGAGGGGGTTGGGAGAGAGCAAGTGAATTAAATGCATTAATTACAATATGAACCTTACTTTTAGATAAAAGAATTAAATAAGAGAGAATGAAGGATAAAAAGGTAAAAAAAATTAGTATTTTCTCTCTCTTTTCCCCTTACCCTTCCCCTTGTACCAAACAAAATAAGATATAATGAAATACTTCCCCTAGCTGAAGTATTTGTGCTCCTTCCGCTCCACTTTCCTTTTGCCAACCAAACCAGCCTTAAATCAATAAGATAAATATGAGAGAATTAAAGCTCCAGTACCTTATTGTGCCAAGGAAGAGCTGGAACATTTCAGCAATCAACCCATCACATTCTAAATCCAACATAACAACACACGACCTCACTTTTGCAACAGTTTCAAGAATCACCGCCCTCTTGTTATATGATCTGCTCGACTTATCAGATAAATTCTCAAAAGATGACACTATCAGCTGAAAGACATCCTGTATGAAGATAATAAGACAAAACCTCAAAAAAGGGAGGTAGAATAAATAAGACACAGATAATGCTACAATACCTTCATTTTGTCATCATCATAAGGAGCATCAGGGGCAGTTATTCTAGTTATCTCACTTATGCAGGAAGCAACTGCAACTTTGACATCAACATCCAAATGTCTCAGTAGTTCATCAGCCACCAATGCCTTCGTCAATGGAGAAAGAGCAGCTTGCATAGATTTGGCAGGCGACTGCTCTACTCTCGATAGAAAGTTCTCAACTTGCTTGAAAGTGCAAAAATTCAAAATTAAACATATAGAAGTCCTTGAAAGCATGAAACCAAACAAACAAACTTCAACATTGTATAAGCATCTTAAGTTTAGTCAACAGATAACAAACTTCAACATCGTACAAACATCTTAAGTTCAATCAACAGATACTAAAACAACTTTTACACACCAATGCTAAAGTAAATCATGAGATCGCAACACAGTATTGAAGCCACTAATAGTTGGAAAGAATAAAAATCTTGTTTTCATAAGTTTTCCTTTTCTGTCAGAAAGGGAAATGCAATACTACACTTTTCATGGAGAAGATGGCGGAGAAAGAAAAGAGATAACTTTGTTTTATTAGTGAATCTAACAGAGAAAAATAGAAGTAAAATAGTGGGATTCAGAATCTCTTCCGAGATCTATTCCTCAACAATCCCAAATGTCAGAAGAAGGAAGACAAGAAAACTTATGAATTAAACAATGAAGCATCAAAACATTCCATTCGACACAAGATAGGGTGTACTAATCAAGAACTTCTCCACGGTTCCTAAACCCTCCCATTTTATCTTTCAGAACAGACAAAAGAAATGAGTTGTTTCCTCTCCTTATTTAAAACTCACTTCTCCATCCCTATACTCTGAATCATAGGCTAAGAGAATTCAATCTTAACCAAACAAAGATAATGTTGCTTATAAACATGAACTAATACAATATATATCAAAAACCTCTTGACAGCAAGTAGGTTATACATACACCTAAGGGGCTAAGGTCCCAAACACTAATTTAACATGTGCACCACTTGAATTCCAAGGATTCACATCTAATATTTCCTGCTTTCTCAAAAAGCTAAGTACAAATGCGCAAAAACAGGTCATATGCCTAACTTCCTAGGCAACCTGGTTTCTAACTACTTTTGCATTGTCAATCTGGGGTGCAACATTGCACATTACCGTCCAAAACAAAACCACCTAAACCAGTACCAAATATTTTATCTAACAATAAATCCTCATTTACCATTAAAAAAGAGAATCACCCAAGGTAACTGATGGAATACCGGAAGGATCTAGATCAAGTACAAAGTATAGATGTTGAAAACAGAGAATTTCAAATGCTATAGTTTTTCGAGCATCAAGAAGTCATTGGATTTCAGTCTATAAAACGAATATTGATGAACAAGCCCTTATGCGTACAACTAAGACAAACCCATGCAGAAAGATACAAATGCCAATAGCAAAGGAAATGTTCTCGTTTCCTATTAATCATTCCAATGAAGTTTTAAAAGTGAAGAATATGCACCAAGATTCAAACTAAGATGCGATGCAACTTACTTCTAGTTGCTTCAAGACATTTTAAAGTCCATAGTGGACCGCACCGTATTCTCATCTCAGAATTTAAATATATAACCCCCAAATTAAAAAAGAAGATATCAAGGAAAAAAATCCTTATCTCGCATTCAGAATTTAACTAAAAGAATGTACAGGTTTGGAAAATTAAAGGCCCAGACACAACAAATGCAACACAACCCCTGATGCAGGAAGGGGTCCCCGTGCTCAAGTATCAAGAATACCCCGCCTCCAAACCAACATCCACTACATTGCCAGAAGGGTAGTATTAGGAAGAGACTCATTGAAAAGATAGTCTCGCAACCTCAGTTGGCTGAACTTTAAAATAAGCTAAGGTAATAAGCCAAAGATAGCAAATGAAATACAATTTTTTCAACATACAGAACACAACTACTCGTCCACAAAACAAAAAAAGGAGATACCATTAAAAGATATGGATGAAGTATCTAATCATAATTTTGATAGGGAAGAGAGGGGGAAGGATCACTAAATTATTAGTAAAATCCAAAGTATTTATCTTGTCTGGACTAATAGAAATTGAAGAACTAACATATACGTCAATGAAAAAGTTCAAATAAGAAAATAAAATGAAGTATTCTACAACAATCTAAGAGATGGTGCTGGCATTACAACTGCATGATTAGAAGAAGTATTTCTACCACATTTAAGGAGATGATGTCGGCACATAAACCCTCTTATAGAAGGGCACACATCCTACAAAGCATACTCGATAAAGTTACCTTTACCTCAAAAACATTGAAAAATGGGGAAAACAGTTTGATACGAACTTAAACCATCCCAGATAAAGCCAAGATCTTATTAAAGTCAAGAATATAAAACGCACAATGTTTTTTCAAAAATATTTATTCTTTTAATTTTTTTTAAAAAAAAGCTAAACACAAAGCAGACGGGTTACTAAATGTTACAAACAAACCCAAGAAACAATGGCTACAAGTAGCATAAGCAAATGGAAAGTATAACATTATCCAAATTCGCAGGAAGCGCAATAAATGTTGGGAAGAAATAGAAACCAGAGGGAGAAAACTCGAAGTTGTTCGGATCAAAAGAGATCGAAGCAAATTTGGGGCTTACGTCAAGCAAAGGCAGCAGTTCGTCAATAGAAGATGGAGGCGGGAGAAGTTTGTTCCCAGCTTCTTTCAGCTGTTCTTCGAGTTCTTTCTCTGAAGACATCTTGTTGTTCATCTAATTATAGAACTTTCGGAGAAATCTAGCAAATTCAACTCCAAACTCTTCGCAGCATGGAAGCTCTCGAATTCAAGGAAACCCTAGAGAGAAGAACGGACGAAGAGGCAAAGAAATAATCAACAGCGGGAGGAGAGGAAGAGGGAATTAGGCTATGTTTCAGGGAAGAAGAAGAGAGAATTTTTTCAAGAAGCCTGAAACCCTAGACAACGAGCGCGGAAAGACGAACGAACGAACCGGATCTCAGAGAAAACTGAAGAGGATAGAAGACTATTTTAAGAGGCACAAATGAGGGGCGCGCCCAGCAAATATACCGCGTATACGAATTAGTTTCTCCTGGATGTGTATAGATGTCACACCAAGAAACAGCAATATATACCATATAATAACTATCCGCGTAGTGTACAAGAATTTCATTGTATGTTGTTACGAAAATTTTAAAAATTATACTTTTATATGATATATGAAGTGCAAATGTTTCTTTCAACCTCCACCTTGATAGTAGTTCACTAATACACACCTCTAACTTAATTATAAATTAACATTTAATAATACTAATTTTTCTTTTACAGAAAAATTTTCAATAGTAATATTAAAAAGATTATATATTAAAGTTATACTATCTTTGTGTATTTTCTTACATTTCTAACAATCATACGAGAGTTTACGAATCAAATGCTATCCACCATCTATAGTAAAACTCTACATTCTTGCACTTAGATTGAATTAAATTCACGGGATAGATTAATACCAGTGAAGAAAAGGAAAAAATCTTGAAGCCAGAATCTCCTCCCCAGTTTCTAAAGGCCACATAATAGTCTCTCAAAGTATACATTTGAAAGATGTTTCACCACTAAAGTCCCTCAGTAAGGTCCAACAGAAAGAACTACTCTTTTCAAGTGTTGTAATTGAGGGAAGAAAGGATTATCAAAAAAAAAAAAAAAAAAGGAGGACGCAAAGAAAATTTTGAGAAAGTAAAGAATAATCCAGAAGGTCTTATCTTGCAAGTCCTAACTATGACTTCAAATCAAATTAAATAGGGATTAAATGAAATAATCCAAATAGCTATCCAGACACCTATTTGGGCTGATCTTAAAATTATAAAGAAAAAGAAAAATGGCCTTTTTCTCAAAAAAAATAAGTATAGCCTACTCTTTTATTATTATTATTATTCAATGAAAAATTTAAGTGAAACCTATTCCTTTGTTTAGGGTTTAGGGTTTAGGGTTTAGGGTTTTAGGGTTTAGGGTTTTAGGGTTTAGGGTTTAGGGTTTTAGGGTTTAGGGTTTTAGGGTTTTAGGGCTTTAGGCTTTAGGCCCTAGGCCTTAGGGCTCAGGCCTCAGGGCCTAGGCCTTAGTGGCCTCAGGCCCTAGGCCCTCAGGCCTTAGGCCTCAGGCCTCAGGGCCTAGGCCCAGGGCCCTAGGCCTAGGGCCTAGGCCCTAGGCCCAGGCCCTAGGCCCTAGGGCCCAGGGCTCAGGCCCAGGCCCAGGCCTAGGCCCTAGGCCCTAGGCCTCAGGGCCCTAGGGCCCAGGGCCTCAGGCCCAGGGCCCAGGCCCTAGGCCCAGGCCCAGGCCCAGGGCCCAGGGCCTCAGGCCCAGGCCCAGGGCCTAGGGCCCAGGCCCAGGGCCCAGGGCCCAGGGCCCAGGCCCTAGGGCCCAGGGCCTCAGGGCCCAGGCCTCAGGCCCAGGGCCTAGGCCCAGGCCCAGGCCCAGGCCTAGGCCCAGGCCTCAGGCCTCAGGCCCTAGGCCCTAGGCCCAGGGCCCAGGCCCAGGCCCAGGCCTCAGGCCCAGGCCCAGGGCCTCAGGCCCTAGGGCCCAGGCCCAGGCCTCAGGCCCAGGCCCTAGGCCTCAGGGCCCAGGCCCAGGCCCAGGCCTCAGGGCCCAGGCCCAGGCCCAGGGCCCTAGGCCCAGGGCCCTAGGCCCAGGCCCAGGCCCAGGCCCAGGGCCCAGGCCCAGGCCTAGGCCTCAGGGCCTCAGGGCCCAGGCCTCAGGCTCAGGCCTAGGGCCCAGGCCTAGGCCCAGGGCCCAGGCCTCAGGCCTAGGCCCTAGGCCTCAGGCCTCAGGCCCAGGCCCAGGCCCTAGGCCCTAGGCCCAGGCCTCAGGCCCAGGCCCAGGCCTAGGCCCAGGCCTAGGCCCAGGGCTCCAGGCCCTAGGCCTCAGGCCCAGGCCTAGGGCCCAGGCCCAGGGCCCAGGCCCAGGGCCTCAGGCCCAGGCCCAGGGCCTCCAGGCCTAGGCCCAGGGCCCAGGCCCAGGCCCAGGCCTCAGGGCCCAGGCCTCAGGCCCTAGGGCCTAGGCCCAGGCCCTAGGCCCAGGCCTCAGGGCCTCAGGCCCAGGGCCCTAGGCCCAGGCCCTAGGGCCCAGGGCCCTAGGGCCCAGGGCCCAGGCCTCAGGCCTCAGGCCCTAGGGCCCAGGGCCTAGGGCCCAGGGCCTAGGCCCAGGCCTCAGGGCCTAGGCCCAGGCCCAGGGCCTCAGGCCTTAGGCCCAGGGCCCAGGCCCAGGGCTTAGGCCCAGGGCCCAGGCCCAGGGCCTCAGGCCTCAGGCCCAGGGCCCAGGCCCAGGCCCAGGCCCAGGCCCAGGCCCTAGGGCCCAGGGCCCAGGCCCAGGGCCCAGGCCCAGGCCCAGGCCTAGGGCCCAGGCCCAGGCCCAGGGCCTAGGCCTCAGGGCCCAGGGCCCAGGCCCTAGGGCCCTAGGCCCAGGGCCCTAGGCCCTAGGCCCAGGGCCCAGGCCCAGGGCCCAGGCCCTAGGCCCAGGCCTCAGGCCCAGGCCCTAGGCCTCAGGGCCCAGGCCTCAGGCCTCAGGCCTAGGGCCCAGGCCCTAGGCCCAGGCCCAGGGCCTAGGCCTCAGGCCCAGGCCCAGGCCTCAGGCCTCAGGCCCAGGGCCCAGGCCCTAGGCCTCAGGCCCAGGCCTCAGGCCCTAGGGCCCAGGGCCCAGGGCCCAGGCCTAGGGCCCAGGGCCCAGGCCCAGGCCTCAGGCCCAGGCCTCAGGGCCTCAGGCCCTAGGCCCAGGCCCAGGGCCCTAGGCCCAGGCCCAGGGCCCAGGCCCAGGCCCAGGGCCCAGGGCCCTAGGCCTCAGGCCCTAGGCCCAGGCCCAGGCCCTAGGGCCTAGGCCCAGGGCCCAGGGCCCTAGGCCTAGGCCTCAGGCCCTAGGCCCAGGCCCAGGCCTAGGCCTCAGGCCCTAGGGCCCAGGCCTTTAGGCCTCAGGGCCTCAGGCCTCAGGGCCCTAGGCCCAGGGCCTAGGCCCAGGCCCAGGCCTCAGGCCCAGGCCTAGGCCTCAGGCCCAGGGCCCTAGGCCTAGGGCCTAGGCCCTAGGGCCCAGGCCTCAGGCCCAGGCCCTAGGCCTCAGGCCCAGGCCCAGGGCCCAGGGCCCAGGCCCAGGCTCAGGCCCAGGGCCCTAGGGCCCAGGGCCTAGGCCCAGGGCCCTAGGCCTCAGGCCCTAGGCCCAGGCCTCAGGCCCAGGGCCCAGGGCCCAGGCCTAGGCCCTAGGGCCCAGGGCCCAGGCCTAGGCCTAGGCCTAGGCCCAGGGCCCAGGCCCAGGCCCAGGGCCTAGGCCCAGGCCTCAGGCCCAGGCCCAGGCCCAGGCCTCAGGCCCAGGCCCAGGGCCCAGGCCTCAGGCCCAGGCCCAGGCCCAGGCCTCAGGCCCTAGGGCCCAGGCCCAGGCCCAGGCCCAGGCCCAGGCCCAGGGCCCTAGGCCCAGGGCCCTAGGCCCTAGGCCCAGGCCTAGGGCCCAGGGCCTCAGGCCCTAGGCCCAGGGCCCAGGCCCAGGCCCAGGCCTCAGGGCCCTAGGCCCAGGCCTCAGGCCCAGGGCCCAGGCCCAGGCCCAGGCCCAGGCCTCAGGCCCAGGCCCAGGCCCAGGCCCAGGCCCTAGGCCCAGGCCCTAGGCCCAGGGCCCAGGGCCCAGGCCCAGGCCCAGGGCCCAGGCCCTAGGCCCAGGGCCCAGGCCCAGGCCCAGGCCCAGGCCCAGGCCCTAGGCCTCAGGGCCCAGGCCCTAGGCCCAGGCCTCAGGGCCCAGGCCCAGGCCTCAGGCCCAGGCCCAGGCCCAGGGCCCAGGGCCCAGGCCCAGGCCCAGGGCCCAGGGCCCAGGGCCCTAGGCCCAGGCCCAGGCCCAGGGCCCAGGCCCAGGCCCAGGCCCAGGCCTCAGGGCCCTAGGCCCAGGGCCCAGGCCCTAGGCCTAGGCCCAGGGCCCAGGCCCAGGCCCAGGCCTAGGCCCAGGCCCTAGGCCTCAGGGCCCAGGCCCAGGCCTCAGGGCCTCAGGCCTAGGGCCCAGGGCCCTAGGCCCAGGCCCTAGGGCCCAGGCCCAGGCCCTAGGCCCAGGGCCCTAGGGCCCAGGCCTCAGGCCCAGGCCTCAGGCCCTAGGCCTAGGGCCCAGGGCCTCAGGCCCTAGGGCCCAGGGCCCAGGGCCTAGGCCCTAGGGCCCAGGCCCAGGCCCAGGCCTAGGCCCTAGGCCCTAGGCCCAGGCCCTAGGCCTAGGCCCTAGGCCCAGGGCCCAGGCCTAGGCCCAGGCCTCAGGGCCCAGGCCCTAGGCCTCAGGGCCCAGGCCCTAGGCCCAGGGCCCAGGCCCTAGGCCCTAGGGCCCAGGCCCAGGCTCCCAGGCCTCAGGCCTCAGGCCCTAGGCCCAGGCCTAGGCCCAGGGCCTCAGGGCCCAGGCCTCAGGCCTAGGGCCCAGGCCTCAGGCCCAGGCCCAGGCCCTAGGCCCAGGCCTCAGGGCCCAGGGCCCTAGGCCCAGGCCCAGGCCTCAGGCCTAGGCCCAGGCCCAGGCCCAGGCCCTAGGGCCCAGGGCCCAGGCCCTAGGGCCCAGGCCTAGGCCCAGGGCCTCAGGCCCAGGGCCCAGGCCCAGGCCTAGGCCCTAGGGCCCAGGCCTCAGGCCCAGGGCCCAGGCCCAGGCCCAGGGCCCAGGCCCAGGCCCAGGCCCTAGGCCTAGGCCCAGGCCTCAGGGCCCAGGGCCCAGGGCCCAGGCCCAGGGCCCAGGCCTAGGGCCCAGGGCCCAGGGCCTCAGGCCTCAGGGCCCAGGGCCCTAGGCCCAGGGCCCAGGCCTAGGGCCCAGGCCCTAGGCCTCAGGGCCTAGGGCCCAGGCCCAGGGCCCAGGCCTCAGGGCCCTAGGGCCTAGGCCCAGGCCTAGGCCCAGGGCCTCAGGCCTAGGCCCAGGGCCCAGGCCCAGGCCTCAGGGCTCAGGCCCAGGGCCTCAGGGCCTAGGGCCTCAGGGCCCAGGCCTAGGGCCCAGGCCCAGGGCCCAGGGCCTAGGCCCAGGCCCAGGGCCCTAGGGCCCAGGCCCAGGGCCCAGGCCTAGGCCCAGGGCCCAGGCCTAGGGCCCAGGGCCCTAGGCCCAGGCCCAGGCCCAGGGCCTCAGGCCCTAGGCCTCAGGCCCTAGGCCCAGGCCCAGGGCCCTAGGGCCCAGGGCCCAGGCCCAGGCCCAGGCCCTAGGCCCAGGCCCAGGCCCAGGGCCCAGGCCCAGGCCCAGGCCCTAGGCCCTAGGCCTCAGGCCCTAGGGCCCAGGCC
Source organism: Rauvolfia tetraphylla (assembly GCA_030512225.1). Lineage (NCBI taxonomy): Eukaryota > Viridiplantae > Streptophyta > Magnoliopsida > Gentianales > Apocynaceae > Rauvolfia > Rauvolfia tetraphylla. Next base: position 8,131,937 of record JAJQKT010000013.1, read on the forward strand.
TAGGCCCTAGGGCCTAGGCCTAGGCCTCAGGGCCTCAGGGCCCAGGGCCCTAGGCCCAGGCCTAGGGCCCAGGCCCTAGGCCCAGGCTCAGGCCCAGGGCCTAGGCCCAGGCCTCAGGCCTAGGCCCAGGCCCAGGCCTCAGGCCCAGGCCCAGGGCCCTAGGCCCAGGCCTAGGGCCCAGGGCCTAGGCCCAGGCCTCAGGCCCTAGGCCCAGGCCTCAGGCCCAGGGCCCAGGCCCAGGCCCAGGCCTAGGGCCCAGGCCTAGGGCCCAGGGCTCAGGCCTAGGCCTAGGCCCAGGCCTAGGCCCAGGGCCTCCAGGCCTAGGCCTCAGGCCCAGGCCCAGGCCTCAGGCCCTAGGCCCAGGGCCCTAGGCCCAGGGCCCTAGGGCCCAGGCCCAGGGCCCAGGCCCAGGCCCAGGCCTAGGCCCAGGGCCCAGGCCCAGGCCCAGGCCTAGGCCCTAGGCCCAGGCCTCCAGGCCTCGAGGCCCAGGGCCCAGGCCCAGGGCCCAGGCCCAGGGCCCAGGCCTACCAGGCCCAGGCCTAGGCCCAGGCCCAGGCCTCAGGCCTCCAGGCCTAGGCCTAGGCCCAGGCCTGAGGCCTAGGGCCCTAGGCCCAGGCCTCCAGGGCCCAGGCCTAGGGCCTAGGCCCTAGGCCCTAGGCCTAGGCCCAGGGCCTAGGGCTCCAGGCCCAGGCCCAGGGCCCAGGCCTAGGCCCAGGCCCAGGCCCAGGCCCAGGCCCAGGGCCCAGGCCTAGGGCCCTAGGGCCCTAGGGCTCCAGGCCTCCAGGGCCTCAGGGCCTAGGGCCTAGGCCTAGGACAAACGCACAATTCGTATTTAATCGAGCATGCTTATAAAAAAATTTTAATCCATTCTCTCGACATACAAATATTATATTTTAGAGTTAAATTTAGTAAAATTAAAATAAATATTTGAGCAATACATAATCCTTTTGATGCTCAAAAAAATTATTAGAAATATTTACTATATCAATACATGTCTTTACATTTCTCATTTGAAATGAATGCACGAACACCTTAAGATAAAGTCCGCACGCCTCATCTTCGGTAGAATATATTCATTTCGTACTATAACTTTCTACACGCATTAACAATCTAAATAACGTTTAACTTCATCAACAATCTTGACATCGTTACGCTATTGCTTAACGATCGACATTTACTTTGGGTTAGGTAACACGTGCTTTATCAAATCTTTTCTGACCACAGTACTGTGATAAATATTTCGACAATACTCTTGCATTTAAGATCCATCAATGCTTCAACAAAATCTCTCGTATAACGAATAACCCACTCATTATCGTAAAGTAAAATCATTTATCAGAATCCTTTATCAATCATTTGCCAGATGTGACTTTACATGCCCATCATTTCTATCATTGCCGCATCACAACATTTTTCGTAAGCAACGCCAACATTTACCATTTATCATACATTTTGGCATTCCGGAGAAAGATCACCACGCGCCCACTAACACGATCTTGGCTGACGATCTTATAAGCACCTGGGATATTAAAATTTTTATTTCTAATTATAACGATCGAAATATATTTAATAAAAATTAACAATTAATTACATAATAAATTTAATAAAACTTTATTTTTATCATATACGCCAATAAACCGTGAAATAAATTTACAAGTGCTTAATGGAAAAAATTCACTTAGAATGATTGTGGCAACAACAATAAGAGAACGCCCTTCAAAACGCTATCACTCTTTATAAATCGTATTGTCAATAGACTTTGTAGAGCTTTTATAGATCGTATTTGTGTTAATTTTGTAGTTGTCAATTCTTACAATATTTGATTTCCTACCTAACTATTATACTACATATTCAACCCATAAAAATACATGGCTTATAATTTATTCATAAAGGGAATTATTGACTTATTGAGTTAAAAAGAAAGTTTTAATTATTTAACGCGAAAATTTAGACGTGGAAGACCAAATTAAGTAGCATCATCAAATAAATAGTGTTAAAATTTGAGCGCTGATATGCAGAAATAAAATGAAAAGTAAGAACATTACATATACTATCTTAAGAAATATCATCTCTATTTCAGTTAGCTTTTATAATTTTTAATATCTTAATGTTTACGATTCATGAATGTGTATTACATTAATTCATTTACAAAGAAAATAATCAAAAGACATTCAGTGTCACATCCAACTAATTCATATATGATTTATTATTATTTTTTTCTAATTAAGCACTAACTAATGGTATCTCTTTTGAAAAATTAAGAGGTTAAACAATACCATTTGAAAAAGCGCCGAACTAATCAATTATATTGCCAGCTTTTTTGGGAAAAAGTACTAACTAATCAGATTTCAAACCAATTAAGAGTTAAATAATAATGAAGTATGTTTGGGGACAAAAATACAACAGAAAATGGAGAAATCATCTCTAAATTTATTAAATATTTTTTTATTTTTTTCTTTACGTATAATTGATAAGTGTATCATATAATAAAAATAAAAAACTTGCCATACTATAATTTGATGACATGTAAGTGACACCCAAATCGATTATTTAACTCAAAATTAAATTTTTTTCTCACATACTAAAAACAAACAAATTAAAACCAAAGAAATTTAAGAATTTTCCTTCTAACCTCAAGGCTCTCTCAAATTTAACTTGCCCTTATATATTCTTTTACTGGCTCTCTACTTGCTTCGTGACTGAAAGGCTGCAACTGAACGAAGTACAAC